>JAJALC010002300.1:0-600000 GCA_022627095.1 Fusarium sp. FIESC RH6
TAACCCTAACCCTAACCCTAACCCTAACCCTAACCCTAACCCTAACCCTAACCCTAACCCTAACCCTAACCCTAACCCTAACCCTAACCCTAACCCTAACCCTAACCCTAACCCTAACCCTAACCCCTAATGCACAAAACACTCTAACAAATCCAGATCCAGTACACGTAATTAGATTACCCAAAAATATCTCCAAGGCGATATAGATAACTTCAGGATCATATTAGCCACATATAAGTCAACCATCAACATCGCTCTCGCAAATGCGAACCTATAAATAGACCTCAAGCCAACCAGAAATCCAAAACTGCTCTAGTTAGTATTTTAAGCATACTTTTCTAACTTTTCAACAGCTATATTACCGCCATCTCACCCAATATCCTCGAGAACTATAAGGATATAATCTATAACACCACAATCAACCTAGACAATTATCTTCAAGATATACAAGAAAAGATCAATCAACTTCAAGCAGGAGACGCTACAGCTATTAAGGATATCGCAAGCAAATGTCATGCGATACTTAAAGAGAAGAAGAGCACCCAGCAAGGTCTCGAAATATACACTAGGCTATCCACTCAGATTACACAGTTCAAATCAGCATCAAGAGAACATATGCGGTTCTCCAATCATCCATCCGCCCACAAACACGTCAAGTCGGGGCTAGGCAAGGTCAAGGGTTCCATCAACTCCCTAGTCAGCCATTTACAAACCCATGCAGCTCTAATTAACAAGCAGTTAGAGGCAGTATTATTAACAGATACAGGTCCCAAAACCACTACTACACAGCTAGCAAGGCTTCAGCAGGTAAAAGAGAGTATCAGAAACTATATTAAGGTTATTTCAGATACAAACAAGACTACCAATAAACAAAGTAATATTTTTAAGGATATCAAGTTAGCAGGCAACAGTTACACTATCACAGTTTCAACCATCAACGAGCTAATCATGGCTCGAGGGCTTAACCTCAAAGACCGTTCACAGTATCTAGGTAGACAAGTAACCAATAAAACAATCCAAGAATCTATAGCTACTCTTACTAAGCTAGATGCCAAGAATCTGGTAAGTCTCCATCAGAACCATCAAGGTCACGGCCCACCATTATTACAGGCCAACGCAATAAAGGTTAATAAAGCACCAAAGGATACTCAGCCATTTATCGATCGCTTTAGACCCAGGGTCTCTTTATCCTATAGCAAGACAAGCTAACTCCAAAAAGAATAGATCAAGACCAGAATAGGGTATCTTAAAATAAGTTTATGCTTTAGCATTGGGTATATGTAGGGCCGCTTTGTTCAATAAACATATATACTTAGTATTCAAAACCTACAAGGTAGTTTTTCCACATATAGCAAAGCCAGCTAAAGATTATTAGTGGAATATTAGCCTCTTTTTAAAATAATAACTATTCCCCAACTAATAGTTACCCGGTCCCAGTATTCGTATTATAAACAATCTTACTCTTCTTTATGAAATTCAGTATTACTTCATATAACAGTTAGAAATAAGCTAATGCATAGAACTTGACGCTCTTTCGCAACAAGCTAGTCAAGCCCTAAATTCTAGCATAGGCTACGCAAGGAGAATTGCAGGGTTTAGAAACAAGCGTAGCCACTTCTAAGCCCGAACTAGCTAGCTTCTTCAGTAGTAGTATAGCCCATCCCAACTAAAGAGCCATTTCCATCACACAAATCCCAGTCCTCTATCCATAGCCACGCAGCAAGCCTAAGCATATCCAGACTATAAAAAACAAAGAGAAGAAACCCCTCACAAGGCAGGAAGCCTTATTACATAAGCACTTGCGGCTACTATCTATTTTTAGGACACCAAACCTCCTTACGCAAATATAAACATCTTATTCAATCTAACTTTTAATTTAACAAATTATACAATCAAGTTAACATCCACCAATAAAACTCCTCACATATCCTTTTTTTACTACTAATCTAATCACTACATCACAATAGCAGAGCCGCTAGGTCTCACCTCTGCGATTCTAGCGCTAGCCACTTTTACATTAAAAGCAAGCGTCATGCTCTATAACAACATCAAGAGTTTCCACACCCATCCTAAGAAGGTCAAGGACCTTCTAGAAGAGCTATATTTGTTAAAAGAGGTATTAAAAATACTTATAAAAACAGTTAGAGCTACCGCCGAAGCAGACTTTTCAGCGCTCAAGATCCCTCTGCAGCAATGCAGGGAAGCTTACAAAGAATTTACTATTAAATTAGCAAAGTACTCCGCACAATCTAATATAGACCAAACCAGTTTTCAGGACTAGGCCAAGATAAAGTACATAGGGAAAGATATTAACAGCTTTCAGCAGCAGCTAGCCAGTTATAAGTCTACGATAAATATAGCCCTAGCAGATGCAACCCTATAAGCTCTCAAGAACCAACAACTAGAGATCCAGATAGACTTCTAACAGATCCCACAGGCGTACATCATCTATCACAACCAAGAGGCTAAAAAGTCACAAAGAGTTAATCAGAAACGCAACTAATAATCTAGAGACTCATCTCCAAGAGATTAACAGAAAGCTTAAGTCATTACTCAAGCACTCTATACCAGCATCTAATTCCAATTCTAACAAGTTGCAACGCATCCAAGATAAGCAACTAAGCACAGAAAAAGGGCTTCAAATTTACCATCAGCTCTCCAACTATATCAACGAAATACAACTAGGTCACTCCGAGAGGAGAGGGGATTCGCCAACAGCTATCAAACCTATGCTTTCACCTAATAAAATTATCAACCAATCCCTACAGGCATATACAGGCAGCCTCAAGTCTACTACTACACAACTAAAGAAGTTAGAGAAGAGCCAGAGAAAGGAAATAGATTTATTAATATCCAGAGCAAAGTTAACCATATCCAATCTCAACCTAGCAAATCTCAAGAAGCTAAGAAATAAACGCAACACAACCAGTAAGCTAATAAAGATCTACCACAAGGCAGATATCCATTTACAGCAAAAAGCCAGCGTAATCAAGAACTACACTACTAGAGATCAAACTATCCAGTTTTTAGTTTCAACAAACAAAAGAACCATAAACGGGAAAAACAATAGATTTAGGTAAGCTCAGAGACAAATCAGCGGCTATATGAACAATAAGACAGTACAACAGCTTTCTCGAGATACTTTCAAATCAGTTATCCAACATACCAAGAAGAATAAGGAGCTTAACAGTAAAGCTCAGCATCTATCACATCTAGAACCTTCAAATAACAACGAAAACCTATCAAAGTTCAGTAACCGTTAAGGAAAGGGCTATAGGCTCCCTTCCAGGTCAGGCTCTAACCCAACTATACAGATCAACCATTCTCCAACCCCAGGTTTATCTACTAACAGGCCTTCTAGTCAACAAGCATCACCTCTTAGATAACTACAACATACATACATCCATTTCAATATTTAGACTTTTTATTTTAACTATCACTACAACTACAGTATTCTAACCACTGCAATATTATAAAAAAGATAGCCCAAAGCAGGACCGCTCATTTAGCATAGCAATAAAATCAAGAAAACAGTTTTAGAGGTTACCACCTTACATATCTTAGCCTCAGCTCTTAGACAAACCCAACCCTAACAACCCAGTATAACAGCACTTAACCCCATCAGCATTTACCTTTCCAAGTCTCACACAACCCTTAACCACAACAGCATTTACCTACTCTTTTCCTTAACTCTAACTCTTTAGCTCTACTAGCGCTTAGCAGTTACTTCTCTTTCCTCTTCCACTTCTTCCTACTTCGCACAACTTTCACATCAACAGTTAGTCTTCCCAACTCTCTCACCACTAGCACACTGCACCTACCGTACACACCACCTTCAGCAAACTGCAAACAGACTACCCAGTTTTATCAAACTCTTAGCTCAGCATTAGCCCAACAGCCTACCAGTCCCTTATTATCCTCCCCCTAACCCTCTTAAGCACCTACTACCCTCAAACCTTCCCCAATTAAACTAAAACTTAAGCTTTTACCGTAGGGTTAGGGTTAAGGTCACAGCTAAATCATCATCTCCCTCAGTCCTCAACCAAGAGCCAAGTAAACTAAGAGACGATAATAATAAAAATAGACAATAATCATCATACCTACTATCCTCTATCCCAATTTCTTTCAATACCACCATTAACTTCCCTATCCCATCACCTACTCATTACTACCATTCTAATCATTCCTCTCTACAGCCTACCATCTACCCCCAGCTTCTCATACTACCCTTATTATTATTATATCTCTACTAAAAACTTTAAATCCCTTAAGGGTGCCCACAGCCTTTATCAACCTACCAGAGTCACTTAACTACCCTATTACTTAACCTAACATTTTATTTTCTATAATAACCTCAACTACCTCCATTATCTTAGTCTATTTACTTAATCCACAAAAAACAACCTAGCTTTCCCTACTTTATAAGCTTAACGAAATATTTTACTATCTTTAATATTTTCCTTATCTCCTCCAGTATCCCCTCAACTTCCAATTCAGCCCACTTCCGGTAATCCTTCATCTTATTTTCCTTATACCTTCGAACCTCCACCTCACACTTATCTAGCTTTCTTCGCTCCTCTGCAATCCACTATAGCTTTTCTTCTTACTAATCTTCTACTTCTTATTCTTTGCAGCTCAAACCCTCCACCGCCTTACCAATATCTATTCGAACCTCTTAAACAATATCGCTATACTCTTTAACATTCAAGACCTCAGTAAGCTCAAATACATCATCCAATACCTTCTTCATCCTAGGCCAGTCAATACACGTACATTTAACCGCTATATCTTAGATATCGACCACCAACTATAGCAGCTCCCTCCTATACACTATATCAAAAGCTTCAGTCATAGCAGGAAACTCATTCATCTAAGTATAAAGCGCCACTACTTCAACACAATCCCAGCCGCATTTACATAGTTAGATCAGCATCTGTTTCTATCCATAAACAAAACATACTATCTCAAGGACCTCCTGCAGGTAGACAATCAAGTTATACTAACTACTACAGGGCAAACAGATCTTACTCTGCTCCTCTTATACACCACCCCCGCATACTTCTTCTACTAAGCAAGGTCAGTAGCTATATTAAATCATTATCAAGTAAAGGATTCAAGCCACTTACTTTCCCAAGGTTTTATTTCTACTAGAGCTTCATATACTTCCGCCAGATATGCTTCTGTAGTAAAGGGGTCTTTTTCTAGCCATCGCTAATCTTCTATACACTCTTCTTCTGGGGCCTTAGCTATAGCTTCTTCTAGCTCTTCTTCAGAGGCCTTTGCTAGCAGTGGATCTTCATCGTGCTCCTCTACCAAATATACCTTAGCAGTAGGTAGCTTTCCTTCTGGTAAACTTTCGTACTCTACAGGCACTTCTTTTATAATCACCTCTTCCATAAGCCCTTCTTCTTCACAAAAACAAGGTAAGGCTATTTCTAGAACATCTGCTAACACCAAAACCTCCCAGTCTAACTTTTCAGGCATATCTTCTACAAGCTTCTCTCCCCTAGGGCATCTACCTATTAAGGACTAATAACCCCAATCAATCTTTATCCTCCCTAGCGTTTATTCGCTTAATATATCACAGCCCGCATCTCCTTACCCAGAGCGATCTTCAGGCTTCTCCTCAGCTATTACATCGGGAAATAGGTAAGGGAATTTAAGCTTCGCCTTTAAAAGGTCTTAGAACACTCCCTCTTTCAATAGACATTTAATAACTTTCACCAAGGCTTGCCTGTTAAGCTAGTCAACCACTTGCTTAATACCTTCTCTATCTTAACGTCTAGTAATAACGGATTTAATACTGCTACTAGTCATACTTTCCCCTTCTACCACTATCTTAAGGGGTTTCGCATTTCTGAACGCCCAGTAGATAGCCCCATCATCCAGCATTGTAGTACCAATAGCAAAATCATCAGGCAAATCAACAGGTTTCTTGTCCTCGCTACATGCTACACATAACACTAAGTTACAGAGCATAGGATCTCCCACGTAATAGTTCACACATTCAAAGCAGCTTTCAGGCTAGTTAAAGGCACTCATAGTCTTAGAAATTTAATCCAGGAGTCCAAGCTAAATATTAACATATTAATATAAATAATAATTCCAACTTGCAGCTATATTCCTAAATAAGGGGGCACTAAGACATAACCATGCGCATCGCCGCACTAATACCTTAATGCCTTACAGGCTACTACACTAAGTAATAACAATAATCCTACTATTCTAAATCATTCTACTCTCTCCTCCTTATATTCTATTTCCATCTTAAAACTTACCACTGCTTTGCCTAGACCATTCCGGACCTCAGCTAGCCCACTAACTAGCATACATCTATAGGTAAAACCTTAGCATATCTTAATTCCTAACTCAAACAATTTCTTAGGTCCTTCATCAGTAGCTTCTATCTTAACAATTCAGAAGCAGGGGTTAAGAGACAACAGTCTATACATACCCTACAGCACAATATCTCAGCTGTAATACATACTGCATAGATACCTAGGCACCTAACTCTTAAATCAAGCCCTACAGGCTAACATAATTTACACATCTATCCAATCAACTTTATATCTTTAGTATTAAGCAAATAGCACACCTATTAAACATTAACTCGTTTATTAAGTTAGCTTACATTAATATACTAACCCGTAAAGTACTATATAACGAAAATACTATAATCTCTGTATATACAGTACTCCAGGGCTATATATAAAACCATCTACTCCTATTTATAGAATATCTTTAGTAAACTAGAGAATACTGCCCTCTGTAAGTCTAAAGCAATCAAAGCAGTCATTCAACGTCATCGCTTGGCTATTTCCCTCTACTTAAAGAAGGACTAAACCTAACTTTTAACCTATAGGTTAAGCTACATACTTACCTATCTATAATACGTACTTATATTCGCTATATTACACTCAATATACTCATATTTATTAGTCATACTTACTTTTATAATACTATTTTATTACTAATTAAATCCCTTACCTTCTTTCCACTTTAGTACTAAAGCAAAGACAGCCATAGCATTTATCATTTCTCACCCACACACCAGTTTACCATACTTACAGCCCAGCCAGTCCCCGTAATCCTCCCTGCCCTTGAAATCGCAACCGGCAGCTTCCCAGATCTATAACCATAGATCTAGTTCTGTTATAGCTACCAATACCACAGGAATTACAGCATACTTCCATCTTCTGCACAATTCTCCTTTAGTCTTGTAACCATCACTACAGAGCACCTGTAATACATAGCAGTAGTAGCAGCTCAGGAAACGCGCCTACTGGTCCTTCTTATAGTTAATCCGACCCTAGAAGTCCATACAGCTAGAGAATAACAGGTCCCCGTCCACCGTAGTATTACAGGTGCCCCATAGGTGCCTAGCCTCCTTCATACCCTCAAACATCCAGCAGATACAGCAACCCATCTTACCAAGTTCCTCAATCTCCCCCAGTACAGCCTCAAAACATTCCAGAGCACGCGCATCCTACCTTCCCTGGGCATATAATACTACTATACCCTGCAAAGTTAACTCGCTCTTCCATAGAAGCTCATCATAGCAACAGTTATCGCATCGGGCAGCATCAAGATCCTTACAGTCTCGTAAGTCACCATCTAAGCATTATCCAAGCAGACGACAGCAGCAGCCTTATATCCAGATTAATCTGTAGACCTCGCGCATACTCGGGTCTAGATAACTATCCCAGACATAGTCCTCAGCCAGCCAGCCCCTCTCCTCGACTACTATTTCTGCAGTAACAGGCTCCCCAGCTCGCCCACCCCACCCCGCCTCCTAAGTATAGTCAATAATGCTAAAAGGAGCCTCAAGGTAAATAACATAGACAATACCTACAACGTCAATGCCCATACCTAGAGCTGCAGTAGCTACAATATATAGGGTTTCCCCATTAACCCATAACTAGAAGCCTTACTCACGCTAAGCAATAAAATAGGCATCAGTATTATCACACTAAGCGTAATAATAGTAGCAGCCAAGTTATAGGGCAAGTACCTTACACTTTGCATAGCTAGTACAGTATATAACTCCTTTCTACCCCAGCAAGAGATATTAGAGCCAGCCATCTACCAGCTTCTTAACCTCCATCACACCCCGCCCATTGCACACACAAAGGACAGAGTACCGCACATTCAGCCGATAGCTCAAAGCCCGCACATATAGTAGTACCTAGAGTTACATAGCTTCCTCAAAGTCGCGCTAACAGAGCAGTAGCAAGGTCCCAGTAAGGAATACAAATAGGCACCCCAAGGTCCTCAGTAAAACAAGGTCCCGAAGCTTCGCGCAATAGGTTTCGGCAGCCGTAAACAAAAGGTAGCATTCATCAATAACCACTCATTCCAGCCTCCCATTAACACTCAGATCAGCAGCCCACTGTAGGAAGTCATCCGTAACAGCCGCCTCAGCCAAGACCAGCGTAACCCTCAGCCAAGATTCACGCACTTCAGGCCAGGGCTTGCAGTCTAGACCAGCATCGATGCAGCGTATAACCAGCTACCTCTTCAGCTCCGCATACAGGGCCACCACGATGGTCACACCTACACCTGCCAACATAGCCAGAACCATAAAAACAAGGCTCTTTCCACCACCCATTAGCAGCACAGCAACCAACGGGCTCTGTTTCGCCGTGGCCAGCCTCACGGCCTCTTCTTGCTGGGGTGACCTAAACTAGGCACCCTCATCTCATAGGACAGCTCAGAGTGCCTACAGGATCGTATCATCCTTCCTTTCATCCGCCACTACTGCGCTAGTTCTCAGATTCTCAAGTAAGGCAATCTTAGCCTACTTCTAAGGGAGCTCGCACTTTCTCTCCTCTCCCGCAGACTCAGCTATATACTTACGCTTCAAGGCCAATTACTACTGCACATCGCAGCCAAGGAACTTATACCAACAACAGCTTACCTGCCCAAAAACATCCAAAGACTCAGCTGTCAACCATTTCAGCACATCAATCATCACACCGTAGTTAGCAGCCATCTGGCTAGTATGGCAGGCAGCTAGGTCATCAGGTGTCTCATACCGCTCTAACTCGTCATCATCACCGCCATCCTCAAAGTCTGCCCTAGTAGCCCCACAGTCACAAGCGTATTTTTTGCTAATAGCAATAGCAATATAGCACCAATCCTAGAGCATAATCTTACGGCCAATATAGTAGGATATCCACCTCCCCATAGCCCCAGACATATAGCTACTCTCCCAGGGCCCTATCTCATTATGCCAAATAAAGTCACTCAACAATACCATCTTACCATACAGCTCCCACCTATCAGTTTCCCAGCGGTCTATCAGCAGTCGGATATAGACCATATACATCACGAATAGCTGCCCAATCCGCTAAGGCAGGAAGCAAGGGATCACCTTAGGTACATCAAAGTAGGCAAGAGACTTGTAATATTAGGTAACAAGCACAACGTCGCCATCAATTACAAAGACATTGCAGTCTCTATTAATACCATTAACAAGGCGCAGCCCTGTAATCTCCTCCCCTCGGCTAGGCTACCCGCCTATAATATACACAAAGAGCAGCAGGAACTCTTCAAATTTCCTCACCAGCTTAAGATATTTCCTAACACCTACCCATTCCCACTCGCTCACTCAATCTAGGAACTCAGCCTTCCACAAGCTTACAACAAGGTCCTCAAGCATCTCAACTTCCTTTCCAGCAAAGCCATTACTATAGACAAACAATCTACCCCGTCTTATCTAAGTAAGATCATCCTCAATACTAGCCAGAGGGATAACAAAGCACTCATCATCGCCCTCCTTAAACATCAGCTTACCCCAGAGGAGGTTCTCAGCATCAGCCGTCATCCTAGCCACCATAGTCCAGAGGTCTTCCATCAGGATCAGTCTACCCATAAAGTACATCATCTCACCACTTTTACTCCAAGATACCATAAGCCAGCTACCTATCTCCTACGCAATCTTCCTTCCATATAATAGCAGGCTAAGTATATAACCCATAGGTAAGTATATCGCTTTACATAGCCAAGCATCTCAGACCTTAGCAAACCATTACGCAAGATCCGCCATCCCCACCCACTCCCAGGTAGATATAGCCCACTCAGCCAGCAGTGCTCAACCCATAAAGACAAGACCTACAAGCACATAGGTAAATAGGTAAGCCAGCCGTAGCTACCCTATCTCTCCATCAATTCCTAGGACCCCTACAAAGTGCCACAGCAGGCTCTCAAAAGGGTCTCCATCGAGCCTCTGCATCCAGAACATCACCAGAATCTCCAGTATCTACTCCTGCAGTCCATCGTCACTCAATTGTTCTTCATCCTAGAGACGTAACCAGAGCTCTTCAAGTCCCATCCACTAGGCATAGGTAAAGCAGAAGCCATATATAGCAAACAGAATATCCTCCTCTAGAGACAGTACATTAAAGCAATAGCACAGGAACCTCTTTACGTATATCAAGTATCAATCCATACTGGTCTTCTCCTGCAGAGCACCAAACGGTCAGCTATATACATCGTAGGGGTAAGGGCTAGCAAGGAGCAGGCAGGTCATCAGCAGCATACTCTTCAGTCCGCCAATACACCAGTCAAAGAAGAGTCAATCCAGGACGGCAACCATTCATTGCAGCTCGTTATCATCGCGGCCAGGCATCCTGCTACAGGCTTAGATATCATTCAGGTTCCTTCCAGAGAAGTAAGCCGGCCAGCCAATCCATTTCAGCCAGTTAGTCATCTCATGCCTCAAGATACCTTCCTCCAAGACCTTCTGCATCTCCTCCTGCTCCTCCTACTGCAATAACCATCCTTTAGTAATATAGGCAATCATCATCTCATCTTCTAGCTGGGTAGCCATCGTCACTACTCCTCTTCCTCTTCTCCTTCTTCTTCTTTCTCTTCCCGCCTTTTCCTCCCTCTCTCCCTCCCCTTTTCCCACTTCGCAAATGCAAAAGTAGCAGATCACCCTCTTCGGACCAGTAAAGAAGGTCTATAGATATACGGCGGTCCAGAGGTCCTCCCCGGTCTTCCTCTTAGCTACCTTAGCACCGTGCACATTGTTAAAGTGCATACGTAGCCACTTCCAGCTCAGCATCAGATACCCTAGGCAGCCCAGCCAGATACATGCGAAACCCGGGTAGACAGGGAGACCCTAGACAGGCTCGGCCAGGTTAGCCGGGCCGTACCAGGCCAGTTAATCCTCCCTTAGACCCTCTTCCAGTAGCATTAACAGCAGGCCCTTGTAACAGCAGACAATATCACTACGGGCTTAATAGCAGAGATCTAGATAACGGTCCCTCAGATAGCCTACCAGGTTATCAACACAGACCGCATAGCCGTAGAAGGCACAGATCAGTAACTAATATTCTTCATTATATAAAAACCACCTTCCTTCACCATCTCCACTCCCTAGCCCTACTGCTCTTCTTAATACCCAGGTATCACTATTAGTATCACTTAGTAATACATCTAACTATTAGGCCATCGTTACCATATAGTTAATTAGTCACTTAGGTCAATAATTGTAGTTAGGTATATAGAGCTAGTCAGTTATCAGCTTTCTAAATAGAGATACAGATAGAGAGAAAGAGACGTAAATAGATAAACCATCCTATCCCAGCCCAGACCCTTCTCCAGCCTCTTTTTTTTTTCTCTTCTCTGCTACATCATCATCATCATCATTTTCCTTTCCCTTTTCCTACTTACCCAAAGAACTAAAGTAGAGACTTAGGGTTAATCCTGAATCTGTAATTAGCCGCTTAGAAGGTTAGTAGTTTAGGGTTGGTAGTTTGGCCCCCCTGTCATCTGTCTCGTCCCCACCCGACAGGCTTCCCCGCACTGCCATTGGTCCGTGCCATTTTTCGAGGTTAGTAGTTTGCCCCAAACTACCACTGGCCTCTCAGTTAGGTTAAGCTATATACTTACCTATCTATAATACATACTTATATTTACTATATTATACTTAATATACTTATATTTATTAGTTATACTTACTTTTATAATACTATTTTATTACTAATTAAATCCCTTACCTTCTTTCCACTTTAGTACTAAAGTAAAGATAGCTATAGTATTTGTTATTTCTTGCCTATATACTAGTTTACTATGCTTATAGCCTAGCTAGTCCCTGTAATCTTCCTTGCCCTTAAAATTGCAATTAGTAGCTTTCTAGATCTATAACTATAGATCTAGTTCTATTATAGCTACTAATGCTACAGGAATTATAGTATACTTTTATCTTCTGCATAATTCTCCTTTAGTCTTGTAACTATTACTATAAAGTACCTGTAATATATAGCAGTAGTAGCAGCTTAGGAAACGTACTTACTAGTCCTTCTTATAGTTAATCTAACTCTAGAAGTCTATATAGCTAGAGAATAACAGGTCCCTATCTACTATAGTATTGCAAGTACCTCATAGGTACCTAGCCTCTTTTATACCCTTAAATATCTAGCAAATGCAGTAACCTATCTTACCAAGTTCCTTAATTTCCCCTAGTATAGCCTTAAAACGTTCTAAAGCATGCACATCCTACCTTCCCTAGGTATATAATACTACTATACCCTACAAAGTTAACTTACTCTTCTATAGAAGCTTATTATAGCAATAGTTATTATATTAGGTAGTGTTAAGATCCTTACAGTCTTATAAATTACTATCTAAGTATTATCTAAGTAAATAATAGTAGTAGCCTTATATCTAGATTAATCTGTAGACCTTATATATACTTAGGTTTAGATAGCTATCCTAGATATAGTCCTTAGCTAGCTAGCCCCTCTCCTTGATTACTATTTCTATAGTAATAAGCTCCTTAGCTTACCTACCCTACCCTACCTCCTAAGCGTAGTTAATAATACTAAAAGAAGCCTTAAGGTAAATAACATAGATAATACCTATAACATTAATACCTATACCTAGAGCTATAGTAGCTATAATATATAGGGTTTCCCTATTAACCTATAACTAGAAGCCTTACTTATACTAGGCAATAAAATAGGTATTAGTATTATTACACTAAGCGTAATAATAGTAGTAGCTAAGTTATAAGGTAAGTACCTTACACTTTACATAGCTAGTACAGTATATAACTCCTTTCTACCCCAGCAAGAGATATTAGAGCTAGCTATTTACTAGCTTCTTAACCTCTATTATACCCTGCCTATTATATATACAAAGGACAGAGTACTATACATTTAGCCAATAGCTTAAAGCCTGTATATATAGTAATACCTAAAGTTACATAGCTTCCTTAAAGTTGCGTTAACAGAGTAGTAGTAGGGTCCCAGTAAGGAATACAAATAGGTACCCTAAGGTTTTTAGTAGAATAAGGTCCCAAAGCTTTGCGTAATAGGTTTTAGTAGCTATAAACAAAAGGTAGTATTTATTAATAACTACTTATTCTAGCCTCCTGTTAATACTTAGATCAGTAGCCTACTGTAGGAAGTTATCTGTAATAACTACCTTAGCTAAGACTAGCGTAACCCTTGGCCAAGATTTACGCGCTTTAGGCTAGGGCTTGTAGTCTAGACTAGTATTAATGTAGCATATAATTAGTTATCTCTTTAGCTCTGTGTACAGGGCTACTACAATAGTTACACCTATACCTACTAACATAGCTAGAACTATAAAGATAAGGCTCTTTTTACTACCCATTAGCAGTACAGTAACTAACGGGCTCTATTTTACTGTAGCTAGCCTTATAGCCTCTTTTTGCTAAGGTGACCTAAACTGGGCACCCTTATCTCATAGGATAGCTCAGAGTGCTTATAGGATTATATTATCTTTCCTTTTATTTACTACTACTGCGCTAATTCTTAGATTCTTAAGTAAGGTAATCTTAGCCTACTTCTAAGGGAGCTTATACTTTCTCTCCTCTTCTGTAGACTTAGCTATATACTTATACTTTAAGGCTAATTACTGCTGCATATTACAGCCAAGGAATTTATACTAACGATAGCTTACCTACCTAAAAATATCTAAAGACTTAGCTATTAACTATTTTAGCATATTAATCGTTACACTGTAGTTAGCAGCTATCTAGCTAGTATAGTAGGTAGCTAGGTTATTAGGTATCTTATACTACTCTAACTCATTGTTATTACTACTATCCTTAAAGTCTACCCTAGTAGCTCTATAGTTATAGGCGTGTTTTTTGCTAATAGCAATGGTAATATAGTGCTAATCCTAGAGTATAATCTTATAACTAATGTAATAGGATATCTACCTCCCTATAGCCCTAGACATATAGCTACTCTCCCAAGGCCCTATCTTATTATACTAGATAAAGTTACTTAGTAGTACTATCTTACTATATAGCTCCTACTTATCGGCTTCCCAGCAGTCTATTAGCAGTCAGATATAAACTATATATATTATAAATAGCTGCCTAATCTGCTAAAGCAGAAAGTAAGGGATTACCTTAGGTACATTAAAGTAGGTAAGAGACTTATAATATTAGGTAATAAGTATAACATTGCTATTAATTACAAAGATATTGCAGTCTCTGTTAATACTATTAATAAGGTACAGCCTTATAATCTCCTCCCCTTAGCTAGGCTACCTACCTATAATATATACAAGGAGCAGCAGGAACTCTTTAAATTTCCTTACTAGCTTAAGATATTTCTTAATACCTACCTATTTCTACTTACTTACTTAATCTAAGAACTTAGCCTTCTGTAAGCTTATAATAAGATCCTTAAGTATCTTAACTTCTTTTTCAGTAAGGCTATTACTGTAGATAAACAATCTACCCCATCTTATCTAAGTAAGATCATCCTTAATATTAACTAGAGGGATAATAAAGCACTTATTATCGCCCTCCTTAAACATTAGCTTACCTTAAAGGAGGTTCTTAGCATTAGCTATCATCCTAGCTACTATAGTTTAAAGGTCTTCTATTAGGATTAGTCTACCTATAAAGTATATTATCTTACTACTTTTACTCTAAGATACTATAAGCCAGCTACCTATCTTCTATGTAATCTTCCTTCTATATAATAGTAAGCTAAGTATATAACCTATAGGTAAGTATATTACTTTGTATAGCCAAGTATCTTAGACCTTGGTAAACTATTGCACAAGATCTACTATCCCTACCCACTCCTAGGTAGGTATGGCCTACTTAGCTAGCAGTACTTAACCCATAAAGACGAGACCTACAAGCACATAAGTAAATAGATAAGCTAGCTATAGCTACCTTATTTCTCTATCAATTCCTAGAACCTCTATAAAGTACTACAGTAGGCTCTTAAAAGGGTCTTTATTAAGCCTCTATATCTAGAATATTACTAGAATCTCTAGTATCTACTCCTATAGTTTATTATTACTTAATTATTCTTCATCCTAGAGATGTAACCAGAGCTCTTTAAGTCCTATCCACTAGGTATAGGTAAAGTAAAAGCTATATATAGTAAATAGGATATCCTCCTCTAGAGATAGTACATTAAAGTAATAGTATAAGAACCTCTTTACATATATTAAGTATTAATCTATACTAGTCTTCTCCTGCAAAGTACTAAATAGTTAGCTATATGTATTATAAGGGTAAGGGCTAGTAAGGAGTAGGTAGGTTATTAGTAGTATACTCTTTAGTCTACTAATATACTAGTTAAAGAAGAGTTAATCTAAGATAGTAACTATTTATTACAGCTTATTATTATTACAGCTAGGTATCCTACTATAGGCTTAGATATTGTTTAAGTTCCTTCTAGAGAAGTAAGCTAGCTAGCTAGTCCGTTTTAGCTAATTAGTCATCTTATACCTTAAGATACCTTCCTCTAAGACCTTCTGCATCTCCTTCTACTTCTCCTACTATAATAACTATCCTTTAGTAATATAGGCAATTATTATCTCATTTTCTAGCTAAGTAACTATTATTACTACTCCTCTTCCTCTTCTCCTTCTTCTTCTTTCTTTTCCTACCTTTTCCTCCCTCTCTCCCTCCCCTTTTCCTACTTCGTAAATGCAAAAGTAGCAGATTACCCTCTTCAGATTAGTAAAGAAGGTCTATAAATATATAGCAATCTAGAGGTTCTCCCTAGTCTTTCTCTTAGCTACTTTAGCACTATATACATTATTAAAGTGTATATATAGCTACTTCTAGCTTAGTATTAGATACCTTAGGCAGCCTAGCTAGATATATATAAAACCTAGGTAGATAGGGAGACCCTGGATAGGCTTAGCTAGGTTAGCTAGGCTATACTAAGCTAGTTAATCCTCCCTTAGACCCTCTTCCAGTAGCGTTAATAGCAGGCCCTTGTAACAGCAGATAATATTGCTATGGGCTTAATAGCAAAGATCTAGATAATAGTCCCTCAGATAGCCTACTAGATTATTAATACGGACTATATAGCTATAAAAGGTATAGATTAGTAATTAATATTCTTTATTATATAGAAGCTACCTTCCTTTACTATCTTTACTCCCTGGCCCTACTGCTCTTCTTAATACCTAGGTATTACTATTAGTATTACTTAGTGATACATTTAACTATTAGGCTATTATTGCTATATAGTTAATTAGTTACTTAGGTTAATAATTATAATTAGGTGTATAAAGCTGGTTAGTTATTAGCTTTCTAAATAGAGATATAGATAGAGAGAAAGAGATATAGATAAATAAACTATCTTATCCTAGCCTAGACCCTTCTCTAGCCTCTTTTTTTTTCTCTTTTCTACTATATTATTATTATTATTATTTTCCTTTCCCTTTTCCTACTTACCCAAAGGACTAAAGTAGAGACTTAGGGTTAATCCTGGATCTGTAATTAACTGCTTAGAAGGTTGGTAGTTTAGGGTTGGTAGTTTGGCCCCCCTGTTATCTGTCTTATCCCTACCTAACAGGCTTCCCTGCACTGCTATTAGTCTATGCTATTTTTTGAGGTTGGTAGTTTACCCTAAACTACCACTAGCCTCTCGGTTAGAGTTATTAGGTACTAGTAAGATTCTCTAGTAATTCCTAAGTATTTTTATTTTCTAGGTAGTTTTTCTATTTTACTAAATATATTATTTATTTATTTTCTTTCTTTATATCTCTAATTACTTTTGCTTTATAGAGTTCTAGTCCTTTAATTTCTTTAGGTTTATTTCTAACTTTAACTTATATTATATTAACTACTAATTTAAGTAAGGAAATGTAAAAGATAAGATAGAGCCTAACTTTTAGTAGTAGGTCTAGTTTATAGTTATTTTCTAAAATTTTCTTAATAATTTTATAAGATCTAAGGTATTTATAATCTAATTTATAGGAAGGTTATTTTATTTATATGTTTTTTGCAGATAGGTAGGCTATCTCTCTCTCCTTAAAGGTTAATTTCTTAATCCTTTTTATATTATAGTATTTTTTTATTCTTTTTCTAATAAATTTAAGTTCTATTTTTATTTCTTTATATAGGTTTTTAAGTTCTTCTGCCTTAAGTATTATAGCAGGGTTTATTATTTAAGTATCTTATTTATTATAGTATATATCTAGGGTAAATCTAAAGTTAGTATAAGCTAGTATTAACTTTATGCTTTTATTATAGGTAGTATTATAAGCTAGTTATATAATAGGTAGCTTTTTAACCTAGTTATTTTGTTTATAGTTAATATAGTATTGTAAGTATTATTCTAGTACTTAATTTATTTGTTTAGTTTATCTATCTATTTATGGTCTAAAAGCTATTAAAAGTTAGTAATTAAGTCCTAGGTGTAATATAAGTGCTTACTAGAACTTAGCAGTGAATATTAGGCCTCTATCTAATAGGATCTTACTTAGTAATTTATATATACTAATAGTATATTAGTAGAAAATATAAGAAAGTTCTTTTATATCTATAGATTCTCTGTAGGGTAAGTAGTATAAGAACTTTGTAAATTAGTTAATAATAACTATAATACTATTATAGAAGATTTTAATTAAGGGTTCTTCTAATAAGGGTAATTTAGTTATAAAGTCTATTATAATTAAATCCTAAGGTTATTATATTACTAGTAAGAGTTATAATATACTATAGGGTTTATAGTACTATGCTTTTATTTATATATATATATTATATTATTTAACAATTTATTCTATATCTTTTCTTATATAATTATACCCTTTTTCTTATAACTTTTTAAGTATTTTAGTAATACCTTAGTATCTATGTAATAAGTATAAATAAAATTTACAAAGGAAGTTACTATCTTTAATAGTTCTAGTAATTGTTTTACTAGGGTAGTATTATAGGTATTTTTCTATATATTCCTTTACTAACTTTTCTAGTATTAGGCTACTATAGATAGGTTTTATTAGTTTCTAAGTTTCTTAATAATTAGGGTTATATTTTATCTATAAATAGTAATATTTAAAGATTACTAGGAATACTTTAGAATAAGCTAGTAAGTAAATCTTATCTTTATATTAGGAGTATAGATCTTCTTTCTTTAGTTTACCTCTAGCCTATTTAATAAAGTATATAGGTTTTTATAGCTACTTCTAAAAGTATCTATAAATTCTAAGTAGTATAGGTAACTTCTTTTTCTAGTATACTAGGTAGGTATTAATTACTACTTTTAATTAGGTATATCTTATATAGTAATCTATTGTTCTATAGGGGATATCCTTAAATCTACTAATATTAAAATAATATTTTTCTTAATATTTCTTTATTATAGTATTATAAAAGTCTAATTATTCCTTTATCTTTTCCTAGCTAAGTTTCTTATATTATTCTTCTAATATTATAATTATCTTTCTTATTTTAGTAATTATTCTAGCTAGTTAGGTAAATTAATATTTTCCCCTTTTATTCTTCTTAAGTAGTTATTCTTAGGCCTTGTATATAACTCTTTACTTAAAGTCTAGTCTATAACTAATAGTATTAATACATTTATTATTAGATCCTTTGCAATATATAATTACAAAGTTAAATTTGCATAGGTATTTAGTATAGTATAGTTATTATTTATTTAGTTCTTATATAGTAATAAAATATAATATATTCTAATAGTTAGTATAGACTCTTACTTAATATATATTTTCTATTAAGTAGTAATAGAATTCTTTAAAGTAGTTAATAATAGCTAGGAATTCTTTATTATAAATTAGGTATCTTAACTCTATATTATGTAGCTTGTAGAAGTAGAATATAATAGGGTGTAATTATCCTTTTATATCTTGTTACCTAATTTAGCCTCCTAAGGTAAAGTCTAAGGAGTCTATTTTAAGTTTGATTTCTTTAGTAGAGTTAAATATAATTAATACTAGTTTACTAAGTATAGAGTCTTATAGCTAGTTAAAGGCTTCTTAGGCTTTCTTATTCTATTTAAACTTTTAGTTCTTTTTTATAAGTTTAGTAAGAAGGTTTACTATTTTACTAAAGTTTCTAATAAATTATTAGTAGTAATTAGTAAATCCTAGGAAGCTCTATACTTCTTTAACTATAGTAAGAGTAAGCTAATTATATACTACTAAGATTTTCTTTTAGTCTATTTGGATTTCTTTAGGTAAAATAGTATATCCTAGGAAGTTAACTTCTTTAATATAGAAATAACTTTTCTTTAGTTTTACTAGAAGGTTTATATCTTATAGTACTTTTAAAACCTTATAAATATATTCCTAATATTCTTCTTTATTATCTAAGAAGATTAGGATATTATTAAGGTAGTATACTATAAATATATCTAGGTATTATTACAGGATATTATTAATTATTTATTAAAATATAGCTAGTGTATTTATAAGATTAAATAGTATTACTAAGTATTTAAAGAGTTTAAATTTAGTTCTAAAGGTAGTTTTCTATTTATTACCTTCCTTAATATAGATAAGGTTATAAGTACTCTTAAGGTTAAGTATAGTAAAAATCTGTTTTCCCTATAGATAGTCCTTTAGTTCTATTATAAGTAGAAGTAGGGTCCTATCTTTAATAATAAGGTTATTTAATTATTAGTAATTTATAATAAGTTATAGTTTTCTATTCTTCTTAGGTATAAATATAATAGGAAATCCTACTAAGGATATTAATTCTTATATATTACCCTTTTATAATTCCTCTTCTAGATAATCTTATAGTATAGTAAGCTTAAGTTTATTAAGGTTATAAATCTTCTAGAAAGGTAGATTATCTGATTTAAGTATGATTTTATGGTTTTAGTAGCTATACTATAGTACCTTAGTGTTAAGTTTTTCTTTAAATAGTTTATTATAAACTTAATACTCCTAAGGTATATTCTTAAGTCTATCTTCTTCCAATAGTTTCTTTAGTTCTATTTTTAACTTTTTATTTAAATTATATAGCTATGTAGTAACTATTATAAGTGTTTACTAAATATATTACCTCTTGCCTTTTTTATACTTATATTATACTCCCTTTAGAGGTAGGTAAATATTCTTTTTATACTAGACTTTACTAGCTATCTTAGTTAAAGTTTAAGATCTCTATTTATTATTACTTTCTAAATCTGTATCTATATTAGAGGGATTATTTATGCTAATAATCTAGCTAGTCTTCTAATAAAAATATAGGTTATAATAGTATAACTATAGGTATCCTAATATTAGGTTATATCTTAGTATAGAGATAATATTAAGGTTAATATTATACCTTTAAGTTCTAATAAATACCTTTAAGTAATTAATCTCTTAGGTAATTAGTTCTCTATTATAAGTAAGTATTCCTCTTTTAAGGTTTATTAGTAGATAAGGCTATATCTTAGTTTACTATAGTAGCTACAATATATTAACTATATAAGGGTTAATTATATTAATATTAGCTCTACTATCTACTAGTATGGTTAGCTATTTCTCTTTAATTTATACTTATATATTTAGGTAAGTTTATTAACTATACATAGTTAATCTTAGAGCTCTTATAAGTTTTATAGGCTTTAGTTTTTTACTTATCTATAGCTCTAGTAGTATAGTAAGCTATTATCTTTTCTTAGTTATCCTAAGTATTATAGGTTATATTTAATATTATAGTAAAGTATATTATCTAGATACTTATTATCTTGGATTAGTTTATCTTACGTAGTTAAGTCTATATATTATCTTTATTAATTAATTATCTATTAATTTTAAATATAAGTAAGGGCTTATTTCTTTATTTCTTTATAAGTAGTAAATTTTATTACTTTATTTTCTAGGAATTATTTAGATAGTTAATACCCTATAGTGTTAATAATAAGGTATAGTTTTTACTATATATATTCCTAGATACTTATAGGGAAATAGTTATTACTAAGTTTAGCTTATTAATATAGTATATAGTAGTAAGTAGTATAGGATATCTATAATATTTACTTATGCTTTTTATTACTAAGGTACCTTTGTAAGTTATAGTATACTATTAATTATTAGATAGTTATTTCTATATTCTATTCTTACTCTATAGTAATAGTATAGATATAAATATTATTATCTTATAATATTTTAGCTTATTCCTTAGCTTATTATACTACCTTACTTATCTAGTTATACTATTAGTTTTTATATTAAGATTATTTTAACTTATAGTTTTTCCTTTATCCTATTTATTTTAACTAGGTATATATAATACTAATATAGTTTAGGTCTTAATAGTATTAGTTAAGGTAAGTTATCTTAATAGGTACCTTATTAATTTAGTTAATAACTTTTAGTCTTTTTATTATTTCTTATAGTAATTTAAGTATTCTATCTTCCTATGTAATAGGTATAGTTAAGAACGTTTTATTTATAAATTTACTTAGTTCTTCTTGGATTTCTTTAGGTATAAGAGGGTTATCCTATTAAGGGGTAGTTTCCTTCCCTTTCCTTGTAACTATAGCTATGTATCTAGTAACTACTCTTATAGTACCTTCTAGTATAGGTTCCTATACTTCTACTAGGGATTATTATCTTTCTTATTATTTCTTTTCTTACTATTAGTTATTAGCTTTGGTTTAATTTTCTAGTTTAGTATTATATTTCTTCTTAGCTTCCTTTCTTCTTAGGGCCTATTATTACTAATATTCTTCTTCTACTTATAGCTAGGCTTATTCCTATTTTCAGTACTTAATAGCTTTATTAATACCTTTTTTATATACTATTTTCCTAGTATAGCTATTATCTTATGTATTAATATTATAGCTAGATCTAGTTATTGCAGCTTACTTTAAGGTATATATTACTATCTAAGGTCCTTTGTCTTCCTATATATTAGTTCGTTATACTATCTTACCTTTAGGTACTAGTTAGTACTTTTAGTTAGTCTTTATAGGGTTTTAATAGTCTTATTCCTAGTATCCTTTTTTACTATAGTTCTAGTAAGTTAAAGCTAGTTTATTTAATTAGGTAGTATTAATATTTATAGGTTCTACTTAAGTTCTATAGAAAGTATTAGTTTATCTTAGTTTTCCTTAATTAGTATTATTTTAATTCCTATTTAACTAGTTCTTATTCTAAGTAGGATTATATATACCTCTATTCTTAAGAGCTTATTTTTCTTTTTATCTTTTATATAGTTAGTTATTAATATTTACTACTATTTTAGTAAGTTTATTTAGGTTATTAGGTTTTTATTATATATATACTATTATATCTTTAATTTCTAGTTTAAGTTTATAATAAACTTAGTTTATATAAGTAGATTTATTCTAATTAAACTTAGTAGCTTAGAATTAGTATTTTAAGAGGTAAGATACTACTAATCCCTTTTAAATAAGAGTTTAGATCTTTATCTTAGCTTTTTTTCTTTTATTCTTTATCCTAAAGGTATTAGTAAGTTTACTCTTAAAGTATTTATATTTCTTATAGATATAGGTAATTATTAACTTTTACTTATAAGGGGGGTTTATAATAAAGTCTTAAATAATAGGTTCTATTACCTTTTTAGCCTTATCTTTTAGAAAGCTTAGATTATATCTTACCTAGGCCTTATGTAAACTAAACTAAATTAGGTAGTATATCTAGTAGCTTTATAAGCTTATTAGGAAGCCCCTAAGTTTATTAGGTTTACCTCTATAGAGATTAGGCTAGTATAACTTAAGAATCTCTCTAGGGTTTTTTCTAGTTACTATAAGAGCTTTAGTATACTTAATATACTATCTATAGAGCTATTAACTTTTCTTAGCTTCCTTACTAAGGTTTTTAGCTATTTTAGCAATAGTAATTACTTTTCCCTTTAGCTTCTTAATCTTATATTTAGCTACCTCTAAGTTATATTTAGCTATATTAAGGAGGTTATTATATCTTTTGTTAAGCTTATAGATTTTCCTCTTAAGCTTAGTAACCTTATCTTTATAGCTACTTAGGTAAGCTAATATAATCTCTACTTCTTCCTTATTACTAGTATCTATAGGGAGTTTAAGTTCTTTTACTAAGGTAGGGTAATTATTAGAGAGGGTTACTTAAGTAGATTACTATCTACGCTAAGTAATAGTAAGTTAGTTTAGGGTAGTAGGTACTATTATATAAGTATTACTTAGTATTATATAGTATAGTTTAAATAAAAGCTATTAATATATAATAGTTATAATTCTTAAGGGATAAACTAGTCTATACTAGGTTTATATTAGTAGATATATAGAGTATAGATACTAAGTATTATAAAGTATTATATCTCTTAATAGTAAATAGAGTAAGTTAGGTATATTTAGGTAAAGAAATCTTATTAATAGCTAGTAAGCTAAGTAGTTTATCTAGTATTAAATAAATATATATATACTATAGGTATTTATATAAGGAATAATAATATATTAAAGCATTGTTAATCCTAAAGTAATATAGTCCTAGAGTACTATTAATCTATATAAGTATTAGTCCTTTAGTAGTTAGTTATATCTATTAAAGATTGGTATATGTAGAGAAAGAAAAAGGTAGGGTATACGTAACGTAACCGCTGGGGTCGTAACACCTAGGCTCCCTTCCCTAGCTTTTTTTTTTTTTTCTTTTCTTTCTTTCTCTTTTACTCTTTCTTTTCTTTTCTTACTTTACTTTTCCTATTAATTTACCTTAAAAGATCTAAAGTAAAGACTTAGGGTTAATTCTAAGTTTATAATTAACTACTCTAGAGGTTAGTAGTTTAGGATTAGTAGTTTAGCTCCCCTGTTATCTATCTTATCTCTACCTAATAGGCTTCTCTGTATAACTATTAGCCTGTGCTATTTTCAGAGGTTAGTAGTTTAGCCTAAACTACCACTGGCCTCTTGGTTAGGTTACCTTTAGACCAAAGGTTACTATGCAGGAGATTTATAAAGTGATCAAGGATAGGCCAGTCCTGCCAAGGCTTCTAACTAGGGGTTCCTCTGAAGCAGGGATGAGTCTTCCAGGTATGCAACATGCTCGAAATAAAGTCAATGCTCGTGAAGGACGTGACCAGGTATGTATGATAATTTCTTGTTAGCTGTTGATCAAAGGATGATGTTGAACAACTAGATCTTTGTGATTGATGACTGTGAGTCACTACGTGATCACAGGTATAGTATCGCTATTACTGCTAGGGTTATCAGCTATACAGTCAAGATAACGGACAAAAATGGAATGGATCTCTACTTTGCTTCCGACTCTGTTCACCCTCAAGACTGCCATAACAGCTCTTCCGTCGAGAAAAAGATCAACAAGAAGCGACCAGTCGATGGACCTTGCGACATGGCAAAATGTCTTGAAGACGTCTTGAAAGATGTGCGCGAGAATGGAATGCAGCCAACAAGCATCTACATTTTTACTAATGGACTATGCAGCCTTACTGATAACGGTAAGGGCGTGAAGGAAGTAATTTATGACGCTATCACGAGTCTGGTTGAGGCGAAAAGAAAGCCAAGGGATCTAATGTTTCAGTTTGTTCAGTTTGGACGCGATCCGGAAGCGTATGGGCTCTTGAAGAGTTTCGACGATGACTGTAAAAGGGTGGAAAACGGTGTTGAGTTGTGAGTGATGCTGTATTTGATGTTAGGTCTCCAGAAACTGACGATCTTGTAGTGACATCGTTGATAGAAAGTATTGGGACAGTCATGTTCCAAAAATCATTATTGGTAGTCTTGATCGCGATAACGATAATGATGACAATCAGGCAATACTTGTATTAAGAAGATAACTTAATAACTTTTAATATTGATAGAGCAGCCTGACACAGAGCGAATAACATGTACCTGTATGTATTTCCCTACGTGAATTTGTATCTCTTTGTAAAGAGTATACACACTCTGCCTAAGGCACAGCGTTTTTATTCTACTTCCCAAAGTACATGCAAGGGCTATGATAGGACAACCCATGGGACTGGAACTAGGTCCTGCAAGACTGAACCTCCCATAGATAAGATGATATGTGTGAAGCCATTTGTCATATTTAAGAGGCAGTGTTAGACACAGAATCCTGTTCCATGCTTCTCTGCTGGCCGAGGGGATAAGAGGCCGATTACTGTACTAAGATTAAGTTGATAGCGTAACCATAGAGGTTATTTCTAGTACAGGGAATCTTTGCCTTAATTTAGTTGGAAATCTAAGAATTCACTTTACTGTAAAAAGATCGAAGGATGCACTAGGAGTTTGCTATCTCCGTGCAAGGATTAGATCCAGTCCAGTGGCCATCTGCCTTGCTTTAATTCAATATTTAAAGAAGAAGGTATGGACTCTCGCCCTTGCTAATATTACTGCATAGTTTAACGCAATATGAAAATCTTCAAAAACACGAGTTACTACTTTCGTAACTATTTGATCCTTTGTCATATCTCCAGAGCAGTACACTGAGCTGTACTATACCACTTAAGGAAGCCCTAGCTCAGCAAGCAAGTTCTGGGAAACTACAGACTACAGGCTATCTTGTGAGAGTGTTTATACGTTATAGAAAAGGAAGGTAACTATAAAATTGAATCGACTGGGATGTAAAACTTCAAAGATAAATATCTCGACGTTCCTCATCTAACAGAAATTTACACCCTTTCTCAACACTTTCAACTTTCTACCTGGTACCCTGTCTGCTTTGTTCCTCCCGGCCGGCATCTTTCACCCTAAAAGCCTTTGACCAACCCAGTCATCATGGTTGTCTTAACTAAATTACTTGCCCTTTGCTCGGCTGCTCTCGCGGTAGCTGCTCCAGCACCCGCTCCGGCTACCCCTAAAGATAATTTCGAGGCTTGGCTGGGAGGAGCGGTCCTTGACAAATGCGTCGCAGATGGAGATTGCCACCAGCGATTACTTGACAATCCCTACTATGTCGAGGCCAACAAAACGGGCCTCCAAAAGCGATTCGACTGCCAAGGCTCTGGTATCCATACGATTGTCACATCTGGGTCAACCAAAGTCAAATTTGGCTCTGTTAACCCCTATGACTTGTTCCATCATGTGTACGATGTGTGCTCGGACGACGGGTGTGACAGTGGTACGCCTTATAGCACGAATACGAGATATACGACTTCACTTGGTGTTTACGGAAAGACCATTTCCATAACTGCACAAGGAGTGTACTCTGGATGGGATATACGCAACGCCCTCGCCGAGTCTCTATCCCAAGCAGCGAAACAGAATCAGGACTGGCAAGACGAAGTGTTCTGCCCTAGCGGGGGTAAAGCTTGTGGCTTTGGAAGATTGCAGCAGGCGTATGCACCCAGATTCCAACAGGCAGCTATTTTTGATGGTTGTGCTCAGTGGGGCTGGATGAATGCGCAGACGAGTGGTTTGAGTGGAGTGACAGGGAGTAAAGCCTGCAGCTTAATCGTGGGTGCTCTTGGATCCATTGTCGGAACATTGGTTCCCTGTGGAGGGCTCGGTGTTCCCATTGCAGCTGCTCTTTGCATCTAAAGAGTTCACCCACTAGGCATCTCCGGGACAATTACATTAGCTAGAAACTGGTTTGAGTTTTTTATCGGTTTGCCCGGTTTTCCCAGAAAAATACAATTGCATTTCTACTATTAGTTAGCATACTATCAATCTTGGTTTAATCTTTTTCGTTTTCCTTGTGAGTCTTCAACTTGAACATGACGTAAGTAAGCTTGCTCCGCTCTTCTCCTTGTTTAGCCCCTTCTGCACCTTGTAAACTGAAAGCTTCTAGGCCTTGATTTGCGGTCAGGAGCCGCTTGCAATATTGTTATTGGGATAATGGCTCAGCAAAGTTGCTGTCAGGCGCCTCGGCGTAGACTCAATCAACACGGTCACGATTGACTTGTTCGGGATTGCAAGATATACTGAGAAAGTCGCCAATGCCTTATCGCTTCCTCTTCGGCAGCTACCTAGCGGTGTCTGGAGATGTCCTGAAGCTAAGGGTGGAACTGAAGAAACGGTTGCACTAAAGCAGTTTAGGCCACATCGTCGATTACCAAGCCACGGAGATTCCGCGGCCTCCATAACCAACTCACTCCCTTATCCGTAATAATCTCAACATAAGACTCTGCTGAGAACAGAATTAGCTTTATATGATATAGATTAAAACACAAGCTACCTGTTTCTAATTACTAGATATCGGGAAATCTCAACTAGACCTTAAGGCTATTTGAGCTTGCGCTATATTACAGCCGCACTGCATACATTATACAGTATCTCTCTAGCTAACTCTTGGTACTGCAATATCGACTCTAACCGCCGATCTTTCACGATAAGCCACTCTTACATAACACGTATAGCTGAAGCCGAGTTCCGGGGGGTGAGCAGGGTTCCAGCGCGAGTCCTGCAGAAGTCGGCCGCCACAGTCGATCGCGGACTGGGGCTACGTGCAGAAGAGGCGGTATAGCGAGATCCTTCAAGTTAGATCTGGAAATCCGTGTAGCCTAATAACTCGGTGGTTTGTGGCGAGATTTTACGCTTTATCTTAAGAAGGCTAGATAGTAGCCCTACAACTACATCCCGTTTAAGCAATGTTTATGATAGGCTAAACAAGGATGACACTTAAGCAGCGCCTTTATTGACTTAATACAGTATAGTAGATATATTTACTTGAAACACGATCAGGCAGCAATTCTAAATGTCGCTAATTCCATTTTACAAAGTTCAACAAGAATCCTTCAATAGACAGGGAAGCAACGGGGAAGCACTGTAATTCATATTGTTACTTATGTCTAGTCCCGTTTCGAAACGAAATTGAACCAGATAAGTGGCCTGATTTCATCAAGTCCATGTTCTGTATGATCCGTTTTCCACTTGATGCTTCAGTTTATCATTGAGATATAGAATTGCTTTAATAAATAGGACTTGATTTCACATGCTGATAGTCTAACTACCCTTCTATTCCTCAAGACCTCATCCTTCTCTCATACTATACGTTTCGCTTTACCTGCACAGATACATCTCTTACTTCAAATATGCTTCTCAACAACCTTCTCATTACTGTACTTGCCCCTCTGGCACTTGCAGCCTCTCCACTTGGCGGCGGAAAATGGAAGAAAGTCGAACCTGTCCTCAGTCCCCAACAATGCGCAGGAAGCTCAATCAAGGGCGATGTCTTCCATCTTCCAGCAAAAGCCAACGGTAGTAAGGTCGGCTCCGGCTGCCGCAACGGCCATCTCCGTGCCGAATTCGGCCGCAAAGATCATTATACCTCGGGCGTACACCAGTTCACCGGTAAATTCACCATCAACTCTTTCAAAGGCGACCGAATTTCTCTCAAGCAAACGATCGGGAACAAAGGCGCATGGTTTATGCTAGCTGCGAGTAACAATGGTGACCTATACGGCGTGGGCGGTCGAGGAGTAATTGCAGAGGGTGTGGCCAAAGTTGGTGCAACAGTCACTGTCAACACCATTCACGATGCCAATACGGGCTCCTACAAGGTCTATATCAATGGAAACGACAGGTACTCTACTACTTCGCCGCGAGACGTCTGGGGAGACAAGTATGGAGCCTATGCTACTGTGTCTGGTTCAGGTCCTATTACTGTAACTTGGACCGACGTTGAATTCTACACCCGTTAATGGCGGAACATTCGATGCTGGGCTAGACGTTGTGAATTACGGGTTTTTCCTCTGGGATGTTCCCAGTTTTCCCTCCTCTTTGTATATATCAGCTATCTTTCTTCAACACCAGTGATACTCCAGGCATGGGTTTTCAAGGAGATATCACATTAACCTAGTTTTATCCGAGTTAAGATGTTTTACTTTCACGTAGCTAGGCGCCTCTCTAGTTATATAGCAGCAGTCTAGTTACTCCTAGTGCGCTAGTACAAATTCTAATAAAATCTGAATTTTGGAACTACTGCATGATTGTTATGAATTAAGTGTAAGCCACTATCGATCCAGCGGGCGCCGTAGTTATCACAGCCACAATGTCCTCTTCTGTTGAGACTCTCTGAGTCTCGTTTTAAGATCTTTTTAGGGAATGTCAATGGTATCGTAGGGAGGAGCTACATTTACGAAAGTTTTTTGCACCCCATATGTCTAAAGGTACACGACTTATTAAGATTGATAGGGCTAACTCACTCCTTCTATTTCTTTGCTGTAAAGTCATAGTCTACCCACGTTCCAAGCATTGATCGAACTCGCTCATACAGTCCAGATCGACTCTCCACCGCTTGCGAGTCCAGCTCAGTATAGTACTGCAAACTCTCGGATTCCTTGGCAGGCTTAAGGATTGCCTTGGCTGCAGCGACATTCTGCTCCAAGTCAGACAGAGTGCTAATTCCTGTAATCGTAGACACCTCAAACGAGTCATCACAATTCTGCTTGGCCTTCAAGATCGCATATTGCATCGCAAGGAATGCAAGGCTCTCCCCATTTCCGTTCTCATCCACCCACTTCGCTGCTTCAGCCGCAGCAGCTCTCAAGCCTTTGGGCGCAGGGTGCCAATCACCTGTTAAGCCCACAGGGATACCGCCAGTCCTGAGGAGTCCAACTGCAAGAGGGCTCGAGCAGAAGACAGACTTTACACCAGCGGCGCGGAATTGAGCGAAACCTCGAGACTCAGCTTGAGTGTTTTGGAGAGTGAGTTGCGCCCAAGTCTGTATAACATCCACAGGTCGTCCGTAGCGCTCCTTTGCGAGCGTGGCAATTTTTGCCAAGACATCGATGTCGTAACCTGAGATGCCAACACGCAAAACAGTACCTGCCTGCTGGAACTCCAGGAGCACACCAACAGCAGTCACCGCCTCCTCTAAAGGAACATACTCAACATCATGACAAAAGACAACATCCAGATAGGTAGTCTGAAAGCGCTCAATCGATCGCGCAACAGATATTCGGATCCAATCTGGCGAGTAGTTGAACTCATGCTCCATGATACGACCGACCTTAGTCATGAGTTCATAGTCGGATCGCTGGTACTTGGAAGTGATGCGCGAATCAGAAAGGGCGGCTCCCATGAGCTGCTCTGAGGGTTCGTAGTATGGAGAAGTGTCAATGGTGCGCACACCAAGTTCGAAGGCGCGGAGGAGGATGTCGACGATTGGAAGGGATTCGGGCTTGGGAGTGAGTTGGTAACTGAATCCTGCGCCGCCCATTACAAGGGCAGATGTATGAGTGGGTGCCATGAGGCTGTAGTGGCCTTGTTGCAAGCGTGCGCCCTAGGTTGATGGAATGGATGGATGATGACAGTCCGTTCCGAGCTGACTCTTTCTCAGCTTCCACTTGATGCTGAGTTAATTGAAATTGGAGGAAAGATTATGCATGCAATCTAAATAAACCCTCAGATTCTAGACTAACGTACCCCACACCGTTGGGGTTGCCCCGTGGGGGCATCGGATAAAGGTTTTTGCTCATCCTGTGATAGATGGGTACTTGCGCTTAACGCAGAGGCCAGAATTGTACTTATTCGACGTCTTGAATCTGCCATATCGGATCGGAAGACGAGATAACTCCAAAGAGCACTTACGACTCCATAATTACATTCAAGTGACAAATGGCCCATGCACCTACTCCCTAACTGCGAAACTCAGGATGGGTTGCATATCTTGAAGAGGCTGGTATTTATTATAAGGAAGTAGGTTTCATTGGTTTCAAGAGCTGATAACTTCATTCTATGTGTTTTGTCTATTTTGTGCTTCTTACTGTCGTCGGCTTGGGTTCCATGGAAGATGGGGATTCGGTGGCAGAACAAAGCTTCCTCAGTCAGCCTCAGCCCTTCTAGCATTGATAGATAGACATACCTGTTCTGTCTGTTTGCCAGGCCCTCATACATGAGGTACCAAGCTGTAAATGAAACCAACAAGCCAGTAGCACCGCCACATTTGAGCAGTACTTTATTGGGAGCCCCTGACTCTTCCGTGCAGAGATTGGCTAGTCCAAGCAGGAGCCAGGTGCAGTTCACGAGGACGCAAAGTGTCAGAGAAAAGACGTTTGACTTCATAGTGCACAGGGTTATAGCCACTGAGAAGATAAAGAAACCCTATTATCGTAAGGCTTAAGTCATTCGTGGAGTAGTTGGTGGTGGGCGTACCATCAGAAAGAGTCCGTTGGCATGGTTGTAGTCAGCATCGCTGGAGTAAGCATCCCTGACGTTGAAGAAAGGAATCATACTGATGGCGTAGGAGATCCAGAAACAGCCATACGAGCAGGCAATAGTTGCGCTAACTGTGTTTCCATTCGCAATATCCCTATGATCCATGAGATCTCAAGGGCGAAAAAGGTATATGAACGAATTGTCACTTACCACATACCAGAAAGTAGTTGAGCAAGACCTCCGTAAACCAGAGCTGGTCCAATCACAATATTGGGAATAGTGACGCCGTGGACATTGAGATTGACCAATGCCGTCAAGAATGTCGCGAAGGCGAATCCAGACAGACCCAGGGGACCGGCATCTCCAAACTTCTGGCGAAACTGTATGTCAGCTTGTCGAGCTGCATCCTGCTTGGTCGTGGTCGCATAGCAATTGGTCTTTGTTTCTGGACAATCATCTCCAGACCAGAGCGTCGCTTCTTTATCTGCATCGACTTGATTTTCGCGTACTGGTGACATCTTTCTGGTAATACGAAAATGAATCCTTGAAAGTAAGAGTAAATTATTACGTGAAAGAAAAATAATTAGAGTAAAAAGAAGGGGGATCTCTGTAAGCTGCCGCAAGCTTGTATTTCTTTTTAGTGGATTCAGTGGATCTCCGAAGTAGGAAGAAAAATTACATCCTAGTCTTCGGCTTCTAGACCAATCGAAGACAAGTCCGGTATTCGTAAGTCTCCGCAATCTGGTCACTATTTGTGTTTCTGGGCTAAATCGAAGTGCCAAGGATATCGCCATCGCCGCGCATGCATGAAGATAGAAGCCTCCACAAGGCGATGGGCCATCTTCCCACTGGATTTGGGTCAAAACGCAAGACAAACATCACTTGTATCGCACGGGACGCAAGATCTGCAGGGAGACTTAAGGCCTCATCGTATAACGTAAATAAGTTTCCATTGCAGGATTCATTGACTGGTTTAGTTGCACGACCGGAGTAAAGAAAAAACAAGCTATTCTGTTATGTAAGAGCAACAGAATGTCCACTAACTCATTAAGGAAGGCAAGGATGGTGGATACGGGACACAATTGGGTGGAGGCAAAACCGACGCCGCATGTCGCCGACAGCCGATGGTGACGCGCCAGTGTCGCGACGCGTTTGGAAGTTATGTACATTTGTGCATAGCTTGAATACCCTACAGTCCGTATTCACAATTTGGATCAGGATCGAATATCGATTGACAATGCTCATGAGACAGATAAACTATTGTAGATCTCGAATTTCAATGTTAAATACACTACTTACCGATTGAGAATTCTTTTCCACTTTCATCAATGTATCTACGAATTTAAAATCGTTATTATTAACATCTTATCAAGCTTACTTGTCAATGAATTTTGCACTTTCACAGCTCTCTGCTCCAAAGTTTTGGATTCAGAGATGCTGTCAATTATAGGCAGATGAGTTTAGATTAGAAGAATTATAGGATTTGTTTATCACTCTAACATAACTTGCAACCTCGCTTCAATCGGTTCTTTGACACTAAAGGTGAGAACTGATTCCATCTTGAGACAATAGTTGGTCAGCAGTCACAGCTGCAGTCACGCCTCTCTCAATCGCACCATCAATAAACCCTCTCCATCCATTCGCCCAGTCGGCGCTAGCAAACAAGACCCGTCCATGTGGTTTCTGGAGCTCGCTGAACCACTTGCTGACAGAGTCAGGACCCCAACAGCTCCAAGTACCTTTGGCAAGGCTGTCGTTCATCCAATCGTGTGTAAGATATGCTTCAACGTCTGCGCCTGGCTTCAGATGCTTTCTAAAGCTGGAAATGATATCAGAGCTGGCGCGCGGATCTGTAAGATGGCCTCCATAGCCAAAGCCAATACAGTATGTCCCATCCTTAGTACTGGTACCGTTGTGATCGGAGAAGGCAAAACACCATGGTGAGGCTCCGTAACCACTTGCCATCGAGAACCAGCCCTCTTCTGTTTGTTTCAACTTGAAGTGAATCTTAGCGCCCTGATTGATGTGACCAGCATTGACAGCCTCTTGACGCAAGGGCGAGAGTGGGGGAGTGGAAGTGACGTCTGCCAAGCAATTCCTATTTCTGGAGTTAGCGTTTCAATCGAAACTTGCGTAAATGACAACTTACAAAGGTATCGTCGAGATGACATAACGAGCTTGAATAGTCCGACCATTTTTTGCAGTTAAGGAGACGCTGCTCTTATCCTGCTTAACCTCGTCGATGGTAGTTTCAAAAAGTAGATGACCTCGATACTCAGATAGAATAGCCCTTGCCAGTGAAGTCATGCCGCCCTTGCCTAACTTGAAGATGCCTGCATGTTCGAAGACGCCAGCCATTGAGTGGCCACCTAGCGCATACCAGCGTAATACTTCAGTAAATCCGCACTGCGATCCCGGAACTGACCCAAAGGAGCTTATCATCCCATCAAATAAATCCTTTTCAATTTGAGGGATGTCGATTTGGTCTAAGCGATCTTTAACGGAAAGATGATCATACTTCTTCCAAAGCGCTGGGTGTCGCATTGGGTCGTGGGGATAAGGCATTAAATCGCGACTGGATAGACCGTCGATTGAGAAGAAGGCATCCGCCGCCCTTTGAACCGCAGCGGCTGTTTCGCTTCCGTCAAGAATAGCGGGTTCTGAGAATGCTGCTGCATATAATGTAGATTTGGCGTCAACTGTGCCAGCGGATGTTTTTAGGTTGCCTTGAAGATTGTAGCGATAGATCTCAGAATATACATGTGGTTGGTTCCTGCGGTCGTCATTTAGACAGATGCTAAAAGCTGTCACAGAATACTTGCGCTTACCAATGAACCCAAGTTCCTCCCATTTCAAATTCTTGACCCAGGGCCTTTGCTGTCCAGGTTCTTCCACCGATCCGATCGCGGCCTTCGACGAGGAGAACCCTGGCGTTGGAAGCACGACTGAGATTTCGAGCCGCGACTAGTCCTGCAAAACCAGTTCCAATAACAACGACATCATATCTGCCTAGAAGCTGCGACTCGGGTGTTCCATTGATAACTGAGTCGGTAGTAAGACCTGTAGTCAGCCCTGCACTGGTCCACAAGTAACCTTCCTTTGAAGACGGCATGGCGATGATAGTAAATAATGCAGCAGTGAAAAGAAGAGATATTGACAATTTCAGTGGCCTGTTACATACCATATTATAAGAGTTTCTGTATCGACTATTAATTCCCGATGCGGTAAAACCACACGGTGTGTCGGAATGTGTACTGGGTGTTCCGAATGTATAGTATGTGCTTATTCCGAAATTCCGAGATAACCCATTTACCCACCCCTGCAGAGTAATCTAGCATCCCCACTTCTCCAGGTAATTCAACACTCGCTGTTGGAAATATAAATTCACCTTAGCCGTTAAGTAGAGATATCTACAGCAGAGATGTCTCCTATACAGTATTACAACATCGTGAATGAATATTACCCCATTGAAATGCGACGCTCTTCAGCACAATGCAATGTGGTTAATTGATGTTGGTTGTGCTAATATCGTCTGGCCATGTGACCAAAACAGGTCAGGAAAGCCATCCTCTCTTAGAATGTCTTGTAAGAAAAGAGCCCAGGCTTACGTTGAGCTGAATCCTGTCCCCAAAAGTGGATGCATTTTGACAAGACGTAAGCCGACGTACGTTGGTGGGTGATGGGTTAGTAGAGTGGAGATGTCGAACACCCTAGTTGCTGACGTTGGATAGTTGTAAGCTCGGAGACTTCTCGGGTCGTTTTCAGATTCAAAGGCAAGTACGAGATGGGAATCTGGATATATAATGCCTTCCTCGCTCGATATGAAACACCATACACGTAACAAATGCATGCAGCTTACCAAGACCTTATTGCGAAATGGCGACCTCACTTAGAAATATTGCAATCGTTGGTGTAAGTCCGGAGAACGTCTAGTGACTTACCATGAGACTTTCGGTACTGACATTTCTAAGGGTTCTGGACGCGTCGGCGCCTTTATCACAAAGGCACTGCAGCAGTCTAATCAATTCAACCTCACAGTCATCACTCGAGTTAGCTCGAAAGTAAGAGAATATCCCTCGCCCATCAAGGTCATCCAAGTACCAGATGACTATCCCTACGCCGAGGTAGTTAACGCCTTCCGTGGTAACGATGCTGTGGTCCTAGCTATAGGATTCGCTGGTGAACATCACCTACCGTCATTGGCCCGTGCTTCTATCGAAGCCGGCGTCAAGAGATTAGTTGCATCTGGCTTCGGCGTGGATGCAAGCAACCAGGCAGCGGCTGAAGTATTTCCGGTAGCTGCGAACAAAGTAGCTATGATCAAAGATTTGAAGTCTTTGGAACAGCCGGGTTGGTCTTGGACTGATGTAGCCTGTGGAGTATTCCTAGACTTGTACGTTATCTTTCTAACACTGTGATGGTACCTACTAATCCATGCTAGTTGCATCCAAATTGGCTTCTTCGGTATCAACCCCACCACCAAGGAAGCCGAAATCTGGGATGACGGAAGTGCCAAGTTCACAGCCACTACACGCGAGGCTATAGGTCAAGCCGTCGTCGGCATCCTGAACCATCCTGAAGAGACACACAATCGAACAGTTTTTATCTCGTCGATCGAAATGTCACTGAACGATATACTTACCGAAGAGCAAAGAATCGTAGGTGAGGATGGATGGAAAATCTCTCATGTCGAGACTGAAGAAGAAATTCCCCGCGCAATTGAAGCTGCCAAGACAGCCACGGAAGTCATGCCCAGATTGATGGCGGTGGGAAGGATTGGACTAGCTATCAATCTGTTGGATCGCTTTGGGTCTAATTTTAAGGAGCGTGAGGTGTTGGAGAATGAGCTGTTGGGTGTTCCGCAAGAAAGTCTGAGGGATGTTGTCACGAGAGTGAGAGCCCAAGGAGTTTAGATAGCTTGTGTAAGCATCCTCGTTTTTGAACCGAATTAAGCGACTACCTTATCAGCTGATGTAACCACATGATTGCTTTCCTGAAACGATGATTGGTTAGGGGTTGCCAGAAACCCACACTTACAAATTAAGTCAGCGGACGAACAAGGGTTTTGAGACCATTTCTTGCACAGCAATCTTGGTGAAGAATCGACGATATGAGCGATCCGCTTGGTATTACCGCAAGCGTCATAGCGGTGCTTCAACTGGCAGTGACAGCCACACGGTATCTCAAAGATGTTAAACAAGGATCAGCCGATCGGCTGAGGCTACGAGATGAGCTGAGAAGTACGGTCTGTCTGGTGGAGATGCTGAAAGACCGGGTTGAAGATATCGATAGTGACGAGTATGAAACCAATGGAGCTCTCATACCTGCCTCTATGAAGGCTCTCGTGGAGCGTGATGGACCTCTTAAACTCTTTGAGCAAGTGCTACATGACATCGTTACCAAGCTGGAATCTCAGGAGGGCCTGCGACGTTTGGCCAAACCCCTCACTTGGCCCTTTGATAAAAAGGATATCCATGAGATGCTGGCATGCCTGGAACGGCTTAAGAGCCATTTTAATCTCATTATGCAAAATGATCTTCAGTATGACTTTGTCGAACCCCAAATGGAGACATTATAGCTTACCATTTGTTTAGTAAGCTAGCTAAGCTATCAAATTTCAAGCTTGACGATTTGAGGGACAAAGCCGATGACGTCGAGACCAGAGCGCGAGATGAGGAAGCTCTAAAGATTGTCTCTTGGATCAGCCCACTGTCGTTCCGTACGAAACATGAGGACGTTTTGAACAGCACTCAGCCAGGGACAGGTACTTGGCTAACTCAACACCATACGTTCCAAAGTTGGATGAGAGGAGATATTGAAAAAATGTGGTGCCCTGGAATTCGTACGTTAGACCCTTCTTTTTCTTCATGGTTGAGCTAATATTGTAAATCAGCCGGGGCTGGAAAGACCAGTCTGGTGTAAGTCACCTGTCAATCCACTGATACGGAACACACAACTAAGCTTCTAAGATCTCTGGTTATCAAGCATATAGAGGATCAAGATAGTATAACCAACAAATTCTGCTTATATGTATATTGCGACTACAATCGACGCTCTGAGCAAACTACTTCTGCTCTGCTATCTAGCCTGCTTCAACAGATCCTTCAACATTCCACGGGTCAGCAACTCCCAGCAGAAGTGTCGTTGCTATACACACAGCACCAGCGAGCGGTATGGCACCCGCCCAACGCAGGCGCAGGTCACCGAGCTTCTCCTTACTCTTGCCGCGAAGCTGGAGAGTGTCTCCATAGTAATCGATGCACTGGACGAGCTTGGCGAGTCTGAAGAAGATGCTCTGCAGTTCATGGAAGTAATATCTTCTCTGGGGCCAAATGTTAGGATCCTATGTACATCCCGGTTCTCAACAACCTTTGAGGACTATTTCGGCCAAGCGACGAAACTGCAGATCTCAGCACAGAACGACGACATTGCAAAGTTCCTCGAAACGCAGATCAGCTAGAAGTATAGGCTCTCGAGACATGTGCGAGCCGACTCCAAACTGAAAGATGATATCATCGAGACTATCATCAAAGAATCTCAGGGCATATGGGTCAGATCCCCGTCTTCCCATTTGCAATTATGGGCGCTAACTGGGTAGGTTCCTACTACCAAAGCTTCATCTCGAATCGCTCTCTCACAAGATCAACCGTAAAGAGGTACGATCTGCTCTCAAGACTCTCCCTGTGTCGCTCAATGCCACGTACTCGGATGCGCTGGACCGGATATACAGACAAGCGCCAGAGGCAGCAGATCTGGCTGAGGCTGTCCTGTTTTGGATTGTGTGCGCAAAACGCTCTTTCACTATTCTTGAGCTTCAACAGATATATGCCACGCAAGACTTACCAGACGACACAGGCCTTGAAGAAGACGACTTACCTGATCCCGATATCCTGACCAGCGTCTGCGGGGGTCTTATCATGGTCGATAGTGACTCTCGGACAGTTCGGCTGGTGCACTACACGGCCCAGCAATATTTTGAGCAATTACAGACTCAGAAACTCATGCAAGCCAGCGCTAGTATCACTAAGATCAGTCTGAAGTACTTGACTTTGCCAAACTTCTCGAGTGGGGTCTGTACCACAGACAGAGAAATGGCTCAGCGTCTTGATGAATACCCGTTCATTGACTACGCTGCCAAGTACTGGGGTGCAGACATTGGTATGATCAACGAAGAGGGGTTAGAGGTGTTGTTTCCGGTGCTAGACAAACTCGTCTCCAGTCCTACCTTACTAGGGGCCACAAGCCAAGCCTTTGCCCTTCCCAACGGCCGCCACTCCAACTGGAGTCAAGAGTTTCCAAGGGGTATTCCACCCCTTGTGCTAGCTGCTACTTTCGAAATGCCGAGGATCCTCGAACGCTTGGTAGAGATTGGTCATGACCTGGAAAGTAAAGGGACGGATGAGGAGACAGCGTTGATTCGCGCCGCAAGTTTCGGTCACGAGCGTAACGTGCGTGCGCTTCTTGATCTTGGTGCCAACAAGGACGCCCATGATCACATGAACGAAACAGCTCTACAGAAGGCTGCTGAAAAAGGAGAAGCTGGTGTTGTTGAAGCTCTCTTGAGCAAAGATGCCAACGTCAATGTCCACACATCTAGTAATTGGACTGCTCTCATGTCTGCCGTCTCCAGCGCAAATATCCAGGTTGTTCAGATGCTGGTAGATGAAGGAGCCGACCTCCTGGCTGAGACTGTTTGGGGAGACTCTGCTCTCAGTATTGCCGCTCGCAACGGTCAAGAAGCGATTGCCATGCTTTTGGCTGACAAGGGCGCGGTTCTCCCTCGTGGCCCAGCTGGTCGAAGAGCGTCCACAGTTGCTTCTCGTAGAGGGTTTACTCAGCTTGTACGGCGGCTCACAGCCGACTATGAGGCCGTTGCTCGACGACCGCTTCAGCGACAGGGCTCGAGAATTATGGGCGGGCTGCCTCAAATACAAGAGACTGCTGAGCGTGCTGCGAATAGTGAAACAGAAGGCGGTGACTTCTTTGAAGTGATAGGAAGCCTAGAGTACAACATCGGGTTTTCAAGACGCTATGAACTGAACGAGAAGCTCGGAAAAGGTCATTTTGCAGAAGTCTTTTCTTGCACCAACCGGGTGACGGGTATGGTATACGCCGTCAAGGCCTTCGGAATACCAGAATGGAAAAACGATAGCTTCACAATTAAAGGGCTCCGTAATGAGTTCAAGGCTCTCTCAGGTATCATGCACGATAACATTCTTCGTGGTATTGACCTATTCGCAGAGTACGTTGAGAACAAGATTTACATGGTCCTCGAACTCGCTCCGGGCGGCGAGCTATTCAATCTGATTGTCATGAAACAACGTTTTACAGAAAATGAGACGCGAAAGATCTTTTTACAGATTTTCTCTGCGCTTGAGTTCTTAGTGAGTTTTGGTACCCTATGTAAACTTGCATAAACAGCTAACACGATACCAGCATGGTCTGGGGTGGGTGCATCGAGACATCAAACCGGAAAACATCCTCCTTTCCAACGTGGAAAGTCTACATATCAAAATTGGGGATTTAGGCTTAGCAAAAAAGATCGGAAGCGAACCAGATGAAATGGAATTTGCAACCACGCTCTGTGGCACACCAAGCTGTAAGTGACTGCTCTTCCATCTGCCTGACTGACCGAAAATAACGACTCTCAAACCAGATGTTGCCCCAGAGATTCTTGCCAATTCGGCACAAAGAAAGTACGGTCTAGGCGTAGATATCTGGTCTGCCGGCGTTGTCTTGTATATCTGCCTTTGCGGCTTTCCGCCTTTCTCTGATGACCTTTACGCGACAGACTTTCCATTCACGCTCGCGCAGCAGATTAAAAGTGGGCGGTTCGATTATCCGTCGCCCTATTGGGACGATGTTGGAGATCCAGCACTTGACCTGGTTGACTCTATGCTTGTTGTTGATTGCGAGAAGCGATTCGACGTTAAAAAGTGTTTGAGTCACCCATGGACCGCAGTTAACCCTAACACCCTGGTTCTACAGGATACTGTTAGGTCAGCGAGTCCGGAGGCTATATAATGAGAAGATGCAGGACCTTTCGGTTAAAGAAGGGGTCTTTGTGGAAGGCTGACAGTGAAGAGCTCTCAGAAGGGCATCCTGCAGATCAAGATTTTAAAATTCTTCCTGTCTGGCTAGGTAAAGAACTAGGATGCAAGGTGGAAGTTAACACAACCTTTGACCCGCTGTGATTCCTTTAGCTAGTACCCTGTTAGAACCCGCCTAGAATATATTGAGCAATGCCACCCATGTTAGAGAGCGTATGTTGACATCAGCCCTTCTCCTCGCTATCTATTAGCCTGGTCCACGTCGGGCTTCCGGCCCCAGACTACCTTCTGTTTGAAGTACGAGTGGATCTTGGGGGAAGAAATCTCACGTCGTAGGTGCGACACAAACACAGTGACCTCTGGTTCAGTCCAGCCTAGAAGAGTGGCCATCTGTATCACACTTCCCTTCGCATCTTGGTTAATGACAGCTTGCATGTACTGTCCTATGCTCCGTAGTTTTGGGTCTTTCGGCCAACCGCCAACGGGATTCTAGAAGTTGTTATTCGTTGTGTCGCAGATCTGATCGATGGAATACTTGCCTTGAAAACTCTTTGTTCAATTTCAACAAATCCAGCTTGTCGCATAGCCTCCTCTTGAATATTGTCCTCGTAGACCGTAAATGGTCGGCCTATCTTACGTCCCCCTTCCCGGAAGAATCGACCCCATTGATCCAACGGGCCCCCTTCAACAACCGTACCGTCATCGCTTTCAAAGCATGACGACGGCTCAAAGCTTTCAATGTAGCCGCCTGGCTTAAGGGCCCTATAAGCTTGTTGGAAGAGCGCTGTCCAGTCCATGATACTGCCAAGCATCCAGCGGATATGCACATAGTCAAGAGATTCTGGCTGGAAGGTCCATTCCTGAGTGCAGTCGTCTATCTGACTATATCGGAGGTCATTAGCGACTAACTTAGAACTCATATAAAGCCAATAGCTCTTACAATTCTAGGTTCGGCGGCACCCAACTTGGTTGGATCGGCGCGAGATCAGTCCCAACTACTGAGGCATTTGGAAACATATCGGCAAATTCGCTAGAGTTCTGTAAGCATATCACATCTAAGCCTGATTTGATTCCAGGGCTACTCACATAGCCCAGATTCCTGTTCCCCCGTTAGTCTCTCAAAGTTATTGATATTATCCACAGTACTTACCTGTACCAGTTCCAATATCTACAGCTGCCTTATGAGTTATCGTCATCAGTGTACTGATCGTGACGCTATTTCGGGTACCATACCTGGATGTTCTCGGAGATCGGTGCTAGGTAGAGCTTATCACCCATCAAAAGGGTGAGCACCTGATGGCTCAGGGATATCAGTAACTTAAAGCACCAGATTGCTATACAAAACTTACTTAATGTCCATAGCTTCCTGACTGGTTTCATCGATAGGCCCCCTGTTTCATGGTTAGATGTAAGTAAACATGTTTCTTGAAATATTAACAAACCAATAATCAGCACTGCCCCGGTCGCTGTGGTACGATCTGCCATGGATTGTCCTGTACTCCAAGATGCTAGAGCTTAGAGATCCTGTTGAGCTGGCATTGTCAGATATGGTCGATTCAGCATCACCTCTGTCGTTGTCGACCTAGGAAACTGTTCAGCTTATCGGCGGTTCATAGACTATGGAATATCTGTTATCACTTACTGCGGGTAAAGCCGCCCAATGTTCCGGAGGAAGAAGACCAGTCTCGCCGTGAGGGGGGGATCCCGATTGACGAGGGCTCGCCGATGTCGATTTGGGTGAGACCTGATGGGCAGCTTGATCGTGAGCTGTCGGACTAGACATCTTGCTGGTGATGATCAAATGTGTGGAAGAAGAAAATGGGAATGGTATGATTGATGGTTTTATTCGAGGGTCAAATGCGGAGATGACAGTTTGAAGATTGCTATGCACTGTACTATTATGCATGTTGGTTCGACGCACGCCCACCCTTTGTCAAGGTTGTTTGCGAGTCGGCCAACGAAATGTGAATTTGACCCTGGTACCATGCGACAGCATTTCGCGGGACTCTTCCGGCGTATCCCGTATCTGGAAGGTGCTTTTTCGCAGGCATTCCACGTCGCATCTTCTAACCGAACCTTGGGAGTGAATCTGGTATGATCTCCAAGCGATGCTCCCTTGTAAATCTCAATAGACATGATTCGAAACGAGATAAAAATATTTACATATCACAGTAAAGTAACTTCTCACGACGACTGAGCGGCCCAAGTATATTGGGGACTTACACCTCGGAAAAACTTAAAAATAGTGGCCCGTATATCAGGATCCGTGACCCCAGTTCCGTCTCTTATAGCCCATGCTACACCCACTAACATGGTAGTGCAAGCAGAATTGTCCAGACCTGATCTACTTCAGTGGTAGGTATCATAAAGAGATAGTTTTAATCTAGTTCAAGAGAGCAAAGGCTTATATAATATAGCAAGCAATCCTATATAGAAGTGTTTTACTAACGAGACTAGAAAGATATAAATAACAGTAGCTCGTACCCTTATTTACGAACCTAAACTATATAAGTCGAGGCAGTAGGGATATGTCTCTGTGACTCCACGATAGTTTTTATACCCGATAAAGACAGAGATGAAGAAGATGGAAACGTTAGAGTTTCAAGTCCCTTGCAAATAGTTATGAAAGAAGTTATTGATTAGTAAAAGCTATTCCTGCTCTACCTTCCACTACCTAGATTTCACCTATCCTATCGTCATCGAAATCTATAGCAGTAAATTCTCCATCATTACCAGCTAACACCATCCTGTTGCCAGCAGCTGCATATACTTCTTGGCCTCCAATCGGAAAAACACCGTGCCCTCTGTAGTTAACTCTTCGCACCCGAAAGTCCATTGACACGCAAGTAATACACCTAGCTTCAGACCGGATTGCTGAATCTGCAACGCTAACATTGTTAGACTCCAGGTCCCAGGCCAGCACTCCGTCCACTTTAGACAAATAGAGTAGTACGACTTTGCTGGTGTCTAAAAAACAAATATTCCCTATTACAACATCTTCGTGTCTAAGGGAAATTCCATTGGAATCAAGTGATGGCCAGTCGAGCTTCATCCGGCAACAACCCGTCATCGCATCAATCGAGTAAGCTCCCGAGGTTGAAAATGCAACTATGGTAAGTCCATCAGGTGAGATCTTCAGTTTTGTACGACCGAGTGAGAGATCCTCGTGAAACCATTCGCGCTTGCCAGTAATCACGTTCCAACGGCTTACGCCACGGTCATGGCAAACCGCCAAGCTTCTCGAGTCCAAGGTAAATTCCATGCATTGTGAAAAGTGGAAGGGAACACGGGATACCTCTTGTGCTGGGGTTGTTTCAAGATTCCATATTCTCACAGACCTCAACGTCTCCGAAACAGCAAGCATTTCTCCATCTGAAGAAATGGCTGTGGCGTTTCGGCCTTTTCGTATCTCATGCTGTAAGTATCCTGTTTCAATATCCCATACCAGTACGGCGTGAGTTACTGAATTGGTGACGAGATTTCGCTTGTTTGACGCTAGCTTCATAGAGGTAATCTTGCTAGGTTCCGGTATCTGGACAAACTGAGGATATGAGCGGAAACTGGTCAAGAGACGCTGCCAACGGGGCATTATCTGTCGAGAGCGGAAGATAGCACTAGCATCAAATAAGCTTTGCGAAACTATTTGGACTTCTCGCAATACATTTCTTATTTGAATCTTTCGAATGTTCTCACGCCTCGTTGTAAACTGCCCAGGGACTGGTATCACCGACGACATACCCTGTTCCACAACTGCGAGGGCTGTCTCATTCGGAAAGAACCTTAGTGACTTCATAGAGCTGGGCCAGGGTATCCTATGAGCGAGAGACCACTCGTCTTCATAGCATCTCCGAAGTTGAATCTCGCCCAGAAAGCCCGAGGCAATGAGAGATCTGCAGGGTGATGTTGCCACACGATGATGATGTGGCTCTGGACCCAATTGCGGGAATCCAATGCGATATGGTCCTGGTCTTCGTTTCTGAGATGCAGACCAAATGAAAACCACTCCAAACCCATCGATCAATGCAACTGTCCAGTCCGTTGGGCCTTTAGCTGATAACGAAACATCAATTATGTGATCCCGGACGCTGTTGTACGGGTACCATGTGAGTCCTCCCTTTCTAGTGTTACCCATAGTTTTAACTACACAGTCAAAGCCGTGGTCGAAAGTCCATACATAGACCACAGTCCCTTGTGTCGCAACGGCCACGGAGAACTGTCCATCAATATCCCCGCTCTCAAAGCGCTCGTCGATAGCGTTCAATGAACCACGGTAAATAGGCTCTTCTCTTGTCTGAGTATTCCAGACGAAAACCTTAGCCGTATTGGTCAACCCAATGATAAAACGTTGATCAGATGAGAAGCTAATAGCTAAGATAGGTGACGTATAGTTTTTCTGAAACCTCCGGTCTCGATTCAAGGTTACACCACCAGGGAGTGTAGTTAAAACGAGACCTAATTCGGTATCAGCAACCCGAATTCCAGTTTCGCCGTATCCTGCAATCGTCTGGCAGTCCTGGGATATCGTCATAGCATCTGTGCTATCCATGTGTATCTCCTTCGTGCCTGATGGTAACGCTAGCCCAGCACCGCGGATATTTCCAATATTTGCAAGTCGGGTGGCACTAGATTTAGCAAAAAGCTGGCTCACTCTACTTTCAAGGCGTTGGCGGACCAAACAGATACCATAGACTTGAAGTGGGTATTCTTTAATCACTTGGCCATGTGCGTTCAGGAGGACCTGAGCCTCTTGAACGATATTGGACCCAGGCAAACATTCCCCTGGATGTTGCTTTTCACAATGTCAGGATATTGATACGGTAGGGATCAACAAGAACGCATACCTGTGTGAGACTAACGAGATTTCGGATGGCTATTCCTCCTTCACCCAACAGTTGTTCTCCCAATATCGAGAGTGCCTCTAACCAGTGCAAGAGATGTTGTTTTAAGAATGGCCCCACGAGGTCTAAAGCCTCAGGTCCTCTCTGGAGATGATGTATCCAGTGGTTACAAGCGTAAGCAAGTTCCGGCGGAATAAACTTTGTGACTCTGTCTTGGTCAAACTCACGAGCCAGTGTTAATGGACTATCCACATTGCAAATATTTTTCTGTAATCCTCCCCTCATGTGGTTGATGCACTGTCTTGCCAGATGCTCGTGTATCTGTAGGGGGTCAATCCTGGCGGTTCCTGTAACATCATCGCCTATGCCGAGTATGTAGTCGGCGAAAGACTTGTGAATTAGGTTGATTGGGCATTTATCATCCGGAGCGTGAAGGACTGCATGAAGAGATCTTAGAGTCGTTTGAAATCTACCTTCATCCATCTCAAGGAGGTTCCGTAGGTCGTTTGCTGAGAGAGGTCTAGCTAGGAGAAGGAGGGATCCTACGATAAGCTGAAGGCTTTGAATCTCTGCCTGGTCTAAAGGCTCTTGTATGTCATCATCCCCGTCGCCAGCTAAGATCGATTTCATAATTGGATCGTAGATATGATCTAATTGTGAAACGCTATTTCTGGATCTTTCGAGCCATCTCTGGAGCCTTTTCTTAGGGTCTCTACCATCAATATGGCGTAATAAGGTTGAGGTATAAATGAACAGGGGGGAGGGACTTGTCGCATAATGCAGAATAGTGTTGAAGTCTTCAGCACTGGGCCATGACTCTTGTTTGACATTTCGAAGTCGTTTGATTTCACCCAGACCGTCTTCTAGAACTGTCTTCATTTCTAGTCTAGTAGCGTCCAAAAATTGTTCGTGCAATGCCATCTCACGATATGTCACTTTAAGGAAGGCGTTATTAACAGATCGGGTGTTTCGGCTACTGAAGAAGACGCGAACTCGAAATCCCTCGAGGTCTTTGAGTTGTGCGAACAGTTCTAGCATCAATTGGATATCATTTGGCTTCTTGCACTCATCTAGAGCATCGATGATGATGAGCATATTCTTCGGCATATGTTTGATAGACCTGAGAGGGTTATAAATGAGCGTGTTGAATTGCTCTCGCAAGGCGAGCTTGTCCATCGATTCAATATTGAAGGTCCCAATGGACAGCCGAAGAGCGTTCGCAAATGATGGAATTGTTCTGGTAAGTTGGCTAGCGATCGTGGGAAATACACGAGAAGTGTCGTTTCGCAACTCATGCCCCCTTCTGAAAAAATATCCAGCTGCTAACTGCAACGCTCTCAGGTCATCCACAAGTGTTCGTGCCAGAGTGGTTTTACCCACTTCAGCGGGAGCATGCAGCCAAAACAGGGTTTCGGCCTGAGAGTCATCCAGCCAACCAGTTATGACATTTCGTACTTCCTTTCTAGTCTTTCTATGACACTTGGGACTATCTTCGAAATCTTTGCTGTCGCAACGTGCTTCGGGTACTGTCGGAAGTGACCCGAGTATCTGATGCTGGTCAAGCCTAAACACAGATTGTTAGTTTCTCATTCGAAAGGTTTCAAATTATAGATGTTACGAACCCTATTTTTACTCTAATCCTGTCCCAAATATCCTCATCAGGGGTGTCGGTGAGTCGAATATCAGCGAGTGACTTTAAAAGAAAGTCTATCGAGGTCGAATCCTTTGAGGTGGATGGGAAATCGGGCGTGGCATTAACCACGGCGTCCAGGTTCGTAACTGTCCCTTCATGGCCAGCTAAATGTCTAACAGACTGTGGGAATTTGCTTGTCTGAACGGTCTCATCGAAGTTTCCTTCGAGCCTCTCTTCCACACAGGCAACAGTTATCCAATAGAGCAAGGCAGCGCCATGGCCCATGTCAATTATCATTTCGTCCTTGCGTGACAGTCCACCTTGTGACGCTTTATAGAGGAGTGGGTGAGCTAGCTTGTTGTATAGGCTTTCGGCCATTGTGGTGACTTGAATCTCAAACAAGACGCCAGCATAAGTCGCAAGATCTATGCTGGAGCCCGGACGGAGTAGGTAGTTGCGAGTTTCGTAGGCTCCAAACTTTGGTTTCCATTGTTGACCGACAGCTCGATCTGAAGAGAAGGAGTTGAACATTTTTATCTGAAAGCTTTCCTCAATTAAGTGGAAAGACTTATCCAAGCCAGATGGGTAATCGACAACCACTCTGAGACCTACAAGGTCGTGCAAGTCATCAAATATATCTTGAGGAGACCGAAACTTTTGTTTTTGTTCCTTCGCTTCGGCATCATCGCGGCGGTTGATGGATTTGGAGATAGACTCTACGGTCTTTGTGCGACTGGCTACAGTTGCACGTACGCGCTTTTCGTCAAGAAGACGGGAGATATACTGGTGGACGATGTGACGCATGGTTTCGTAATCGGATTGAACAACCTGCCAGACTTCGATGAAAGCGGTTTTCGGGGATTGTTCCGGTCGTACATTCTGAAGTGCAGCATCTATCTTGTCGCGTAGCCTCACTGGCTCGCTTCTCGTCTCTAGCGACATCTCGCTAAAGAGGAATGATACCTGGATAATACTGGCGCAGATAACAAGGGACGGAATAGTAATGGAACGAAACACGCAGGATGGGCCTGTACGCTATCAATGTTGGGTAGTGGGTTGGTAGAGTTTACATGAAAAGAGCTGAATGATGAAATGAGGGGCAATCACCTTGAAGTCCTAGTCAGGCATCTGATTGCTTATGGTGAGAAATATCTGTTGGTCTCAAAAGGTGGCCTGCAGCCACCACATTGATCAGATCAAATCAGGTGTGGCCAGTAAGAAAGGGCTACGAGGCGCCGAGGCTGCAGCACGGACAATAATCTACACTGCTAAATATCCGTTACAACAAAAGACTTGCGAAGGTCAACTGTTTTTACACATGATATCTACCGACGCAACGCAACAACCGATGAGAAAAGAGATTCTACAGCTTAGAAAATACTTTTTACCTATATTCTTTTCGGGATGTACAGTACGTTAGCCTAGCTTCCATTGGCGTACACCTGCTTATGCGGATAATGGTACTATCACCCCGGGGTCAATATCTAGATAAGAACGATTCATAAACATTAAATCAAATTGCAAATTTGTACGTGTTTATATACAATGCTTCGCTTTACTTAGTCCGAGCTGGTCGAAGTGGTATTTCCGCGCACAAGTCCATCATCACTTTCCTCCTCCCTCCAAGCGCTCTCCAAAGCGTGAACCTTGACACTAACATTGACATCCTCCGGTAAGTCATTAGCGCTGAGGACCATCATAGTCAATGGCTGAGTAGCGAAGAAAGTGTTAGTGATACTGTCAACACCACCATCGATGAAAGCCTCAAAGATAGATCGATCGATCACACCGTTCATGCTCCATGAGCCATCATCTCTGGAGAGACTTCCAGCAGACATCTTGTCGGTGAAGAAAATGTTGTCGAAAGCACGGGTGTTGCCACGGTCGAAGAAGAATACGGGGTCTCCGCCGAGGTAGTATCCAGCCCTGAGAGATTCATCGGTGACGGTGCTGAGGAAGGTCATGTTGACGGTAGCGGTAGATAGGATGCCAGTGTCGGGAATGCCGGTGATGTTGACCTCCCAGTAGATAGCGTTGGACTCGACATCAGAGTAGTCAACAGTGAGCGTAGAGTTACCGAAGCTGTCATTGGACGCAAGCTCACGACCCATAACAGGGCTGAGGTCATAAGGTACGGACACCATCTTCCAGCCCACACGCTTCGCCTTGGTAAGGTAATTCTCCCGAGGAAGACTCATAGCGCTCCTCCAGCCTTCGCTGCCAGAGGGAACAACCTGTGTGTACTGCCAATTAGACGCCCAAGCGATGGACACGGGGTTCTCGTCTTCAGATAGACCATAGAACCACTGTCCCGCGTAGTTGTCCTTTCCGAAATCGGCGATGCGGGCAGCACCGTCGATGGCCTCGAAGTGGGTGCCGTTGAAATGGCCGGGGAAGTACTCCATAATGGAACCACCGAGAGGGGCACCGGGATTGATGCTGATAGCCATGAGCCACAAGTCATCCTGCTTCTCTCCGTCCTCATCAATGTAAGGCATACGAATCATGTTGGGACACTCATACTGCAGACCGAGCAGACCATGGTGGGAGAAGTTGCTGGTAGCAGTCCACTCCTTGAGATCAGAGGACTCAAAGATACCAATCTCGAAGTCCTGGGGGTAAGCAACAACCATGATCCAGGAGTCATTGTATCGAATGACCTTGGGATCACGGAACTGGTTCGACGTGCTGCCGATAACAGGGTTCCCCTCATAAGGCTCAAAAGTGTATCCTCCATCACGAGAGTACGCAATGGCCTGGTCCTGCACCGTTGGCGAAGCTAGCGTCTGTGGCAGTGTTAGTGTGGAGTCTAATAAGTTTCCCGCAGCACTTACGTAGATGGCTACAACGCCATTGTCCTGATCAGGGAAGAACCCAGAAGTGTTGTTAACGTCAATGACTGCGCTTCCCGAAAAGACAAAGGTTTCGTTGTCGGGAGGGAAGATGGCAATGGGCTGATTGATCCAGTGGTAGAGATCCTTGGATGTTGCGTGACCCCAGTGCTGGTTTCCTGCGACGAGCTGGGTAGGGTTGTACTGGTAGTACAAATGCCACAGACCATCAGCATCACGGAACATGCCATTGGGGTCGTTCATGAAATGTGAAGGTGGAGAGAAGTGGACTTGGGGACGGTAGGTGCCATTGTAGTCACCGGTGATGGGAGTACCGGTAGGAACAGAAATAGTGGTAGAAGACTGGGCAGCGACAAGACCAACAAAGGTCGACAACAGAGCGTTTCTCATCATGATTAATTGTATCGAGAGCAAGTCTGCTGTCTACAAAATTCTACTGCGATTAATCTACCTTTTTATATCCCCAGAAAATAAACACCAGATGATATATCGGCCCGTTAGAAAAGTCTTCCCCGCAAACCATCAACTTAAAATCACGCTGATCTGGAGAACGGTGATGTCAATGATGTGGGATTTTTTTGGAGAAACTGGGGAGTCGCACCGAGAACATGGACTTGGCGCGTGTTATATCGGTCCGACAATCTTTCTAGACGAATAGTTGCTGTTCGCTTATTTCTCCAGTGACGATCTTTACTGCAATAGCGTTCGATAAATCCGTTGTTAATTTTCTAGCGAAAGGCTTCTGACCCACCTCCACAGCCGTTTTCATAGCGTGATGTGGGAATAATGGGTTGTTGTATGAGTGATATTGTTCACCGAAATATCGGCCAAGTTTCTCGCTTGGGGAAATAAACGCGTACCAGTCGGAATTGCGGGGAGTAAGAGCCTCCAGGGCTCCACAATCTACGGATGAATTATTCCTGCGTGTAATGCTGATGACATGGCCGTCTAAGACAGCAAAGGTGTTACTGAACAATAAGATCATGTATTTTATTGTTCCAAAAGCTCATTATACCGGCTTTTTCAAGTTCAGAGATAAGTACCAAGTCTGGTATCCTCGAAGCGCATCATCGTCCTCGCTTTACAAACAGAACCGCTAGTTTGGTGCGATATACCCTACACTTGAACTGAATAGATATTTATTTTCCTCCAAAAATTTCGCACCACTGATCAAAAAAGACTTTACTGGAAGAGTAATCCGCTGAAAAGGCGCATAGAGCTCAAATCTTGTTACCAGTGACATATCATGCTGTGGATGCTGTCGACTTGTGCACAGATGAAAATACAAACCCAGCTGCAATCTCACGCTGCACCCTGTGATCAAGTACCTGCTGTTACACTAACGGACAGATAAAACATATCCGAATATGGTGTCTTAAGTGGCTCACGGATATTCACAGCTGGCACATATTTCTGCCGTCGATTTAAGGTATGCACGTCCATCCTGTCTATCTATCCCTGCAGTGATAAATCCGGTACTTGAGCCTGATTATTTCCTGATGTCAACGTACTGCCCTGAATCTGCATAACTCAGGTGTCTCAGCTGGTAGTTATAATATCGGTAGTGTTAGACAGCTGTACACTGCCGGTTATGATAGAGTCGCGTGACTAATGCTGTTCCACTTGTGTCGTTAACAATTCTCACACTGTGCGCCGCAATTCCGCTGTCAGTTCATTCACCGTAATTTCCGTAGTGTGAGGGGCCGGAGATAGATCGGTCTAGACTTCAGATGAATGTTTCTGATTCACATTCCTCGCTCTGGGGCGTGGATCTTAAATACACAGTATCTCGTTTCCCTTGCATCTCACTGTGACGGGCGCTTAGCCTTTGCTGCATGTTGATAGGTCCAGGATACACATGTCCAACTAATCACATCCACAATTACACTAGGGGATATTGTGTCGGGTTTACTGGATCTTGCCGGCCCTGAAATTGTTTCAGATGTCGATTTCACCCACTGATTGGCGTTCACCCAGTCCCACAAACGCCTTGTGTCATCTCGTGTCTTACATTCCGGAGGGAGTCCGCCGCTTCAATGCCGGTAGTGCAAAGTTAAGCTTGTTCAACATCTCATTTGGAGGACAATTCGCCATGTTCTATGGTGAAGAAGAACGAAACGCCATGAAAACGTTCAGCCGCTGGTGTCTTAGCTGTCACTGTCTTATCGGATCTTCTCTTCCGCTAGTTTATGTAACATCCCACATCGAGCTGTTCTCCATCGGAGCCCGACAGCCGAGATACTACTGGACTAGGGCACATTTAGCACTCTTTCACGGCTCACCTTCCCCACCGCCAAGCTACCTTAAATCGACTCTGTCTCTGAGTACAAGCCTAAGAAGCTTATAATAGTTGTTAAAGCCTGGTGTTACGAAAGAAAGTTTTCCTTGGTGTTGAAAGCATGGTCACTTCAGGGGCATGTACCTCGTTCTATCATGTCTCAATATGGCAATGATCACATTCGGAATATGCCGGGGTCTAAAGGTGCACGGAGAGGTGGCTTGAAACAAATTACATGGGCTATCAAGGACAGCCCAGCCCCGATGGGAATCGGACGACAGATCAGTTATTGCTGTCAGTCAGGTGGGTAACAAAAAAGCTAAGATGCCAAGACACCTTAGACATCGACTTTAGTAGGGAGACGAGTCTTGATCTTTTTGTAACCTACCTGCCTGTTTCGTTAGATTGTGAAACCAGGGAAAGTAAGGTGAGATTCGCCTCCTGCGTCATAGGACGTCTCCAGCTTGAGAGCGGGCATTTGACAAGTGATAGCTTGTTCTCTCAACCCCCTGCTTAGCTTCCTGACACAACACAGGGGTTTAGTTCATATATTTACGCTATCTCACATACATGCTGCAGTGATGAGAGACCTTCTGTCTTAGCCTGTGTTAAGTTAGGTATACAGAAGTAACAAGTCAGTCTTTACACTCAACATACAGCCTCTAGGCAAGGCGCACCCCTGTGAAACTGTACGACTTGGTAACTGACCTTAAAAAAATTCAAATAGATACCCCTGTCACCCTTGTAACATTGTATTCTATAAGCGTCCGGGAATGCAGTCTTGCTGGCGAAATATCATCAGGCATGATTTGACAGAGATACCGTGATCTATGTGATCTCCACAAAGCCAAAGGCTGTCATTCTCAGTGTTTCTGTCAACCGAAGCAGGTCTTACTGTGCAGACCACTACAACCAAAAACGTCGACCCCTTGAGTAATTCAATCATGATTAGAGGTAAGTGCCAATTGTTCCAAGTCTCCCCCTAGCAATGATGTACAAGCAACAATGGCACCTCATATTGACATGACGCTTCCCCCGTGCATCCAAATCATTATTGTATCACCTCGTCCATCTTATTCCCATTCCTTGAACGATGCTTCGCCCATCAGCCAAGCATTCCTTTCCTTGATAAGACTTTCCGTGACCAAATCATAGCCAGGTTACAATGTCTGCGAAGGCTAGGAGATATCCGTAACCAGCTAGCAGAAACAGCTTGGCGATACCTGGACGACACCTAGCAGAGGGGCATACCAGAGCGTCTCGAAGCCTGATCTTCCCTAGACAACACATGGTAAAGTTGTTCCTATCCTGAGCGAAAACAATGTCACTGTCTCTTGACAAGGAATGATTCTTCTCGGTCAATAGACCTGAGGATATCTTGGAATGTGATGCATGAAGGCAACCTCGCAAAGGGTAAGTCAGGGGATGAAAACATCTAGATTCTGGGTATAAGAACGATGATATTCTGAACTATGGGAATGGCTTTCATTCAGCAAGCATCAGCCCATTCAACCCTCGTTTTGTTTCTTCCTTCTTGACATTCATTCGTTCTTTGTCAATATGCATCAAAACACTCGTTTACTCGGCCTCACGGCCCTCTCCCTCTTTAGCAGTTCAGTCAAGGCACAGTCATGCACATCGAGTGCACAGTGCCCCCTTCTCAGGCCTTTCTGCAACAGTGTTGGCACCTGTGTTTTGAACTTGCCCAATGTCAACTGTCGAACTGACGCTGACTGCAATAACCCGTTGCTGTCTGACTGTGACTTGACAACCGGCCTTTGCATTGAAGCTGTTGTCGGGGGCGTTACCTGCGGCGATGACTCGGACTGCACCAACCCTCTGCTGCCCGAATGCGACACCACTACAGGCCTATGCATTGAAGCTGTTATTGGAGGCGGCACTTGTTCTGACGATAGTGACTGCACCAACCCTCTGCTGCCTGAATGCGATACAACCACAGGTCTCTGCATTGAAGCTGTTGTCGGGGGTGTCACCTGTGATAGCGACGCCGACTGTACCAATCCTCTATTGCCTGAATGCGATACCACTACTGGTCTCTGTATCGAGTCCATCGTTGGCGGCGTTACCTGCGATACCGATGCCGATTGCACCAACCCTCTGTTGCCTGAATGCGATACCGATGCCGATTGCACCAACCCTCTGTTGCCTGAATGCGATACCGATACAGGACTTTGCATCGCCGCTGTGGCGGGAGTCACTTGTCAGACGGATGCCGACTGTACCAACCCACTGTTGCCCGAATGCAATACTGATACCGGTCTTTGTATTGAGTCTGTCGTCGGCGGTGTGACTTGCGATACCGATGCCGACTGCACGAACCCCCTACTTCCTTCATGCGATACCGATACCGGTCTCTGTATTGCGGCTGTAGCCGGAGTCACGTGCGAGACCGACGCCGATTGCACAAATCCTCTTCTGCCAGAGTGCAACACTGATACCGGGCTCTGTATCGAGACTATCGTCGGTGGTGTTACTTGTGATACCGACGCCGATTGTACCAATCCTCTGCTTCCATCTTGCGATACTGATACAGGCCTTTGCATTGCTGCCGTGGGTGGTGTTACCTGCGACACAGATGCTGACTGCACAAACCCTCTCCTGCCAAATTGCGATGAAGACACTGGCCTCTGCATTGCAGCAGTCGCTGGCGTTACATGCGAGAGCGATGCGGATTGTACGAACCCTCTTCTTCCAGAATGTAACACCGACACAGGCCTCTGTATAGCGGCTGTGGGTGGCGTCGCCTGTACCGATGACTCGGATTGTACCAACCCACTTCTCCCCGAGTGTGATACAGACACTGGTCTTTGCATTGCTGCTGTTGGCGGTGTCACCTGCACCGACGATTCAGACTGCACAAACCCTCTTCTTCCCGAGTGTAACACGGATACTGGTCTTTGCATTGCCGCCGTAGCAGGCGTCACCTGCAACGATGACTCAGACTGCACAAACCTTCTCCTTCCTGAATGCGATACCACTACAGGTCTTTGCATCGCTGCTGAGTCTTCGGAAACCACTACTGCTGAAGCTGGTGGTGTTACGACAACCGCAGAGGCTGATGCTGACACCACAACTGACGCCCTCGCTGACACTACCACGGCCGATGTTATCGATGAGCCTACTACGACCGATGAGACTATCGTTGATACCACTACTGCGGACGTTATCGCTGACACAACTACTGAAGTCGTCGATGAGGCTACCACCACGGACGATGCTATCGTGGATACCACCACAGATGACTTTGTCGCTGATACTACGACCGTTAAAGCCGTCGACACCACTGCTACCGATGCTGTCGTCGATACAACCACTGCGGACGATGTTGCCGACACTACAGCGACCGATGCTGTCGCCGACACTGCAACTGACTCTACCGATACGCCCGCCGAGACCCTTCCCGCTGGCACTACCATTGCTGAAGACGCCGAGAACACAGACACCAGCTCTACCGCAGACGTTGATACCACCGCTACCCAAACCGATGACAATGCTCCTACCGGTACAACTGCTGTGACTGACGACGATACGGCTACTCAGACCGACGCGACCGCTACAACTGGTGACCAAACCAGCGACACGACTTCTTCTTCAGCTTCCACGTCAACAGCGGCTGGCAACAACCCTGCCACAGCTGGTAACTTCCGTCTACTCGGCTGCTTCAGCTCTGGCGCTGGCCACCCAGGTTTCGGCCTTTCCCTGACCAGTGATGATATGAGCCAAGACCTCTGTGCTATTGAGTGTGAGGGACGAGGTTTCTTCGGTACCTACAGAGGGTAAGTAAATATTCTCAAATGCAGATCTGACATGTTGACTGACTATTGTTAGAAACTGCTACTGCAGCGATGATCTCGACGATGAGAATACCTCTAGGGAGGCTGATGAGCAATGTGACATTCCTTGCCCTGGCGAGGATACACATCGCTGCGGTGGAGAGACTTCTCCTGCTCGACGTGGTCGACTCGCTAGACGTCAGGATATCGCTGCCAATGTTCTTCTGATCATCTACATCGAGATTGATGCCGCTGATGCTACAGGAACTGACGCTACTGGAGCTGATGGGGCTACTGTCACTGTTCCCGGTGCTACTGTCTCTCTTCCTGGTACTGTCGTCACCCTGCCAGGTGACGTTGTCACTCAATCTGGTTCTGTCATCACCGAAAACGCTTCTGTTGTTACTCTGTCCGGCGACGTCATAACTCAACCTGGCTCCGTCATTACCCAAGATGCCTCTGTCATCACCGAAGATGGCGTTACAGTTACCGCACCAGGTGCCACCGTCACCGACGTTTCTACCGTAACAACCACCTTCATCTCCACTGTCACCGAAGCTTCCGCAACCTTCACCACCACTGTCACAGCCATAGCCGTCTGCTCCAACGGTCTATGCAACCTTCCCAACGGCAAGCCCATCAAGCCTGAGATCGTCTACGTCTTCCACCCTTACCCAGGTGGGGACTGCGCTGATGAGCTCGTCTACCTACCCAGCCCCTGCTCTTGCCCTGGTGGTGTCGAGTACATTCCTCACTACTGTGACGCCACATCCTGCATTGGCAAGACTGTGTACAAGCCTGAGAAGACTGAGTATAGCGATGATAGCATTTGCTACTATCCTTCTGAGTGTACTCACGATCAGTGTGATACTACTGGTCAGCTCTTCAAGCCTTATGATGGCAGTAAGAATGATCAGCAAGGTTACCCCGGGTCGAAGCAGCATGAGGGCTCCAACGGCAGCAAGTATGGTTCTGAGTCTGGTCACGATGCTACAAACGGCAGCCAAGGCTCCAGTGGTCAGAAGGCTGGCAACCAGGGGTCGAACAATGGTGACGAAGGCTCTGGCAGCGAGGACGAGGGTTCCAACGGCAGCCAGGGAACCAACGGTCAGCATGATGCCGAAGGCAAGAACAACGGTTCTGACAGCGGCAACACTGGCTCTCACGGTGACAGTGGTAGCTCTGGAAGCAGCAACCAAGGCTCTGGTAGCGAAGGTGCAGGATCTGGCAGCAACGGTCAGGCCTCTGACAGCGGCTCCAAGGGTTCCAACAGTGGTTCTCATGATGGTGGTCAGGCACCTGCTGGTGGCTCCCAAGGCTCTGACAACAAGCCGGTCCCTGGGGACAAGCCCGTCACTGGGGACGAACATGAGTTGCCTGCACCCGGAGACAACAAGCCTGTCGTCGTCTCCATTGCAAGCACCCAGACCATCACGAGCATCGCACTCGTCATGTTCGCTCCTCTTCTTGCTGCCATCATGGTTTAAGAAAAGCATTAATCGGAGGTAATAATTGGAAGCGTTAATCACGGGCTACTATCCACAGTGGATAAAAGTTTACATTCTTGAAGGATCTGTCTTGTTTTTTCCAATGCTTAGTTTTATTAATAAAATCACTTATAATATATGACATGTACTCGCGCAAACTTTTACATCATAACCTTCATTCCCATCGCTGTCTTGCCTACCATGCCTTCAAGCTCAAAGTGCTGCACCATCTTCGCTGAGCCTGAGCCACCGGATACATCAAGGACGGTGACAGCCGCGCTGGTTGTTCCGTTTCCAGGAGAAAGAGCGTAGAGGAAGTTTCCAGCGGCAGCAAGGTCAATCAGGCCAGGGTCACCGTTGCAGGTAAGGTCAAGCTCAGAAACAACGCTGGCATCCTCGAGACTTATCTCAATAACGCGGTTACGTCCAACGTCGGTGACGAAAGCGGTCTTAGTCATCTCAGAAATGGCGACCCAGCAAGTCGCCATCTGGCCCTCAAACTTCTCCAGTAGCGACGGTAGTAGCTTCGCAAGTCTGACCGTCAACCTCGAGGATCGCAGCTCCAAATGAAGCGTCCGTGGCAAAAACCTTGGAAGTACCAGGAATGACCTGCGATCCGAAAAGCACAGCAGTTCCTTCAGGTGAGCTGCGCGCCTCTTGCATGCTAACAGCCATACCCTGACCAGTCTGCTCAACATTGAATGAAGCCACGAAACCAGTGTTGTTCACGGCAGGATCACCCTTGACCATTGTGAAGAGCATACTCTCATCGTCAGAGAAGAGGACTTGGGAAACGGTGTTTGTGGGTCCGGCCGGAGGTGTAGTCTGCTTAAGATCGAATGGGCGAAGGTCATCCATGGCGCTGAGACCCTTCTCAGAGAAGCTGCTGCAGGAAACACCGGCTTTGGCGCCGGTCATACCGACACAGACGATGTTGCTCTTTGCGGAGGCGGCGACGGTGTTGGGGAACTCGCCGGGGACTTTGACGGGTTCGCCGACCATTGTGAGTTTCGTGGGGTCGTCTTTCGAAACGGTGAGCATGCTGAGGGTGTTTGATCCTGCATTGACAGCAAAGATCATCTAAGAACAGATTAGTCGAAGTTTAATAGTAATATGATATTCACAACTTACGTTTCCAGCAATAGTCAAAGCAGACTGGCTGACCAAGGCGTCAGGTGTAGCAGGGTTACCATCAGCATCGACAGCGATAGATCCAGCGCCACCGGTCATTGCGACTTGACCCTTGGCAAGAGTACCATCCTTCTTGATTGGGAGGGCAAGAACGCCGTTTTGATCATCGTTGGTGAGGACATAGATGGCTTTGCCGTTGGCTACTGCCATGTTCATTTCTGGACGGCATGCTGGGTGGCTGCTGACTTGCTGAGTCAAGCATAGTAGGGCTGGGAGAATGAAGGAGACTGGTGTGGAGAACATTTTGAGTGTTGTGAAGAGTATGTTATGGAAAGGAAATTAAAGGCACACTTGATGAAGGCAGACCGGCTGCTTGAATGAAAGACTGAGTGTGATAAAATGAAATGAACTGAACTGGAATGAAGATCGAAATAAACAGCAGAACATTTACATTTTTATATAACCTTTCTCAACATCTAGAATATCACATCAACCCCAGATTGAAGTAATCCAGATTTCTCTTTTGGGAAATGCATTCAACGGCATTCGGCTCAACCCCTGACCCAAACAATGTTCGTTCCTCGGAGTAATCAGGCTTTCCTGATTAAGGTGTTGATGCAACGTCGTTTCCAAGGTTGACCCTAGAATAGCGAGTAGGGTCCACTGCGAATTTGGCGATTGATGAAACAGTGCAGGGATAAGGGTTGGTGATGAGAAATAACGTTAGGGATAACCATAACTTGGTAAATTGCGAGAACAATAATAGCAAGGTCCGCCCGTGCTTCGTGGGCTTTAATTGATGCTGTCTTGGTTCTGATGTGTGAGCCCCTCGTTGGAATGTCGCCGGCGTCATCTCGATTGGCCTTCCCTAAATAGTGGGAAGTAGGAACAATCTTGGGTATCCCCTCAATGATAATACACGCTGACTCAATTGAACTCCTAGTATATCTCAACCAGTCTCATCCAATCCCTTACCAAAACCGTTAACCATCATCATACCCTACCATCAAATGAAAAGATCTTGACCAAACAAGGCCAAGACTCAACGGCACAGGTCGAGCCGTTCTGTCCACTCGCTAAACAACCACTGTTTCTGTCTGAAGAGTGCGTGAGAGTAAGCCGAAACCATTCCCAATCCGGTAATTTTGATCTTTCATCACCCCAGTCCAGCCTCGAAACTCAACTGAAACTTGGTTCAATCTAGCGCCGCGCCCTCTGGCTCTTGTGGTGCCGCACCCGAACAAATAATATCTTGACTAATCTCACCAGCTGAATTCTCGTCTCATCTGATCTTTCATCTTTTATTCCCTTTTTGTTCAGTACCATACCGCCTGCGTAGTATTAGCTTTCGCGATGAGTAAAAACATTTTCCGCATCTTTAACCCTAGTGGTATGTCTCATTTTGTCTTGTCTGATCCTTGTTCATTCCACTGACGGTCTTCAACAGAACCCAAGGAAAATCCTGTGGAGAAGAGACGGGCCCAGTTGCGTCGTGCACAACAGTAAGCTCATTGTCGCGTAACCCTCTTGTCTCACATTAACGCCCTTAGGACATATCGCAATCGCAAAGACAGATATACGAGGACTTTAGAAGAGGAACTCGCCAAGTCGCGCTCAAAAGAGGCTGAGTTGATGCGCGAGAACCAACAACTACGCAATGCCCTTCAACAATTATCGCAACAGCAGGGCATTGGCATGGCTATCGACAACACGCCTGATTATGCACCCTCCGATAGTATCGCTTTGTCAAGGACAGCAGGCTCATCAAATGGCACATCACCATTTTACTTCAGCGACATGAGTTCCCAGCCCCAAAACACAATCCCGTCTCCGCAGTTAATATCTCCGGATTCCTACGGCACATTCCCTGCACCCGACAATCATGACCGGGCGCCTATCTTGTTTGGACAGGGAGGAGTCGCGTATAACTGCCGTGTAAGCGATGTGGATCAAGTAGTCGCAGGCATGGAGTTTGTACTAAAGTAAGTTTTTCTCCCATTCATAGCAAGAACCCCTGCTAATATTCTACAGAATTGAAGAGCCTTGTCTGGACCATTTACATGGTGACTTGGATAAACCTTTTGAGCCGAGTAATCATGCTTTGAGTGCCTCTTCTCAACTCATGGCTGCGTGCGATTATCCATCGCCTACTATCAGCTCGCCTCCGCCTATATCTGCGACGTTCAACAGTTTACCGACTCAAATGCTTGAAAGGTTGTTGAGTCTTGCGCCGGACTTGTCGAGTGAGGGTGAGATGACGCCGATCCAAGCTTGGAATACTATTCGATTGCGACCGGACTTTGGAGGGTTGGATACGAGGAGCTTGGGTGCTCTTGCGAGGAAGTTGAAGAAGGCGGTGAAATGCCATGGGTAAGTTGAATCGATGCGTCTAAACCGGGACATATGCTAACGAAGTGATAGGTTTGGTGCAGTTGTGAAGGAGGCTGTTTTCGAAGGATTGGTATTTGAGACGCTGATCACAGGGAAGTTGACATGAGTCGGAACAACCGGAGTTGGGGTAATCCATTAACATCGGAGGCGTTCTGCATATTCCACTTTCCATCTCTTAATAACAACTGTGTTTTGCATTTCAACGTTGCCATACATTTTCATTATGAGTCTGCTAACAAGTAGGTGACGGGTTCATGCCATCATCGTGCATCCCGGGCTCCAGGGTAGTTTCGAGCAGTAAATTTAATGGCAAGAACAAGATACAGCTGGGCAATAAAGCGACGGGATTGACAATCATCCGAGCTACTGGCAATTGGGTGTCTAGCATTGGCCAAGTCCGTCATAGGAAGCTAATATGTAAAAGATGACTCTGGACAAGAGTCATAGCGACATCGGCATTGTATCCTGCATCTACCACGTCAACGACAGGGTATGTTAGATCGGGTGGATACGCTGTCGATATCGTGACGGGTATCATGCAGCCATGCCCGTCAGGTCAGGCACAATCACATCTCCAATTTCCCCTCTCGTTAGCTGCATAGAGATGAGATGAAACGTGGAAGACAAGACATGGTTGTTCAATGATGCTTCAGGTGCCATGAATCTTACATCGCGGCGTCTCTCACCACATGGACAAGCAACAAATACCTCAAGTTGCTAAGAACTACTGTGCTTAATTATTTTCAGAATAAACATTAATCTAGTTTTCTGCAGAGCACAGACTTGAAAGATCCTCGGCTCAATCGCGCAACTCCATCACCTGCATCTTCCGACGCGACCGAGACAAGCGACTAGACTCAAAAATTGACGCGTACCTGGATTCGACCCCGCGCTGACGCAATGCTCTTCAGGTACCAAAATAGACCCCAGGAAACAAAAATGACAGAACCAAGAACTATCATCTTGGAACCAGATGTTCATGTTTGTCATGTCATCTTTTGGGCAACAACTGCGGGGAAGAACAATATTGGGCTGTGCCACGAGAGAAAAGGATGAGGTGGCAGGTGAAGTGTTCACAGAAAAAGCCTAAAGGCGGTGAAGTGTTTGCCACATCATGTGTTGTCTTGGAAGGAGAGAGAAAACAGAAGAGGAACGAAAAGAGACGAACCAGCGTAGCATACTACCATAGTGTGAGACTACTCATGTTATTCTGTCATGACCCGTTTATTTTCCTCACCGCCCTAGTCAGCATTTCTGTAAACACTTTAATTGGCTCAACATGCTTAGCTAATGGTGATACCGGGTTACTGGACAATTTCTTAGCTTTGAATCTACCGAGATACCTTTAAACCCGCGATCTGCAAACGAACCACTCAAGCTCGCCAAAGCAAAACACACTTGATTCAAGTACCTGTCTAACTAGGTTCGTTTCGCTTCCTTGTCCTTGAGACGCATCCCGGCGACACCCATCTAACTGTTCCCAGCAACGTCTGATCACAAGCAACCGGGCTCTCACCCCGCATCTCATCCATCATCATGGGTAAAGCCTCTCGCAACGGACAATCGTCACGACGGTCCAGAGTCACAGAGGCAGCAGCTCGTCTCCTCAGCCCTTCAGGCGGAAGCAGTCCTGCTCAGCAGCTCTACGAGATTCCCTTTGACGCTGAGGCATTTCTGCAGGCCAAGGAAGCTCGAGCCAAGCTTCTAGACGCTGACAGCGACGACGATGCCGAGGTTGAAAACACTGTCATCAGCCCCAACATCCCGACTGTCCACGCCCATGTTAAGGGTCTGGACAAGGCCTGCCGTGGCGCCGAGTGGGAAAAGCCTCTTCAACGGTTCCTGACTAGACTTCAGCTTGGTAGAAGCAACGTCAGCGTCATCTATGACTCAGCTCTTAAGAAAGTGGGGATCGAACCTCCTGAGGAAACGGATTCTTGGGTTGAGCAGAGTGAGCCTGCCAAGTTCGCTGGACATGTCTACAGATTCGTAGGTCGTCAGTGCAGATCTGCCTCTTCAGATCGACATCTGTACATCCTCTACCACCCCGATGCGGAGTGGCACGCCGAGTTCTACGACCTGCTCCAGGACAAGCCTCTTCCCAGCAACTTCCTCGGTTTTTCCGATAACCTCGGTGCTCTTGTCGCTTACATCCGATTCATCCGAAAGCGACTTGGTCGACGTGCCAGCTCGGCCATGTTCCACATCCTCATCCCCAGCTCTCGACCCATCGCCATTCGAGACGCCATCGACTTTCCCGATATTGGCGATTTGGCTATCCACGGCGAGACTCACAATGGCAACAACTATGTCTGGATGAACTTGCCCAACCAGGAAGAGTACCCATCTACCCTTGTTCTCCGCCACGTCGAGAACGCTATTCGTCGAGATAGCCCTTGGAAGACAACAGCGACAGTCAGCACATCTCTCATTGGTCTCACAGCGTCACTAGCTGGAGCAGCCTTCAATCTTCGCGTCAAGGGCGCTCCCTTTCCCTCTATCAAGACCTTCGGTGTTGCTGCTGTTGCAACCACCATCGCCAGAAGAGTACGAGGCGCAGAGTACTTCCCTCTCGCCATCCTCGGCGCCGGAACCTTCGCCACCACGATAGCAGCATTCGGCCTAAACCGCATCCTCAGCAACCGCAACCCCCGCGTCATCGGCGGTCTCGACATCCCCAAGGAACCCAGGGAACAAGAGAAGGAGAAGGAGGAGTCAACCAGCGAGCAAGAGGAGAACGAGCCCGAAGAAGTTATCCCGGAGCCCGAGCCCCCAGCTCCAGTAGAGGAGCCAGCACCCAAGGTCAAGGACGACTCCGACGCTCACTCGCTGCTGAGCCAAACGTCTGGCAGCACCAAGAAGTCGAGCAAGAAGCACCGCCGAAGTGAGCGGGGAGAACGCAGTGAGCGTAGCGAGCGAAAGCGTAGGGATAAGTAAGATTCATGAGGATGTTTGGCAAGACAGAACAAGCAAGGTACACAAATGATGGGGCTGGAACTTTTTTTGATGTGTATTTCACGATTTTCTTCGTTTTAAAGTCTTAGTGCAGTTCTTTTGCTTGCTTCAAAGAAAGAAAAAAGAAGGGGAAAAAGAAGATGCACAAAGTAGAACTATAAATTGAATACCTCTACAGAAGGAGGTAGTTCTCATATGATGAATAAGTATGTATACTATCTCACTAAAATTAGCGTAGAGTAAGGACCGTGTAGAAAGACAAACCGTCGCCTAGAACCTTTCCATCTCATGTAACTGATAATCTACCAAAGCTCGCAAGTAGGCTCCTTCTTAGGACAGTTGAAAGCCTTTTGGAAATCAAGACTGTTCTCCGCAGTCAAAGCTATCCTTGCTATGCCCGGAGCGTGCACGTCTGTCAAATCATACTGGCCACCCCGGCCGATGTTCTGGCACCAATTCTGCCCAAATTTGATGAAAAATAGCTGGTCATGAGTATAATTCGCCAGTCCCGGAAGATCCGGACCTTTGCCATGCCCCTGCTCATAGCGCTTCCAAGCTGAGTAGGCAGCGAGAATGCCACCGGCATCAGCGACGTTCTCGTCCAGGGTTAATTCTCCGTCAACCTTTTTCTCTTCGCCGTCGGGATTGGTAACTGTAAAATTACTGTATTGCTTGATGAAACACTTGCTAGCCTCCACAAAACCCTTGGTGGACTGTTCGTCGAACCAGCTGCTTTGGTTTCCGATCTTGTCAAATGTGTGGCCCTTGCTGTCAAAGCCGTGGGTGATTTCATGCCCGACGATGCTGCCCATGCCGCCGTAGGCAAGGTAGGCCGGATAACCAGGGTCGAAGAGCGGAGCTTGAAGGATGCCAGCTTGAATTACCATGGCGTTCTCTCCGGTAGCGTGGTATGCGTTGGCTAATAGAGTGCTGTCAAGAAACTGGCCTTTGTCGAAAGGTTTGTTGAGCGACCCCCAGTTCCTGCTGACGCGAGACTTGGCAACTAATAAAGCATTGAGTGCGTGCGACTTGGTAATGGTGACATCGGAATAAAGGTCCTTCAGGGCCCTCGGATCCGTCACAAGCGGGCTTGTGGGAAGTCCGATCTTGACACCCATAGCATGGACTTTCTCGATTGCAGCTTCCTTGACCTCGTCTGTTGCCCATTCTCTTGTCCTAACACGGTCGATAAAGGCTTCTTCGAGATTTGCAATGATCTCAGACGTGAACGTCTTGGCTTCCGGTGTGAAGTTCTTATCCGCAAAGAAACGAGCCACAAGCCACGTCAGACCCGTCGGACCAACAAGTTCACCCTTGGCTGTCCATTGAACACCGGTATCAAGAAACCTGACACACTTGAGCCATCGGGGAACAGGGCTTGCGTGATCTGTATTCGCTTCCTTTGATTGAAATGTGTTCCAGGCCTCTGTTTGGGGCGAGTCGACGTAGTCTGAGAGAGCAGTAATGGATCTCCATATAAAGAATGTCTGAAGGACCTCAGGCGAAGTCTTTGAGATAAGCTTCGAGATACGAGCCCAATACGGTATGGCTACCATCCTTATCCTGGATGTGTCCGTGCCGGATGGGGCCAGGTGGTCAATGACATATTTGTAATTGAGCTGCGGTGCAAGCTTCTGAAGCTCAGGCAAGGACAAGTAGAGTTCGCCGCTCGCACTCTCGTTTGATTCTGGTGCGTCACCATCTATGGGGGGTAGCTGAGCTTGAAAAGCCCTCACTGATTTCATCAAGGAGGTGGCCTTTGACTTGGTCAAGTTTGCTGGGTGAACAGCACGAAGAAGGTCGCTTGCCAGAGACAGCCACTCTGGCAGGACATCATCGCCATCCGGGTTACCACTAGTGCCGGTAGTAGACAGCACGAGAATCATCTTGCTAGGATCTTTCGAGTGCTGTGTCTGCATGATTCTTTGGATAGTCTCAATGCCAAAGCTCTCGAAAAAGGCCAAAGTCTCCCCCATAGAAGGAGCATGATCATAAGTCATGTTCACACCGTGCACGGAGTTAGGCGTAGCAGGGAACTTCTCAACGACAGTCTTGGCCATGTTGCGAAGCTGACTCAAACCTTCCTCCTGACGTGCAGTGAAGTTCATACAAACATCATAAGCACCCTGAAGCTTGGCAAAGTTCTCTTTGTCAATGGCACTCTGCTCCTTTGTGAAGTTGACAGTAATCCAACCATCTGAAGGGTACGGCTTGTCGAGTATGTTGCGGACAGTGTCATAGGTGCTAAACAACACGGCGGTGAGGGAATCTATCACCAATTGGCCTGGCGGAACAGGGTTGCGTTCTAGCCAGTTGCTACAGACCACTGCATCAAAGTCAGTTCATGATCACCTCAAGGTGAAAAATGCTTACATTCATCGAAATTAGTGCATGGGTCAACGGCAGTATGGTTCGAAGCCATGCCTCCCAGAATTGAATCTGCGACGTTGATACATGCCGGGGTTGTACAAAGACCATTGGCTCCACCAGTGACACCGGTACGGGGGATTAAACCCATCTTTTAAACAAGGTTTGGGAAGGAGCTGATTCAATGGGTTGGCAAAGTTGAAAGACAGTGAAAGCTTGTTGCAGGCTTGGAGTACTGCTGGTTGATGAGTTTTACAGCCAGGTCGACTTCGGAATTTATATCATCTTGCACTCCACATCCTGAGGCTGTGTAAAAGTCCTTCGCTTACAGTGATGACTTCAACAAGACAGATCTCACCAAGTAGGGTTATTCCCTGCGACGGCGCTGACAGTGCCTTATGGAAAAGCAATAACCAAGACCCGCCCAGTAAGCTTAATACTGTAGGGCCAGTAAGCATAACATACCCGAAAAATATTGCTACATAGAGACGACAGCCACGTATGTTTGGTCGAAAATAGAGTCTTGAACGGGAAAGGTGGGAAGTGATCGGCGGGCGCGGCATTCTTCTCAACTGGGACTTCCGTCTCCAAGCTCCCTCCCCCAGCCCCCAACAAATTTCTATTTTAGACCCCAACTGGAAATAGTGCAAGTCAGCGGTGATTGAAGGTGGAATCATATACTGATCTATTGCGCCCTACAATATACTGCTGAAACCATTACTACGAGAAGGACGGCAGCTTATTGGTGCAGCAGTAAATAAGCCTTGCAACGTGGTGTTGCACGGACAGCGCCACTCTGACAGACAGGAAAGACGTTGCGCGTTTCCGAGGAAGTTAACAACAGGTTTGTATTCCCGATGTTCCGATCCCCGACACGTAGCGAAGTCACTATTGAGCATGCCGGACCTAAAAATAGCCTCTAGCAACCTTCCTGCAACTACATTGCGTCGCGTCGGGAACAAAGTTCTGCTGGTGCAGATAAAGTGACAACAGAAGGGAATACAGTCAAAGACAGCTGTATATTTACAGTTGAAGTCTACCATTCCTGTTCGTTTTCAATTCTAAATATATTACTCTAAAGATACTGCAATAAGAAGGCGAGGGCAATCTGTCTCAACAAACACTGCAGATCTACTGCTTGTGGCAGGGTCGTCTTGTAGAGCAAGGACCAAACCGACATCCTAGTTTTACAGTGCTGATAGAATCTAAATCAATGTCCAATCATTCCGCCTTCTTAGTAGCCTTGCTTCGAAGCTTCATCATCAAGAACACAAGAGCATAGGAGCTAAGACAAAACAGAGCCGTGATGCCAACCTGTGATTACCATATTAGTGCGTGAAATACAGGGCGATAAATAGACAAGATACTTACATCTCTCCAACCATCGTATTTCTGGTTAATATTAAACGTTTTGAGATACTCGGCACCAGTTGCATAGGCGCAATAATAACATTGGCTGCTCGACTCGGAATCCGTGACGTAGCCACCCTTACTAGCGATGAATTCCTTCATGTAACTGCCGCATGTTGTAGAGTTACCAGTTGGTAGTGGGATATCAGCTAACTCGGCAGGCTTGCACTCGACCTGGACATCCCAGGCAATAGGCTCGAAAAGACCACCGATCAGATACGTGAATGGGTCGAGGTAGTACATCCAGTAGCGCCAGAAGGCCTGGATCTGCGAGTAGGGAACGACAACGCCACAGAAGTTGATGAGCCCGGCACCAATGAAGATGGGGTTTGCCACAGCTGCGAAGTAATCGTTGGGGGAGTAGGCTGCGATCGCCTGACCGATTGAGGTGTAGAGGAATTCATAGACTGAATGAACGTTGTTAGTATTGGAAATGAATATGGGGGATTGAAAGGGTATGAACTTACGGATCATTTGCAGATAGACTTGGCCAGAAACACTAGCCTTGACAGGAAACCCGGCTGTAAAGTACCAGCGGACAAAGTACATGGTACCGCAAACGATCAAGACCGGGATCTCAGAGAGCAGTTGACCGGTGATGAACGCGAACCAATGGTAAGACTTGCTCTTCTTCTCACGCGTCTCAAAGATATCTCGGTTTCGGATAAACAGCGGCTGAAGCTGGTTGATTGCGCCGGGAGCCACGAAGACGAAGAGGAAGACAGCCATGAGTCGTAGCTGCAAGTCGAATGAGCCGTTGCCAATCATCCAGAAGGTAAATCCACTGAAAAGTGCGTTGACAATGTGCAAGATGATCTTGTTCCAGATGTAGTCGGGGTTGCGCCATAGTGCAATCAAGGCTCGTTTGGTGACGATTCGGGATTGGTAGGAAACAGGTGTTGCGAAGTCTCGAGTATCTTCCTCAGTTGAGTCAGACGCGTCCTTCTCCGAGACATGATGCTCCAGCTCGCTCAGTTCTTGAAGCGCCAATTCCCTCTGCTTGGAGTTGTACCAGATCGCAGGCCAATCAATATCCGTACCGAAGCGTCCTTGAACGACATCGACGATATACTCAGCAGGGTTGACATCTCGAGGTACAGGAGCTCCGTTGTTAGCAAAGTAGTCAAGAATGATAGCGGAGCTCTCGCCTGTGGGACCAAAGTACGTCGTTCTTCCACCCTTGGCAAGAAGAAGAAGGACATCAAAAGCTTCGAAGAGAGCGGCGGAAGGTTGGTGAATGGTGCAGATGATGGTTTGCCCAGCCATGGCAAGCTTGCGCATGAATCGACAGATCTCATAAGCTGACTGTCCGTCAAGTCCTGAGGTGGGCTCATCAAGGAATAACAGGGAAGGCTTCGCGACTAGCTCGGTGGCTATGGTCAACCTCTTCCGCTGCTCAATAGACAGGCCCTGTCCTGGGACACCGATGATGGCATGTTTCAAGGGTGTAAGCTCCAGAAGTTCTAGGACCTCGTGCACGTAAGCTACCTTGTCGGCATCAGGGACACTGTAAGGTTGGCGAAGACGTGCTGAGAAAAGTAGCGATTCGTAAACAGTGGCAGTTGGCTCATGAACATCATTTTGCTCACAATAGCCTGTTGTTCGCTGGAATGTGATACCCTGAGGCTTGCCGCTGACCATGATACTGCCCTCGATGCGACCGCTGTCCTTGCGCTGAGCCAGCACGTCCATCAGAGTTGTTTTCCCAGCACCTGAGGAGCCCATCAAAGCAACGAGCTGTCCTGGCTTGACGAATCCTGAAACTTGCTGTAGCAACTGCTTCTCCTGCCCTTCATGATGAACAAAGTAGCTGATATTGTCGAACGTGAAGACGGTCTCGCGCGAACGGTCCCGGATTCCGGTTTCCTGGTTTGGCAAATGCTGATTGACAGATTTCTCAGGATCTCCCTTCAAAGCCAGTTCCTTATACTGTGCTCGACGATCATACAGGACCTTTGAACCAGCATCTGAAGCAAGATTGACCTCGAAGCCGACGGCAGTCATGAAAGCGAAGAAGACCCAAAACGCGATGACGATACCGACATTCCTCCAGACTTCCGAGCGTGAGATGCTGTACTGAAGTCTGAGGTAGTCTGCGCCGTCAATCATGGTTCCGTCAGAGCCAATCACAGTACAACTCTGGTAGCGACTGTCATTGTACGATGGGCCGTGTGGTACCAACTGGGGCTCAACACAGGTCATCTGGAGGTCGGCCATCTCACTGGCCATCACTCCATTGAAGGTATATCGGGCTGGGTTGATATATACAATCCATCTAAACCACGGATGCATGTTCGTCTCAGGGATAAGATAACCTGCATTTAATTAGTTACAGTGAAGCAAAAACAGGAATGACACTTGAACTTGCCGGTGTATACCATCATCGCCATAGTGATCCAGCTGGTAATCTGGGCCGCGAACCCAAAGTGTCGACACCAAGCACCAAGTGCCCGATAGAGGCTGGTGAAACAGAGAACCGCCACAAAGTAAACGAACCAATTAGTAAAGAACTTGCCAGCATCGTGCTGAAGCCCAACCATGAAATAATAGATGATGTTGAAGACGCTGAACATGACGAACACGTAGGGAATATCCGTTATAACACATGCTAAAGCGTAGGCGCTCGGCCTATTAAAGGACAGGCGCTTGTGTCGTGTCAGAATCGGCCTGCCCATGAAGGAAGCGGCTGTTTCGGCCATCTTGTTCATACACCAGAGCGATACAGGAAAGAACAGGGCGCCGGGCTTGCGGAAGATCGAGGTACTGTCTTCGGGGAGGTTGTACATGAGACTTCCAGTCACAGTGGCCATGATTACGGCTGAGATTAGCTGGAGGACGTTGGAGAAGCGATCACCCCAGAGAATTTGGAATTGTCTGTCACATGTTGTTAGTGAGGTTCAAGTACTGTATCGATGTACTGGGTTGACTCACCTTATTGTGCATGCCCAGGTTTGATCAAGGAAGGAAACGACGTATGGACTAGACACACGCGACAAAGCTTTGACCATTCGAGATTTCTCAGCAAAGGTAGCATCTTGTAGCTGAGCAATTTCAGCTTCAAGAGAGTCGGCGCTTCGAGATGCCAAAGATTCCTTCATACGCTTGAACATGGCGCTGTACTTGTACCGACGCTCGAACTCTTCAGCCGTCTGAGGAACACTAGCTTGGAAACCGGGAATGATCTCTCGCTCCGTATAGACCGTAACAGATGTAAGAAAGTCGGCGATGTTAGCACCAGGAGGGTATCTGAAGCCCATATCTTGAAAATACTGCTTCGCTTCGGCTGCTGGACCGTAGTAGATCTCACGACCCTCAGCGAGAACAAGAACCTTGTCGAACTGGTCAAAGATGCAATTGCCAGCCTGGTACAGCGTGGCAACGATGGTCTTCTGTTGCTCATCCGCCGACCTTCGGAGGACTCTTGCAAAGTCTAGAGCGTTCGAGGCATCGAGACCTCTGGTGCTGTTGTCCCAACATTGTACCGGGGCTTGAGTAGCCATGACTTCGGCTACCGAGACGCGTTTTCGCTCACCGCCCGACACGCCTCGGATGTATTCGTTACCAACGATGGTATCCTTGGTATGGGAGATGCCGAGAGATTGGAGGATGTCATTGGAGGTTTGATCGACGTATTGCTTCGAGGTTATGTCGTTGGATTTGGTCGCGGGGATCTTGGCTGAGGCTGCAAAGCCGATCGTCTCGGATACCTTCAAGGTCGGGAAGTGCAGGTCATCTACTTTCTTTAAGCATCATCTGCGATGGGATAGCGTGGTAATCCGTACCTTCAGTATTCATAACCATATGTTGGCGGAAGGCGTTTGCCTTTTCGTGCCCAACGTTACCATACCGTACTTGACCTTCTACTTGGTAGGCTCCGCTACGGTCGTTGGACAAGAGCTTCAAGAGAGATGTACAACCCGATCCCGGCCTCCCAATAACAAGGAGCTTAGCATCATGTTAGCAAACGTATGTGTGGGGCGTGGAATAAGACTTACCATTTCACCAGGATTGACCTGGCCGGTTACATCGTGAAGTATGTACTAGAATAAGGTTAACTCTGGCTACAAGACATATTCCAGCACTGCGCACTCTTTCTGGGCCACTGTCTCTTTGGAACTTGAGCCATTCCGTAAGAACAGACCAGCAGGTTGAGCCATAGTTACTGTCCTGACCAGAAACCCGGATTCCCAGATTCTCAAAAGTAACAGTCAATCGCTTGAAAGTGGAGTTGTCTGCTCGAGTAGCGCTACTGTCAGAAGTATCTGAATCAGACATTTTCGGGAAAAGGAGTGTAAGAGAAAGGTGTACAAGGGAAATATGTAGTAAAAGGAATGTGTTACTTTCAGTGACTGCAATTCGGTAGTTATTTAGACGCACCATTATATACAGGTTCCTAGATTAAGCTGAATAAGTGCTTTAGGATATACGGAGTTACAGCCTTAACGTGAATCTCATCTGTGGATCCGATTTAAAATGGCCATCTGTGGTACCGCAAAGTGCTGCAATGTGCCGGCAAGATCGGTGTGTTTGATCCCGTATATCCGATCGGCAGCTGACTCGGGATTCCGTCGCCTTATTCATTGATACCAATTGACCAAACAGTTTCATCCTTTTTAACTGATTACCACATTTTTTACCCACGCTTTATTCAACAATGGCTGAACAAACGACCCAGAAATGGCACACGACCTCGTATCCCGCCATTGATCCAAGACGTCCCGAACTCTCGGTTTCCGGCAAGAATGTCCTCATCACCGGCGGCGACAGCGTCATTGGCCGGGCAATGTCTTTGTCCTTCGCCGCAGCTAGTGCATCCAGCATAACCCTGGTGGGCCCCTCCCAGGAAGGTCTCCAGAAGGCTGTGGCTGAGATCAAAGCCGAGTACCCTTCACTCAAGATACTGTACGAGGCTGTCGAGATCACCGACCGTGGCCAAGTCGCGGCTGCGCTAGACAAGATCGTGTCATTGGTCGGGGAGCTGTCTATCCTGATCTGCAACGTGGGCGATATGCCGCAGCTCGCAGACGAGCTTCTAGTCTCTAATGAGCAGTTCCATTACGCCTGCGATGTGAACACGTGGGGATGCATCAATATGATACGATGTTTCGAGCCTCGATACACCCAGGGAGCGACCATCATCAACGTCAGCGGCGCTTTTGCGCATATCGCACCTATACACAAGATGTCTGTTTATTATTTCGCAAGATTGGCTGCCCTGGCGGAGCATCTGGCAGGCAAGCATTCAGACTTGCATATCGTCAACATGCACCCTCGTTTTATTCAGACATTAGTGGATCGCGATAGCATAGATGGCTCAAGCATTGATTTTGAAGATCGTAAGTTAAGCTACCTCAAACTGATCCATTATTTAACATAAGTAACAGCATCTCTCCCTGCTGATTTTACTGTATGGTTAGCATCACCAGAGGCAACCTTCTTAAAGGGAAAGATCGTTTGGGCGAATTGGGATGTAAATGAACTTATTTCCTGCGCGGAATTACCTCATGCTGGAGGGAACGCCTTGCAGCCTCGGTAATTAAAAGGATAGCAAATATAGTTCAACTATTTTACTTGCATTGAGAGCAAGGTGTCTTATACATTTTCAAAGTTCGAGCTACATTGCGGTGTTTTCGAACGGAGTAATATTCCACCATGCAGCGTAATCTTTGTAAAGTTCATCAACTATGTACCAATATACACAATCGGTTCAGGAAGCTAGTCTTCTATATACGATGCGCATGATACCGCCCAACGTAAAAGAGCCTGGAGGCCTTGAACTGAAGCTGTTATCGCTCCAGCAAGCCTACAGCTAAAGTACATATCCGTACGGTAACCTCGTAGCTCAACTACCCTGAAGCAGACATTCAGTCAACCGCTGAATGAAAAGACCGCTGACATAAGCGCATTTTCACTTGAGTTGTACTTTCTGAGACCAACAAGCGGGGGCTTTGCTGATCTTTAGAGATCCACAAAAGGGGCGATAGAGAAGTAACTGCCGAGCTAGAGAATCGCATTATCCGCTGACCTAAGCGGCTTTCAATGTTGCTCTGACCACTGAGAGCTAAACGCTTGGCGATGGCGCCAGAACAATTGCAGAGTTTGGTTAGGTGAATGATAAGCTCCCCCTCTCAGTAAAAAAAAGACAAAAAAGAGGAAGAAAGAGGTTCTAGATCGGACCTACATTTTGGGTCCGTATCGCCAAATGACGTATTGGCTTTCCTCCGCTCATCTATGAAACCATAAAGCAAACACCAGGGATCTGCACAACTCAGCAACCTCCACATTTGTTTGCACGTCTCACGTTACCATGGCTGTCGCATCAACTCGAAATATCACCAAGGAGAGTATCTTCTCATTAGAAGATGCCCATCTACCCCGCGATGGCGTTCTCCTCCAGGTCCGTGCTGGGAAGGTCAAAGATCGAGGCCTGGGAGGAGAGATTACATCAGCCATTTACAAACAAGAACAACAGGGACCAACCTTTGTCACACCGACAGGCGTATTGGGAGACGAGCATGCCGCGAAAAGCCATGGCGGAACTGAACGCGCAGTCCATCAGTATGACCCAGAACACTATCCCAATTGGCGAGCTGAAGATGCTCCCGATCCAACACTTTATGATCTTGGAGCCTTTGGCGAGAACATCATCACGACGGGCATGAGCGACGACAATGTCTGCATCGGCGACATATACAAGCTGGGTGATCAAGTTGTCCTTGAGGTCAGCGAGCCTAGACACCCATGCTTCAAGCTCAATTCCCGTTTCAAGTGGCCGCGAGCGCTCAAACGAACGATACGAACCGGTCGATCAGGTTGGAATATGAGAGTCTTGCAGACGGGAAACATCTGCAAGGGAGACACCATTTCTTTGCAAAAGAGATTGTATCCCAAGTGGTCAGTCCTTAATGTCCAGCGCATATTGAGAGCCCGGAACGTCTCCCTACAGCTCTTGGCAGAGTGCATCCAGCTTCCCATGCCTCCAATGTGGATAGATATTGGAAAGGAAAAGCTGCGATCGTCTCCCAAGACTTACACTCTCGTCGAGGCTGGACTTGTCACATCTCGTGTTAAGAAGCTCACCTTTGAGCTGAAAGACGACATTACCCTTGAAGACGCCGCTTTTGATCCCTACAGCTTCGCTCAAATTACATTTGGACCGGAAGATAGGTTTGAGCGATCGTACTCGATTGTCGATGGCGACATGCGCAAATTTAGTCTGGGTGTTTCTCTGGATCGCAACTCTAGGGGCGGTTCTGCATACATCCACAAGGAGATGAGGGTGGGAGACGGGATAAAAATGGCACCAGGAAACAATCTCACTGCACTGGAAAACGATGGCAAAGCCGGCGAGAACCTGGAGCGAATTCTCATCGTTGGAGGAATAGGTATCACTGCTTTCCTGCCATCGATCCGTCAATGGGAAGCTGACGGCCTTCCATACCACGTTCACTTTGCTGTACCAAGCCCCGACGATGCACCATTCCTCGAGGAGCTCCCCAAGGACAAGACAACAATTTATGCCAAGTCGGAAGGTAATCGACTCAACATCGAACAACTCATCCCCAAACCTAGCGAAGATGGCAAGACCTTTCCGGCGCGCATCTTCTCATGTGGTCCAGGAGGCATGATGAAAGAATGCAAGCGTCTCACTACCGACCTGGGCTACCCTGAGCACATGGTTTATTCCGAGGATTTCGGTAGCGGTGGTGAAAACCTGGGAGATCCGTTCGAGGTGGAGGTGCAAGAACCCGAGTCCAAGAGACACGAGACAGTGACGGTGCCTTCCAACAAGACGCTTCTGGACGTCTTGACTGACGCAGGCTTCGACGTTCTCTACTCATGCAAGTCAGGCGCTTGTGGTGCGTGTAAGGTGGCGCTTTGTAAGGGTGAAGTAGATTATAGAAGTACATTGTTGTTAAATAAGGAGAAAGGTACTGCGCTGCAGGCTTGTGTTGATAGAGGTGTTGGAAACCTCGCTATTGAGATTGACTAGCGAGATATATAAGAGCTATAATTGTCTGACTATACCTGAAGTTAAATACAGAAATTACGGTGTTAATAAATGACAGCCATGTTGACTGCTCAGCTGAATTAACTGTGACTCGGTACTTGCTTGTACTTGTTGATCTAATCTGACTGTCAAAATAGCCTGTCCCGAACTCACCTTGCAGCACATTCAGCGGTCTGTTGGTGAATGAATCATGCAATTGAGTACTTCACATTCTGCAATGATAAGGCTAAGAAGATCAAATTGTTTTCAACATTGAATCATTCTATAGTCTATTGTCTATCCTTCAAAAAAGCACCACAAATCTGATATCTTCTCCTTACCAGGCAGGCTTGGGCACATTCTTCTTAGCTCTACCACCGAAACCCCAGGCGATCTGATGAGCGATCTGAATTTCCGTGTTCAGATCATCAGCCCATGACCAGACAAGTCCGGTATTCTTCTGGAACGGTCGACCAACCGCCACTAAGTCCAAAGGAGTATCGTCGTCCCTGCCCTGAATGATCTCCTCGGCCAGAGTGCCAGTCTTGATATTACCGACAGTGCTAACAAGCAACTTATCTCCAACAGATCTCTTAATAGCCTTGGCAAATGGAGCTTGGTAGCCTGCACCACCAGCAATCTTCTGCATCTCGTGGATACCACCGCTGGAAACATCAATAACATCAACACCCCGCTCGGCCAAGAGATGCGCAAGCTTGGTGCTCTGCTCAATAGTCCAGTTCTCTCCCTCCCATTCAGGGTTGTTGTCGAGCCAGTCGGTAGAGCTGATGCGGGTGAACAAGGGCATGTCGACTGGCATCACAGCCCTGGTGGCCTCCACAATTTCAAGAGCGAGTCGGACTCGGTTCTCGAAGCTTCCGCCGTACTTGTCTGTGCGCTTATTGGTAGCAGGGGACAAAAAGCTGGAGACGAGGTAACCGTGGGCGAAATGCAAGTCAATAACGTCAAAGCCAGCCTCAATAGCTCGACGGACTCCAGGGACAAAGTCCTCCTTGAGCTGTTCGATCTCCTCGAGAGTGATGGCGCGAGGAGTGGGGTAGCCTGGAGCAAATGGCTCATCGCCAGGACCCACAACATCATCAGGCCACCCGCCAGCGGCCTTCTCAGCTGCAAGTCCAGCGTCTAACCAAGGAGCAACACAAGAGGCTTTGCGGCCAGCATGTGCAATTTGGATGCCGATGAGCGAGTTGTTGGCATGCGCAAACTCAACGTGCTTTCGAAGTCCTTCGACGTGCGAGTCCAGCCAGATACCCGAGTCTTCAGGTGTGATGCGGCCTCGGGCCTGCACAGCTGAGGCTTCAAGCATGATAAGACCGGGTCCACGCTGGGCCAGTCCGCCGTAGTGAGCAAAATGCCAAGGCTGTTGGAAGCCATCACGGGCACTGTATTGACACATGGGGCTGACCCAGATGCGGTTGGGCATGGTGAGGCCTCGAATCTTGATGGGTGTGAAGACCTTGGGAAGAGAGTCGTTGGGACCAGCCAGGCCTAGACCAGGAGCGGGCACCTGCTCAGGGTTGAAGTATTCAACTCCCTTGGCAGCAATATTCTTGACGACTTGGTGGTTTGCATCGTGGACTTCTGTGCCGTTCTGGGTGGTGAGAACTGGTAGAGTTCGAGAATCTTGTTGGACTGTCATTGTGGTAGTTGGTCAAGGGTTGATGTTTAGATGGAGGTAGTGGAAAATTTAATCTTAACGATAGAGTGATGTGACGCCCTTTTCCCTTAAGTAGACAGCTTCGTGCAGGAACTAACGTTATAGCTAACAAACTTGACTAATTGTACCTTAATTACTAATTCCGACCCACTGTCTTGCAAATCCGCTACCAGCATCTGTGCGTAATGTCCTAGGGCTTTCCGGCTCGGAGTTATTTTCGCATGGATCCTGCATTAACCAGTGAAACCCACACGTTAACTCGGCAGGGTCCCCACCCAGCCGTGGAACTCGGTACTACCGAATGCCTTGCTGTGGCGGACATACGGATCGACCACTGGCAATACTTGGCATATCATGCTTTTTAACCACTGTAGGTCAATTTACAGTTGGAATGCTGTCCCACTTCTTCTTGGAAAAGATCTGTGATCTTCGGCAGTCAATCTTAATAACCTTGCCCTCGCATGACAAACTGCCGAGACTAATTGTTTCCACTAGTGTCATGTCTTTGATCCGACACTAGCTATAAAGGCTGAAACATCTCGTACCTTTACGAGATTACAAAATTCTGCAACTACGCAACATCATGTCTATCAATCCTCATCACCAAGCGGCCGGCGAGGCACCCCCATTTGCATTCCCATGGCGCCAACTCTATCAGTCAATCCCCTTTATTCCGAAATCGCTGGATCTATCTGGCCAGACTGCACTCATCACTGAAGCCAATACTTACCTTGGTTTTGAGAGCGCACGCCAGCTGTTGCAACTCGACCTCTCGCACATTATTGTCGCCGTCTGATTTCAAGCGCGAGGAGAGGCAGCAGCCAAGCAGCTACAGGCAGAATTCCCTTCTACAACAGTGGACACTTCCACTGTTGATATGACGTCTTAGGACTCTATCATGGCTTTTGCAAAGCGTTGCGAGACCTTGGATCGCTTAGACATAGTTACCCTCAACGCGGGACTAAGTTCACCTGCATATGAACGCACAGAAGCGGGCCACGAATTGACATTACAAGTCAATCATCTCTCCACAGCTCTCCTCGCCTTAGTTTTTACGCCAATTCTAAAAGCGAAGCGTCGCACAACAGCTCCGGCAAGATTGAGTCGTATTGGTTGAGACACATTGTATTACGCAGATCTGAAGCACACGGATTCGGACCCTATTTTTGAGTCTATGGACAACCCAGCTCGCTTTGACTCATGGGAAGCCTACAAAAGCATCAAGCTGTTACTCGTGATGTTCGCACATGGACGGAGCAAGCGTACATGTGCCGACGATGTCATCATCAACGTACCGAACCCTGGTGCATGCAGGGGTACACAATTTGGATCGATGACGGAACGTTCGGCAGTGCAGAAGGCTGCTCTACATGTAGTATCGCTGATTATCGGGAGATCACCTGTTGCTGGCGCCCGACAGTATGTCGACGCAGTAACGGTCAAGGGGGCTGAGAGCCATGGGAGTATCGTAAGTTAGGGCAAGGTCAAACCGTAAGTTCAGTCACCATTAAATGTCACAGCTTGTATCAATATTTGTCCAGGCTTCCACCGATCATGTGCGAGGAGTCTGGTAAAAGACTTCAAACCATGTTGTGGGATGAGACAATGAGAGAGCTTAAATTCCAAGATTATCTGCCTTAGCATATTGTATCATTTACGCTGGCTGCTGTTTTTCTGGCCTTACTATGTCCGTTTTACCGCGTTAATAAGCAGTGCCGTTAAATACCATTACCTCTCTAGCCTTTTTGAAGATATAATTGTCTTGTGTCGTCACTAACCTGGAAGTTCTCGTAACTAAAATAATACTGAGAAGGAGGCCAATGCCCGGTCGTTAGTGCAGCCTTGGCTGGCGTTGAAGTCCTTATGTGCAGCCCCTCAGCCACAGCATCCAGGAGAGGTCTAGTGGGATTCTAAGAAGATATTAATGGTAAGAGGAATAAGGTACAGAATTACATATTGGCCAAAGTGTATGTTATCTCTTCGCGATAACACACCTCAGGTTTATTGTTATTAAACTATGGGTCTTGCTCTCTAAAATTCCTTCGCCACACCTTGACAGGCATAGGGCCCAAGATATGGTTCATTGTTTCCTCTCTCTTTATCTCAAAACCTGCTGGTAGGGCAAACTCGTACCGGTGAACTATAGAAGCAAGACACACAGCCTGCTCGAGATAAGAGATATTACGCCCAATGCATCCACGAGCACCGGCAGAGAAAGTAATGAAGTGGGATTGAAGATCCTTACCCTTCTCGCCCAAGAATCGTTCAGGAACAAATTTCTCCGCCTCAGGGTATATCATCTCATCGCGGTGTGCAACCAGAGCAGACACGCTCACACTTGTGTTTCCGGGGATATACTGGCCCATAATGACTAACCCTTCAGGAGGTGTCTGACGACCAAGACCCTGAGGAGTCGGTGGCCAAAGCCGAAGCGACTCATCGAGGCAAGCGCGGAGATAGGGAAGGTGCTTGACCTTGTCATAGGGAGCGACCGTCTCGTTGGGATCAAGGGCTAAGTCGAGTTCTTGTCGCAGGAGCTCCATTGATCTCGGATTCAGTAGTAACTGGTAAAGAACGTTGGCCAAAGCAATAGCAGTGGTGACACTTCCAGCGTTCATCATGATGTTGATCTCGGCAACAACTTCGCCCCACTCAAGGTTATGAGGGTTGCCGTTCCGGTCCTCTATTAGAGCTTGAAAGAAGTCGTCAAGCTTTTCCCCTTTCAGATATCTATCTAATCGGAGTTGAGCTCGGCGCCACACGATATCATCCCAACCCTTGGCCGACTCGGACATCTTCCGATAGAAAGGAATGACGTTAGAGATCTTATTAAGTAACTTGTAGTAGTCATAGCTCCAGATTAGATAAGACTGCTTGCGTGCTGTGGGATAAAGGCATGCTCGTAAATTGGTTTCGTAGACAGTACCGCATGTCTCCTGAGCTTCGACACGGTCGTGACCTCGATCAAGAAGACCAAGCTTCTCAGAAAGGCCAATGTCGACAATGGCATCAAGAGAAAAGAAGTTGGACCAGGCACGGAAGTCAAGATTAACGTCCTTGATATTGGGAAAGCGGTCACCCTTGGGCATAGGAGCAGTCCAGACCTTGTCAAAGTGGTTCATCATTCGCTTCACCTTATCCGCAACCTTGTACTCCCAACCTTCGAGATTTTTAAGTGCGTAAGCCGATGACAGAACCTTTCGCTTTCGGGCGTGATCGTTCTTATCGACAACGTCGGCTAGGTGAAAATGGGTTCCGGCTCCTACGACATATGATCCATCCTTGATACAGGTAGTTCCATGACCATAGATGTCTTTGATGGCTTGGCCACCAGCGAAGGACAGTGCGTTGGGTCCCGTCCTGATGATGGGTGTTTTCTTGTGTAATTTTGCGAGATGGGTCGATCGTGCGCCCCCATGAGCAAGGATCATAAAGGGAAGGCTAGACATGCCAGAGAACGGGGACATGTTGGGGAATCGTCGAAGACCTGCATCGTGTTACTAAGAATGTGCGGGACATTCACCTTTGAGGAAAAATGACCTACCCTTGGTGTCTCTTAGGTAGACGAGAAAAGGATAAATAACAAAGTAGACAAATACAGCAATACCCACTGCGGTAGCATAAGGCGCAGAGCCCAAGGGGGTCATTGAGGTTGACATCGTTGACACTCCCAAGATTCCCAATAAGATGATAAGAAGCAAAAAGGATGCTGAGGAGATCAAGAAACAGCCGCTTTCAACTAGAGGCCTATAAAGCAAGGTATGATAGAGAGACAACAATACCAACTTATACATAAAAGTGTTGATGAGGGTAGATAAACTCATGCTTGCCAGGTGCAATTTCGATGCAGAGGTTCCCGTATTTGGCAACTTTCTCCGTCCCCATAAATTTACCCCACGCGAACCTAACCCACAAGTCCTGAACATTTCCTTACCAGTCTAAACAGGAACATACTAGCATGGAGTATACTAAGTTGGGGTAGTGAACTAGACTCATATCTGAAGAATTAATCCCTGTCGTAGATCCGGCTAAAACTTCCTATATTGTGTCGACCAAGTCGCCCCATAGTCTAGGACTACGCGGGGGGAACAAACACCTATCCCAAACATGACACCTTTGGCATTTTGGGGTATTGTTGATCCGCCATACAAGGCAACTTGTTCCCTACGGTTGCATAAGCAAAGGTAAATTCATACCTGAGGTGACGCAGCAGAACCGCGGCAAAAACGTGGATCATAGGATCTAGGGCCCACCTCAGTTAATGTGATTCATCTCATTGTGGAAATAGTTCCGAGTGGACCAACCTTTAAGTACTTCTTAACATAGATTCCACTGCTCTATCGAACTTGCTTAGCTAAGATGGTATATAAACTTATTCTAATTAATCTTGTTGAATTTTCTTTAAAGCACAGGCTTGCAGCCTTAAATTATAGTTTCAATATTCAAAACCTACTATTTAAGGCTATCTTCTTTATTTATTAAATAGTTTAAAATCTCCAATGTACAACTAAGGCTCCTGTCTTACTATTAATCTATTTAATAGTATTTATAACATAACTTACTTAAAGAAAGATAGGAGGGAAGTTATAAATTGAAACGGCTGTTTTGTACCCTAAACCGCCTCCTACAATATCGTTTATAGAAAACGATCTATTTGCTTATTTATAAAGGTAGTTTACAGCCTGACATATAACGTAGGTATTGAAAAGTCTAAAGTAAGAGAATGCCTAAGGTACAGAGAACAATTTTACTAGAAAATATGCAGTATATAGTTACTCGTGACCTGCGGTACACGAAATTCACTATCTAGGCCCTGGACGCCACAGAGGCCTGGCTATTAATCTTGAGATCACGCTGCATCTGCGTAGCCAGCTTCACATCAAAACCATCTTCGAAAACCTTTCTAACCTCTTCAAGTGGAAGTCCTTTGACCTCAGGGTAAAAGAAAATAACAAAGAGCCAGCCAAAGAAGCAGATACCTGCATAGAAGCCGAACGCGCCGCTAGGTGTCATGCTCTTCATCATAGAGAGGAAGGTAGAGGCGATAATAATGTTGCAGCCCCAACATGTAACTGTATTCATCATTGTGCCGAGTGCCCTAACTTCTAAAGGTAGAAGCTCAGTCCCAACCCATCCGATGGTCGCGACACCACTAGCGAAAAAGGCAACGTAGAAGATAATGGTGACAAGCACAACTATACCTGCCCAGTTGACGGAATCGGCTTGAAGGACAAGGTCTTTGGAGATGGGAATCCAGTGGAACGCGATAGCGGCGACGAGCATACTAATAGACTGTAGAAATGTCAATATCCTGTTTTTACCGAAGACTAGGAAGTAACTTACCATTCCTAGTACAGTGACTAGTAAAATAATACGGCGTCCAGCTTTATCAATAACAACCAAGTTAACGAACGTGAAGATGAAATTAGTAGCACCAACAACAATGGCAACAGCGGTTGGCTTGTTGAAGCCGACAAGGGAGAATAGGGTCGCGGAGTAGTACATAAGAGTATTGAAACCACCGAGCTGAGAGACTGTGATAAGGTCAGCTCCAGAAGTTCAGATCGAAAGGCATGCTTGGAAGCTTACTAGCCATGATAGTGCAAGCAGAAATCAGGGCCCGAAGATTGGAGGGCACGCAGTGAAGTTGCTTGAACTGCCACCAGAGGGATTTATTGGCCATAACCGAACACTCAACTTCAAAAGCCCACACAAGACGATCAAGCTTGGATTTGAGCTGGCTTTCAGTAGCAGCGGGGTAGACTCGTCGCAAACACTTCTCAGCTTCGTCTCTCTTTCCGTGTGCTATGAGCTGTCGAGGCGATTCGGGGCATCCGGGAAGCAGCGTGGCGAGGATTATAGGAGGAATGCCGCCAAAAGCGATCATGTATCTCCAGCCATGAGGAACATCGGTAAATGCGGCGCCGAGACCGTAGGAAACCAATTGACCGAGTGTTACGCTGAGGTTATCGAAGGCAATCATACGGCCGCGGTACTTAGCTGGGGCGAGCTCTCCAATGTATAGGGGCTAACTAGATTAGTTCAAAACGACTGTCAGTCGAGGTTGGTACGTACAATGATCATGGCAGCTGAGCCGACGCCGAAGCCGACTATAAGACGTCCAGCAGTCATGGTAGCAAGATTGAATGCAGCAGCCTGAACAACAGACCCAACGAGGAAGAGAAAACAGCCGATGTAAATTCCAAGCTTGCGACCGTACTTGTCAGCTGGAAGACCAGCGATCAGTGCACCAATAAGAGCGCCTCCAGAGGTGATAGAAGTGATGAGTTCTTGTTCGTGAGAATCGAGGTTCTGCCCAAGGTCATCACCGAGAGTGACTAGAACAGCTGAGATAACACCGGTGTCGTAACCTGGCAGTTCCGGTTAGGAGCGTCCAAAAGGAAAGGATAGAGATTACCTACCAAACAAAAACCCGCCCATGGCGACGGTAAATGTGATGAGCCAGACTGACTTAGATGGCTTGGTATCCTCGATAGAGTCGTCGAATTCGACAACAGTCCCGTGGGACTCTTCAACATGTTCGATGTTGGTGGACGTTGACTTTTCCAAGCCATGGCCCTCCACTGGGGATTTGCGATTATCATGGGTAGACATGTTACCTAACATCAATGCGGCAAATATAAATAAAGTTGGATGTTGTGATAGGGATGAGCTTGTGGAGAGAGAAAGTCGGGACACGCAAGTCTACCTTAGCGCTCTATATATATTCTAATCAAGCGGACAACCCATTTGTTATTTCGCTGGCCCACATCCCTCACCACCCGGAGAACCTTGTTTTTCTGGGGGTGGATCACCTGGAAAGCTGGGGTTATAATGGGGTAGCGGCTAAGATCTAGAGTTGGCGCAAAGTCTCGATACAAAAGGGTAGTGGCTCTATTTCTCCGCATTAACTGCCGTCAGCTCCATGTCTTGTGATCTCAGTCCCAAAATCCGTCACGGAGATTTAATCCTGTTTTGTGCCGGAATTATATTACTCTATGGGTCTGAAGGATAGTTTTTAGCGAAAGGTGTTAAGGATCAATGCTGGGACTCAAGTCACTTCCTGTTTCGGTGTGCTTGTCCCGGAGCCCACGAAACCGGTCCCGCTTGTCGCCGGAACAAACACCCCGGATCTGTCACGAAACTGTTGCAGCCGTTACTCGCTCGCTCTGGCTTTGTAGCGAATTGGGTTTAGTGCCACGCCTCCAGGGACATCCTACAGGGGACCAGTGTACGACGTGGATATCCTCATTTGTATGTGTTCTTATTCTCCTCTGATCAGCTTGATACAATATGGCTCCATTCGCAGGTCCTGCGTATTAATAATGATTCCTCAATACCCCGAAGTCGATAACTCCATTAGATACTTGTCTAGGAACCCTGGCTTATGTTGAGTGACAACTCGAAACTACGCCACTCAACAAGAAAAGTCGTGGCATGGCTCGAGCCATCCCCATGTCTCTTTCAGTCCTTCTCGTCTAGGAAGAGTTAGCTTTCAAGTTTTTGGACAGCTATGTCGGTCACACCATACATGCGAGAAGTTGGCCATCCCAGCTGATGGGCCGCGTTGGTAAGAATGCGAAAGAGGGTATCTTGTTCCGCGCGCGTGTCAAAGAGATCTCCGACCAAGGCTATCGCCATGCAAGCAGTCCTCAACATAGATAAGCATAATCGCCAACGTTTCGGGGATAAGATTACACACAGATAGGTGGGACTGGCTTCACCCATGCCTTCGGCAATTGCGCAGATTATCTTGGTATCGTTCTTCATCTCGAGCTACTCAGCATTAGACAAACACTTTCCAGTGGCATCATGTTTGTGTACCTCTATTTGCTTCATTGCTCTGCTCCTTGTGGGTCCAATCTTGGGAAGCCGTGGATCGTGAGAAACAAGAAGCATTCGACCAAGATGATAGTATTGCAAGCCAGCAGCCACTGATTCGTTGTACACCCAGACATCTGGAAGGACCCGTTCATCTGGGTGATTGCATGTATAAATTGGATCGAACGAGTCTGGTTTGGACTTTGACCAAGTAGTAAGATCTGCCAGTAACGCAGAATAGTGATCAACATATTTGTTGTCGGAGAAGCAGTATCGTGCAATGTCTGCCAGGTGAAGAAGCATCAGGTTTGCCCATTCTTTATCATCTACAGGAACACGTTTCTTATCAGCATATGCAGAATTTTGGTTTGATGCGAAAGGTAGTTGAGTGACAACTGCTAAGTAGATCTTTAGTCGTAGGTTCGCCCACCACGCGGCTTCTGGAAGGTTTTCTTGTTCAAGTGGGTTTACCAGTGCGTTCGTCATCCTATCATGACCTAGTGAGGGAGTAGATCTCATATTCCTAGCTGTTCGCGCAGTGTCGTTAGTATCGCGGTTCTTCTTTGCTCTTGTCACCTTGGATAGGTTTTGTGACTTGGGAGTAAGAGAGTCATTAAAAGACAAGACACTGACCTTCCATAACATGTAAAAAGCGCGATAGCAGGCTAGTAACAGAAAGAGTCTCTTGGCTATCCAAATCAATAATTGAAGTAATACTAGGCAGATGTTTTATGTGGTCAGAAGATGTATCAGCCACTGAGCTTAGGATAATATTTGTTTCCTCTTTACCCAGATGTCTCGACGCGATTGTCAAGATAGACTTAAGGAGTTGCGAAGATTGCAACAGTCGAGATGCCAACCAACTAGATAACGGACGATCAGGGTCTCCAAGATCGAAAGCATCGCTGAAGCCGGAGAAGAAGTGACGAATCGAGTCTGCATCACTCCGTTCAAGCACGCAACTAGGCAGGCGTAGTCGATATCTATCGCCATAGGAACATTGGGTGATTTGCCGTGTGTGTCTATTGTTATGCCAACTACTCTCAGTCTCCTCGGCTACAATGGGTGCGTATTCTTGTAACAGAAGCTCAGGTAATTGATCAGGGGTTTGGTGAAATGGTAAAGTGGCGTGGTTGAGATGACTAGAACCTTGGTGTTCATTATCTGTATGCAAGTAAGTCGGGCTAGCCAAAAGATGTCTGAGACTTTCGGTATCGTGTTGACCATCGATACACGGTGGCGTCGATTCTGCGTCCTGTATTCGCCGGAGTGACCTGGACTGGTCTTCCGAAGACCCGGGATCACCTTCGGGGTCCGGGAGAGAGTTGAACGATCGAACGGTATCTAACGTCTGATCCACAAACTCAATCTTTTTGTTCGAGAGCTTGCTCCACTGTTGCCCCAATGGGAATTTTGATGTTCCTCCCTTTGCTCTTCTGCTGCCTTAGTAATAAGTTGCGTTATAGAACATCCCTATGACTTACGTCGAGCCGAGACTGCCGTGGCGAAATCGCAATTTGAGACTTCTGTCGCAATAGAGATTCTTCTTGATGCACTGAGCACACGGCTTTTCATCGTCGCCTTTACCGTGGAGACTTAATCAGCAAACTGATATCAGTCGATTGAAAGGAAACACATACATTTCAGATGTCTAACCAAACAGATCAATATTTAGCTATAGCCAAGCTACCTGTATGACGCAGCGCACCTTTCACGGCAATTCTAACACGAATTAGCCAAAGAGTGATAAGCAGGATGTACAGATCTTCGCTAACCTTGCAGCCCGAGATTCTCTGCCCTGTTCGTCCCATATTCTGCCATTCAGTTTGGGCGTCTGGGGAAACGAAAAGCAAGATGGGGTTGGAGTTAGCGGGGGGGCGGGAGACCATTTGGGGCACGTTAGGAGACTTATACCTGTATTTGACTCGGGAGGGATGTAACTCCGGGCCCAAGTGGATCAAACAACAATGGTACTATTTGAGCTCTTATAGAGAATGCAGGACAAATATGGTACATAATTATGCACTAGCTTTAACTCTATCCTTGAATTTAAACGATAGATTGGGGAGCTGATTGGTACTCTGCCATATGAATATTTAACGTGCGTTCTACCTTGGATTTGAAGAACTCCAGGTTTGGGGTGTTTGTTCCGAGGCTAGTTCACTGGCTTGGGGCTTAGCTCCGGAACAGATGTACTGAATTGAACCATGGTTTGCGGGGAAGTCCACTAAGTACCCAAGCCAAAGAGCGAACTCTATTGGTTCGATGATCAAATAAGATTTTAGCAGACATTTCCACTTTTCAAAGGGCATTATGACTCCTTTGCCCACTTTGAGGGTATTATTGTGATGATGTTTCTTTTCCCTGCCTCGAGTATTGTGATTTCATTCCCCATAAGCCATTGGGCAACAAATTGCATAATAGTAATTAGTACTCATCTTCTACTATAACAAATATATATCGGTTTCATCTACTCTGGTATATCTTTTAATTTGCGATATGTTAATATTAAATTTCCCAAGAATAAATGATCGCAAATAGCGTGTTTTCTACGCTGGGAATTTTGTAGCTCAGCACTCTTGATTACCTAATGATAGTAGCCACTGCTTTATTTGTCTCCTCACAGTTATTCTCCGTACTCCAACGTAGTCTTCCCAACTTTTTATCTCACGATGGCGTATTCCCCTATCCACGGCGCCGTTATGCCGCCGTCTCTTTTCCTAGCATGTGAGTCAACAACGTCTAATTCAACCCAGGATGTAGAGTGAGTCTTTTAACCAGCATTCAATATTGGTCCTCCCTATTGATCTTCAGTAAGGCTGTCCTCTCCAGCATCTTCTGTATTAGACTGTTCTGTCAGCAGAGCGTGTGGCTTCACTTCCCCACTAAACAATCGACGAGCAGCCTTGCTCTTGGTAAATTATCTCCAACATCTTGCACCAAGAGTAAGCTATTATCTTTCAGACGATATGAAGTTTTTAATGTCCCGTTTCTAGATTGATCTCTGCGATCCTTCGAAACGCTTCGGTCGCGAAGTACCGAAGAGAGCCCGCCAAACTCCCCTTCTAGCCTACTCCATCTTGGCTTTCTCGTCACGTCATCAAGTGCTGATCACTGGTATTGATGATGAAAGTAGCGAACAGTACCATAGCTATGCCCTGCGCATTCTAATTCCTATTCTTGACGACCCGATGTCATCTTTGGATGAAAATCTTCTAGCTGCGGCGGTCCTGTTGCGGCTATACGAGGAAATGTGTGGTAAGTCATTCGAAGGAGAGCCATCATTATAATTTGCGTATTAACGCCTTGGAAGACGTTGACACTGGCACACATCTAATTGGATGCGCCCGACTCTGGAACGGCATCCCTGACTTCATAGCCCAAGGAGGTCTAAGCGAAGCAGCCAGTTGGATCATGCTTCGACAGAATTTGCACATATCTCTCATCAAAAGCGAGCCTATACAAGTAGATCTGAACAAATACAGACGTTCGAGGTCATTCATAAACACGACTGATGAGGACTACGCCAATAGGGCCATTCTTCTTTGCTGTGAGGTATTAGCGACTTGTTTTGGCCCAGGCGCACAACCCAATTACGAAACGTGGGCTCGGCTTGATGAGGAGGTCGCCACATGGCATGATTCTATACCGACACATTATCATCCATATTATTCTGATGTTGGGAATACTTCTACAGAGGCTAAGTCTGCTTTTCCCACAGTATGGATGATGAACGCAGCTCAAGGTTAGTACACTTTATGCTTTCTGATATAACAAATGTGACTTACGATTTGCAGTCATGGGATATCAACACTATTGTATGGCTCGGAGCCTGCTGCATATCTCTGAGCCCAGACTCTGGGTTTCAAGTCTTAGAACCATTGAAGATCGGGTAGTCGCAGATGTACGTCAACTTACCTTCTCTCAAGCCAGATTGCTAAAGCTTGGATGGTAGAAAGCAGCTTTGAACGACCTTCGTATCGCCATCGGTCTCGGCATCCATAACCCTTCAGTGATTGGTGCTGGGTTCACCGTACATCATATTCTTTTTACTTGTGAGTTTTGAATGGTTTCTGTTCGATCTCACTTAGATCACTGACGGGACAGGTGGTTGCTTGTTAACTGATCCTGTAGAGCAGCAAGAGGTGCTTGAATTCATAGATGACTTTGGCAACAGCGTTGGATGGCCAATACATCGCTTAAAAGATAAACTGAACGCAACCTGGAGCAGAGGCGATGTCTAGATAACAAGCCTATCTTGCTATCAGGGTTCACGTATTTGTGCCACAGGGATTGCAATAACACTGAAATTATCTTGCTGATTCTCAGCTAATCCTGACAACAGCATCTCCAAGCAGTATCAAAAGCTGCTATTGGTCGATGGGTTGTATCAGGATGTGGAGAGAATTTCTGCTGTTCAGGGAACCGTTTCGTTCGACGTCAGATTGTTCATGTTTGCTTTAGCCCACTGGTTCATAAATGCCTACGTGGTCTAAATCACAGGCCACTGACGTTCCAATCAAAAGCCGAATGCTACCTATGTCTTCCGAACACTGGCTCCTGCCTGGTCCACTCCTTCGAGAATCTTTCAACGAGTGAGCGACTTTAGGTAATGACTACGCGTAAAACATCATATGGATAATCAGGTATATAGGGTAGTCTTAGTGTTCCCCTTTAATTCGTACATCAACTAATGATCGCTGACAGGGATGAAACATCTATGCAACTGAAACAGACAAAGGGTGGCCCTTGTTAAGAAATCCCACCAATCACATTCCTAACACTACTCGAATGGAAGAACCAATTCCCCGATCATTACTTGTTAGGGGGCCTCGGAGGGATCAACTGAGCAAAACGAGTATATGTAATACAGACATTGGAGGAATTTTTAGTTCCCCATGCAACCCTTAGCAGTGGTAAACGAAGAACAAGCCGGGCTCCCCTATAACGGTACAGTGGCTCTTTGTGCAATTGGTATATAAACCTTGGTAACTCTTGGAACATGACGATCAGGCAGAGGCCAATCTTATCACCGTCAATCCAAGATGAAGTTCACCACACTACTGGCTCTTGCAGCTATTCCTGCGACACAAGCTGCTCAGCTTGCGTTCCCTGGGGCTGAAGGCTTTGGTAGGAATGCTATCGGTGGCCGTCAAGGAGGGGTTTACAAGGTAACAAACCTCAAGTAAGTTGAAACAAATCTTGCAACTCAAACATCGAATAACCTAACCTGAAAACAGCGACAAGGGTGAAGGATCTCTCCGCGAAGCGGTATCACAGCCTAATCGGATCGTTGTGTTCGATGTCGGTGGCATTATAAAGATTTCTGAGCGTATTGTTGTGTCCAAGAACATTTACATCGCTGGACAAACTGCTCCTGGTGGCGTAAGTTAATATGGTAATTATAGATGCATACTGTAACTTACTTATCTTAGGGTATTGTTGTCTATGGAAATGGTTGGTCCCTGTCTAATGCCAACGATGCCATCCTGCGATACATTACCATCCGAATGGGAAGAGGAGGAACTTCGGGCAAAGATGCCATAGGTATCGCGGACGGCAAGAACATCATTCTTGACCATGTGAGCGTCTCGTGGGGTCGCGACGAGACTTTCTCCATCAATGGTGACGTTTCAAACGTCACTATCCAAGACAGCATTATTGCTCAAGGCCTTGTCTCGCATTCTTGTGGTGGCTTAATGCAGACTGATGGTGGAGTCAGCTTATTCCGCAACTTGTACATTGATAACAAGACTCGAAACCCCAAAGTCAAGGGCGTCAACGACTTCCAAAACAATGTATGCGTTGCCTCTTGTCGAGTTATCGTTTCTTTACTGATCAACTTATAGGTTATTTACAATTGGGGAGGCGGAGGTGGTTATATTGCTGGAGGTAGCGAGGCCGACAGTTATGTCAACATTGTTAACAACTACTTTATCTCCGGTCCTGAAACCAGTGTTACTGCCTTCACACGAGGCAATAAGTATTTCCATGCCTGTGCGTATAATCGTATTTGATATGATGATGGAAAGCTAATAAAATCATGACAGACGTGAAGGATAACTTTTACGATTCGAATCGCAACGGAGAGCTTGATGGTGGTGCGCTCTGCCAGAAAACAACCTGCTACTCAGACATGGACCTCGTTGAGACCCCATATGAGTACCCTGCTCCTGCTAAAACCCTTACGGCCGAGCAGGCAGTCGATGCTGTCCTCACTGGTGTGGGCAACTCGCTACACAGAGACAGTGTTGACACCTCCCTCATCGCTGAGGTCAAGTCGTATGGCAAGACCGGAAAGTTGATCTCTAACGAGAACGATATCGGCGGTGTTGGAGAGGTTGCTAGCGGCACTGCTCCCAAAGACTCGGATGGTGACGGCATTCCCGATGAGTGGGAGACTGCGAACGGCCTGAACCCCAAGGATGCTTCAGATGGCATGAAGATAGCGTTAAACGGCTACGCAAACCTTGAGAACTACGTCAATTCTCTTGTGGAATAGGTTTCGGTTTAGGTATTATCCTTATACCTTCATTTCTTTCTTCAGAACTATATTTATTCCTCTGCACCTTGATATACAAACTCAAACACCAAGTTAGTCAGCTGATCCCTGATCCATCCGTAGCCGCGATACAAAGCCATTTTCCATCCTTCTACGCCTGCTTGGCCTATTCCTACTCCAGCCGTCTTTAAATATATAGTTGTACCAGCCCCGAGACAACAGACTCCCGCCAATAAGAAACTGCCGCTACAGCAGCACCCGGTCCTGCAAGACCCAGAGCAGCGAGCGAAGCTAACCCTCCGATAAGTGCCTCTCGTGTCTTCACAAATCCTAGGGATCGCAACTGCCAGGCTGAGTAAGAACAGTATATAACACTTGATGCTGCGTTGATGGCACCAATCATCGGGACGGAACCAAGCATGGGCATGGTCAAGTCGAATCGGCTTGCATCAACACTTGATACAAACTTCATAATAATGGGCAACAGGATACAAGCAGCAAATGCAGAGCCATGCACGGATTTAAGAATTGGCACGTCCTCACCCTTGTACATCTCAACCTCGTGGTCGGTGATGAAGTCAAGTGGCTTCTCCTCGTTGTGCTTTGGTTCGCGGCAAACCACGTTCTTGACACGTCCAGCACGAAGAGCTGCGAGCCCTCTTGTGAAAACGACGCAAAGCAGTGGGTGTGCTCGCCATACAAGACCGAGTTGGTGAACATGCTTGGTGTCTTGGATAAGGAAGGCTCCCAGAGTGGGTACCATGTAACCCAAAACCATGCCTGGTACAATAGACTTGGCAACGTTGGTTCTCACTGGTCTCTGTGTAATGGATGGGCTGGAGAAGAGAACAGAAAGGAGATTGAAGACAATGGGCAAAGAGGTTGGCCCAGCCAGAGTGAAAAGGCCAGATTGGAATGTCATCCTATTTCCAGTCAGCAAGTACTTCAAAAGGTTCTTATTAGGTGGTACGAACCATGACAAAGGGTCGAGGACACTTCTGTTTCGAGACCCCTCAATCATCCATGTGGACAGACACGGTATCAGACTGATCAACAGTCCAGTCGAAGATTTGAGGCCAGCCATTTTAGAGAAAGCACCTCCAGTGCCCAAATGCTGGAATACCTTCACAATTCCTGCTTCTGCCTGTATAGCATTATTTCCAAGTGCAAGGTATCCCAGTACGCCAAGGCCACATGCAACGATCCAGGGAACCTGCTTAGTAAAGCTGCCTTTGAATGGTTTGGCAGGCAATTCGTCCTCAAACGGAACACAATGAGGCCGGTTCGGTAGAGGAATGCCCTCGATCCTGGGGGCAGCGGAACAGACTGGGACAACAACGTCGGCAAATGCAGTGGGGCCGAATAATGGGAGAAGATACGAGAAGAGGCCGGCGCAAGGCATTCTCTGGCTCGATATCTGCTGTAAAAGGTGTGCTTGTGCTACAAGATTACGCGATCGCTCGTATCGTCGGGTGTGCACTTTTGATAGCGCAGTCTCAATTTGAGACTCCGAGAGGCCTTGAGGCGACGTCTTCAGATGCTGTACAAGAGAATTGACCAGAAGCGCGGCGGCCTCAATAGCACCATTGCCTCCTTGACCAGACGCTGGGTCAACCTGACAATTGACCTTGTCAGTGTTGTTGCCAAATATTCCGATTAGGAATTACTGACCTTGTGGGCTGAGTCACCTATCGTAATAATGCGCTTATAATGCCATTTCTGAAAGACGTATTCTTCAAGCGGGACTAAAGTCGACATGATCTTTCTGTCGTACAACTCGCCAAAGGTCATATCCTCAGTGATAGGGTCTTCACGATGAGCTTTGACGAGAGCTTCTTCATCGGCCTTGGAATATCTGGAAATACCATCACCATATTCAGTATCCGGGAGCCCTTCAAACAGGAACCAATAAGTTCGGTTCATCGGCGCTGCAATTACAAGGTATGAGTGACCTCGTCCGAACACACCTTGCTGGCTTCGACTGCCATAGTTCGGAGGCCGGTTAGAGATTCCGAATATGCATCTTGTAGTTACCGGGACACCTATTCAAAGACGTAAGCAATGTGAAAGAGGGAGAATATCTGTAAACATACGTGAGGTTTCATCAACTGGAAAGTACCCAGGACTCTGCTCTTTGCCAAGGCGCCACATTTCATCTCTGACTTTGCTGTGAATACCATCGGCCCCAACGACGATATCTCCATCGAAAGTAGAGCCATCTTTGGTGTGAACCCGAGCTCCGTTCGAAGTCCATTCGACACGGGTAACTCTTTTGTTGGGCAAAACCCGATATTTGTGCTTGATGTTGTTGTGAAGAACCTGTAGTAACATCTGTCGGTCAATGAAGATAGACGGGTAGCCAGTTCTACAACCACAGTCAGTAACCTTTACAGATCTCGTCCGAACTCATGGTTCTGTTACCTCTTTTCAAAGTGGACAGAAAGGCTTGTTTCTGAAGCGGCAGTCAGCGGAAGCCCATCAGGCCCTCGGATAGAGCCAAGTGTATAGCGACATTCCCCTGCAATGTCCAAGATGGGCTCATAGCACCCAAGCTGGTCGAGAATACGAAAGCCATTCGGTAAGATGCCAATACTTGCACCGACTTGAGGCGCGATGGTTGGGTAGGCTTCGAGGAGAACGTAGTCAATGTCAAAACGCTCAAGCATATTAGCCACCGACAAGCCGGAAACACTGCCGCCCACGATAATGACTTTGAATCCCATTGTTTAGAGTTGTTGGATGTTTGATATTTTGAGAGTTAATGGTTGTGATAGAGTGAGTAATGAGTTGCTTTGTGGCATTCTCCATCTTTATAAGCTGTTCTACATACCTAACGCTACCCGGTAAACGGGTTTAAATATGAACCCGATAACAGATGTCGTAATTAGCGAAACTGACTACCGTTCCACCCTGGTATCTTTGATATACTTCTATCCCTACGATTGATGAGTTTATTTCACCTTATTTTCGAACTCCAGGGATTGACATGTCCAATATACGAATGATCCTCAAATCGGTGGGTTCAAAAAAGCCGACACGCACCGCTGACTCAGCGGGACAACGCAGTGGAGCTTCCAGGATCCACGGTCAACGGCATTAATGAACGCCGATGTAATAGGAAAATCGTTAAACCTGCAGATCTTCTCAATAACGCTCTTGAAATCTATATCTTAAACTGGCAAGGGATCAGTAGTCGGCGATTCAAGACTCCGACGTCTCATTTAGAAAACCCACCGCGACGCATGAAAAACTGGAAAGCAAACATCTTGATGAAGTCCTCGCGTAATTACGCGCGCTAGCAGTTTAGATGGACAACTAGAGTGTACGAATTGCTCTGTGATATACCAATTTTACTCTCACTACATCTACTTCTGTGACCACATAAACTCAGCTTCCTACTGGTGCTGATGTTTGCCTTCTATGCGGGAGAGACTTTTCGCCCAGATGATTCAGCAATTGCACCATGTACCTCAATCCATCAGTCATCGTTAATAACCAAGTTCTGTGTTCTTGAATCTAAAGTGGTAGAGCAATAGACTCCTTCTAAATTAATAACAAGCTATTCCGATTGAACGTCATCTCGAGCGACACCGGCACGCCCTATAGATCAAATTACCTAATCGGTTAGATCATTTTGGAAGAGTGTAATCAAAAGTGGAGTAACGTCGCGGACACTTGCGATCTTTCGGGGTAAATCTTAGCGAAGGTGCAATAGCCGGAGTCGGATCACGTATCCGAAGTAGGCTAATTCTTCTTCCCCAATTCGCATTGTTTTCTCTCTAACCTTCAACTTGAACGAAATATTGTTCCTGGTCTTACTGGTTACATTGAACCTTAATACCTGTTTAATGGCTTGGAGGCTACTGACGAAGGATGTTACCAACGGAAAAGTCTCCCGAACGCGCCGGGGATGAGTCTTACCAGCAACAATCCTCAACGCTGGATACAGAACTCGCAGAGCGCGATGATGGCACGTCAGCTGTTGATATCGAGTCAAGTATGGCAGCATGGATATGTGTACTCGGGAGCTTCCTCTTCTTGATGCCCACATTCGGTATATTTCCCCATCCTACTCACCAAACTGCTTCTCTAACCTTCCAGGGATGATGCAATCCGTCGGGACGTACCAGTCCTACCTGGAACTCAACCAACTTAGCAACTACACCGCCGGAGAAATCGGTTGGATCTCTGGAATGTATGTATTCCTCTCCATGCTTGCCGCCATCCAAGTCGGACCCGTTCTCGACCAACATGGACCATTCGCAGTCGGCATCATCGGCGGCGGCGGTGTAGTCATCATGTTCATCCTTCTCGCCGAGTGTAAAGAATATTGGCATTTCATGCTATGCTTCGGTATCCTTGGTGGACTCGCGACAGCTATTGCAGGCACTATTGGAGTCACTGTCGCTGCGAAGCTCTTTACAAGGAGACGAGGACTCGCTATTGGGATAGCGCTTACTGGATCGTCTATTGGAACTGTCATTTTCCCCATCATGCTTCGGTCATTGCTTCCGAAACTTGGATGGGCATGGTCCATGCGAGTCGTGGCTTTTGTTTCATTTGCCATCTTCATACTTGGTACTCTGTGTCTGATTCCATACACACGACTTACCAAGCTCGTCGCATTGCCGACTCCGAAGAAGGGAGGCATGACACTTCCAAACTTATCGGCTTTCTCATCTGTGCCATTCTCATTGGTATCCGTTATGGCGTTCGCCATTCAATTCGTCCTTTACGGTATTGGAGGTCTACTGCCAACATTTGCGATTGAGGCCGGGTTAAAGCCTGAGGCAGGATACACTTTACTTTCCATCGTTGGTGCGACTTCAGCCTTCGGTCGCATTATACCTGGGCTAGTAGGCGATAAACTGGGCCACTGCAACGTCTTCATATTCATGATGATTATGACGCTTATCTTTATGGGGTCTCTGTTTGTTCCTTTTGGTGACATGAGCGTCATTCTCTATGTCTTCAGTGGGCTATGGGGATTTTGCTCTGGAGGATTCTTGTCTATCACTCCAGGTAAGCATCATGATTTTCATTGTGCGACAGTATCTAACGCGATCTAGTGTGTGTCGGAAAAACGTGTGATCCAAAAGACTATGGCCGATACTATGGTACTCTCAACTTCTTCATCAGCTTCTCTCTGTTAATCGCCATTCCTACAAGTGGCACCATGGTAGAGAAAATGGGCACTCAAGCTTTGAGTGGACTTTTGACAGGCATCATTGCTCTAGGGCTGTGTTGTTTGATTGCAGCCCGAGCTTTTCTGATTGGGGAATGGTTTGCAATCAAGACCAAGATCTGAGTCTAGTAGAATGTAGAAAAGTGATAAATTGCAACTTTGGGCTAGGCTATTCTTTTTGTAATCGATACCTATAGAAGACTGTATTTAGAATATGGTTTTATTATTGTCTTTTATGCAATGTAGTCTTACTACAAAGTGAAATATAAGGGGAATAAATGGCATCCAGACTACAGCTGTTGAAGCTGACGCCACGCCCGCCGGGCAAGCTTGTCGGGCGGCAAATTACAGCGCCACGTCCCCTAGCTAAGCGCTAAAATTGGCTTCTTAGTCACTCCCCGCCAAATCACGCAAACGCAGTCTTGACTTGTGTCGAAAGAGTGCTCTCTAGTCTGAACACTTGTCGCGCTTTAATAGTTTAAGATTCTTTACTAGAAAGACAGACGGTGCTTTGATCTCGCGAGTAGTATTTAAGTGTATATGTGCCTTTCGCTTTACAGCGTGACCGTTCTAGACTCAGCGGACAATATTCTCCCACGGCCACAACCAACAGAGTCGTCCCACTTGCAGGTCTCGCCTCTGATCCGCCGGGTTGTTTTCAAGGACTAATGGAGATAAATTGGTTCGTTTAAGCAGTGACCGGACTCGCCAGAAGTTTGCAGTGCTAAACCCCCTGTCATTATAGGAATAAAGATCCACTGGCCAGGGTTAATAGGCTTAGCTTGATCAATAGCTCCGACACATCACAGAATTTATTGATTACAGGGACATCTGGACTCATCTGGACCGTTGCTTTGTTTTCACGAAGAGCGTTGTCAATATTTCAAGTCAAAGTTCTCTCAACGGTGGACTCAGGGTCCGTCAATTGCTTTGTTGGTCGTTATGACCGGGGTTCTTACCTTACTCTAAGCAATAGCTCAGAAACATTGCGGACTCTTATTGATTCAGCGATGATGCATCTAGACTCGTCGAAAACGTCGCTTATTTCAATCTTTGTTTCCACCGCTCAGCTTCTGAAATATGTAATAGCGAGGGGACTGTCTTGGTGCCAGTATTTAATCTCTCCTTCATTCCTTGATTTACAACATGGACTTCATTCAACGGTGACTTCTCATACATACCATGGTCGCTTAGTATCAAAGAATCATTATCATTCTAGTCAGCTTTGACAGACATATATCTAGCTTTCTTCCAAGCGTTTTAAACGTCAGGATGCTCATTAAGCCACTGTTCAAACCCAATAGGCGTGATCTTTCCCTCCCATCTCTTGTTATCACTTGGATCACAGACAGCCACGCCCTTCAAAATCGCCAGTCCATATGCCAACTCGACATACTGATTAACTTGCAGAGGGCCCATAAACTGTCTCGCCTGAGCCAGCATTCCTTCAAGCTCAGCCTGCCCACCGACGCATTGTTTCTGTATCTCCATACCCCGCACCTTACCATACCTATCAGCCAACTCAGGGAAGGTGCACCTGAACGATTCGACATAGTAGACCCCGCGCTGGATAATCTCCTCATCGGTAACCGCTGCAAGGGTGTATTTGGCGAGATCATCGACGCTTGTCAAGGACATTTTCTCCTCGCCACTACCGGCGTACATGGCCATGTTGTTCTCAACATCAATGGCAGCACGACGGCCATCTTTCTTGTAGTTGATGAACATGTATTCGAGAATGGATCCACAAAACGCATAGATGGGCTTCAATCCACTGGAAAGCTCAGCGAGACGCTTGAATGACATGTAAGCATCGTACGTCTCGTGATCACCCAAGCTAAGCCTAGTCCAATCGAAATTCCACGACGCAGCATGGAAAACCTGGAAATCAGTATCATGTCATGCATGTCGGGTTTGGGGGCCAAACCTTGACACCTGCTTTTTCTGCTTCTAGCAACAGTGCTAACTGGCCTGCGCCGACAACGCTTGGCACGGTTGGCAAAGCAGCAATGACGACATCGACACCCTTGACAGCTTTTGCGTAAGCTTCGGTGTCAAAATAGTCGCGGCAAGTGACGAAAGACTCTAGTTTGGAGGATATTTCGGCAGGGAAATTATCGGGGTTGCGGCTTAGACCGCGGACTGAGTGGCCTTCGGCTATGGCGGTTCGGGCGACCGGCTGCCCGACCATTCCAGTTATACCAGCAACAAGGACAAGCATGATTGCGATATGATATGATAAATTGGTACAGATTAATCCATCCTCACCATTTGACGTGAGGGGAAGAGCGCTTTTATATGGCGCGTATCAAACCTACAGAAGGATCGGATCCGGGTTCGCACAGATTACTCGATTCGGCTTATTGCGCCGCAATACAACTTGGCGTCCCTAACTAGGTAGTATTTGGGACCTCGATATCTTGTTTCCCCTCTATTCGGGGACTTCTACTTGGAGGAGGTGGTCCAGGATCCAGTACCTCGGTCGGATGCACTGGTATTTGTGCTGACTATTGCGATCGACGTACCACGTGGGGGACCTAAACATAGACCAAGAGAGTCGACTTATACCTATTAGAAGTTAGAGCAGAGGCTTGCGACTCATCTTTTACTCATTATAGAATGGTTTTAGCCAGACTTGAGTCAAGCATCCGGGCATCTGATTTCATGCTGTCGAAACGTACCGAGAACGAAGTGCCGAGGACAAGACACTCATTGAGCCTATCAAATTGTTTATAGCGACTGTTAGCCTTGCTATATATCTTACACTAGCAACGATAGAAGCGCGTCGCCTCCTTATTGATATAAACCTGTTTAAGAACCTAGGATTTACATAGGATAAATAATTCTACAGTCTAAATGACTCGTTCAATCCAATATTAGTTAGTAGCAAACACACCATGGCCAGCCTCTTTATATTCCGCGACTTACAGCATGATTCTGGTACTCCTGTTGACAACCTGTGATTGTGGTATATATCTTTCTCATTCAAGATTCAATCAAGCTTATTCCCGTCCTTCAGTATCCGGACGCTGCGCCACACCCATCATCCTCGCCCCTTGCAATGACCAGTGGCATGCAAAAGCCAAGACTTAAGATCGGTCGAGATTTCGCAGTATTGCAGAGTTGTATAAAGTCCTACGTCTCAGCTGAAACCTTCCAACCGAATTACCCCTCAGTCACAGAGCACCATGTCTTTTCTCAGTAGCACGTTTTACTTCATCGGCCTCATAACCTTCGCAGTATGGCTGTATAAAGCCTTGAACTTCATCAGCATCTACTTCCTACAATCCAGTAAATTCCACCGCTGCCAGCAGGACCGTCCAAATGGCGCCAGCCCGTGGGCTCTCGTGACAGAGGTCACAAGCACTGTCGGTCTTACCTTTGCTCATGAGATTGCGAGTCGAGGATTCAATGTCGTTCTGCAAGGGAGTGATAAGGAAGATCTGGAGTTTCTCAAGGTTGAATATGAGAAGCGGCATCCTACTTGCTCGTTTATAACACTCCTTGCCGACTCTTCTGCGGTGGACGGGGTAGACTTTGAGGCGATTCATAACCAACTGGAGCCCTTGAACCTGACGGTTCTTGTCAACAACGCCGGTAGACGGCTTGAAGAGATCCCCTTTGGCCTTCTAACTTCCTTTTCGCGCACACATACAGCACAAGATATAAGCGCAAACATCACGTTTCCCCTCCTGCTAATGAAAACGGTCCTACCAATCCTCGGCCGCAATGAACCCTCCCTCATCATCACAGTGGGCTCCACGCAAGATAAAGGACTACCTCTCATAGCCACACACGCAGCAAGCATGTCATTCCTGCGGACCATGACCGATTCATTGGCTTTAGAGATGAAGCTTGGAAACTATGATCTCGAGCTGATAAATGTGAACCTGGGCACCACTGCTGGCGTTGGAGGACCGAACTTTTCGAAGTGGTCACTCGATGATGCCGTCAAAACTGCACTTTCCAGGGCCTGGTGTGGGAGGAGGAGTTTGCATGCTCAATGGGCTCAGGGTTTGGCGGAAGGAATGGCTGATTTTGTGCCGAGGAGGATCTCGGAGGCGGGGATTGTGCTCAGTATGCGGAGTGCCGCGGAGGATGCGATCAGGCGACGTGATATTACCTCTACGTAGACTATGCGTCGTCGGAGGCTGTGATGGATTAGAGAGAAGCAAGCTTGAGATTGAGGAGCCTCGATAGCTTAAGATCTGTTTCGTTAGTCGGGCTCCGAAAGAAAGTAGCGTGTCAGAAGTTGTTCATTTGTCCGCGGTGAGGCAATTAGAGGCAGGTGCATTAGATATCGGGTTCAATTGATAGCATCCAAGGACACACAAGGTCTGTTTCTTGGTATTGCTTGAATCTCAACGGCATACATGAAAAATAGGTGCCGTAAATGTGCTCGAAAGAAGGTATTTCAATTGTATATCTCGTCTAGTTAGCGCAGCTCAATTATCGGCAATTATCTCCAGATCGTTTTTGGTATTTGGAGCTTATTATGCTGGCAGTCAAAATGGGGAAAATTGGCTGATGGTGTGTTGTCATGCATTTTGCAACTGCATGACTGAGACATGAAACTCGGTGAAGCAAACAATGGGCCTCTTCACGATGGGGCTTGTACTGGATGAATTGGTGCGGGGTTAAACGAATAGTGGTATAATTGTTCTCAGCTCGTAAAATCGTAGATAGTTGGAATTATAGCGAAAAATGAAAAGAAATACATGTAAGAAAATGCCCCCATCTATAAAGAGACAATTCTAAGCGTGAGACTTCCTGCGGGTATCTTCGTCAACGCCGTTGGGAGTCTTGGGCCCAAATCCAAACATGTCAAGGAACGAGCTCCGCCTCTCCTGCTGCGCACCAGCAGCATCTTGGTCATACGACTCGCGTCGACTACCAGCGGGCGACATCTTCTTGACACCGCCGCCAAGATAATCCATAATGGAGCTGCGTCGCTGCTCGAGAGGCTTGGGAGGCTGGCAAACCATGATTTGAAGCTCAAGGTTCTCAATGTCGTTGTCGGTCTCGACCTTCTTGCGGCCGCAGTTGGAGAAGGCGGTGCCTGAGTAGAAGACGTAGCCGCTGAAGGGGCTGGCCAGGGCAACGACTACAGCGCCCTTTTGGCGGGCGACCTGCAGGGTTTGCTTGGAGAGCGTCTTGGCAAAGCCTTGGCGAATCCAGTGTGGGTGCGTGATGACGGCATGGAGGAAGATGATGTGTTCATGGCGAGCAAGGTAAGTTTGCTGAGTTTCCGTGATGCCTAGCTGAAGAGCATTGAGTCTCTTTATCGTCTTTGTCTGGTTGTCATCTGCATCAAGGCCAAAAACTGCAATTCCAATTTGTTAGTCTTTTAAGGTTCAAAATAAAATCTTGCTTGATTGTGGGTGAAGTGGAGGTGAGTGAGGGGCAGCTAATTTCATGTTACGTACCTTGCTCAGCCTGCTCGGCAACACCCTTTTGCCCATCGGCATTCTGGTGAAGAGTTTGGCAGATGGCCAAGGCGACAGGGTCGTGAGTCTTGGGAGCATCAACCACGAAGCAGAGCCAGTTCTGGTTCTCTGCGTCTATGACTCTTCTGAGGACGGTTTCGACGTGATTTGTTGCTGTTTCTGAGCGTGTAGCGGGGAAACAGTATTTGAAGACGGAATCTTCTGACAATCCCTTGAGGATGATCTCCTTCAAAGCGGGAATGTCTTCTTTGGTAGCGACACGGACGCCCATGATGTGTGTACTGTGAGGTGTTTGTGGGTTTGTTTGTGTGAGTTGAAAGAGGAGAGTTGAATTGGTCGAGAGGTCTTTGAGTCAGGTCAATGACTGATCCTTTTTCAGGGCTCAAGACACCGTAATATCGCCTTCAAGGACGCACAAAAAAACAAGAACTGGGGCGGACTTTTTCGGGCTCAGGCGTTTGGGTGCGAAAAAACGTCACACGTGAAGGAAGATTCTGATCATGAGCCGACGCCAAGCCAAGCAAAATGAGATCATAGCGAAGTGGCCATGACCAGGACCAGGGCATTGGCCCACTCGTAACTTTCGTACCTCTGTAAGAGGCGCTGCGCAGTGAAGCGTACAGTGGCTAGACAAGGAACTCTAGCGCTGGCGGCCTCTTTTCAGCACTAAGGTCAACCCCCCACAAACTGATCGACTCATGGCTGCCAAGGCTGGTTGATTCCGCCTTAACCGTCCCCGTCCTGTTTTTTAAACACTGGGAGTATAATTTAAGCTTAACATGCAAGGTTAATTGAAGAAACAACTATGATCTGATGTCGGATTGTCATGTTTAAAATCGTATGAGTTCGAGACTTGGGCATCAATTAAATAGATGTAAACGTCCTATTGCTGGGCGATATTCCGTAAATAATTATTAACATTCGGAGCTGGGTACCCATGCCGAGAAACCAAGAGTCGGATAAGAGATGATACATCGGTATAATTTTCGGAAAAGGTTGCAACCATTTTACCTTCTCGCTACTGCAGTAATCTGCATATAATAAGTTCCTGGTTTTTTTTTTTTTTTTTTTTTTTTTAATCCGTTGGCGGCTTTAATCATGTATCACAAGTCAGCTGCCAGCACATACAGATACTGCTGATAATCCCGCAAATTACCCAGTCCTTCTTGTCATGCGTCGCCGCAATCGTCGCTCAGACAGGCTTCGATCGTCCTTCAATCTGGGCAGTGCTCTGCGATCGTGTGATGATACGTAATGCTAGTTTCACCCAGGATGTCACAGCATCCAAGTCGAGTCATGCGCAGGCACTGTGGTATATCGTACTACCTCCACTGTCTCTATACTGTAGAGTGAGACTCTCATAGATGAGAATGTCTCTGATGAACGGGAATGCACCCCACAAACAATATTGCGGGGGCAGAGGTTAGCAACGCGCTATCCGCACCTGCAAGATCCAGAGATAGATACCCGACGAATACTATCTAAAGCTTGCGGGGTTTATACCCGTTCAGCCCTATCTCGGACGATGAAGATGATAACACAGAGTGTGATTGGTTCGTGATGGCTGGGCGTTACGGAGATTGCGGCATTTCAAGATAACATGTGAAATCTGGGTCGACTAACAACCGTTGAGATGATCAGCGACAGAAGGTATATGGGCATGGGTTTCTGTTTCGCGAAAGAATAAGTTCATTGTATCTGTCGACTTTGGTATGGCGATGAAACACGGTCGGGCAGACACATCATGTTTCGAATCAGCCCATTTTCAGCTGGTGTCATTCGCCTCGCCTCACCGAGACAGACCGGGAATAATCACACCACCCTCAACATGAGATTGGTAACAGGGGCAGATTAAGTTATCCTGGCCTGATAGTAGTCAATTCTCACCGATTTATTGTTAACCGGTTCACCGATGGTCCTTTATTAGTATTCTTATACTTTATCTAATTTTGGTGCCTCTGTCCCGTCTCTCCGCTTGCCACCAGCGAAGACACTGTTTCTCCATCTTTTGAGCCTTGGTAGAGAAGGGATCTTGGCAGTACTACACTATCGGGACAAGAAACCAAGAGCAACGTTCATGTCACTGCCAAGGCGGGTGCAAGTATGACGTATCGATGGTGGTAAGCTCTATTGCGGGCGCCAACCTCCACATTCACTGTGCCGCTCTTGGCACATCGAAGATCAAGGTTGGCAATGACTATCCAGATTGTTGGATTAGTAAATGGGTTTTCTTATTGAAGACTGGCCGAGAGAGCGGGCCTTTAGGTACTCATCGAGGATAGCATAGAGTAAACGTATCTATACTAATCCTTCTTCTCCATCCATGGCAAACAAGCTTCATAAATCTTTCTGAACCCAGCAAATTCAACACACCTCTCAAAAACACCTTCATCAACAGTCCTCGCTGACTGAAGGGAAGCAGCAATGAAGAGATCCGTGTAGCTTGGCGTCTCTCCTAGGATAAACGGTCCCCCATTCTTCATCATCAATTGACTCAGCTCCTCCATCTTCTCTCTCACACCCTCCCAAGTCTTTTCCTCTTTATCGAGAAGATCTTCCAGCTTACAGCCGAATTTTGCTTCGTTCTTGGCGCGAAAGTACCCTTGGGATCGGGGTGAGAGAATAAGATTTTCGCGAGGTACGATTGAGATGGCAAATGCGGGGCCGATAGTGCTGCGGCCTTTCGACTCAATATCAAGACCTATATCGGAGAGCAAAGACACTGGAGGGTTGGGGTAAGTAGATTCAAGGAATTTAGCGATGCGCAGAGAGTCCATGATGAATACGCCTGTGGGAACATGTCGGATTGTAGGAACAGTGTATCTCTTATCAGAGCCAGGTTTATGTGGAGCTACGCCACTGATACATAGGTCAATATATGCTACAGGTTGAGGTGGAAATGACTTGCAGCTCTTTCAGGGTCGGCTCGATGTCGGGAAACTCCAAGAAAACGGTTTTGTATGGAACTTTCTTGTAGTTGAGCATCAGACGGACCTTCCACACAGCTGGGGAGAAGCAGACATTCTTGGTACAAGCCAAGTCGTAGAGAATAATGAAGGGTTGATCAACTTCTGACATAGCTCAGGTAGTGATTGGAATAAGCTGGAGGGTTGTTGGAAATGGTTTCACGTTGCGACTTTTCTTGCTAGGGTCAGGTTCGCGATGCTGACGGACGACGCGGAGTAATTCTTCTCCGATTGTCCACAATAGCATAGCTACCAGGATTTCGTGCTACGACGCGATGCCTACACTTCTCTAAATGTTCCTCATATCAACTACCACCTTCTAGTATCCCGAGAACCGAATGCTGAGACTGGAATATTATCATCTGCTGAAAATTCATGTTTACCAACCCTATACTCAGGGGAAGCCAGACGCGGAGAAACCCCGACGGCGTTTAATGACGTATCCACACGTCATCTAATCTTATCAGATCCTCGGAACAACATTAGTCCTCGATGATTCAACCGGTCTCGGAACAGTTCTGTGCCGCTGTCAAAGTGTCAGAAGTTGCCGAAACAGTTATCAGATCACATTTGAGAACATGTGTAGCTGTTTAATTAAACTTTAGATCAGTGTCTGGTGATATCGATATTGGCTCATCAACATGCCTCGGCACCGCTAAGATAAACGCCGTCGTCATGACCCACACTAACCAAAGAGCCGAGGTTTGGGAGTCTTAGTCTCATCGATTTTCCGACATCGCTCAGCCGAACAATGCCCCATAAAGTCCACCTCCTATCCTCCCCCTTCTCTCCGCCATCAAACTAAATTCTGGGGAATCTAATCCGGGGTAAACAACATCACAATCCATCATGCCTCCTCCTAATCCAGACTGGGTCAAGGCCCTCACTCCCTCGGGTCCTCAGGGCTCTGAGCTCATCGCGCAGGAACGCGCTCAGTCCGACATCAACGTCGATCAACTCGCAACATTCCTCTTCACAAAAGAAATCCTCGAGCGCAATGATCGCATTCTCAAAATTCTCCAGGCAGACCCCGTGTTTGATAAGTCGCAGAATTACTTCCGCGGCCGCACAGATCGTCTTGAGGCTGCTCTTCAAAGGGCGAAGCACCTCAAGCGTCTTCGCGATCAGCACCAGTGGAGCGAGGAGGAGTACCACGCGGCAAATGATCTCATCAGCGAACCTACGCCTTACGGCCTTCACGCGTCTATGTTCTTGAAGACGCTCGAGGAACAGGGTACGCCCGTGCAGCACAAGCTCTTCCTTGAGAAGGCCAGAAATTATGAGATTATTGGATGCTATGCTCAGACTGAGCTGGGTCACGGTTCTAACGTTAGAGGTCTGGAGACCACTGCTACTTGGAACCCTGAGGACAAGACATTCACTCTTCACTCGCCTCATCTTACCGCGTCAAAGTGGTGGATCGGTTCTCTCGGCAAGGCAGCTAACCACGCTGTTGTCGTCGCCCAGCTCATTCTCAATGGCAAATCCTATGGTCCTCACCCCTTCGTCGTGCCCATTCGCGACATGAAGACCCACGAGCCCCTCGAGAACATCCACGTGGGTGATATCGGTCCTAAGTTCGGCTACAACACCATGGACAACGGATTCCTCCTCTTCAACCACGTCAAGATCCCCCACGCCAACATGCTGAACCGCTTCTCTGGCATTGATCCCGAGACTTCCAAGTACATCCGCCCCTCCAACCCAGCGCTTATTTACGGAACTTTGACCTTTATCCGATCGTCCATCGTCTTCCAGTCTGGATCCGTTCTTGCTCGCGGTGTCACTATCGCTACGAGATACTGTGCTGTGCGACGTCAGTTCCAGGACCGTGATGCTGGTGCTGGCGAGACTGGCGAGAACCAGGTTCTTAACTACACCATGGTTCAGCACCGTCTCCTTCCCCTGCTCGCGTCTGCTTACGCTCTTCACTTCACTGGTCGCGCTATGATTAACCTCTACAACGCCAACCAGAAGCGCATGGCCCAAAGCCGCGACGGCAAGGCCTCCAACCGCGCCCCCGGACCTGAGGAGCTTAACCCTGGTAGCGATCACTTGGCTGATCTACACGCCATCTCTTGCTCTCTCAAGGCTTTTGCTTCTACCACTGCTGCAGAGGGTCTTGAAGTCTGTCGTCGCGCTTGTGGTGGTCACGGTTACTCTGCCTTCTCTGGTATTGGCAGCTGGTACGCTGATTATCTTCCTACTGTTACATGGGAGGGTGACAACTACATGCTTACCCAGCAAGTCGCACGATACCTCCTCAAGTCCGCCCGTGCTGTCTTGGCTGGCAAGGCTCCCAACAATGGTATCTCCAAGATCTTCAAGGAGTTTATCCGAAGACAAGACATGGGCGCTGCCTTTGATGTTCTTGGTGACGATCAAGATCTCGTTGACGCATTCGCATGGCGCGTGTCATTCCTCACCTTTGAGGCTCTCAAGCACAGAGATGAGGAGAAGCAATCATGGAACAGTCTGCTGATCGACTTCTGGCGTCTGTCTACTGCCTACGCTCAATACCAAGTCGTCAAGAACTTCCACGAGGCTCTCAAGGACGAAGCCACCAAATCCTCCCTCGACCCCAACACCCTCGCTCTCCTCCACAAGCTCTTCGAGCTCTTCGCCCTACACCACCTCCAGAGCTCCGCGTCCGAATTCTTCACTAGCGCCGCTACAACCGTGCGACAAATTCAACTCGCACGAACAAAGCGCACTCTTTCTCTACTCGAGGAAGTTCGTCCCCATGCTGTTCGTCTCGTGGATGCCTGGTCATTCCCTGATTGGCAGCTTGACAGTGCGTTGGGCCGATATGACGGAAAGGTTTATGAGGATCTGTTCAAGCGCGCGTCTGAGGATAACCCTGTGAACGATATTGTGTTTGATCCTTATCCTGAGTCGGATGTTTTGTTCCGAAAGAACAACATCAAGGCCAAGTTGTAATCACATCGTTTTTATTTTATACTAGTATTATTTACTCATAGATGCATCCAATACACTCAAGCATGCTGGTCTTTTGTTACTACGTTACCTACCCAAACATAACGTAATTCTTATGAATTGTAGCTGCCTAAACGCCTAGCTACAAACAGCAAACAAGGCATTTTATACAGCAGCCTAGACCTTGTTTTACAGTAGATATGGGAAATAGCATGCCCGTACCTTGCTTACCCGACCGTTTTCTGTCGATCAAAGGCGACCTTGTTCGGGCATTCCCTAGGCTACTGCACACTGCTCTGTTTCCTCTCTTCATCTTCTTTAGGACGGCATCGTTTTGTGATTTACAAATTTACATTGCTTACCCGACTTTCTGCTGTCGCTGTTGCCCAGGTATTCCCTTTTTCGTATTGCTTCCGAAGGCAGAATAATAATCGAAAGTCCAGACTGATGCAGGGACATGGCACAGACCGTTGATACTTGGCAGAAGTCAAAAAATCGCTTCAACGAGTTAGCGGATTGCTAGCCCCTTGTCTTTCACGATCTAGACCCTTACACACCTGTTGGACCCTTCAGAGCTCACTTGGGCATCTTAACCACGAAAATGATTCCATGCCTCGAAATTTGCACCTCGTTTAAGAAAATGTACTTGCGTAATCATTTACGGTTTCGTGAATCAAATTCGTCAGATTATAATTCGTGGCTATGAAAAATTCCCCCGAACAACGTTTGTGGAAACTAGTCCCTGATTGGCCAAGGCGTAAACGCCTACGCCGCGTTGCCCAATGCAGCCAGTGATCCTTCGAAAAAAAGGTCCCCCGGTACTAACTCGGTTGCATGAGTCGAGAGTCTAGAACTTCCATTGGCGCCTTCCGTCGTATAATTGAGCAAATTCCCCTCTTTATCGTAACGGCTCATTGTTGAACTGTTGATATTCCAAAATGGCTTCTGTTTACAAGGAGAGTAGTTCTTGTGAAGACTGTAGGGTCGATGATAGGGTTCGTCCCAGCAGAAGGATGATGCTGCGATATCACTGTCGGAGGAACTGGCTGCGATACATCGTGGGCGTCCTATTCAGCCTGTAAGTCCATCGCCAAATCCCTCATCTCACCCAAGCTCACGACTGTTAGGTGTATCGTCCAACTCGGCTACATCCAGCATCTTAACAAAGGCTTCAGACGAGTCTCAAATGACCCATACGACCTCCGCTTCGGCCAGCTCAGCTACAAGAGCCCTGAGATCTGGGACGACAGTCATCAAACGTTCCTCCGCAATGCTAATCCCGTCCCCGTCCACTCGCACAATGACTACGAGCGCAACATTCCTCTCTTCGAAGCCCTCGGCTCGGGCTGTATCAGCGTCGAGGCTGATATCCACCTACGAGGATCCAAGCTACTCGTCGGTCACTCAAGCTTGGGTCTCAAGGCTGCAAGGACACTGGAGGCTTTATACCTGGATCCTTTGCAGCGTATGATCAGTGCACAAAATGATGGACTCAATGGTACATGGAGAGGTCTATTCGATAAAGCACCAAAGCAGACATTGACTCTCCTCATCGACTTCAAGACCAAAGGAGCTCCGACTTTCGATGAGCTTAACCGACACTTGCAACCATTACGAGATCTTGACTATCTCACATACTGGAACGGCACAGCACGAATTACCCGTCCCCTCACCATCGTACTATCCGGAAACGCACCCTTCGAATCTGTCATCGCCATGAACTCTACCCATCGCGACGTCTTCTGGGACGCCAAACTCGAGCGCCTAGTCTCATCAGAAGACAACTTCAGCACCAACCCACCAACTTACCGCTTCAATATCTCCAACTCATACTTCGCATCCACGCGTTTTCAAAATGCCAAGTTCTTCCGGTCTAATGATGACAGCGGCTTGGATGTTTTGCCTGAGAAAGAGAGGGATATGACAGCGACGCAGATCGAGCAGGCCAAGTCTAGAGGACTGCTAGCTAGATATTGGGATACACCTAAACAACCACCGAATGTGAGGGATATTGCGTGGCGGGTGTTGATTGACAATGAGATTGGGATGCTAAATATGGACGATATGGGGATTGTGAGGGAACGGGCAAAGGGATGGGGCTCTATAAGGATTGAAGATTTATAAGTCCTTCTGGTATGGAGTTTGGTGACATTTATTGTATCTCTGAGCGTTTTGTTTAATCAATTGACTTCATGGTAACATGCTGGGTCTGCCCATTGTGAATTGTGCGGGGTCATGTCGCCTGTAGGATAAGGTGGCGTGGGTGGTTAAGTGGCTGGAGTGCACTGCCTCGGGCTGACTCACCGCCTGGAATTTCTCACCCAAGCAAGAGCAACCTTACCTACCATTTTAACATTTCATTCCAAAAGAATAATAACACTTTTGCTTCACAGAGCCATCTTTCTTTCTTTTTCCCTGCAGTGAATAAGTTTTAGGCTGGCTATAAAAACACAAGTATCAATTATTTGTTCATATTACATGCCCTCGAAGATTTCTCACCTGGACCGTGGACGCAGAATCAGACATGTCGCCGATTTACAACCAAGGTCACAATGGCCTAACCGACTTACCCAACGAGATACAGCTTCAAGTGCTATATCGTTGCGCCGAGTCTTTTTCGATCCACGAAATGATGCAAGTCTGCTTCGTCAATAAAACATTCTTTCAGATGGGAATGGAGGCTATTTATGAATCCGACATTTTACAAGACGCTGTATATTGGGACCCGGTGCGTGGAGCGAAAGTATTCTACGACAAGATCGTGGAAGACGAGGGCTACACGTATCCATGTCTTCTTGATGAAATGATCGACAGAGACAGTGAAGATGATTACGACTATCTGCCACGATATTTTAGAGCGCAGGCACAGGCTGATGATGATGAGGCAGAGCTCCTCACCAACTCAAACAAAAATCAATTCGTTCCTAGCAATGAATTTTGGATCAGGTTTCTGACGGCCCGCACTTTGGGAAAGATTAGAACCAAGCCACCAACCGAGGATCACCTTGTGTTGAAAGCGATTGCAGAACAGATGATGCACTATGTGGAGCTCCAAAAGTTGCCCAGGATCGCAACACAGCAAGATGCGATCCGCATTGTTTGCGAGGTGGCTGTTAAACACGGATTTATCTACGACCGAAGAGATTTCTTTATCGGAGAGAAGTCTCTAGACGAGACTTCGACGCCGTCAGATGAGACATGCTGTGTTATTCGTGATGGACTACTTGGAGTTGCAGTCTACATCAACGAGCCTGATATCTTCAAAGCCATTATCTCAAAAGAGCAGGTAGTGACATGCCCGGATCACCGGCAAGACATTCAGAACAGCAACCAACCGTCCGATAGAAAAAGCGGCCGTGTATCCAATTTCACGTATCCGTGGATCCGAATGGATAACGAGTGGATTCCGAAATCTGGCTTCCAACGTCCAGACTGCGGCCGCTCTCTTATCCGTCTGTCCAATGTAGTCACATTAGCTGTGCAGACTGACAACATGACGTGCGCGTCTCTCATATTGGACAACCTGCCCGAAATAAGCCGTGACCGAGATTATGTTATATCTGATATAATCAAAGTGTCAAGAACACCAGACAAACTAAAATGGCTGCAATATGCTATCAATTCATGCCCAACGCTGACAAAGTTCAATATTATTACGCCAGATCTCCGATTTCACCTTGACCATTTTGGACGCACGGGCTGGGACACTAGAAAACATGGTGCCAAATACCTGAGCGAGATCCTCGATACGACCACGAGCTTGGAAGTATTCGAAGTTGCTTACAACGCTATCATGGCGGGTTATAAGGAGGAGGAAGGTGTGTGGTGGACTAAGATGACGTACAGGCATATTTATGCTGCGCATAGCATTCGTTCTTGGGGCACGGCGAGGATTCACCGCGCCGTATTGGATGATTGTATGGCAATAGTCAAGAGACTCGTGGAGTTGGGTTATCATCTTGGTCCAAATTTCTCTTCCGAGGATCTTGAGGACGAGACGGTCCAGACCTTGGTCGACAGTGAAAAACCGAGAGATATTTCACTACCTCTTGCTGTGAGCAGGGGAGATATGGAGATGGTTCAACTTCTGTTCCAGATTGGTGCGGAGAGAAATAGGAAGAATGTGCGAAAGGCTATATGGGTTGCTATGGAACAGGACAGGCGGGACATCCTTGACGTTCTGATGGAGAAGGGACACACGGATGGATTGTTAAATCAGAGGCTCAAGAAGATTTGGATTCAAAAGCTGAAAGCTCTAGGGAAAGAGGATATGTTTCCTTGGGTAGAGAGGATATCAGGCAGACAGGACGAACTGATTTATGTACATAATCGGTGAGTGTAAAGAGATAGTTTCAGTGAAGGACTTAACTAGCTACCAAAATTAACATAAGGAACCCAATGGAAGTTTTCTTGCTGCCCAGTATGTGATGAAGAGTCACCATCATCTAGACAAAAAGCCCAACGTGACCTTTCAGCACCTGAAAGCTTCCCATCTCGCAGTTGCTTAACAGCCCTGTGCAGAGCCTTACAGACACCGAGGTCTGTTAGCCCTTCAACCTGCAATGTCTCGTAAAACACCTTGGCAACATCCACACAGTGCCGGTCGGACACCTCCCATAACGTCCCAACTACATGCCGGAAGCCAGCTAGCTGCAGTGAACTTATCAAATGGATTCCTTCGTCAGCAAGTTCAGCAACAGAATTCGCTCCAGTTGAACACGCAGATAAATACCCCAGGAATGGAGGACTCTCGTGAATGTGGTGGTCTCGGAAATCACCAACCGTTAAAGGGTTGGTTTCCCAATCCTTTAAAAGCAGACAGCTCTTTGACGGCTCAGTAGGATCTGAGTTACCGTGGCCTGCAAAGTGGAAAACTTTACATGTCTTCAGAGTCTCAAAAACTTCATCCTTCAATGGTTTCGGCGTAACGGAAGTCAGTCCAAGTGGGCCACACATATTCTTAAGCATTCTGACCTCATCCTCAGCAAAGTCAAGATCTCCACCGTTAGGCAAGCCAGGCGTGTGCTTCATTGAGATCAAAACACCGCGATCCGAGGATTTGACGCCTCGCGACCCAAGACCTGCGCGTCCGTGGATCAACGATTTGACGGATAGTGCGTATGAGGACATTGTTCGATCGAGAACGCTGTCGAAAGGCTGATCTCGATAGTTACCTGCTGCGTGTAGTGGCAGCTGGCTTGTAAGTCCCGTCGGAACCCACCAGACTCGAGGTAAAGTGTCACCTGAGGCTGCAGTCTTGTAGCCAAGGGCATCTAGACAGGGACCTGTAATCGTATCCCATAGCCACTTCAAATGAGCTTTCATGCCAGCATGGTTTGATGAATGCTGGGAACGAAGGTTTTTGACTTGTTCCTTTATATCTTCTTCCTTTAGCAAAGGCAGATCGAGAACGCTTAGCTTCTGGCTCTCGATGAGAAAGGCGTCGCATCGGTAGCGACTAGTATTGATAATCACGATCGGACCTGGTTCGGCAGCCTCCAAAAGGTCGTTTTCTGAAGGCAGTAGGAGGAAGTTTTTGAACCCGGGCTTAGCGCGAATCTTCTGGATGAGGTCGTTTAGATCCTGATCTACCACTCGACGCTTCCGAATCTGATCATCCCAGGAAGCAACGTGGTCTATGGAAGTAACAGAATCCGATGCATTGACCTGAGATGCAAGTTGTTCCCGCAAAGTAATGAACTCCTTGGCTAGATCTGGGTGTTCCCTTTGTAGGTCAGCAGGGTCACCTCGCAAGTCCATAAGTATGCCTGCAATTACTCCACGGCCACGCTCAAGAACCTGTAAAGCATGGTAGGGACTTTTTCCTGCACTGAGACTGGCGGCTGCAGCATCAGAGGCTAGACCGAACAAGTCTCCTAGCTTATCTTGCTTATCAGTGTCTTTCAGTGACCTAAGACTGACACTTGGGAGAAGTTCAATAGCCTTTCCAAAGACGCTATATGCTTTATCCCAAGATAAGCATGAAGCATAGATGGTGCCAGCCTTTCGAGCTAAATTGACTCGGACTGATGGTGCCGCTGTTGCAATATCTGTCCCTTCTTCGTACAGGGAAAGTACGCGGTGTTGGTCTTCTTCGCGACCAAGCAAATTGTATCGCTCGGTTAGCCATGTCCCTAGATTAACCATGAGGTTTGCTCGAGCGATGTTGTCGTCGGGGATACCATCGAGCGCCTTTTCTGTAGCGGTGATTGCATTGTCTAAATCCTGCTTTGAACCCGTCATCCAGAATTGACGGCCGTGTAAATTTCCAAGGTTGCATAATTGACTCGGTAGATCTTGGCGACTGATGGGAGTATCTTCGATAGCCAAGCTCAAGATTTCAATGGCCTTTGCAAGATGATCCGCTGAACGTGTCACATCGGAATAAGAGCCAAGAAGGGTGGCGTAGACGTTTATGATAATTGACCACCTGTGTTCGTCTCTTGGTTCAAACTCGAAGGCTTCCTTGCCGTACATTACGCCAAGTTCGAGATCAGAAATACTGGAGGTCCTAGTGTATCGAACGCTATACGAGTGGGCGAGCTCATTCAATAGAGCTGCTCGAAAAGCATGATCAGATGGCAGAGCTTTGAGTGCCTTCTCCATCACATCGATCGCATGAGTAACGTCGTCGAGGGAGCCAGTCCGCTCTCCCCTAGCTCGAAGCCAACACCCCCAGTTCATTATTCTGATCACAATGTCGGGATGGTTTCGGGGTGTGCGCTGGACTGCCATAGCTGCGTGCTCGATAGCACCATCCAAGTCTTGGAGGTCACCGAGCTGTGTAAATCGCTCGTTGCGTACACTCGCAAGTGTGTTCAGATAAGATGATACATCTCGGTCCCCCTCAGATAAGCCGAGAGCTACCGCCTTTTTCCCAAGCTCCAGAGCGCGATCTAGATCATCGATTGACAAGTTACTTTTGAATCGGTTGTAGAGATTCAGACTGAGGTTTGAAGAGCAAACAGCAACATCGTGGTTACTGAGAACACCCTTCCATTTCAGTGCCTCTTCAAGTAGCTCTATGGCTCTGGAAAGATCCTCTGCAGAAGCAAAATGCTGGAATCTCTCCCCAAGCCTATTAGCAAGGTCATTCAAGCGCCCGTGTCGGTCTTCATGGCCTTCAGGAGTAAGATCAACAGCCTTTTGGGCTGCTTGGATAGCGTCATCCACGTCTTCCTTCTTCGAAAAACGCTTAAACTTCATACCCAAAAAGGCCGCTAGCCCACTGAAAGATCTGGAGAGGTCTAGCGGGTCATCGGGTTGAACGGCTATTGCTCTTCTAGAAACCTCTAGCGCATAGTCAAGATCTTTCGTCGAGCCTTTTCTCTGAAACCGGCTGCCAGCAAATGCCGCGAGGTTCGTCAGGCGCAGAGATAGGGTGGAATCATCGCAAGGCAGGAAAGTTGCCATTTCTGCGTACTGAATCGCCTTGTCTAGATCTTCCAGCCGGTCGGTTGCTTCGTATCGAATATCAAGGTAGCTGGCGAGGACGCTCAGCATCTGCCCTTTCGTTTCGGCATCATCCTCGGTGGGCCACTCAAGCTCCAGAAAATAGATCTCGAGGTTTAGGTGCTGAGGCGGTTGGATCTGGCTTTGTCCAAAGACATCTTTGCTTGGACTTGGTGCCGACCGCATTCTGTGTACAATACTGTCAGTTCTGATATCCAGTTGCTATAAACAAAGAAAGGGTATAATGACGCTCGCCTATCAGCCTTCTCTAAATGAGAACAAAGTATTTGTCGAAGGCGGCTGGGACAACCTCCTTCAGCATTATCCAGCCACTCGTCAACAAACGTGATTGCCTTTCGTAAATAGTCTGTCGAGCCTGTCTTTTTGTGAAGGATAAAGCATGTATAAATCGCGGCTTTGTTCAAACCTTGGTCGGAAGTATCTTCACGTAGTGATACGATCGAGGATAGGTATGCGGTATTGGCCTCCGGTAAGTATGAAGCAAGAGCACTATGCAGCTGAAGTACATCCACGAGATTTTCCTCGTCGCTAGGCATTTTGATTGTGTTTCCCGGTCTGCTGACTGGTCGTGTTACGAGAAATGTAAGGGGAACAATCATGATATAAAATGGGATTCTTCACCACTATCACTTTCAGCCGTACCTCCATACCGGATGCCGCTTTGACTTTGGCATACGTGATCCTATTTCTCATTCTAGTTATGATCTGTCAACCTTGCTTCTTCCCTCAGCCCGTCCCACTCCACAAAATGGGGTCTCATTTGCAGCTTACCCATTTATTCACTGCATCCACAGAAGCGAGTTACAAAACCAATCATCAGTTGCCATGTAGGGGCTGCATTATCTGGTCAACTTGAGTCATACGGTCCCCATAGTTAATAGGGACCCGGCTCCCTTGTGCAAGACTCCAGGTTTGTCATTTCTATTACTCTTGACAGCTTACTCGTAGTCCAGAATCAAGAAGGCTAGAAAGTAGTCTTACTTGCTAACAATTGTCGATAAGTGATACAATTTCACTGTCAATATATGTATCGAATACTTTTACAATTCGTCTATCTCGCAACCCGAAGCATGCCGTCCCGTGGGTCATGGCAATTGATTGTGGCGTAGCGAGGCAGTGAGACTGAGACATGCATCAAAACCGACACAAGAGGACCAGTAAGGCCGACATCGTAAACCCTCCGCTCGGACACACAATGAATTGCCTCCACAATGTCGGCCTAATTTCTGGAGTTTGCAATTCTGCCTATCTTCCCACCGAGTTAGTGCTTTTTCTGATATGACATCATGGCTTAACCAGCCGATACCCCGAAGCTCAATTGAATTAGGCCAGCTGGTGACTGATCCGAAATGACCAACCCAAGACCATCGTCAACTCACAGTCAAATGTCGGGGCAGCTGCCTTTGTATCGACTGAGACCAGCGAGAAGGCAGACTCGAACAGGGTTCCGCGGTTCAATACAGGGAGAGTTTCTTTTCTTGGTTCAGAAGAAGTAAGGTCGATGAAGTTTATCTAACGGGGGAAATCGTTGGATATCCTATATTCAGGCGAGGGTTGGAGATATAGATGAGGATGACGATGTTATAGAATGCGACGTGAACGAGAAATTAAGTCATCGGAATTACGGGGAGTATACATGAGATCCGACATTAACGGGGAAACTATCCTATTTCGAGATAACAGCGACTTATAATAGTAACGACCAATCCATATTCTGAGTCCACTGTCTTATGTGCAATACTTTAGCCTTCCAAGCTAATCCGAAACTTCAAGTCTTCCGTTTTCCACTCAGGTACTTCATCCGGAACACAATACACGTATCTCTGGGTATCCAACTCAGCCAAAAGTTCATCCAAATCTACAGGGGATACGTCCTCGTGACCTCGCTCACTAACTACTAGCGGCTTGAGTTCAAGGGAACTCAGGTCCCTGGCTGGTGTGCAAACAAACACTTTAACCATTTCCACTATGGAAATGTTGGCTTGAACTGCTTTCTTGCGAAAGTCTGACGAGACACCGAATCGGAACCTCGGGTTGACAGACTTTCCTGCCTCAAGTTCATAAGATGATTGTTGCCCTGGGAAGAGCTTATGAACGCCGATTTCAGAGACACAGCCCATTACTACGCACCCCAGAGATCTCTGGGTCGCGTTTGTGATTTTGATACGAAATTCCTGTCCTTCCTGGACCTCGAAGAGCCCTGAACCAGGATCCCCGACCCTCGCTGGTAGAGGCTCCGTATCATCATCGGGATCACAAGGCTCGATGTTAACCTTGATTAGAGGTGCTGCTCCTGGATCCGCCCTCGAATTCGAAAGTCTCTTAGTCATGTTGAAACGGGCAAGGTGTTCAAGACGGTAGACAAGTCCAGATAGGTCCGAAGACAGTATCGGGTTCAGAACAGCTTGGACTACCGGACCAAGCTCTTCGTTATCATCCGCGATATGAAAGTTGTCTTTTTTGTCGATAGTAACAGTAAAGTTGGCATGGGTGTCGATGAGAGACAGCCAGGTCCTGTTGCCATCTATCCTGGTCCAGTCCCCCTCGAGCTTGTCCTTTATGCTCTTATTGGGGACCTTGAAGCATACTGTTGATTTCTTCGAGGTAGGTAGCGACCGAAGAATAGCCTGGCAGCCTTCCCTGATCTCGCCCCAGCGAGTCTTTTCTGATGGTAAAGCTCTCGCGATTGATTCGCCAGTCTCAACCCGTGTCACTTGCACCTGAGCAAGAACTTCTGACTCGGCAGGCCTCTGGTCCGTCTGATGATGAGTTTGCACAATGGAATATACGGAGCCTTTTCTTACTCCTTGAATGGAGCCACCGTCCAAGCGTATTCGTCGGTCAGTCAGATGCTTATTCAGCAAGCCTACCGAATCACTCTTTACAGTCAAAGAATAAACGGTAGGTCGAAGTTCATCGCTGAAGAATGATCTGTTCCTATCTCCCACATAGCTTGGCGTCTGAAAGCGATTGGAATCATGTACGTTGTTTATAATACGACTGAACAGTAATTGAGACGATATATCCATGGGGCTATTGTCTAGAATCTTGAGCAGACAATATGTTAAGAGACCGTGAGTTGCAACAGAGTCACATCGTTCTCGAGCAGCCTCACTTGCTTGGCATGCGGTCAGAGCAAAGAAGCCGTGCTGCCTTCGTGCTCGACACGCAATCCATTCATGCCACTGATCACTGTCCTTGTCAATGACTGATCGGTCTTTGTCAGTGTCAGTTTCATAGACCTCTGGTATGCCACGGGTTTGGCCCAGGTGACGGTCCTCGCTCCACCGTAGAGCACCACCTGAGTGGCAACAGTCAAGTACTGCAGTCACAGTGAGGCCAGCATTTGCCATCTGGTTTAAGAAGAATCCGAGTTCCGCGTCCCGCAGGTAGCATCCATAGTGGCTAACATCGCTTGGCACGAAAGCCTCGTCTGAGAGGTTATCGCCCTCGGTGTCATTCTTGTTGAAAATGGTGGTGAGTCGGGCTCCGTGGCCAGAGTAGTGAACGTAAACGAGATCATTCGCTTTGGCGCCCTTGGGGATTTGTAGTGCTTTGACAATATTGGCGTAGGTGGGCTCCTGGTAGCTGGATGGCAATGGGTATGCGTAATTGTGGTTCGCGTGTGGGGCCAGGAGGGTAGTTATGTTGTCAGGATGGACTTGAACTTTGTTGATCAGGTACTGTCGTACCGCACATGCATCGTTGACGCAGCCATCTAAGTTCTTGGGCTGAATTCTGTTGCGATTGGCGGTAGTGTGAGAAGTTGACAGTGGGGCAGGTTCTTTAGAGTTGTCGTAGTAGTCAATTCCGATCAATATCGCCCACTTATTCGGCGTGGTAGTGGTACCCTCAGTCATCTTGAATAGAGTGTATAGTAAAGAGGTAATTTCAATCTCTTGTATGAGAGAAATATCAATTTTTATACAGCAAATGAGATCCGCTGCAGCCTGTACTATTAATTGTGTAACTCCACTAGATACCATAAAAAAAGGCGGCTGAGTGAAAATTGCCAGTGGATTTATTAGCATATTTCTGTGACGTGGTCCGTGGAGATAGGCCAACCCCACATGTAAGCATGATAAGTCATATGTGATATGCTTTATCTTAAAATTTCGCAAGTAAGCAAATATGATATTAGCCAACCCTTTCTAGGCATCTACCTCGTTTAACAAGTGGTAGGGCTTGCACGGTATAAGGACGGGAAGGGTTTGACATTATTGTCATCATCTGATTGGCATCCGATTTATGGGGATGCCCTCACAGCTCTAGACGAATCAGCAGCTTTGGCTGAGTGGTTGCAAGCAGGGGTGCCGTTGCAACCCACCATCTATATGTAAATTGTTTAGACAGATATCTGCACGATAATTAAAGTTCTTTGTTGTATACTACATTGACAAGTTGATTTGGGCCTACGATATCATCTTCATAAACAAATACGCCAGCCTGCGGGGGATCGACACCAGTGGCCTGATATTTAGACATCACCAGATCATCTCATCTCAACTTCCCCGCATTCCTCGATATGCAAGCCGGGCTAACGGGCATACGCGATGTCAAAGACCTGTATAATTACTCTAAATGACTGACGAGCTGTCCTCTTACCCGATCTCCAGCCTCAAATCTGTTTGTTGGATTGGTCTTGATGCCGAGGTGCAGATCCACCTCGGATCACCTTACTTGCCCCTCCTCAATCGCACCGACTCGAATCTCCTCATTCGGCATGCTATGTTTTGCGGACGATATTCCGCATTGTCGGCTGTTCGACTATGCTTGTATCATGCATTCCATGTTGCGCCACTTATGAGGCTATGTATAAAGCGTTGTTGGTTCCTCCCACTGATAGATGTTTCCTGTTCTCGTAGCAATCAATTTTATATCCTCGAACAAATCTCTGAACTATGTCAGTACAGGTGCCTACCCAACAACGCGCAGCCGTTCGCGGTTCTGACTTCAAAACATCCATTCAAACCATCCCCGTCCCCTCACCCGGCCCAGGTCAAATCCTTGTCAAGATCAACTGGACCGGCCTCTGTGGCTCCGACAAATCCCTCATCCGTGATGAATGGGCCGACTTTGGCCTCACCATGAAAGACGTAACCAACGGCATCGCAGGTCATGAAGGAGCTGGAGTCGTTGTAGCCGTAGGTGAAGGTATGGATAAGCGATGGAAGCTTGGTGATCGAGCTGGCGTCAAGTGGATTGCTAGTACTTGTGGCGACTGTGACTTTTGTAGAGTTGGGTCCGATGAGGTTCATTGCCCCGAGCAAACTAATAGTGGATTTTCGGCAGCGGGGACGTTTCAGGAGTATGTTGTTGCGGACGGGAGGTATACTTCTAGAATTCCGGAAGGCGTTTCTGATGAAGAGGCTGGGCCCATCATGTGTGGCGGCGTCACGGCGTATACTGCCTGCAGACGGTAACCAGTCATCTCTCATAATTCTCAACAACGCATACTGACCTTCCCAGATCTGGAGTGGCTCCTGGACAATGGCTCGTCATCCCTGGCGCAGGCGGCGGCCTCGGCCATTTCGCAATCCAATATGCCAAAGCAATGGGCATGCGCGTCATCGCCATCGACGGCGGCGACTCAAAGCGCGAGCTATGTCTATCTCTCGGCGCCGAAATCTACATTGATTTCAAGACGACAAAGGACATCGCTACTCAAGTCCTCAAGGTCACAGGACACGGTGCCCACGGCATCATCGTAACAGCAGCAACGCGCGCAGCATACGAAACCGCTCCCAATTATCTCCGACCTAACGGGACAGTGGTGGCAGTCGGACTTCCGACGGATCCTACTATCATGGCGGGGGCACCGCCAATGGCTGTTGCGTTGAGGAGGTTGAAGATTGTGGGCAGTGTGACGGGGAGTTTGCAGGATGTTGAGGAAGCGCTTGATTTTACAGCTAGGGGACTTGTTAAGGTAAGTCGTTTTCGGTAAGAGGTGGTGATGAATGTTCGCTGACGTATTGTAGCCGATTCTGTCAAAGGGTAAGCTTGAGGATCTTGACGAGTGGATTGAGAGGCTGGCAACAGGGCAGGTTGCGGGTCGCTGTGTTCTCCAGGTTTCTGCATGAGTGATAGTCCGTCGGATATCAGTTTCAAGTCGTATGGACGGTAGATAAATGGATTCCATATCATGATAGAAGGTAGATAAGAATACACGATGAGCGCATAACCTGTAGTCTGCCTAGTCCTGGGCATCCCAAGTGGCATGTATTTAACCCTGCACTCCAAGCAAAGGCTCCTCATTCCACAATGATTATACCTCGTAATCACATCAGCCGACAACGGGAACTCAAACTGTCGCCCTTTTCGCCTGTCATGTCGTAGACCCTGCGATGACTACTTGAGCTATGATTGGCTTTGCAAGTTCTTATAGTCCGGGGCATGGTATCGAGTTCATGACTATCGTCTATGCGAACAGCTAATAACGCCTCCAAGAAGACACTACTTGTATCGCAGTTCTTCGTATTGGCATATTGATTCAACTGCCGAAATGATGATTAGCGCTGTCACTCCATTTCGCTCTGTGATCTGCATCTTGACGGCGATCTTTCGTCCCAGCATAGTAACGATTGTAACTATGATATAACAAAAGTACCTTATTATCATCAGTGACATTACCGCGAAATCCGTTATCGCAACTTTTCTTCTTTTTATCCTCATGTCAATTGTCAACCCATGCATTTTCCAGACCGTTTCAACCCCAGATTCTGTCAAGTACCCGCCTCCTCATTCTCAGCATAAAAGGGCCGTTAAGGGCCCGCCGAGCATCGCCAACTCTATTTCCCCTCAATATCGCAGAAGAAGGGCCGAATAAATTCCCCTGCCACTACCACACGTCATTTTTTATTGATCTAGCGATTCACAGCGAAATCTGGGGTTCTGGGGTTGCGTTTTGACGTCCATTTAATTTGAACGGCTGTCAACCGACGACGTTCGACAGCGCGCATTGGATAAAAAGGTTACGTGTGAATCAATCCCGCGATTGAATACCGTTTTAGTCCAGCGAGCTTTCCCGAATAGCAAATTCATTGTTGTTTAATGCCTTTTCTTGATTGCTCGACGCGTTTTTAGCTTGTCGCAGCCGGGGACGTACAAGAAACTCCAATTGAGGCCATCCGCATCGCGTCAGCGATACACGTCGACGTAAACGTACAAGATAGCGCGCGAGTTCTTTTTTCGTAGGCCTATTTCTGACATCAGTATGGAAGAGATCAAACAGCAAGATTCATTCGTTTCTCCCAGTTAATAGTTCCCTTCTTTAATACTATATTTGCAAGTATTTATTAAAGAACTATTTGATATCGTGAGACTACAGGGTACCTACGTCACCGAAGACATCTCGCCCAAGCCGGGCATCATTCTAGAAGGATGACTAACAAAGGCTGCCCCTCATTAAACATAAATCCGAAGGCGTGCCGACGAAACACATGGCGTAAGTCGTCCGTTGACGACGCCATAACGGATTTGGCAGTTATCAAGGCCAAGGTCGAACCAGACCAGGTCCCTGTCCTGAAGAATACCCGTAGAAAACCAGACGAAGGATTTAGAACATGCGCCTCATACGCAGCTATTGCACATCACGCTTGGCTGATGCGATAGACCTACCAACTCAATTGAGCGACACAGGTGAAGTAATCTCGTGACGCAAGCAACAAAGCCGATGGGTTCCGAGCGTAATCGCGGGTATATCGTCCCTTGATGGTTAGCACAGACATGTCAGATCAGGTCTCAGATAATTATCAAGTAAAAAACGGTGGACCAAAGATGTCAGACGGGGTTTATGACTCAATTTGGTTTTTGTAGCTCAGGAGATCCGGGACGCTGTTCCGCAGATGCTAAAGACGGGCAGTGTCTAGACTTTGGAAAACCAAGCGTCTTTTTAATAAGGGGGATTCCTTCTGTGGATCGTTAGCGGGGTTGGTGTCAGATGTAACCTCGGATAAGAGAAGCGACGGGGGAGAGGATACGATCCTGGGATTGTACGTCAAATGGCGTTTAGTTCACGTAGAAAATAACAGGGAAACAAGGACATGCCTTGATTCTTTGGAAAAGACACAGATTCGGTCAGCCTTATGATTTCCATTGAAGCGAGACATTCTTGTCAATCAACACTCGCAAATGATGCAAGCCATCAAATCCTTCGACTAACCTCGGTAGGGTAGGCTCACATTGCACGATTCAGGTAATGATCACCAGTCGCGGCTGATCTCCCCAATTAGACATCAAGCGTACCTCACAACGCCCGTTAGAACCCGCGGGAGAAAAAAATAGAGACAACGCCACAAGAAATCTGCTGATGCTGCCTCGGAGCTGAAGTTCCATTCGAGCATTCCATCAGCGTCTGTACGTAATAGGGGGGCTTGAGCTAAACTAGACTCATCGAAGCTCCTATTTGCGAGCCAATCTCCGCACGATATTCCCCATGGGCTGAATTAGTGGAGACACAAATCTGATGGTGAGACGTGCTCACGAGAATAATTCGCACCAACGGAGAGTAAGAGACTGGTTTTAATGAGGCTCTGTATTGGTTTACATAAATAATTGGTATTGATATTTCCGGATACAGCAGGTAGGATGGCACACTAAACTATATGAGTCTATACTATCGACAGTGACAAGCCGCGAAGGATTTAGATGATGATCCGGATCCCCGGTAGCCAGACATACAGGAATTTACGACACCTACCAATCCTGTTCACATCCACGTGTCATTTCCCAGGGAGTATCGTTTGGCGTCCAATCGACACGAGAGAAGACACAAAAAAGTGCATCTGATAAAAAGAGCCGCATTTGACTCTTAAAATGATCGTCGTCGTCCAAGCTTCTGGAATTCCACGTGGAAAAAAGCCTCATCCTCACATGCTGCGACAGTAACATCGTTGGAATGTCTCCTCTTCTCGCTTCTGTTCCGAGTCTCCATTGCATCGGAAGAACCAAGCCAATTAGGGTAAATGTCCAGCTAGCTCACGACACTCACTCTTTTCTTCTCCAGTTTCTAGATCCACTTCTGCCCATGGAGAAAATGTGCCACGCCGAAGAACCGCCGTGATAGTTACAAGCTACTGTACAGAACCTGGGGTGCATGGGTCAATTTACCCCAACTCCTTGTCCACAGCAAAAAGATGATGTTCTAACCGAGGGGCAGCTGCTCCATCTCTGCCGATCCTATATATGCAGGCCACAATGCAAAGAAAAACCATGTCTGACATTCCTGATGCACGCGCCGCAAGGCATTCCATTCCTTTTTAATTAATTAATAACTTCCACTCGTTTGACAACCATGTTCGGCAAAGGAAAAACTTCCTCGTCGGATAATGGTAGCAAAGACGAGATAGTTTTGTTACCAGTCCAATCCAAACCCGGCATTCTCCGCGTCACAGAAATCGAGACAAAAGTCCACGATCCAGAAGGTCACCAAATCCCCGTCGTGCAAGATGCTTCAACTACCTTCGACCTCCCCGATAATCATCCCAACAAGAACGCCATCGAGGTACTATGGCTTCCCCGCGGCTCGCACAGCTCCGACGATACCGGCGAGAAAGTGCGTCGTGCGCTGAATAATGAAAAGGATATGACCATCCTGGGATGCTGCAAGCAATTCCCCAAAGCCATCTTTTGGTCGTTGCTTCTGTTCTTAACCGTTGTTATGGAGGGGTATGATAAGAGTCTTGTTGCGGGGTTTGTAGCGTTTCCTGCCTTCAGAAGACGCTACGGTGAAGTCTTTGAGACATCGAATGGACCCATATACGAGATATCACCGCTGTGGCAGACTGCGCTGCAGGTCTCTGCTATTGCTTGTGAAGTTCTTGGACTGTTGTTGCATGGTTGGATCACGTATAGCATTGGGTACAAGAAGATGATGCTTATCAGTCTGGCTTGGATGTGCATTGCTGTCTTTCCGGCTTTCTTTGCGCATAACATTGGTGTTCTTGTTGCTTCGCAAGCTCTGTGTGGTAAGTAACGCACCTTCACTTTAAATATTCCCTTACTGACCATCACCAGGTATCTCATGGGGTGTCATTCAGACTCTGGCTGCTACATACGCCGCCGAAGTTGTACCCTCAGCCATCCGGGCCTGTCTTCTCAGCAACGTCAACATGTGCTGGGTCATCGGTCAACTCCTCGGTACCGGTATCCTCCGTTCTCTCGTCCACAATGACTCTGAGTGGTCCTACCGTATCCCCTTTGCTCTTCAATGGGCCTTTGCCATCCCTCTCCTTATCGGTATCTGTTTCGCACCCGAGAGTCCCTGGTGGCTTATCCGTCGTGAGCGCAAGGTTGAAGCTAGACATGCCCTTCAACGTCTTACCAAGCAATCCCAGCTTGACATTGACGATACCATTGCTGTTATGGAACACACCAACCGTATAGAGCGCAAGCTTAACTACGGTGGTTCATCTTACATGGATCTCTTTAAGGGCGCGAATCTTCGTCGTACCGAGATTTCCTGCATGGTTTGGTCTGTTCAGGCTCTTTGTGGTTGGATCTTGACTGGCTATGCCCCGTACTTCCTTGAACAGGCTGGCTTTGACTCTTCTCACTCGTTCAGCTTGTCCACTGGCATGTATGGCATGGCTCTAGTAGGAGGCATCATCTCTTGGTTCTTGCTCTCTCACATCGGTCGTCGAAAGCTGTACCTCACCGGTCTTGCCGCTGCTGTAGTCATGCTTACACTCGGCGGTATTCTCTCCATCGTCCTCGATGGCAAGAAGGGTCTCAACTGGTCACTTGGTGCTATCCTCATCACAACAACCTTCCTCTACAACCTCAGTATCGGCCCAACATGCTACGTCATCGTCGCTGAGATCCCCTCCACCCGTCTGCGCGTCAAGACCATCGCTCTGGCCCGCGTTGTCTACAACGTCTTCATGATCATCAACAACGTGATCGTTCCGCAGATGCTCAACCCCACAGCGTGGAACATGCAGGGAAAGTCCTGTTTCATCTACGCTGCCACTGCTTTCCTTTGTTTCCTGTACTGTTATTTCCGTCTGCCTGAGACCCAGGGTCTTTCATACCTGGAGCTGGACATGTTGTTTGAGAAGGGGGCGCCGACGGCCAAGTTTAAGGAGTTGCAGCAGAGACTGGCTAACTCGGCTTACTTGACTGTGGACAGGGCGGAGCGTATGAGGAATGCTTGGCATGGATGGCTCACTTATTCTTAACATTCTTTACTTTTGATAGTTGCTTTCTTGTAAAGGATATTAATGTCTATCTCATTTATTCTACCATCAATCTCAATCACGTTCAAAATACCAGTGATGCAAAACATGATGCGCTTTTGAGTGATTCAATTACCAATACGTATTTTGAGTAGTCTAGCTATGATCCTGGGCCTGCCCGTCGGTGCCCAGCACCCATCCCAAACAGTGGCTTCAATCCAGTACCAGCAGACTGACATAACCACTGTTGAGAGGATCTAATACCTCGACTAAGATATTATAGTAGCTGTCTAGTTGTCGCACTCAGCTGCGGCATCATCCTGACCAGCACCGGCTGCACCCCCCGTCAAGCTTCCAAGGAGGTTGTCCAAGATACCACGCTTAACCTTGGCCTTAGCCTGGCAAGCAGCGTTGTCATCCGCGTTTCCACCCGCCTTGGCACCATCCTGAGCGTTGTTGCCGTCTTGAGCAGCGTCGTCCTCAGCATTGCCATCTGCTGCTGCATTGTCTCCATTGCCAGCGTCAGCATCTGCGTTGTTGTTGTCCTTTCCAGCGTTACCTGTCGCATCCTCGCCGTTGTTGGCATTGCCACCATCAGCAGCATTACCATTATCAGCAGCATCGCCGTTGTTGGCAGCATCATCATTGTTGGCAGCGTCGTCCTTGTTACCGCCTCCATTGTCGTTACCATTGTTGGCGTTATCATTACCAGCATCTCCATTGTTGTCTGCGTTGTCGTTCTCGGCATTATTATTGCCGTTGTTGTTACCGTTGTCTGCCTGGTCATCATTGCCGTTATCTCCCTGGTTGTCGTTTCCATTTCCATTGTCGTTGTTCTGGTCATTATTGTTTCCATTTCCGTTGTTGCCGTTGTTGTTTCCATTGTTGTTACCAGCATTGCAACCCTGAGGAGCCTCAGTCGCAGCGGCATCCGCAGTAGTAGTAGCAGCCGCTGTCTCGTTGGCAGCACCAGTGCCCACAACAGCGGTAGTCTCGGCAGCACCGGCATCTTCAGTAGCGTTAGCAGCGTCAGTCTGAACCTCTGTGGCAGCGGCATCGGTCTGGGTCTCAGTGGCAAGAGTCTCGGTAGCGGTTTGGTCAGCGCCACCATTCTGGTTGCCATTGTTGTCTCCCATGTTCTGGTCGTTGCCGTTATTATTATTCTGCTCGTCCTCATTCTGATTGCCGCCCTGGTTGCCGTTCTGAGCGTCGTCCTGGTTATCGTTCTGGTTGTCGTTCTGGTCGTTGCCTTGGTTTCCATTGTTCTGGTTACCCTGTCCGTTACCCTGACCATCCTGGCCTTGGGCATTGTCTTGTTCCTCCTCATCGTCTTGGTCATTCTGGTTGTCTTGACCTTGATCTTCCTGATCTTGGGCGTCGTCTTGATCGTCCTGATTATCGTTGTTCTGGCCGCCTTGCTGACCGCCTTGAGCGTTTTGGCCTCGTTTGTGATGGGGCTATACCATTAGTATCGAGCACTGACAAAGAGTAGCCGACTGAGACTTACCATGCGAGGTTCTATCAGACCCATCAAGGGTGCACCAGAAGCGGGAAGGGCTGCAGCAGCCATCAAGGCCTTCAATTATTAGTAATTGTAAGACGAACAGTGAGGAAAGCGCATACCGCATATTTGCCAGCCTGAGCTGGGCTTGGCCTTCTGTCATTTGACATGGCCTGGGCGGCGAGGATGCCAACTACAACATTTGAGAAATACATCTTGATTGAAGGTAGGGGAAAAGAAGAAAGGAATTCGTATTTAAGCAAGACAAATGAGAAAGAAAAGAGAACAATTGGAAATAGACTGCACAGCAGTTGAATAGAAGAAAAGAAAGATTACGTCAAGCAATCTACAAAGTCTGAGAGAATGATGAATTGAATAAACAGTTTACCCACAGAGAAAAACAATCTTCTTATAACAGCATCTTCATCCCCATCTCATTACGCAACCTCATATGATCTCAAAATAGATCTGCCGAAAAGCTTGTCTGCAAACAACGCTGAGACACAAAACGCCAAGCCTGGTTCGTTTGTAGTATCAGTTTACCCCAGAAAAACGCGTCGCAGTTTTAGAACAGAAAGATCTACAGTTAAGCTTTCCCTTGGCGATTCGAAACCCTAGTGGAGAAGCTTGATCTGGAACTCGGATGAGGAGTGCCCCGTTGGTGATGGTAGGGATTAGCTGTTTCAGATGCGGTCTAGATGAGGAACACAACACAATGAGTATCAGATTTCTCTGGTATGTGAAACTGGTTACGCAAGCTTCAATAGTTATTCTACTAACTATCGATCACATTAATTGGGCTTATCCTCATAACTAAGGGTTGAGCGACACTTTTACTTATGAAGTGCCTGTTTCATCGGACGACCGTTGGAAGCCCGCGTATACCGAAACTAGGGAACGCTAGATCCGTGCAGGACCAGTGTTTCAGCATAATGGTACGCTATAAGGCGGCAAAGAAGGTTTGGGTCTGTGTTTACTTAGATGTAGAAGTTCAATTGATCGATAACTCGTTTATGTAAATGCTAAGTAAAAGAAAACATTACAGAAATGACAAGACGGGTATCGTAGCTACCACTACATCATCAAACCCACTCCAGCAAGTAAACCCAGAGTCACACCAAGCACGCTCACAACGCCTCCACGTGACGGAGCACTGTTGTCAACGTCGACAGTATCATCATCGTCTTCGTTATCGTCGCTTCCTGTCTCAGTAGCATTCTTCACATCCTCCTCCTTGTAAATCAGTGGTATGGCGGGAACATAAGTTCCAATGCCCCAGTACTCGGCGACCTCAGTCGGTGTCAAGAAAATGTCATCCACGGTAGTTCGAGGCTCATCAGTCGCAGAGGCCAAAGAATACAATTGGTATTCGCCTAGTGTGGTACCATCAAATGTCGTGATTGGCACTAGTTTGTCGTTGTTATACACAAGACACATCTCAGAGTAGGTGTAAGATTCAGTTGGGCCAAGCGTGGAGACGCAATATCCATAGGCATCGGCCCGGTAGTCACTAGGTTTGTTAGATAATGGCAAAGCTTAAAGAAACATTTGAACTTGCGATGGACAGCAGAAAGCAAGAGTCTCAGAAGGGTCCAACAGTCCAAGCCAGAACTCCTTGGGAGGCAGAGGTGAAGGGAACCTTCCATCATCGCGCCACGTAGGGGATGCAAGTGCACCAGAAACACTCGACCCTTCACCATCATGCTTAAGGGCGCCCACAGTACGCCATCCAGAAGGACAAGCGACACCTGGGGAGTAGTATAAGTATTGGCCCTGCACCCACTCAATAGTCTGATAGAGCACAGTATCTCTAGCACTTCCGCTAGGAAGGCAATCACCAAATGTCTCAGGGCCACATGTTGGGACGCCACCGACATTTACGGGATCACTTGCGTTGACGAAAACAATGTGGTCTGTTCCTGTCGCGCAGCTCGATGGGGCGGTGAATGTTGTTGTCAGTGGACCCAGGTTATGGGCGCTGAAGCCAAAGAACTCTGTAGCGGTAGGCATGATGAACGAATAATACCGGCAATAGAATTCAGCCGAAGTTGATGGGGAATAAGGCTAAGCGAGGAGGAAACGGAGGCTATTTGACGATCCGGGGAAATCCAGCCAGGTCCAAAATTGCCATGCGCGCCAAGCGAGCATTACTTGTTTGAATGTCACTAACGCGACTATTCCCTTATGCTAATTGGGAGCCATACGTCAAGCGCGCTTGGCGGCGAGGCGTTTTGCCCCATGGGGTTCTTGGCTGACGAGCTTAAGTCACGTTTTCAGTCCAAGCGCGGATCCTCTCGGTGATTTCTCTATGGGGAGCCTATGAACAAGGCTTTTAATGAGGTTGGTACCTGAATCGTGATTGTGGCGAAGGATTTTGTTGCATTCTACCAAGGACGCCAACGTTTCCCGAAGTGGAAAGCTATGCGAAGATGCCGGGTCTTCCTGGCTTTCACGCGGGTTTAACACCAGATTTTGTTAGACGTTGGATCAGGCCATTCCAGCTTTGATGGAGCTAAGGCTTAGCTAGCTAACACAGCCATCTTGGTATGCGGTGGGCAGTAAACAAGGTTGGGAAATCTTGCCAACAATGATGGGTGATGATACCAATTGGAGTTCCGATGTGTATACGGTAACCTAAGATTTAAACGGCGGTGGCGAGAATTAAGATGTTCAGAAAAGCCATGGAGCGATCAAACTCTGACCCAAGAGTTTTTAAAAGCTGTGCCTTCTAATGATGTGCTGAATATTGTCAACTATGATATAAATTGACTGACGTTTCAGTGCCAGCTGTATTCAAGATTTATTGATGATAGCCTATTGGTCTTGGACTTTGCGAACCACAATAACAATAAAAGGTTCTCAAACAGGGTAACTAAACTAACCAGATCTAACCTATTACAAAACACCAGACCAATCACAGGAAGTGTTATGCTTAGTAATAGTCTGAAATTCCCTTTACCAAAAGACATGCAGCAGATTGGCACAAAGCTTTGGTTTGCACTTCAAATTTCAGAGAGGTAGAGAAAGGATATATAGGAGCAATACTACTTAGAATAGCTAACTTCTAGTATGTCGATTACAAGAAGACCTGGGTAGGATTCCAGTAAGACAGGAATGGTAGGACCACGAGCAATCCAGACTGGCAATGTGAAAGTTGGCCAGTAGAGCATTGGCTCTTATAGACGGAACGAGTACACATTCATTCTTGCCTCTGTACTCCACACAATAGAAACACGCATTGATGATGAGTTGGTAGTAATACGTCCAAACTGCAAGCACCGTCCTACTAATTTTGTTAGTCCAAAGAGTGGTGTGACTAACAGGAGGAACTCACGGATATGGACAGTTCATGTCAGCTTCTCAGGTGCTGAGGGCGGTCTTGATCTCGACATGCTTAGGCACCTTAGTCATCTTGTCTTCAGACCTAGCCGCAGCTCGGTGAGGAAAGTCACAATCAGACCCCTGACCTTTGCAGCAACGGTCAAACCCACTGAGGTGCTCAGAGATTGAGCTGGCCTTGCAGTCGACACCAGAAAAGACGCCTTTGTAATCATTGCAGCACTTGTGAGTTGCGCCGTTGTTGGGGTTGCCCTTGCTGCCGTAGCATCGACATGCTTCTCCAGTGACAGAGAGTAGAGCAAGAAGTGCGAGCTTGTGGAATTGCATATTGGATAGTGTGAAAGATTCTGATAGATGGGTTGCTGGATAGAGATGAATTTTTAGGATGCTTTTTCGTCAATCTCAATGGGATGCCAAGAGGGTTTTTATAGCCCTCTTTCCCGTCACATCCAGATAAGCACTGCTTATTGTATGAGCAGATTAATCCAAGTCACAGTGGTGCGAACCCTCGAGTATTCGCCTCTACTCTTTCACAATCCTAGAGTTGTGGGTTGAAGCCATGTCTATGAATGAGTTGTTGGTCGTGAACATATTTCGCTGTTCTTACTGGCCATCTCTGCAAGATTCCATGTAAAACGCAAACCGGTGTGCGGCCTATCTAGGCAACTGTCCCGTAATAATTGGCTGTTGGTTGACGCCTTGCATAGTCAATGTTGTAATTTGCAGATGGAACAAATTCAGAGTACTTCAATCCTGTCCCAGTAAACCGCGAAATGTAAGTATCTCGAATACTAGGGTTGAGCACTGTACCCTGTTATAGTACATAGTAGTTCAGATGCGACAGTCAGTCCACCTGGAGAGATACCCCGGAGTCACTCGATTTGCTGCGCTTTGACCCTTGACATCAAAGCTCAGTGACATTCTTTGCAAGACCCGCAGGAGTACCGACATTGAGTCCACCTCTTGCGATTCAAGTGCCGGGAGCTCCAACACTCTAGGCTACCTGGAAAATGTATATATACTGGTCGTGACTATTATCAATCATCGATTGACACAAAGAGAATGATCTATCGCGAAGAAGATCACGACAACAACGCCAGACCATTTCCGAGTGAGTCGCTTCTAGGGTTTGATTGCACAACGACCTGCAAGTCAACCATTTTTGGAAAGTCCTAGGATAATCTGTATCATAACAAAGGTACAACCAACAGACTCATATAAAAAGGACCGAGACCTCATAGGACATCTTTTGAGCTCTCGGCAAAGTCGTGCCGTGTGAAAGGGGATTACGGATGACTTGGAACCCTTCCACAAAATCAACATTGGTATGTACCCTGGGTTTCCTTTACATCTCATCAGACAATAACGGCCAAACTCTCAACAACAGGATTTGTCGATTTTGATTCTAGCAGCTATGATATCTCGAACCGACTCTCGAAATGAAACAGGCTTTCAATGCAGTCATGCATCAACTATAGCCGCAATTCTTGCGACTGTAGCGACGCAATATCTTTTCAGCAGAGAGCAAGAGCTCTGGTCAGAGTTCATATGCTGGGCTTGCTTACCCCTGATGGTTAAAGCGAATCCCATGCATCAGGATTCTACCCCGCCGTTGCCTCTCAGTGGTGCCACACGTCCAGCCCGACCTCTGACCTTGTGGGCCGTCGCTGGCTGCCTCGGCATTTCGTCTATCTGTCAAGCAGAGACGAACTGTTCAAAGTTGATGGTGAGTACACGAACAACCAGCCATGATTGACATCCTAATGGTATGTTGGTTGCTAAAGACTTTAGCCTGCACTGACCCCGTTACTTATCCTTGCTCGGAAAAGCAGTATACCTCAAGGTGTGTACAGGTCTGGTGAAACGCTGCCTGTTCGCTTAGCAAAAGATCCTATCGCTGCGGCCTTGATTGCCGTTTGCCAAATTGGAGCTATCCCAAGCTGGAGTTACAGAGATCTCTTGTCGTCGAGCGTCGGTGTTTGCGCTTCATTTGTAGTTTACGCGGCCTTTCTGTCGGGTGCTGGACAGAAATGCATACCGGCCCTGCCGGCTTTTGAAAGCGCAGTCAGGTCACTTGCCCCTAGTGTTATGCTTTTCCTTTTTATGGGGCTGGCAGTACGAATCTCGGTCCTCGGTCCTCCACCCGCAGACGTCATCCATGCATTATTATTGGGCGTCATGAAAGCTTTTTCCTGGAGGTCCATCGCTCTGACGGTGAGTTGTTGTTTATGTCTAATGAAACGGATGATCGACGGGCTTTACTAATACTTACAGGCTTCTTGTACCTCCTGGGTAGTCGGGCCAATTCTGGTCACTTTCAGCTTTTTTCCCACCCGCAGCCCGATGAGCTTCGAGACAGAGGGCCAGGCTTTGCTCAACGTCTTTTCGTCGTTATTATCATTCCTTCAACTCAAAGGATGTTTTGCCAATGGACAAAGGCTCAAATGGGCTCTACATCCCTGTATGCTACTTCCAATGGCCCCGTATTTGATAAACCTGGTATCCATCTATGGTGCCCAGCACAATGCTCCGGCATTCAGTCAGCCTGAACCACATCCCGCCCAGACCCTCGCCGCCCGTTCGAAAGAGTACTTCCGATCTGTCTTGAGCAACCAGTCGTCGACATATGAGGCCGCCTATCAAGAGTACAAACGAAGGTATACAATAGTACCCCCACAGGGATTCCAGGAGTGGTACAAAATGGCGAATCTAGTAAACACTCCAATTATTGATGAATACGACTCTATCCATCATTCAACAGCACCGTTACTCTCACTCAGTGGAAAGCAGATTCAGCAGACAATACTCCACACCTACCAGCAACGTGGAGCCGACTTATGGTTGTGTCAGTTCTCAAAGACCTCGTCAAGTACTCAATGCCGTCATCCCTTTCGGACTTTTGATAGGCACATCTCGCTACTATTCAACACACTTCTAGCAAATGTCACTGACCTCCCTGATGTTCAATTCCTGGTCAATCATATAGATGAACCAAGGGTCGTGCCCCACACTCACAAAGCTGGGTCCTCTCAATATGAGTCCATCGCTATCCAGGACTACAGCCGCAAGCCAACATGGGACCTATTGACAGAGGTTTGCAGTTGGGACAACACAAAAGCAGATGAGGTGGACGATACTGCATTTCTCGGTCTACCTTTCGTTGCTAATTCATCTTCGGCGAAAGACTTATGTCAACACCCTGAATACAGCCACTGGTATGGCCTTTTTGTTAGCCCCGTGTCATTCCGACCCATCAGAGGCCCGGTCCCTGTGTTCTCAACTGGTACACTATCTACCATGGGCGATATTCTTTTCCCCAGTCCTGCCTATATTGAGAAAGAGTTTTTATACGACGCATCAAAGGATATCGACTGGGAGAAAAAGCAACATAATCTTTATTGGGCTGGTTCGACAACAGGCGGCTTTGCGAATAAGACCAATTGGCCGATATTCCATCGTCAATGATTTGTTGAGGTTGGTCAGAATTTAAAGAAGCAGAACTATTACCTTCGCAAGACACCTGACGGTATCAAGAAAGTGATGTCGCCTTTTCTCAACGGCAGGTTATTTCACATTTCCTTCACACGCATATTCCAATGTCCATGGAAGGTCTGCCACGATCAACATGCTCACTTCAGGACCAGAGCTTGGGCAGATAAGGATGAGGCTCTGAAGTCAACCTTAGCCTTCGATATAGACGGCAACGGTATAAGTGGAAGATATTATAAGCTCCTTGCCTCTAAATCGGTGCCACTTAAACAGACCCTCTTGCGGGAATGGCATGACGATCGACTTATACCCTGGCTACACTATATACCCGTGAGCCAGAGTATGGGGGAGCTACCAGAACTTGTTTTCTACCTGACATCTACTAATTCAGGCCGTGAGCTATCAAGACAGATCGCTGAGGCTGGTAAGAAGTGGTACTCCCAGGCCTTTCGCGAGGTCGATCTTACTATATATACCTACCGCCTTCTGTTAGAGATGGCGAGACTTCAGGATCCGCTACGTGAGGCGGGGAGCAGTTAAAGCATGTGAAGCATAGAAGATAGTGGTTGTTTGAAACAGTTAAGATCAAAATACACGTTGAACTTCTCACAAAAGGCCACGCCATGCTAAAGTTGCCAATTAATATACATAAAAGAAGTTTGGGTTGTTTCTATCCGTCATCTCAGCCTCTTCAACTTGACTGACATCGCGTGAGACCCGTCCAGCCCTGTTTCGGATTCCATAAAGAATCCTTGTGAGGATAGTCACAACCACTGACCCACCACAAACGCAAAAGACTGTGATCTTCGCTGGGATAAATGTCGGCGCATCCTTGGCTTGGAAAGTCTGGGGTCCAATAATATTGGCAATGGAGAAGCCAACGGCGATGATTGCATTGGTGGTGACCTTCTTGGTGTAGCCTTGGATATTGGCGCCGACGAGTGCATATATGAGTGCAAGAGGTGCGACATCAAAGTTGATGAGGTAAATACCAGCCAGAGACCCAGCTTGACTATGCGAGTAGAATGACATGAGTCCTGCCCCGATGAGAGTTGGGACCATAAGGAGACAGAGACCCAACCATCTGGGAAAGCCATAAAGAATGGCGAAAGTGCTGAGAAGGGTCGCACTAACAGACACAACGCCTGCAGGCATGTTCAACAAAGCCGCCTGCTTGGGGTCGTAACCGAATCCTCGGATCAAGGTAGCGGAGAAAGTCGTAATAATGCCAGAGGGTATAACGATGAGAACAGTGTTAAGGAAAAGAAGCCAGACTTGAATATCCTTGAGAGCATCCCAGATACCAGCACGTCGAAACACCTTGGCGCTGTGTCCACCCTGGTCGGCTGCCAAAGCTTCTTGAAGTAGAAGCTGCTCATGCTCGGTCAGGAACTTGGCTTCCTTGATACTGGACGGCATCCAGAAAACAACAAGAAGACCAATCATGATGTTGAAAGCTCCAACCGACACAAACATGATGCGCCAACCCTGAAAGCTGCCTGTCCTGCTACCGTGCTGGGCGGCGAAGGAGATCAGTCCACCGACAGTTTGTCCGATGCCAAGACCACAGTACCAGATACCAGTTCTGGGAGTCGCTTGTTTTCTGGTGTACCATTGAGATGTGATCATGATGAGAGCAGGAGAAATGACAGCTTCAAACATGCCGAGCAAAGTCCTCGCCGCTGTCATGCCGGGGAAATTAACTGCAGCAGCGGAGCAGCAGATAACAGCACCCCAAAGAAGAACATTAATTCCCAGAACCTTACTAACAGGAAACTTCTGAATCAGAACTCCTTGTGGGAACTCAGCGACAGCAAATCCGATGAAGAAAGCAGTCGCCATCCATGAGAAGTCGTTGCCTGTGAATTTGAGGTTTTCGGAGAGACCCATGATGTTGGCATAGTTGATGAGGACTTTGTCGAGGAATTGGAGGAAGTAACAGACTAGCATGAGTGGAACGAGATGGTAGTCGACTTTGCGGGTTATGGGCTTGAGGGATGCTTCGCTGATTATGTCGGCGACTGAGCCCTTGGTGATTGAGGCGGGGCGGGTGTTGGTTTCGGTCTTTTCCATTTCGCTTGGAGCCATCGTGGCGGAATGGTGACCCTGTTCGGTTCACTTGATGCTGTAACGCGTGAGTCAGCTAATGTTCGGAGACTCAAAGCAGATACTTACATTCGAGCGACCTTTTCAACAGTGGTAGGAATGCCCTCTTCTGGGCAGTCAGTGAGTCAATTGAGCTGCTTGATTGGTAGGAACAGGGTCAGTCAGTAGTGGAGTGCTGATACCGAAGCTGAACTGAAGCAGCGACCATGAGGCAAGTTAAGTACCCGGTCTCGCGATACCAATTGAGACACCAAGAGGCCACAAAGCCAGAAGCTCTCGAGATAAGTTGAGATCTCATGACAATTCGCTTTGGTCGAGACCTTGGGCGTAGATACGTCGGTAAACTTTATCTCGGACGGGCTAGACTGCGATAAGCTGCAACCGTCGGATCGGGCGCGGCCAATAAGATCGATGAGATTACATTGCGGGGATGTTTTGGGTTCAACCCATGACGATAGCGGTCCGCGCGGATTTGAAGATGGGCAAGTTCAGCTTAAGTTATGAGGAGGGGTCCATTTCTGGCTGGGATTGCTAAGGAGAGGGCAATTAGGGATATTGAAGTATGGAGTTGGAAAGGATATTTAGAGTCACAATTGGACATCACCAGTTAGACAGACTCACATCTAACAACGCTCAACCTTCTAATTAATTCTGCTCACCACTCTTACTTATTGAAAAACTGTCTCAAAGTCTTCATTGACCATATCACAACACCAAACAACATGCCTGGGCGTACCGAAACGTCTCTCTCAATCGGCATCGTAGGCTCCGGCCTAGGTGGTCTCTCCGCCGCCATCGCCCTTCGTCGCGCAGGCCACAACGTGACCCTCTACGAGCGCTACGACTTCGGTGGTGAAGTCGGTGCCTCACTATCAGTAGCCTCGAACGGCTCTCGCTTCCTAGAAGAATGGGACATTGACATCCCAGCTGCCAAACCCGTTATCCTACGCAACCTCATCCGTCATGAGTACTCCACTGGGGAAGTGCAAGGGACTTATCCTTTGGGAGACTATCGTCAGCGCTTTGGTACTGATTACAATAACTTCCATCGGATTGACTTGCATAATCATCTGAAGGTGGTTGCGTTGTCAAAGCATGGCAAGGGTCGGCCTGCTGAGCTCAAGACGTGGCATAAGGCTTCGAGTTGCGACACTGAGACGGGGCATATCACGTTCGAGAATGGCGTTGAAGCGACACATGACGCTATCATCTGCGCTGATGGTATCCGAAGTGTGATGCGTGAGCAGCTCGGTGTTATTCCTCAATTTGTCCCAAGCACATCATGCTGCTATCGGTGCATTATTTACGCCGACAAGCTTCACGAGCTTGGGTTAGAAGAGTATCTCCACAACGATGCGATTGAGTTCTGGGGAGGTGACTCCAAGACCAAGATCGTTCTCTCAGCATGCAGCGAAAACAATGTCGTCTCATGCTACTGCTTCTATCCCGCTGAGAAGAATGATATCAGAGAGGATGGCTGGAATATCTCAACAACTGGAGAAGTCCTTGCATCTACCTTTCCAGGCCTAGATCCCAAGCTCATCAAACTCTTCCTTAATGCACAAGACATCAAGATGTGGCGCCTCTACAATCACGACCCGTATCCATACTGGAGCAAGGGTAAATGCACCCTGCTAGGTGACGCTGCTCATCCTATGATGCCGGATCAGAGTCAAGGAGCTTGCATGGCTATCGAAGATGCTGGCGCTTTGGGTATTCTCTTCTCTGAGAAGTACTCGGACTTGACTGTTGAGGAGCGACTGAGATTGTATGAGTTGGAGCGAAAGCCAAGGGCTACAAGGTTGCAGGAAGCTAGTAAGCGTGCAAGGGAGAATTTGAATGAGAGGATCGGATGGTCGAGTAAGGATACTAAGCCTGGGATGTTGACGATTGATGAGGTGTGTGCTTACGATATGCACGCGCACATCGCTGAACTGGTCGGAGAAGCGAGGTCTTGAGAAGTATTTTAATTTATATAAGCATAGCAATTAAAGTTGTTCACTGTGAGTCGAACTAGTAAAGAGCCAAGCCACCCATCTCCTCATACCGAATCCTCGCCCAATTAACCATCGACTCTGTTTCTCTTCTCTTCCAAACGGTCTCTACCAACTCCCGACTCTGATGAACATACCCAAACCCACAAGTCCGCTCCATAACCATCAACCTATCCTGTACCACCATTCTCTGCTCTAGAGAATTACACGCACCACCTGCCATGACAAGCGGGAATAGCAAACATGTCTCCAGAGAGCTGCCATAACGGATCTTTTGAGCAGAATCAAGGATGTGTTGTACGCAATCGGATACCTTTTCGGTTAGTGAGTATCCTTCGGTGATCTGGTGGAGGCGAAGTCGAAGGGCCCATTCGTATGCAGTTGTTGCATGGAGGACGTCATCGTTCGTTGGGTTAAGTGAGGCCACAGCACCTGCGAGTCCTCCGTAGTCATATGCCCAGCTGTCCAGTAGACCTTGCACTCGTTCTGCCTCTTGGCGAAACAAGGCTTCTGATTCCTCATCCACTCTTGTTCCTCGTTTGCTAGCCAGGTTGTTCACTCGATCGACCATATGGAATAGCTCCTTCGGAATTCCATACACCGCGGCATCGTCGCCATTGGTATCGTCAGTGGCTTTTACTGTTGTCTCGTCGATCAATGGAGGTTTGCAAGTACTTGTTGTAGCAGCGCTATCAAGAAAGCGCGCCAGCTTGACGAGGAATTTGAAGTGGCCACCAGCTGAGCTGGAACTCGTCTGGGCTTTGAAAGTGGATAGAAGACGTTTTGCGCCCTGGAGATGAAGCTTCCAGCCAGCTGATGTGCCATCAAATAGTTCTGACATGCAGAGTAATAGACATGAAACTAAGGCGATATCGACAGAGCTGGAATCGACAGTGGGAAGAAGATTAGCAAGAGACTTTGTAGCTTGTCCTTTGTGAAACAAGGCGCGATCTCGCATATCTGGTTGAAGCTTCTCCCAATGTGTCGCACTCAATGCGAGTACACAATGGAGAATAAGCTGGTTCGATACGGCCATGGGCACGATGTAACTTGTGTATGGGTTCGAAGCGGTATTTGGATGCCGCGATAATACGAACGCAACGATCGTGGAGTAGTGGTTGAGCAACGCCTTGTCGTGGGGAGACGTCATATCCGGCAGCAGACTGGGTGTATATAAACTGAGCGTTGTAGTCGGGGGACTCTCTGCAGCCGGTGTATCTGGGAGGATGTCAAGCCATGTTGAATCTGGCGAAAGATCCCAGGATATGTCCTGTAGCGGGGCGGTCATGTCGTCAGGAATGGCATTTGACATTTGACAGAGGAGATCTGCGATACTCAGATCCAGAGTTGATTGACCTGAGTCGGTTGAGTGGCATGAACTCGGGGATTGGTTTGATGATAGTTCGATGACTTGATCTGCATTCAGCCACGATTCGCTGGTCCAGCTGTTGAGTCTTCCTCTGCTCTGTCTTTCTGTAGGCCATGTACAGCCCAGACAGAGTCTTTGACAATCGCCACAGTTTGGCTTCCTACCATCTCGGTGAGCTTCGCCCTATAAAGCGACATGTATCAACTTACCTCTCATCACATTTCTTCTTGCGTCTCTTACACGTCAAGCAACCTGTCTGCACCCTTCGGATCCTCGCTTTTGGCTGCGGAACCGCAACATGGCTGGCGCCGAGCTCATTCGCAAAGCCCTTAGGCCGGCATGGCAGACTCAGGCGTGTACAGCGATCGCAAGGAATTCCCCCTCTGCATCGCTGTTTGATGTCGGCGCATCGAAAACAAACGTCAGTGGAGGCCATTTTGGATGGAATGACTTGGGAGAAAAGCTGGGGTAGTGGAAGCGGTTATGGGGTCTGTCGGATGTCGGTTCCGTGGTTAGTTATCTTGATGCTGGGTGGGCTAGGCTCTGAAGAGTTAGTGAGTGTCCGTCATATCTGGCGCTATCGAGGTGCGAGAAGCGGGGTAGATAGCACTGTAGCTTTAGGGACCGAGATCGCAATTGAGGTCTGTCTGAGGAAGGAACTGACACAATTACCATCACTCTGTTTTCACAAGTGCACTTATCTGTAAGAACATTTCGATGACTTCAAATAAGGTCAACCTTCAATTGCTAAATACAATTCAATTGCATCAAGATCTATCAAACTAGCAATGAAGCGCATCCCGAATCGCACAAGCCGTCTGCAAAATAAACTCCCTCGCCTGCCAAAGATCCTTATCCATATGCATAAAAGGATGCGGCACACCCGGGAATCTCTTCATCGTAACCTCATTTCCATGCTCAATCAACTTCATACCATAAGCCTCGCCCTCATCTCTCAAAGGGTCTGCGCCAGCTGTGTAGATGACCGTTTTTGCCAAATTGCTAAAGTCTGTAGCCTTGAACAGATTACCATAAATCTCAGGTATCTTTTTGCGTCGGCTGGCGATTTCCTCGGGGTTTGAGCCCAGGGAGCTCCATTTCAGCTTGTCAAACCATGCCAATCTTCCCCAATTAAGTGTCGGTGCATGTTCGTTCTCTTGCATGGATGGAAAAGCTGAGTCTGATGCGCTGGAGTATTTACTCAGGTCATCGATCACTGGTGTGCCCACGGCGACGAGCTTCAGTGGGATGCCAGCATCGCGAGCCATGTGAGCGAGTGCCAGACTGATGAATCCACCAGCAGACACGCCACCGACAGATATCCTCTCTGGGTCAATGCTGAATCTCTCAGGGCCCTTTTCGTAGATGTATTTGAGAGCCGCAAAGCTATCGGTTATACCACAAGGAAAGGCATTCTCGGGTACAAGACGATAAGCAACATCAATAACCACAACACCAGCGACTTTGCAGATATGCTTGCAAATATGACTCTCAGTATCAAGATCGCCTAGTCCCCAGCCTCCACCATGATAATCGATATGAACAGGCCACGGGCCAGCTGTATCGGGCTCATAAACTCTGACATCAAGAGTGATGTCCTCGTGCGTTACGATCTGAGCGTCATATTCACGGGCGACATCTGGTGCTGGGCCGGTGCCGTAGGAATAGAGGACAGAGTATTTGGATCGTAGGATATTGAGGTCGATTGGCTTGAGGGGCGTGTTGGCGACGTTGTCGTTGTAGAGCTTTTCGAAGACGGGGTCGAGTTTGCCTTTCATGGAGGGGTGGACGGGCTGGAGGGCCTCGTGTTTGTGGTCTTGTGTCATGATTGTTGTTTAGTGATAGTGCAGTTTGAGAGGAAGAAGTTGGATAACTCGATTTTGAATTGATCAATGATTCAATGAGCTTGACCTCGCCATTATTTACTCTCTCTCATCAGTCTTCCAATCTGTTGATCAATTTTACCACGGCGGTTCAATTCGCATAGCGCGGAGCACCCCGCTATCTTTACAGAGAGCGGAATCCCAGGTCAGCGCCACTAAATGTTTTCCGACGGTTGCATGATTAGCGCTGATTCCGACGGTGTCGCCTGCCATTTCCCCTCTCGGGCGCTGGAACGAACCGCCGTGCTGGGACGCGCTATCAAAATGGAGATAACTGTTGGAGTGATGACCTGGGACGGTTGTCATCATTATTTTGCCAACTCAAAGCCACCTGGACATAATATTATGCTGTATGCGCACTTCTTGAGTCTCAATTGAGAGGATTATATTATTTGTCATTTTCTTCCAATACAGTCAAACGAATCCATCCAGCCTCGGCCTTGCTCAAGCCCCGCTCTCATTATAATGTCCAAAGACCGCAAGCCAGTTCTCATAATCGGCGCTGGAGTTGTCGGCCTCGTACTAGCTCACGGACTCAAAAAGGTGCATTTCATTGAATCGCAAATTGTAAACACTTGACTGACATACTAAAGCTCGGCATTCCTTTTAAAATATACGAGCGCGACAGTCATATCAGCTCCCGTGGACAAGGCTGGGCCATCACCCTTCACTGGGTTCTTCCTTTCCTTCGAGAACTCCTGTCAGAGGAAACTTTCAAGGGCGTCGAATCAGTCCAGGTCGACCCTGAAGCTGATCGTCAAGGCCTTGGAAAATTTGTCTTTATCAACCTTGAGACGCTTGAGCCCAAGTTCCTTATCCCGCCGGGCGACCGACGTCGAGTGAATAGAGAAAAGCTGAGGAAGGTTCTTATGAAAGAGGTGTCTGAGCATGTCACTTGGAACAAGCGTCTTGCCTCTATTGAAGAGTGCGATGACCAGGTGATAGCGAGATTTGAGGATGGAACACAAGCCCAAGGTTCCCTAATTGTTGGTGTTGAAGGAAGCAACTCAAGTACTAGGAAACACCTTGTACCTGATTCATATCGAAATATCCGGCTCCCAATACGCTTCACGGGAGCTGCTCTAGATCTTACGCCAGAGCAAGTGAAACCGCTAAAGGATATCGACCCACTACTTTTCCAGGGCTGTCATCCCGTAACGGAAACATTCTTCTGGTTCAGCATGTTGGAAACACCACAAGTCAACGGCACCGCTGGAACAAATAATGAACACTATCGAGTCCAAGTCATGATATCATGGCCTTTGAAGACAGAAGATGACGAGGTCAAGCCCACAGATGCGGGACGCTTGACGTATATGAAGCAACGAGCAACCGAGTTCAATCCTGTGCTACGCGACGTCGTGCACGCGATTCCCGAGGGATCAGAAGTGATCGAAATCGTCCTCCAAGACTGGCCTTGTCCACCGTGGGACAATCGAAACGGTAGAATCACGCTAGCCGGCGACGCGGCGCACGCGATGACTATGTACCGTGGAGAGGCAGCAAATCACGGTATTCTGGACGCGTATAGGCTAAGCAAGGCTTTGGAGGCAGTATTTAACCAAGGAAAAGACTCCAAACTGGCTATTGATGATTATGAGAGTGAGTTGAGGGAGAGGACGAGTGTCGCGGTGTTATTAAGTCGACAGGCGTGTTTGGATGCACATGATTGGGATGGATTGAATGAGAACTCTGCTGTGTTGAAGAAAAGGGCTATCGCTGGTGTCTGAATACGTACCCTCTTTCAATCAACGTTATTTAATTTCACACTCATTATAGTGACGTCAATGATTACCCTTACGTGTTTATGTAATCGATGAAACGTGAATCAATTGTTACGATGATTGAGTAAAATTGGCAACAATTTCCCTGGGTATTGTGTCGTGTTTCAATGCTAATATGCAACTGGGAACCCAAGCATTTTGTGCAATTCATGGCCGTGACCGATCCACCACGAATGTATACGAGAGAAACTAATACAGACTTATAATAATATTTAATTACTTTATTAGATATACCTAACGAAAGACAAAAAGATCTTGTTAACTTGATAAAGTTGTTATTAATTTGATAAATCCCATTGCACAGGGTAGGAAGTAAGCCACTTATGGCGGTGCCATGTGGCTGTGCTGGAAAATGGACCAATGGGGCTAGATTTCTTGGTAGGCACCGCTGCGTGCTATCTGCAATGCGAACCTTAGCTCTCATCGCTCCGAACCTGTGCGACGTGTTCCAACGGCGCCAATCGCCAAACATTATGATCAGCTTGACTAGTTGCCACTTTTAATCCCAACATGATAAAACTGGCACAAAATGTCCATATGGCCAGTTGCGCGCTGCGTACCGACGCGGCTACAAACGCCTGCGACGCGTCGAGTCCGCGGTGAGGGTATCAGCTTTGGGATAACCAATCATCGTCCAGCTCTGCTGCAGCCGTCGCAAACTTGTCTTTCCGACGGGGATCGCTCTGCGCTAGAACGAAACAAGAATAGAGTCATTCGGCATTGAAGCTTGCATCCGCCGTTTGTCGTTGTAGGTTCCGGCAACTCAGCGCCAAATTGTCGCTGTCTTGACTATTTGAAGTTGGATTCCAGTGTCTTACAGTTTCACTTCTTCACCTCCTCAGTTACCTTATCACTGAGTTATCCTTTTGAATCATGCCTTCAGCATATCCCAAACCTATCTTACCCCCGTCCCTTATTGCCGTTACAGGCGCCAACGGCTTTATAGCCCAGCACTGTATCAGACTTCTCCTGTCAGAAGGCTACAGAGTTGTAGGCACCGTCCGTTCATCTTCAAAAGCCAAACAAGTCTTGAATCTCCATGGACGAGATCCCAGTCTCTCTGTGAAAGTGGTTGAAGACATCACTTCAATCGAATCATATCTCTCTGCTTTTGGCTCAACCAGACCAGACGCCATCTTACACCTTGCCGCACCATTCAATTATGACGCAACAGACTTGGAGAACGATCTTATGATTCCCGCTGTTAAGGGCTCAACGGCTATTCTCAATGCAGCTAAGCAACTTGGGGGTGTGAAACGTGTTGTTCATACCAATTCCTTTGCTGGTATCTACGATGCGTCCAAGGGACTTCAGCCAGGGAAGATTTATACTGCCAAGGACTGGTCGCCTTTGACATACGAGGATGGTGTCAATGCTCCAGCCGCTGCGATAGCATACCGAGCCAGTAAAACGGTGGCGGAAAAGGTTGCGTGGCAGTGGATAGACGATAACCCTTCCGTGCAATTCGACCTTGTCAGTCTGAATCCAGCAATGGTGTTCGGACCATTCCTACCAGGCGCAGTCCCCACTTCCCCAAAAGAACTCAACACATCAAACCAAATTATATATGGCATTGTGTCAGCCGGCGAAGACGGTTCTATCCCACCTACTCGAGGCCCAGTCTGGGTGAGTGTCCATGATGTTGCACTCGCACATCTCAGGGCGATCCAGGTTTCCGAAGCTGGAGGGGAGAGGTATCTTCTAGCCGCTGGGGTATACTGCAATCAGGAGATCGCCGATGTTTCACGAGACATCGCAGGGAAGAATAAGACTAGGATTCCTGTTGGGAGTCCTGGGTCGCGAGAGGCTGAGACTCATTTTGGTGTTGATGCTCGCGAGACTGAGAAAGCTTTGGGGATCAAGTGGCAGTCGCTTGAGGACATGTTGTCTGGGTTACTGCCTCAGCTGTTTGAGATTCAGAGTAGAGTTCAGTGAAGCCATTAGTTATGACATAAATTATGACAACATACATTCATACCGATGTTCATTCTTCAATACCATTTAAATACTTCTCGGATATAAGCTATCGTCTTCACGATCCGGATAATCGTAGGCTTGTTATCGCGGACCCAGCAGATAACTCTATCTAAGTGGTCCTTGTCCATTCCCACCTTCCTAACACGGCTTATCTACCCTATCTAGAGCAAGGATTATGCCTGAACATTCCACACTTGTTCCAGTGAAATCACCACTTCCAACTTGGCGTTGAGAATCCTACGCCGAGATGGGTATATGATCTACTGTATAGAGTTGGGTCAATATAAAGTTATGTAACAGAATCAATGTATATCGTTGGTCCGATGTCGCAGACATGGATTGTACTAGTGGCATCTGTTCAATATCGCTCAGCTTGACCGACTCCTCGGGATAACGATAAACAAGGATACCTGTAACAAGGATACACTTTTGAAGCATCGTGACTTTGATGGTTCTTACCCCGCCCCAAGATCGGTTTCTATAAAAGGCCTTGCTGTTTCTTTCAAGACTCAGATCACAAGGCTGTTTGTCAGTACAGCTTCTTCTTCACGATGTTGCTCATAGCTCTACTAAGTCTGACCACCTCAGCCGTGGCAAAGGGCCTACGTCCCCACGGTATATCACTAAGTCTCAACGGAATTGACTACTTTGTGTCGCCTTCGCCAGAAACAAAGCTACCTTCCAGTCTTCGTCCTTCAGCTAAGACTGCTGATTCCTTCAACTTTACGCCTGTTACAGTGGTTGGCAACGGTACTACTGCACAAGATGACCTCAACGCACTATTTTCCGAATGGAAGCAAAAGGACGACGTTTGGCAACCTGGGTTCTTGGAAACAGTGATCGTCAAGAATGCAGACTGCAAATCAGGTGCCAACACATTCCATGATGGAATTGAATCCGTGGTTTCATGCGCCGACGAATCCTTCAAGACTCCCCCGGGGCCATATTTCTTGAGCACACATAGTGGGCAGCTCCATAGAGTATACCGGCTCTACGATGACTTCTCAGGAACCTTCGCCGAGTCCCTGCTCCACCTCCCTGACGGAAAATTCCAAACTCTCTCAGCACACATGTCCAGCAGCGCTTCTCTCACAATTGGCGTCCCATCGCGCCTGTATTATACACGCACCAAAGAGCAGCCATTGGCGGGCGTCCGAGTTGCAGTCAAGGATCTTTTCGATATTGAGGGAGTCAAGAGCTCCCGAGGCAACCGTGCCTGGTATGATCTTTACCCGGCGGCCAACAAAACAGCACCAGCTATCCAGAACCTAATTGACGCTGGAGCCGTCATCGTTGGAACGCAGAAGCTATCTCAGTTCGCCAACGGAGAGAACCCTACAGCAGACTGGGTCTCTTACTCGGCTCCCTTCAATCCCCGCGGAGACGGCTACCAAGGTCCTTCGTCATCTTCATCGGGTGCAGGAGCATCTGTGGCGTCTTACCCGTGGTTGGACATTGCTGTTGGAAGTGACACGGGAGGCTCTATTCGTGGACCTGCTGGCGTTACTGGAGTCTTTGGAAACAGACCTACACATAATCTCGTCACTCTTGATAACGCGATGCCTTTGTCACCTGCGATGGATACAGCGGGATTTCTTACGCGTGATCCGGAGCTTTGGGGATTAGCGCAGGCCGCGATGTATGGGGAGAACTACACGAGCTTTTCCGAAGATGTCCAGTACCCACAGATCGTGTATACTCTGGGATTTCCGGATAACAGCACGCCGAACGGTGCAATCATCCATCGTTTCGCAAATGATCTCGCCGACTTCCTCGCCACAAATATTACAGAATATGATCTGGACCAAGACTGGGCCTCCACGGCCCCAGAACCGGTTCGAGACCTTCTCTTAACGGACTTTCTCAACACGACCTATCCTGCGCTTATTACCAAGCAGCAAATCGCTCTGGTCAAGAAACCATTCTTCAAGGACTATGCCGGTAAGCTTCGGTACCCATAAACATGTGTATCTAACAACTGATCAACTTCCAGCCGCTCATGAGGGTCGACAGCCATACATCAACCCAGCTCCCAGTGTACGTTGGGCCTGGGGTGAAAGCCAGCCAGACTCTATCCTAGAAGACGCTCTGAAGAACAAGACGATCTTCATGGACTGGTTCAACGAGCAAGTTCTTCCAAAAGACGACGATAAACAAAGATGTTCCTCTAGAATTCTTCTCCATACTGAAAGCACTGGAAGCTTTGGTCGCCGCGACATTTACAAGGATCCTCCTAGAGTTCCTTTCGGCTGGTCTCTCAGCAAGCTGTCCATCTTCAGCGAAGCGCCAGACAGCGTCTATCCTCTTGGAGAGGTTTCGGGCTTTAGCAATATTACCCGTCACGAGGAGAAGCTACCTGTCACTGTTGATATCATGGTAGCCAAGGGCTGTGACGGCCTCATTCCTAGGTTAGCTCAGGATCTGGTGGCTCATGGCATCTTGGAGGTGCCCAAGACTGGGAGGAGCCTTTCTGGAGGATCTGTGCTATTCTAGTCGCGTCATAAGTGTTGAAAGGTCCCGAGAAACCTCTATCATAGCGTTGACAATTGCGTATATTATTAAAGTGTTACTGCAATGGAATAGGCTTTAGCCCGAACTATAACGTGTATTCATACGCTTCTCCCATCGTCTGACTTGGCCGGGCGCGCCAACTCTCGCAAACTCTCCGAATCTTCTGGCTTCGAACCCAAGATGGTCCTGCTCTTACTTCGTCTCTGTTCGCCCCAAGTCGGCTCGTTCAGTTGGGTCTTCTGGACCCAGAGACCTCTTTCCTCTAGTAGAGCTTTGCAAGCCGCCTTACTGGTGACTGCATAAATGACAGCATTCCAAAACCCTTGGAGTGGAAGGACGGTCGCGCTCATAAACTGCAATGGCTTGCTGACCTGGTCCGGATGGATATGCGAGTACATTCTGTTGGCGCTAGAAGGAATCCACGTAGTCAGGATGACAACGAAGAAAAGCATAGCGACTTTTGTATATGCCCATGCTGCTTTGTAAACATCGTTGCTAGGTCGCACGGATGGCTTCGGGTTGTTCGGTTGTGGATTGACAGTGACGCTTGCTCGTGTGTCTTCACGGTCGATCGTGGCTTTGTGGACGCGAACAGACGCTTGATGACCCAAATTCTGGAGCTGAACAGCCTCCGGCTCATGTATCGACTCGCGTACGATAGTTACTTCGGTTGTTTTGACATAGTTGGTAGAGCTTTGGTTGGCGTATGAGAGGCCTCCCGAGCCAGAACCTGATCCTTGAGCCTTCAGAAGTTGCTGACGTTTTCGATAGATTGTGCCGCCGGATCGTACGTAGATTCCCAGAGTGATTGTAATAACCACCCTGTCGGTCAATTAGTAAGGCTGTTGATAGGCACCAGGGCTTCTCGACGTACCAGATAGGGCCGTAGAATGTCGCAATACGCAAAATGTCATACTCTGGTGTAATCCAACACCATTGAACAGCACTGCCGTATACGCGAACCCCATCGCCGTTCTTGATGAAGAAAAAGATAAACGCTGGTAGAAAAGGAATGCCATAGCAGGATATTAGATAAGGTAGTTCCATTTTTCGCAATCGCTGCGCATCGAAACGATGGTAGAAGGCAAGGTAAACATTGACTGCCATAGCCAGAGTCCACATCGCATCAGCGCCCACGAAGCTACACTATGTCAACAGAAGATGGAGGAGTGAGAGAGCATGTTACATACGTGTGAAGGAGGAAAGCTTGCGTCTGACATCCGGGTCCATTTGGATGTTTGACAAAAGAATCGGCCATGATGAAGCAGATGCTGGCCATGATATTGCCGAATGAGGCGTAAAAGACCAGTCGGTTGATGGGTTTATGGAAAGCATCGCAGAGAAGGAATGTGGTAATAATGAACAAACACCCTACAATTGACAGCACCGAGCAGACTTGTTGGATGACAGTGATGACTCGCACGTCACTAAGAGAGAGACCAGATGTTAACATTCTGGACAGCAACATCTTCGCGAGCTGGTGTCAATAAAGAAAAATTGAAAGCTGTCTAGCTTTGTCCCTAGAAGGATTGTCAAAGTTTAAAATTCATTATCTATGGTTTTTATGAGTTATTAAAATACATGCCTCCTTTCATGCAGATTTGATCTGCAACAGGGGAACTGCTAACAGTGGATCATGATCTTCAACCGGAAGCAAGCCGTTGAAGATCCTCTACCGAGACAAGTTTAGAAAGAGAGTCAATGGTAAGAGAGCTGATTGGTATAAGCCAAGAAACTGGGGATCTTCAGGGGACGACAGTCCAACAGTTGCTTCATCTAGTTTAGCTTTAGGGACGTGAAGCAGTACTCGCTGGGAGAAGCTAGATTGGAAGAAGAAGGCAGGCTACGCCTTGTGGAGACACGCCTCGGCTCTTCTTCTGAGGCTGACATATGAACGTCCCCGAGAGCCAATGGCATTTTCGGTTTCGTATCGTATTCTGCCCTGGTTACGTTGGGGTCATGTCCAACAGGCTGGAATTGAGGTGATCTACATACTAGTGCATCCTTTGTTGCGCATTGCTTGCATTTCATTCGACCTGGAAGTGCTTTATTTCCGTTAGGCCGGTGATCTGCAAGGCTTATTTCAATGTGACAGGCATTGTTTCACGCCACGGCAGGACCTTTTTCTCCAGGGCTGACGGTTGGGGCTCCATCTGCGCTCGTACCTTTCTGTCAGATCTCAGGTCTCCCCATTATACAATCATCTATGAATAATAAAGTGCAGCGTGGACAGATATCCAAGCAACTTTGTATCTCTGTTCATTTGTTTACTCTTCTTTATCTTATTGTTCGGCGGGCTTCTATTTTTCTCGGGGAGTTGATGAAGCTGTGGTTTAACTCGTGCTGACTCGTGCACCAACGCCATGTAACCCTGTCACCCTGTAGCGCGTTTGAGCCAAATCAAACTTGATCTTTCTTTGGCAGGTCACGACAGGATTGGCAAGCCACACACGCAATATCTCCTAGTGTTTATTATTTGACATTAATCAGGCTCTTCTGATGAGTCAAATTGCAGTTTTGCACACAGATCTCTTTCTCACGCTTGTCTATGATTGCTAGCTGATCAATATCTTCTCCATTAATAAAACCCTGGAGCTCAATTCACCCAACAGTGGGAGGCACCATCTCTTATAGCAACTACCCCGCAGTTAGTCCAAATGAGAGTCTTACAGGCGTTGAGGTGCAGATGGGAGAGTCCGTAATGGGGTAAATATCACCAAATCTTGATTCCAAATTATGCAGTCATCTTCATTTTCGTCCACGTAAGCATTCAGCAGTTGAGTCCACTTTAGCAAACGCCACCGTCAAATCAGGCTGCGATGTTACAAAGCCATACTTCTCCTGAGATATTTACATAATGTCCTTGCGATAATTAATACAGTGGGGAAACAACAAGAATGAGATTGATCAACACGAAAACGCTCAAACTGCAGGAATTCTTTGGCAGAGTCCCTCCGTATGCCATCCTCTCTCACACTTGGGGCGATCACGAAACAACGTTACAGGAGTTCCAAAATCGGACCTACAAGAAAGAAAGCAGAGAAATTGCTAAGATCTTCGCTACATGCCGTCAAGCGCGTTCTCAAGGGCTCGACTATGCCTGGGTGGATACCTGCTCTATCGATAAGACGAGCAGCACAGAGCTGGGAGAGGCCATCAATTCCATGTTCAGGTGGTATCGTGAGGCAGCTGTCTGCTATGCATTCTTGGAGGACGTATCAACAAAACAGCCTGCTGGGCCTAACCGAATACGCCGACCAACATCAGGAGGAATTGGTTTAAGCAACAGCCGCTGGTTCGCGAGAGGATGGACCCTCCAAGAGCTGATTGCGCCATGCAATATGGAGTTCTACGATAAAGATTGGAATCTGGTTGGAGAAAAACAAGATATGGTATCCGAGCTACGCAATATAACGGGCATCGACACCTTTGTTCTCCAGGGTGGGCCCCTAGAACAGGTTAGTATAGCCAGGAGGATGAGCTGGGCGGCATATAGACAGACCAGTCGTGAGGAGGATATTGCGTATTCCCTTCTCGGTATCTTCAGCGTCAACATGCCGCTTCTATACGGAGAAGGGGCCAGGTCTTTCTTGCGACTACAGGAAGAGATTCTCAAGCAGTCAGCTGATCAAACACTGTTTGCATGGCGGTCAACCGCGACCGGGGCTGATAAAGAGGAAGCCCGAGCGCTATTTGCCCACTCCCCAAGAGAATTTCAGAATTTCTTGGACATAGGAGATAGGTCAATCCAGCGATCGGAACAAGCGAAAGACAACTTAATGAGACTGTGGGACTCAAGGGCACCCAGGGAGCCCTGGACTGTCAGTAACAGAGGTATCAGAGTCACTGGTCGGATACAAGATTTGAGGCCTAACTATGAGCGTTACCATACTGTGATTCTACTATTGAACTGTTGTTTTGGTGGGAACCCAGGTCGTATAACGGGCATTTACCTTCGACGTCAAGATGGAGATCGCTATGCACGAATTCGCCCTGGTGAGCTGGCTAGTGTCAAGCCTCTCAGAAGCATTATATCCCCATATAGCTTATATGGGTTACGACATGGAGACGAAATTCGTGGACACTACTACGATCAGCCCTGGACATCTTCGTACACGATCCGACGCGAGTTAGAAGAACTGGCGCATTCAAAGTTTGAGAATAGCCAGGCTGCGAAAGAGAGATACGAGCATGGTTTCTACATTAGCGCGAAGGGTCTCAAGCCCACCACCATCTTCGGCCAGTACAAGCTTCACGGAGTGATGATGACTGACGCTCGTGGGCTGCTCCGCTTTTTCAGCTTCTATCCGGATGATCGACACATGGATATTGTGTTAAAAACTTATCCCAACTTTCGGGTTGTGCTTCTCTACAAAGCGACTACCAGCTCAGACTTGATCCTGGTCCTGTTGGGACGAAAGGTACAGCCGGACGACAGTGGAGGCCAACACTGGGTGACGGCTACATATCTGAGCCGATGGGAACCTGAGGAGAAGAGCACGAGGTTTCTTGACGTGGTCGGGTCATTGACAGAGACGATCATACACTCGAAAGAGGTTTCATGCAATGCGAGGGACGATGAACTCTGTGTACGCTTGTCACTGACACCGGATATAGTTGAAGGGATTCCGATGTCAAAGCTGCAGGTTACTGGACCGTGGCCAATATTGTTTTGGCAATCTGCGTTTCGACTGATAAAACCATACCTTATCAATTTCGTTTTATGGATCCTGATGATTTCAACTCTGACGATACCTATTACTTATGTTCCCGAGATACCTTCAATTAGTTAGTTCGATTTAAATATCGATTCATTCCAAGTTTGCTAGATCTGCTGCTATATTAAAAGTGCATATATACCCATTTGCTTCATAGTACTACTGCAGTCCCACCGTTCGTTCGGTCTTTCGATCTTATTCACCCAACAAACCTTCAGGATATCTCGGATAGTGCCACAGTTCCCTATCATCCCAGTCCCTTCGGATACTACAGAATTCAGGAATATTTCGAAGAAGCCCTGCTGGTCCTGGTCGGCGAGACACCCAGCAACGCATAGAGGCCAGCTCAGTTGCCGAGGAGTGACTGTTTCACCCGCCATTTGGATCTCAAGGATCACACGGCTTACAGCTCGTCTTACTCGACTTGAAGCGATATCATCTGGAGGGTTTGAGCTCAAAGAAGCGAGTTGAGCTAACGTTGCCGTAGCGAATATCCGAGTGACACTATTCTGATTGGGTTGCTGGTCTGATCCAGAAGCTTTCATTGGTGTCGTATCCATGGCGTTCTCCAGACTATCTTCAATTTGCCGTGCTCTGAGGTTAAATTCGCTGAGATCGAGATCACTAGTGACAGAATTCGACTTCCACAGGCTCAAAACTGCCAGGTCCCCTATGGCCTTCATGACCGAGTTGTGACAGCCCATTATATCTCCTAGCTGGAAGGTGCAGTCAGGTCCTAGCCATTCATCGTATGGAAGCTTTGGCTTTTCTTGAGTCGCTACACATGCTAGTAGATCCATCCAAAGCAGAACAGGAATGTGGAACTCGATAGCGGCAATACCCCTGCTCCCAAGAAGTTGATCTGGCGATTTCGGAAGTGGAGGCTGGTGATGCATTGTGACTGCGATAGAAGCCATTGCGCATAGATGTGATTGCCAGTCTGCTGTGCTTCCTCGAAGTACCTATTGTCTGTTAGTAAAGATTCGTCATCTTCAAGGGTAATCTCACCTCAAAGCTAATCAGAGCTACACCACAAGTGATGACTTCGACTAGTATCTCATTCTCAGGCTCAAGTGAAGCAAGATCTATAGAGGTCAGAAAGTCATGAAGCTGGCTGACCGCTTTAGTATGAAACTCAAGCTCAAGATGGTCGTTGTTTGCTTCGCCTGTCAAAGAGCGCTGGTGGAATGCAGCGAGGCCTAACGATGCTCGATACAACGGCCCGTTTCTACTCAAGAGCCAAAGAAGCCAGCCGCGAGACCACTTTGCTTTATCATAACAAGGGTACTGATAGGGAAATACATGATCCAAGTAGTGCATCAGCAGACTCGCTTCGTCGTATTGGAGGGGTTCTGCGAATGATTGTCCCGAGAGGATGCGACTTTGCAAGGATGGATGATTTGATCCTGCCGCCGAGCCTGAATTGACATTCACTGTCCCACGGCGTTGTGAACCTTCTGCAGCAGGCTTTGCTTGTCGTCGTGTGGTTTGCTTATGCGCTCGCAGTTGACGCGCCTGGACTTTCTTTTGTTGCTTAAAATTGTTCTTCACAGCAAGCTTGATGCGCTGCCTCTCTTCCTGCTCATTTTGACCTCCATCCATCCACGATGGCATTGGCCCATATCCATGACAATGGACTTGCCTACTGGTGCATTGAAGGCACGCTGTAATTGTACCGTCACATTTTACGTGTCGGATCTTGCATGTCCAACAGGAACCCGGTTTCGCTGCTTCCTCCATGGCTGAGTTAAGATCAACGGGAACTTCGCTTCGTTGGCTTTGGTCTTCCGAACATAGAAGAATCTTGAAGTTCGGAATGGCTATTTATTTGATCTTGGGGGAGGGGTAATGAATAACTCTCACCTCTGATTCGTCCAAAACTAGTAATATGCTTGAGGAGCCTTCCCTTTGGGGTTTAGTGACTTCTCAAACCGAGTTTCGAGACCACTAGGTCCAGAACGGAATGTCGGAGTGCTGATCTTTCAACTTCGGAGGGACAGGAACTATCAATTCAATGTCGGAACATTGGATAACACCACGACAAAATGCCTATAAGTAACCCGTTTTCTCCTAAGCATTCGAGCTCAACATCTTCCACGATCCAGCTTCATCTACCATTTCCTTTCTTCCCTCACCATGACCAACCAACCTACTATAAGACTGCTCGAGGCTAGCATCAGCGACCTCAAACAGTTACTCGATAATCGAACCATTACAAGCGTCGAGCTCGTAGCTCTTTACCTCCATCGAATTGGCAAATATGACTTCAGAGGTCCACGTCTCAACTCAATTTGTCAAATCAACCCAGACGTTTTCGCTGAGGCCCAAGCTTCGGACGATTATCGTGCCTCGGGAAAGCAACCTCGACCTCTGGAAGGTATCCCCTTCACAGTCAAGGATAGCTACAAGATCAAAGGCATGACGGTCGCTGCTGCATCGCCTGCCTTTGCTGACCTTCAAGCAACCTCCGATGCTGCCATCGTCGAACTTCTTCGTAATGCGGGAGCAGTTGTTCTCGGCAAGACCAATATGCCGCCGATGGCTGACGGAGGTTGTCAGCGTGGGCTTTATGGTCGTTCAGAGAGTCCGTATAATCAGAAGTATATGTGTACTGCTTATGCCTCTGGTTCATCTTATGGCTGTGGTGTATCTACCGCAGCAAGCCTGGCTGCCTTCGGCTTTGCCGGAGAAGCTGTCACCTCCGGTCGCTCGCCGGCATCTAACAATGCGCTGGTTGCATATGCTCCATCCCGCAGCATGATACCCTCACGGGGTCTATGGCCTTTGTATCCGACTTGTGATCAAGTGGTTCCTCACACAAGGACTATGATGGATCTGTTTCACGTACTCAACGTTGTTGTCGCTGATGATAACAAGGCTGGGGGCGCTGACTTTTGGCGCTCGCAGCCGTTTGTACCACTGCCAAGAGCTGGCGAGGTGCGACCAGCTGACTATCTCGCGCTCGCCAATCCGAAATCGCTCCAAGGTCGTCGCCTAGCTGTACCTCGATGCTTTATCGGTGTCGAAGCTGCGAAACCGGATAACGCTTGTTCGCCAGGTGTCAGGACTCTGTGGGAGCGGGCCCGAGCAGACCTTGAAGGATTGGGCGCCACTGTTATTGAGACAGATTTCCCACTCTTTGAGAACTACACCAAGCAAGACTTTCCTGGCCAGAGCATGAATGTGCCCAATCTATCTCAAGAGTGGGCGGCACTAGAGCGCTGTGAGATGATCGCCTTGAGTTGGGATGACTTCCTGCGAAGCAATGGCGACAAGAATATCCCGGACTTCTTGTCTGTTGAACTCGACAAGATTCATCCTCACATTGCACCAATGGACGATCCATCGCAGCACACCGAAACACAGAATCAAGTCCGCTATGAGGATATGGTCGCTGCGGTAAAGAACCGTGGAGACAGCCGCCTCGTCGATCTACCGGGATGTAAGGATGCGCTTCAGGCTCTGGAAGCTATGCGAAAGAAGGAATTGGAGGATTGGATGACCGAGAATGATTACGACGCCGTTGTGTTTCCAACAAATGGTGATGTCGCATTGGCTGATGCGGATGAAAACTACGAGTCGATGATTTGTGCGCTACGTGATGGAGTCAAATATGCAAATGGTGGTAGGTCACTGAAGCATCTCGGGGTTCCTTGCATCACCGTGCCGATGGGAAACCTTGATAACGAGAAGATGCCAGTCGGCCTCTCGTTCTGTGGCAAAGCCTATGATGACTCTTCTCTGATGAGCTATGCCTATGCCTATGAGACGGCGTCGAAACGACGGGAGGTTCCACCTTTGGCGCCGCTTCTGCCAACAGATGAGATTCCGGTCGCTGACGCCAAGGCTCAATCTCCTACTATGGAAATACCAGTTCTTAGTATAGCATCGACAACAGCTGTGGTGGAGAAGGACCCCTATTTTGATACTCGCATGGTAAAGGTCACGGGAAGTTGTCACCTCCACGATTCCAGTAGGGACAGAATCAGCTTGGAAGTCTTTGCTAACGGTGATCCAACCACTCCTGTGAGCTGGGAGGGAACCAACTGGGTATGGAACGCTCGTCTTACTCGACCGAAGGTCAACGAGACGTACCCACCTCTGGCAAAGGTTCCGAGGGATCAGTTCCTCATTGTGTTCGTTGCAAAGGCTGACAGTGGGCGTTCTTCCGGTACTTTCCTCTTAATTGACTAGGTGGTATGCGCTATAGAGGCTACACGGATACGCTGCAGCGGTTGAAAAATGTGTATTTACTCTATAAACAATTTATTATTCTTGATACCAACACCTCCCTCTCCTCCAAGCGAAAACCATCAACTCCAGGCCTACTGGCAGTTGCGGGTAGTGATAACATGACCAGGGGTGTCACGGCAAGCTAGAAATTATCATTAGTACACTTCGGTTGGCCAAACAAGGAAGAGTGGTACTTACTTCCGGAGAAGATATGTCCTTGACCGTTGATCCAGTATCGGCAGCCGTGGCCAGCAGGGACCAAAGCGTTTGAGCCATGGTAGGTGCATGCCTCATAGACCTTAACTATCCAACGTGTAAGTCTACGGGTTTCAACATCATCAGTTCAGAAAAGACTTACTGGCACCTCCAGAGTAAGGCATAATGCCGTAGAGTTCGTTGTTAGCGATCCATTCACCGTTGCCAGACTTGGCCCAGGCCTGGGCGCTAGCAGCGAAGGCAATGGCAGAAAGGACCGTGGAGAATTGCATGTTGGATTTATGAAGTATATTGGGGAAGAAGAAGTTGAATGGCTGGTTGATAACTGGAGCTATGAAGTGATAGTAAGCTGAGTAGGTCGAAGAAGGAAGGGACAGCCTCTTGTTTTTATACGAGTTTTGACAAGCAACTTTTCAGTGTGGTGGACTATAGTATGCCTTGTACATTACATGGATAAAAAATGGTCTAGAACTAGAAAGATCAGAATTTATTAAGATGAAAAGGAACGCCCTCAGAGGCAAGGATGTTAGCAATAATCGCTCCACTTGTTGGATGATCATCCTAGTACATCCAGGATATGGGTTTTCACGTCGCATAACCTTACAAGTGCATGGCCAAGAGGCCTCGGTCTTTGAAAGCTCGCTCTTTCAGACTTAGTATGCAGGGTCAAAAGCTCCCGCTCTATATCTACCTCTTTTATCTAACAGCTTGGCAAATCCTTCAGCTTCGGTAGAGGCTTGTCTAGGCAGGTACAGGGGATAACTACAAAGCTTGCGGCACAGACACCCTTGGCATCGGATGAGCCTGGAGGCTAGGGTGTTGGAAAGCAAAAGTAGAACTTGCATGTGATATCTTGCTAGAGTGTGATTGGCCAGAAACATCTTACACCGCAATGTTAGAATCCATGCGGTAATTAAGCTTAATGAGAATGTATCTATTTGTGGGCTATGTCACACGACTATGAACCGCGAAGGAGGCACCTTGGCAGTCGGCCGACCCAGACGACCACTTCTCAGCCTCATTGCAACCCATCGGAGTTGTGGCTAAGAATATCCCCTGACTGTTGTATCAAGGCTTTTAACTAATGACAACCGAGAACAGAGGTAAAGCTGGTTTTGGACGAGTTCAGGAACTACGACTGGTAATGGGAAGATCTTATTAGTCTAACCTAGCGATATAAGGTTTCTATCATAAATTGAACTGTCAAGCAGCATGGCTCGAATCCTTACACGATATTTAAGCACCTTTTCTGGGAAGATCAGGGAGCTTCACTCCGAAAAGAATATCACCAGAATAAGGTAGGTCCTCAAATCAGACCCTTCGCGACTTCAAATCAGCCTCTTAGACCGCAATTTTAGGTCGCAGTACTAGGAACAATAATAAGTGGAAGAGGTTAATTCTTAAAGTTCTGAGAATTTACTACCAATCGCAAGTGTAAGACTGGTAAGAACAAGGAATAGTGTATAAGAAGGAAAAGTATATATGTCTAAAACTGTGTGATTTCTAAACTACTCAGAAGTTAATGTAAACTCCGTGAACCACCGAGTACACAAATCAAGTGTCTAGAGAAGGTCTTTGTTAAGATTAAAATCAGCACAAAGATAGTCCTTCTTTGTGTTGAAGGGGTTCTGCCTCAAGTCCCTGTTTCCTTGTTCACACTTGGCTTTGGGCCACAGTTTGCCGGATTGGGTTTCCTGACCGGGAAAGTTGCCTGCCATCCAGATAGAGCCCTTGCCAACGTCACTGTAGTTGCCCTTCAAGACTGGCATGACAAAGAAGCAGGGTAGGTCGTAAGGGTTCTTGCTCTGCAGAGAACCAACGTCGGTGTTGGGTTTGCCGATGTGGCCCTTGTTGTCCTCCCAGCAGTGAACAGCGTTGCGCAGAGTGGCCAGCTTGTCCATGTCCCAAGTGGTCCAGGCAAACTCAAGGTCGTTAAGCCCGCCCAAGGTCTTATCCGTCTGCTTGGGGTACCAGGCAAGAACGTCAAGACAACGCTTTCCGTCTTCGTCCCAAGCGTTGTTGGGGTTGATACACTTGGGCTTGGGCAGGTCGTCTCGGACAACAACGTAAAGACCTCTCCAGGTCCTGGCCATCTGCCAAAGAAGGGCCTTGTCCATGTTGGAACGGATGCTGGCAACGAAGTCCTTCATGCCCTTGAGGGTAGTTGACCTCACCCAGCCTCCCCATCCAAATACTCGCACGACGGGGTTCTTGTACTTGGAGTCTCCAACAAGCATGGCCTTGGGGAGCTCGCTCTGCCCAACTTGATAGCCGAAAGTGGCAGCAATGAGCTTCTTGATGTTCTTGATACCCTCGTCTCTGGTATTGCCGATCAAGGATCGAGCCGAGCCGTCAACATCGTCAGGCGAAACGGTGCCAGAACCCACAGTAGCACCAAACATACTCATTATACCAGCGGTCCCTGCGAAAAAGCCTGCCACGGGCGCCAAAGGAGCGGTAGGACCACTGGCGATGGTGAAGGCAGCAGAGAGAATACTGAGGACATTGAGCTCTGCTGATGGGCTGCCACCAACTCGGATTCCGTCGCGAATGGCGGGGATGGACATATCCGAGATGGAACTCATCTGCTGATCAAGCTCAATAGACAGCTGGCTCATCCAAAAGAAGTAGTTCTTGAGAGATAAGAACATGTAGAAGAGTCCACCCTTGCCGATGTCGTTGAAGTCCTCTAAATGACTCATTAGCATTGAAGCGGTGGCCAGAATAGAACAATAAGAAATACATACCACAAGTCCTTTGATAGTCACAAGGCGATCCAGGAGCGTCACAGGAAAACTGCGACTTATCGATGCTCTTGCCTTTCACGTCCTTGAAAAGCAGGTGTAACAGGTCCTTAGCCCACTCAGTGTGATCATTCAGGGTGCTGATGTATTGGTCGACCCATTGTTCAGCACCAGAGTCGTACCAAAGCTTGCCCTTGTCCTGCACCTTGTCGTAGTCATCGTTACACTTGGGTAGTGTCTTGCCCATGAGCTCCTTGACAACTTGTTTGTTCGTTAGAGGAGGAATGTTGACGTCAGGGAGATCCGAACCTTCGCCTCCGGTGTCGGCATTACCACCGCCGCTGTGATATCTCAAGTCAGCACGTGAATCATTTTGAATGTCTGTAAGAGATCACTTACGAGGAGCTTCCACTGGCTTGGAAGTCAATACTCCAGATCATAGTGCCTCCAAAGCAGAGGCCATCGGCCCAGGCCTTCTTGTCGGCAAAGGTTTCCTCGTCTGTGGTGATTGTGAGTAAAGAGATAAAGGCGAGACGCGCGATATCTTACCATCATATCCAATCCATTGATCATCCCAAGCAATCTGCTTCATCATAGAGTCCTTCAAGTATGTTGATTTGACACCGTCCTTAATAAGGTTCTTGATCTCACCCAGGGACATAACACCGTCAGAGTCAGTGCATTTTCCCTTCTTGCTAGGGCCAGCAAAGGAGCATCCAAGACTCTTACAGTTCTTGTCGGCGACGGTATAACCACGACCGTACATGGCAAGACCGAAATTGATCTTTTTAGGATCAAGGCCAGCGAACCAGAGAGGAATGGTGTTATTGTGGATTTCGCGGATATCGGCTTGTCCACGAATGATCTTTCCCAGAGTCAAGACATCCGAGTCCCAAGAACCGTGGAGATCTGGTAGATACGTTAGTCATGAGCCATGAAGAACAAATGTGAGACGTACCGTAAGCCATGAAGCCAAAGAAGTCGACATAAGGCTCCATTGCCTTGGCATCAAACCATCGAAGGTACCAATAATCAGGCGCCAGGGTCAGGCTGATTCCATACTGGGAACCGTATGCAGCGCGCATCTCCTTAAGCAGCATGTTGAGGTTACGAGTATCGGCAAGCTTGCGACCACCGCGCTTAGGCTCACCGGGGTATTCCCAGTCCAGGTCAACACCAGTAAAGCCGTACTCGTCCATGTAGTCGCGAACAGACTCAATAAAGGCAGCTCTGTTGGCCTTAGTAGAGACCATGTCACTCCAGGTGGTATGGGTAGGGGTATCCTCGTTGCTCATGTCGTAACCGCCGATGGCAATCCAAGTCTTGAGCTTGCCACCCTTGGACAAGTCCGTGAATTCACGCATCTGCTTAGCATCATCGTTGTGAGCAGGGGTGATCTTGAAAGAGACGGGGTCGATGAATGCGAAGGAGTAGAACAGGTGGGTGAAGCCCTTGGTGTCGAGCTGCTTGGGTGTCTTGGTGTCACACTTGCGAGCGCGGACGTTCCACGACTGATAGTATCCGATCGTTCGTCCGCTTGTGCTGCCACTTCCCTTTGCGCATGAGGGGGATGAGACGATGTTGCAGCCTCCGTAACCGGCTTGGCAGGGGAGGGTCTTGTGTAGGGGATCGGCGTTGTCGCAGAAGAGGCTGGTGGTCTATGAGATAGAGTTAGCTAACCATTGATGCTGATCAGGTTGGGGGGGGGGGGGGAGACTTACACCGCACCAGCCAGTGGCAGAGCAGCATAGGTTCATGCCACAAGGCATCTCACCCTCTTCGCTGTACTCTCCACACATGGCCTTAGCATCACAGTTGGATGTGCAGCCCTTGCCACAGTAGTCAGGGCCATAACCGCAGATGCCCTTAGGACCACAGCAACTGTCATCAGGGCATTTGCGGTCCTTGCAGTAGAGAGGGCCGTCACGCTTGTCCAGGGAACGGCGCGAGAGACCAGATTTGTTGGGAGTAACGCCAGCAGAAGACTCAGTAGCATTCTGAGCATCCTTGTAGTATTGGTCGAGACTAACACCGGAGTCGGCGGAGAGCTCAAGATCTTCAGTGGGGTTCGGGGGGGCCTTGACAGGGTTCTGGTGACCAGGGCTTAAGACAATCTTCTTGGTCCATTCGGGAGCCTTGGCTGTCGATGAGGATTTAGTATGATTAACCGGATAGCATCAAGATACTGGAGTGAGTCTTACTGATAACAGAACGACGGTTGATGCGGCCGGGTTGTGCGTGAGGGTGACGAGGTGTATCAGCATTGCTCAACGTAACAAAACACAAGAAACAAAGAGCGACCGCCCAAAAGGCGATGCTCGAAAGTCGTGACACCATAATTAGTGCCTAGGTTGAGGTAAAGAAGTAACTATCGCTGTGTTTGTCTTAACGATTCGCTATACAGTCGGGCCCAATAGACTATATACGTCCTAACTTTCGCCCCCAAGGAAGACAGTTCTTTATCCGCATCATTACATACTGGAAATTAGAATACCCCTTTCAATTGAATGCCAAGCAAAGACGAAGTTTATACGACGTTACAACGCGCTTTCATGTTAAGCATGAGGGAAAAAAAGATTTCAAATTAAATCCATATAGACTCAGCCTCGGCAGTGTGATTTCAGTTCTAGACTACGGATATTTCCAGGACCCATAGAAGGATCGATCCCACAGCCCTGTCTCGGCCGAACCCTGTCAAAAAGAAAATCCCGGGAGTTAACCGATTTGAGCTAAGCGTAGGAATTGGAGTGCATTCGGCTCGGCAGGCACGCAGGGCAGAATCTCTTTGAAGAAGTCCATGCGAGGCAACCAATAAGAGCAGAGACTGTGTGGACGAAAGTCCGAGCAGGAAAACACGTGCCGAGAGACCAGGGAACGACGGTAGTCTTGGCAGATACAGGGCTGTGTGGCCCCCATCGACGGGCCGGGAACTGGTCTGCAAGGGACAGATTCTGATTTTCTACAAAAGGTTTAGGGTAGTATAGCAGAATGAAAACTCTGAGCGATCAGTTGATTTGGATCGAACGATTTTATGGTTCGAGAGAGGTTTGAAGAGTTGTTAGATATCCTACAAATAAAATATTTTTATTCTATTTATCTTAATTGCAAAGCATTCAAGCGTAAAATATAAAGGAGGAAATGAAATTTATAATAGAGGTATTTTGCGCTGTAAACAACTCTTAGCATATTTACTGTCACTAAACACAAAGAGAATTTCACCTTTAAAGTACCGTCTTTTCATTGTCCTCATCTTGCCACGGAATTAAAATTTCTACGTCAAACTCTTGCAAAGCAAGTCTGTCCATCGTAAAGCCCGTTCGATCTGCTGTTGCTTTTATTAGATTGGTCAAACAAGATCGGATGAATAGTCAATTAACCTTATTCCAGCCCCCAAACGGCGGCCGACTCTATGGGTCCTTTTCGCTGGGATCATTAGTCCATGTAACGGTTTATTGTGGACTGGTCGGCCCGCCAGGCATTGCGGCGTTAATTAACGCTTTAAAGTCTAGACCATCTGAAGTCTATATCCGGCTGTGCTATGTGATACGATGGAATACTCGGACACGATACGATATGTCCAGGGAGGAAAACGTTTTCCTTTGGGTCCCTGTGTGACGTGGACATGGATCAGGGGTTGCGGCTCCATTGAGACGATCCTTCCGATCGTGTTCGCCGAAAAAGGTGGCGCCTACGAAATTGCCCGATGAAGAATGACATTTACTGAACGGGCACTCTTAATATCGTCGTAGACCCTGAGAGAATTGGCAGTACGATCACTACCAACCACTCTCATCAACATTCTTCAGCACATCATGAAGGTTGCTGCGCTTTTCTGGCTCCTGCCAGCTTTTGTTGCTGCTCAGTCCCCTACTCAGACCCTGTCTCCGTGGCAGACTGGAGTAGTCACTGAAGATGGCACCTGTGGAGGAGACACTGGTTTCGTCTGCAGCCCTATCTGGGGTGCCTGCTGCTCCAAGGACGGCCAGTGCGGGCGATCCAGCAAGTTCTGTGGAGAAGGATGGTGCGTTTTCTGTCTACCCTAATGTTTCAGACACAACTAACACTCAATGTAGTCAAAGCAATGCTGGAAACTGTAATGCTGCTGCCCCTCCTCCTGAAGTTCCTCTTGGGCCTGGAAGCGTCTCTCCTGACGGTTCTTGTGGTGGCACAAACAAGTTCGTTTGTGGTGGCAGTGCCTTTGGTGACTGTTGTTCCACTCAGGGCTGGTGCGGTAACACCACCTCCCACTGCGGCAACAACTGTACCCCCGACTTTGGCACCTGTGGTCCTCCCAGCAACATCACCTTTGACGGCCAATGCGGCGCAAATGGCAAGATCTGTCTCAACTCTGGCTATGGCGATTGTTGCTCTGTGGGTGGTTGGTGTGGAGACAAGACTGAGCATTGCGGTGCTGGTTGCCAGAAGGGTTTCGGTACCTGTACCTTGACAAATGCTGGAGACATCTCAACCGACGGTTTCTGTGGCAAGAATGGCAAGACCTGTAAAGGAAGCACTTACGGAGACTGTTGCTCTGCTCAGGGTTACTGCGGGAAAGATGATCACTGCGATGCTGGATGTCAGACCAAGTTTGGTTCTTGCAATGCCGAGACTGACATCTCCACGGATGGCTTCTGTGGCAAGAACGGAAAGACATGCAAGGGAAGCACCTTCGGTGATTGTTGTTCCAAGGAAGGCTATTGTGGAAAGGATGGTCACTGTGGTGCAGGATGCCAAACTGCTTTTGGTACCTGCAAGGCTGACTCTGGAACTGTCTCTACCGACGGTCGCTGCGGAAGCTTTAACGGCAAGACCTGCAAGGGTAGCACATTTGGAGACTGTTGTTCCGCTGGCGGCTGGTGCGGTGACAAAAAAGACCACTGCGATGCAGGTTGTCAGTCCAAGTTCGGCACCTGCAACGGCGAGGCCAGCAACATTTCCACAGATGGCTTCTGCGGTAAGAACGGCAAGACCTGTAAAGGAAGCACCTACGGTGACTGCTGTTCTGCTGAGGGCTACTGTGGAAAAGAAGGTCATTGCAAAGCTGGCTGCCAGTCTAAGTTCGGCACTTGCAATGAAGCTTCCAGCAACGTCTCAACTGATGGGTCCTGTGGCAAGAACGGTAAGACCTGTAAGGGCAGCGTCTTTGGTGACTGCTGTTCTCAACATGGCTACTGTGGAAAGGGCGACGACTTCTGCCGTACTGGTTGTCAGAAGGCTTTTGGTCTCTGCACCGGTATCTCCTCTGACTCGGAGTGCGGTACTAGGAACGGTAAGACTTGTGCTGGCTCTGGTCTCGGAAACTGCTGCTCGTCGAATGGCTTCTGTGGAAGCAGTGCATCTCACTGTGGTCAAGGCTGCCAAAAAGGCGCTTCTAGTGCTTGCCTGACTAAGGATATTCCCTCGTTGGACAGCACTTGCGGTAGCAAAGTCGGTCTGACTTGTGCTGGTGGTCCATTCAACGGACAGTGCTGTGGATCTACTGGTTTCTGTGGCACGACTGGCACTCACTGTGGTTCAGGATGCCAAAGGGGCTTCGGTCGATGTAATTAGTCTTAATCTCGTGATAGTTTTCCATTCTCTACATGGTGTTAGGTTTCTGGTCGTGCTTTTAGAAACGGTTGCTCCAGCCGTTCATATGTTGCTTACACTACTTTAAAACTCATTACATGCTTCACATTTCCGTCAATAAATGGAACATAGTTCCTAACATTGTTAATCGCATGGGGGCACTTTCCTGATGTTCAAATTTTGTAGGAAACACATCTAACACACAATTCAAAATTCACGTTGCCGCTGCTTCCCAAATACTGTATTGACGCTGGTTTGTCAACACGTGGTCGACTTTATGATCGCAATATCGCTTTTACTCGTATGATGCCAAGACAAGACTGTTACTGCGCACGTATTAATTATCCTTGCTTAGTTCGTATATACGATGGAAAGCTCTGCAACGTTGCTTTTTCGTTCCCATTCCGAAGTCGAGAGTATAGGAAAACGTTAGGCGATCAGGTGTAGTTACTTCGAAGGATTCAGCCAAGATTCTGGGCTCTCAACTCCATGTCCAAAAGACTAACGGCTTATAGTAGGTTGCAGTCTTTGAATCCTTCCGAGGCTGAGCTAGTGGATTGAAACGGCAATGCATAAGGCGAGCAAGGTACAGACGTTCCGGACGAATTAAAAAGAACGTGTCATTAAAGGATAAATGCATCCGTGCTGTGGCGCGGGCAGAGTGCAGGGATGTTCGATCGGGAAAATCACCATCCTCGCATCTTCTGTCTATCCACTTAGTGTGCTTGGCATGATATGATGGATCTTAAGTTACCTTGAACAAATCCCGGATCACGGTTTGTTCTAGGGAGTCCTAGTCGCACCGGCGGCCGCCTCTGCAGAAAGTGGCATATTGTTATGTTATTTCAGATCCTTTGGTCTCGTTTAGGTACTAATCCCGTGGAGAATCTGATAGTAAACCCACCAGATATCAAGAGAGTGCTGAATGGGGACATTGCGGCTACCTCTGCTGTGGTACATCTATCAACGCTTGAGTACGGCGTAGAGTAGCTCGCAGGCTGTACCCTCCTTCCCGCTATAGTTCTATCAGAATTATATATAAGTGAGCTTCTCCCTCTCATAAACTACAATCTGCTCTCAACAACAATCCCAACCTCCTAACACAACTATCATCTCTTCATTCAAGATGCACTTCCCTTCTACCCTCTCGGTCCTGGCTACTGCCTTGAGCCTCGCTGTTGGAACCAGCGCTTGGGCCCAAGCTGGAGATGGAACATGGGTTGCCAACGACGAGTGGCACTACATGTACAGGACTGGCTGTAAGAATACGATGAGACTTGTCATGTGGCAGAGTTAACAATCCTAGGGACTGCCCATGAGTCATGCACATGGAGGAACACCCAAGATATCCGCAGTGAGGGCACAGAGTGTGCTGTAAGTAGCCTATGCATTCTTGGCAAAGCTTTTATTCTGACCGCTATCACAGTACTGGACCAACGGTCAGGGAGGGATCGCAAGGGGCCGTGAGTGAAGGTTCTCATCTCTTACCTGAATCAATATTAACAAGTTTTTCCAGGTTGTCAATGGCGCATGCCCCCCGAGAACGTCGTCAGATGCGCATAAGGCTTATGATCAGGGCATCAGCTGATAGGCCTGTTGTGTTGCACGGTTGATGGATGGGGAAGCAAGAGCGAGGTATGTTTCTGAAAACTGATGAGGTGCTTGTCGGATGTTCATCTTCATATTTGCATTGGACATCGACAACCCTTTGATTAGATCTTGGTCAATAAAATGATTTATCGATTACAGTACTGGATTTGCGGTGACAGCTTGTGTTGGAAGTAATGTGGGCAGGCAATCGTGTGGAACAGATACAATGGCAATCCCCTTTCCGACACTCAAGGGTCAAAGTAAAAGGTCAAGGTAGCACCGTGAAATAAACATTCAATCCGCCTATCCTAAGATTGAATCAGTAAGCACAGGCAATGCATCTTCTGTACAGTCCTTTCACCAACTGAATGCGTCAACCTCCAGCTCAAAGAAAACACCACTAGTCCTTCCCAAAGTAACTACAGCTGCACGAACACTATCACAAAGCCCACCAGGACCGCACACAACTACACCAACCTTCTTCCAGCCCGCCTCCACTTCCTGTTCCAGTAGCGCCTTTACGTCAAGCCTTTCTCCAACTAAGACGGTTTTATCATCTATGCCGCTTAATACAGTCTCAAGATCTTTCACGAGAGCGTGAGATGAGTCTTTCAGACTCCAGGCTAGCTTGACATTAACGTGTGCATGAGTCCACGAGAGGAGACCAGTGATGCCGATTCCGCCGCCGATGAGTAGTATACGATCGCATTTCAGTATGTCTCGACTAGGGCCGCCGTATGGACCCTCTAACAGAACGGGAAGGCCGAGTCGTTCAATGAGAAGACTTGTGGTGCCGTGGTGTTTCTTGATGTAGATAGAGATACAATCTATTCCTGTCGCTTTCTGGGATACGGTAATTTGAGGCGCAGTCCGATTCAATTCCATGTCTTTACCATGCGACAGCTCTTGTGTTGATGGAGTACATTTCTGCAAGAGAGCACTGTTGTTTACAGAGAATGGATGATTCTGCCAGGCTCGTAGTGGTTGAAGCGTGGGAAAGTAAACATAAGCGTGATACCCCGGTGCACTTAACCATCTCACGCCCGATATATCGAGGCGCACGATCTCGTTAGACAACTCAATGACAGTCGCTCGTCGAATTCCATTCTTCGCCACACGGAAGACTCTGAAGAGACGGTCAAAAAACCACACTGCGCAAACCATGTATATCCACAACTCGTAGATACCAGAGTATGGCTTCCAGTAGTAGATGTGGTACCAGCAGCCAACTATAACGAAAAGAGTAAGAAGGATATGAAGGATGAGAAAGATTTCGTATGAAGCGCGTCGGAACCAGAGGATGCTCTGGAAGAGCAGTAGTAGCAGGCACAACGTTCCAACGATGCCCCAGATCCAATATGGCTTGTGAGCATCTGTGTAGTATGTTCCAAGGCTGACATAAGCGGCAAGAAGGGTAATGGAGTGAATGATGGCATGGATCGCACAAAGGCGAGCGACCCATCGGTGAAGAACAAGAAAGGTGGAAAGGCGCCAGTTGGTGATCCAGAGGAGAATATTGTTGCGTGAAGAGAAGAGGACTGTTAGTGGCAGTAGCGCGAAGGATATGTGACCTGTACGATAGCCAACATACGCCAACACCTCGGCGGACTTGGAAAAGCCCCAAGGATGGGGATAGGAGAAGGTCTTGTAAGAAATGGCACCGAAGATAATATTCAGCATAATAAACATGGCTATCCAGAGGCCGGAGCCCATGGTTGGTGCATTGCCGAGAAGATAAGGTAGAGGACGAATGTTGTAGTCGCGGATTGTCGATGGATAGATTAGATATGGCTTGATCTTCGCTATGGCAGTATTCATGAAGGGTAGGTATGTGACGGCTGAAAGAAACACGGGTATCGCTACACCCACAATGATCAAAACGATACTATAATTTTGTTAGCTAGATGAAATCACGAGACAGGGGTGATACTAACGCAAAGGTCGACTGAATTGTCTCTTCCCAATCAAAATGGACATTGAAGTCATACTGATACTGATAACTCTCATCCGAAATCAGGGCCGTATAGTTCAATGTCTCGCCAGCAACATACGTCCTCTCGGGCCTTTCCACGTTGGCTAAGGCCGCACCATAAGTCCACTTCGCATCAACGGTCTTATCGCCCGTAGTCTGATCGGCCCAGTAGGCTTCTAGCTTTGAAGCTGGGGTGTCTGCACAGCGAACGGAAAGACAGTGCGCAAGAGTAAGTAGGAATGCGTCGTTCTTCGCGATACAGGGCGCCATTGGTGAGCCACCGTGTGAGTGTCCGCCCATATCCATATTGCTGTGGTCCATTGATGGACATTCAAGTGGTGCATTGCCGATGACGGCGCGACAAGCGTAGGCGCAGGGAGGGTCGTACCACAATTGGCCATAGCCTATGATGCCTGTCTTGTAGCCGGCCACTGTGCTTGCCAGAAAGGGCAACACAGCTGCGATAGATACTTTCATCTTGGCAGTTGAAAGCAGGAAGGCATCTAGCAGGTGTTGGAATCAAAGACGGTGGTTGTGAGTGGGGTTTTATATAGGGCTGAATCCGAGCTGAGCTAAAGATTGGCAGGTCCCCTAAGGGGATGCGTCCGATAATGCCAATTCAATAGCTCAAACATTAGGACCAATGACAACGCTGGTATTACTGTAGGCCAAGAGGATTTATGCGCAAACTGGCTCATTCAATCAGCCTATTTCCGCTGCCGTGGTGTCAGGTTCATAGGGTTGCATTATAAGACACCCATCTAAATTTGCGCAAACTTGCTCATGATACGCCACAAAGAGCTTGATTTGCTAATTGGAATCTTTCTATCCTATGTCTATGCCTATTAAATGAAGCAGATCCGGTAAGAAAAAGATTATTTCAGCTTGGTGACTCGGGTGGCGTGCTCCTCATTGATGGTTCTGTAGTCTTCAGGTCCATATGGTTCAGTCATCTCCTTGAACCATCCTTGTTTCCGGTGCACTGCCAAGCCTAGATCCGCCATCATCATATCCATAAACGGTACTGCCTCAAAGATAAAGTCTGGAACCCTGGCACCTGCATCATTTGGATACCGCCATTTGCCAAATCGATTGTGTAGAACAGTCTGCCGGTGGACCTCGTCCATTGTCATGCCCTTGTCTCCTGCAGTCACAGCTGAACTTGGATCCCGGGCTAGCGTACCATCAAAGAACGCGCTAATCCAAAGACCCTGAATATGCGCACAGGTTCCATTGCTGAAGTTGGTGGAGTATCCTGTAAAGGCAAGATCTTTGGTCCGGAGAAATTCAGTGGTGGCGGGGACCATGAAGTGGTACAGCATCATGGGTGTGTGCGAAAGTAAGGGTGCATCCGAAGAAGCCATTTTAAAGGCCTTGGTCTCGCTCAGGTGCTTGTAGTTCGGGTTGAACTTCATTGGCGTCTTGAGACTTGGGAACCGCTGCTGAATCTCTTGATCCGCCTTGTCGAGAAGAGTAGTGCAACTTCCAAGCCCATCGTCCGGGAGACTTCCCTTGTCGCTGGCGTTTGGTACATAAGGAAGGCCAATCTTGCGGTCGATACCCTCAGGTAAGAATTTGAGAGGCGAGAATGGCTTCCAACCAGTGACAGCGACGAAAGCGTCAGATTCAAGAATAGTTCCCTCTGCATCATCAAGGTGAACTCTACCCTTACTAAGATGCGAGAGATCCTCCTCGTATATCTTTATGGTACCATTACGTACAAGCTCGTGGAAATCAGTTGGATAGTTCAAAATGCCAAAGGCTGTGCCAGTATGCATGGCCGATGAAGTCGGCTTGAGTTTCTTGAGCTCGGGATGCGTATCGAACTGCATTAAATCAATTACGTCGGCAGCTAGAATTTTCCAAAAGGTGGAGGTGATGGCGCGTCCGATTGTTGTGCGATGCCAGAAGTAGTTGATGCCGTGGTAACCGCTATCTTGGCCCCAGATACATGGGGCAAACCAGTGAAGCCAACGGATATCTGTAGAAAGGAACGATGTCAGCCACAGGACTCAGAGAGCTTTGGGTGTCAATATTTTCTACACTTACTGACGAGCTTCTCGATCCAGACTTTGAGAGGGGTTACGAAGGAGGGCGACATCCAAACTGGACCGTGACCGGTTGCTAAATACACGTATCGTCAATTGAAATTCCTCAAGCCGTCAGCGGTCTTTAACACTCGAATCACTTACGTCTTATGATCCAATCAACTTTGACACCATGTGTAGCATACGCATAGACAGCATCCCAAGCAGACTTGGTTCCTCCAAAGACAGTCACTCGTTTGGCAGTACTGACAGTATCTCTATACTTTTGGAAGTCTCTGCTGTGAAAAAGTGGTCTGTCAAATTGCTCTTGGCCTCGGATGTGAGGTATTAAAGGTTCCGAATCTTGACCCGTTGCGACGACCAATCTTTTAGCAACCACTTGCGTAGGCGCCTCTGATCCTGCGCTCTGAATCTCAAGCAGCCAGCCACCCTCACTCTGATGCTCAGCCGAAAGAACCTTGGTACTCAGTCTCAAGCACCGGTCTATGCCAAATTCGCGTGCGTATGACTCGAGATAGTTGTGCATGACCTCCCCAGGAATGTACTCGCGCGGCTTGACACCGAAACGCTCAGTAGTCATGGGAAAGTCTGGATACTCATAGGTTCCCAGCAGGTTGTTCGACCTGAGGCATGGGTACAGGCGCTCATTGGACCAGACGCCGCCTACCGAGGCGTTCGCGTCGAAGATGGCGAGGGAATGGTCTGGGTGCCTAACATGATACTGTTTCGCGGCGCCGAGGCCGTAGTATCCTTTGTTGTAATTTGTTAATTACATGTTAAGTACCACGAGGGTGAGACTTACCGGCTCCGACGACGACCAGATCGAACTCTTCCATGGTTATCGGCAGCAATTAGTAGGATGTCTACTCAATTCTTTACATGCGAAAGAAAGCCCAGAGAAAGAAGTCGAGAAGAATGTTACATGTAAGCACTTTATAGGATTATTCGTGTGACAGCTGTCTGGGGCTGAGCTTCCCCCTTGCCGAAAATACGCAGTGAGATTTTCGTAATGCGGTAAGATATCGTCAGCACGATCCGAGACCGGTGACACAATCGCTCCAACCCCGCACGAGATAATGTGAAGGCCCCTGTTGATAAGATCCCCCTGCTTCTACCTTCGATTCGGCTGTCGCATGCTTGCAAAGCCCGTGATTTTAACCTTTGTTTGTCCCTATAGCTTGAAAGGCCGGCTCCAGAAAGGCTATGGCCTGTCCTGGTTTAGCCGTAATGTCTCTCAGTGACACATGTCAACTACGAGTGTGAGACAGCGAGGGTGCGCGAGCTTGTTTCATTGGAACAGGTACGACGCCTGGTAAGCAAAGGTCGCGTAGCGCGTGTCAGAGAAACAGGGGTTTTCGGTAAGTGGACCGTTCCCACAGCGGACAGGTATTTTGAGACGCGGCGTAGACTATAGGGTATGGGAAAAACACGTTCTGGTGTCGACCTTGATGTGTCGTATTTGCATACAAAAACTACATGTTATTCATAATTAAAGAGGGTGTTTGTCTATAATATTGGTTCATGAGACGGGATCGTCGAGACCCGAAGTATTTATGAGTTTCAGGCGATTGGTGGAAAAGGACTTGAGGAAACAATTTCGACGTTGACGTTTTAGAATTTGGCCGACACCAGAGCCCGTAGAACAGGCGACAAATTAACAGGGGGTACTGAATCACGATTCGGGCTGCCATTCCGCAGCGCCCATTGGCTAAGAGGGACCCTCTAGAGATAGCTTATCCAGTATTCCCGATTTATTGCTTGCTAGCCTAACCAAAGTGAAGTGTAAATCCAGTATGTAAGTCAGGATCCCTAGAGATGGCGGTTTCTAGCCAGGGGTTTATTCGATTGGTCACATCACGTGTTACAGCGGGGGACCGCCACTCCTAGGTAGCCTGACTTACCACGTAGCTAGAATCCACATTTCATACCCAGTTTCACAAGTTAGTACAATACTGCTCGGTTACAACAATAACACCACCAGCACTGGATGCAAACAAAGACATGAAAATCCATAGCTTAACACAAGCATAACTATGATCTCTGCAGCGGAGGAATATGCCTATAAAAGACAAACCAATATTTAAAACGGGTTTGTCTGACGAGGGAATCCCGCGAGCTTCAAACTTCCCTCACCGTCGAGGCGAGCTCTCTATCATGCTCAAACATATCCCCCGACGCCGTTCGAGGAAAGTCCCCCGTGGTGCCTACCCAAATTCCATCTCCTTGCATCTCATACAATAACCTCATCTGCTGCAATGTTCCATCCCTTTCCCATCTTTTTGCCCTTTCTAGACCTCGTCCTAACCAAGCCTGAATACGGGCCATCAGGAACTCCAAGACAAATGATAACAAGATAACATATGTGCCAAGACCAATAAGCAAAGACAAACCGAGGACAGAGAAGTTTAGTGTGCCTTGAGCTTCCTTCACTCTCTGATTGTGGCACATATCTTCGAAGGCCCCAGCATACTGATCAATATCGGGAACGTTCTCCCATAAGTTTATAGTGGTCATGTTTTCCCATACTTTTACAGTCTCAAAGTTGCCAGGTGCAGAAGACCCAACTACATACTCCATCATGCGATGTTGTAGCATCGCCATCGTATCATCGAAAAGGGAAGCCATCTCGATCTCCCACTGGTTCGATGGTAGACCTAGGCTCGTGGTGCCTGCCACTTTCTCTTGTGCACGGAGAAATCCCTGTGTACGTGTCCAGATTGCATGGTAGAAGGTGCTGGACTCTAGGAGTACAAGTCCGAGACGTTGAACTGTCACAAACTGCGCGTGGTTCAACGCTAGACGAGCTTCGGTTGCGTTCTTGATAACGCCGCGACTGTCTGCCAAGGGTGTGCATTCATTGTTGTTGGGATTGCAAATAATATGCCTATCCACACAAGCAATTGGGCTTACATATCGCTCGGGCTTGTTACCGATTGTACCAAAGACTGGGTCTTTATTTCCCTGCTCGTGTCGGACACCGTTATGTGCGATCGCGATAAGGGTGAGGTCCGTATTGGGTACTGATAACTCGTCTACAGGCTTCCAAAGATCGAGTGAAGGATAGTAAAAGACCCAGGCTGAGTAGCCAAGGTCCATGGTCTGACCGTGTGTGTCGTACTGAAAAGTAAAGTTTTGCTTTGTATCAGGTTGTGTTCGAGACTGCATTGGCCCGTAGTAATACTTTATCAGAGTATTTGTGTCATTCTCTCGTTCCTTCAATTCTTCAGCGAACCCTGGTCTCGTTATTAGTGGAGAACAGACGGTTTCTCTCTTGTATGTGATTCTGTTCTTAGGTGGAGCATTGAATCCGAAGTCGCGATGAGAATCCATCATTCCGGTCTCCATCCTAAAACCAGGAACTTCGACGCATATATTACCTCCAAACGGACACTTGACGGATGAGTTTGTCCATGGTATGTGAGAAATTGGAAGGGTATTGCAGAGGCTGGACGTAACGTTGTGATAACATTGTCGGGAGTAAAAAGAAGCTTGCAGGTTATCAAGCCTTGCCTTGTCATGAAGAGTATCTCTGTCAATAGGCAATTTGATACCACAGTTTGAGCTCGAGGCCAGGCGGAACTCTGAGGCGGAGTCTGATATCTGGGAAGAGAAGATGGCTAAGACTGTGAACCCTACGAAATAGAGAACGCAGAAGACAGCCAAGGGGATTGTTCTAAGAACGGCGGATTGCGCGATGCCAGTCCAGTACCAGGCCTGTTGCAGAAACAACCAGGCAGCCGCGGGAGCAGACTTTGTGTTTCGCAGAATAACCTGTCTTTGATAGTAGAGTCCATCATGCTTATTGCCTGTGGCCAAGACCTGGTGAACTGAGAAGCCGATGATGACCCATAGCCGTATTGCGACGATTGTTACGAAAGCCGCGATGAAGGCGAGGAGAAGACTGGCGTCTCTTGATGAAAGAGTGATGGTCGCACCCAGAACAGGTCCACGCGACCAGTCAGTCCAGGTGCCCGTGTAAATCTCAAAAGACATAATGGAGCAATAATATCAGTCAGACGAAGAGTCAATGGTCTTTCTCGATATCCTTGACTGAATGACCAAGGGTTACGAAAGGGAGGAAAGATTACTATCGAGGGCAAGTCCATGGTCAGGCCATATTGACGAGCCTCTGTGAACACCTCGAAGTAATGCCTGTAATTGGGCTTTGACATTTCATTCACCCTACAGGCATAAGTCGGAGCTGTAATTGGTCTGGCGTCCAAAGCTGAAAAACTCGGGCGCCATGTTTTGCAACTATTGGTCTTGGCATGGGTCTGACCAGTCAGACGCTCCACACGCCTTGTAAGGCAGACTTTCAACGTGATTACGCTGTATCTGTTAACCTCAAAAGTGACTGATGATGTCCCAAGCTAGCAACAGCTTGATCAAGTCTCGCGTCAGACCCAAGTAGCCTAACCCCTTAGGTTTCTGTCAGTGATATGAACAGTAGTCTGGTAGATTTGAACCGGACAATCCAGATGTCCATTAAAGCCACAACAACGAAATCTGCTATAAGCAACTAACCACTAATTGAAGAGCACAGGTTTAACAACTCCCGGTTGCACCTGGTCCTTGTCCAAGATCTATGATACTAATATGTCGGGTGTCATGGTACAGCTACGCGCTGTTGTATGCCGAAGCCTAGAAGCCTACATCAACCCCGCATCCTGGAGCGTTTGTGACTGCACCCTCCAGTATTCACTGATTGGATATCCTCTTGTATTTCGTAGTGTTGACTACTATCAAGTTAACGGCGCTTTGAAAACTGTATCTTGTAGAAGAGGCTTTTGGGTCTACCTTACGAAGTGGCCTTGGACCACCTCGGTGTTTGCGTACGGACATTCACTAGCTAAAGTAAATATCGCCAGGTAGGCGCCAGCCAGCGGTAGTAGTACTGGTCATGATATAAATGCGATCTGGTGTATGGTACTTGCGGCACTTGGCAACACAAAAGGCCTCAATGAGAACTGTGTTGAAATGACCGAAGTCCCGAAACGCCGATACCATTGAGATAAGGTTACTGCGCTAGACGACACCAGGCCTATCGAAGTCTGGGGTCCCCACGGGGAACGCGGGGAAGCCTGCTCACCTCTCACGCTTGTAGCATCCCCATCAGCCCTGATTGGGGCGTTGATAGTCTAGACTTGTATCCCCAACGCAGTCCTCAACCATCTTCATCTATGTATAAAACAGTCTATCCTTGCAGCCAGAATAATGGATATGAACTCTTCCAAGTAGCCTTCCAACACTCGACAACAACATCACTAGGCTATCAACTCCAGCAATGACAGTTCAACGCACAACATCCCACGCCAGTTCAATGGAGAAAGAAGCAACTACTCACCTCGAAAACGATGCAGTATCAGATGAGTATCTCTCACTCTTCCCACTCCTGGCAACCAAAAGCCTCGAGGAACGCCAGCAAATTGAAAAGAAACTCAAGCGCAAGCTCGATTGGGTTTTCTTGCCGGTCGTCACGCTCATGCTACTGATGGGGTATCTTGATCGCATCAACGTGGCCAATGCGCGGTTGGCAGGCATGCAGGAGGACTTGCACATGTCTGATACTATGTGGTCTGCTGGGATATCTCTTTTCTACGTCGGCTATATCGTCACTCAACTTCCTGCTACTGTCTACCTTGCCAAAGGCCTGCCGCGATGGCAGATGCCCGCCTATGTTATCGCTTGGTCTGTTGTTACAGCTTGTATGGCCGCTATGAGTAGTGGATGGTCTTTCTTGGTATGCCGATTTATGGTCGGTGTTGCTGAGGGCCCTTTCCTTCCCATGGTCAGCTTGATGACTTCGTCTTGGTATACCAAAGAGGAGGCGCCACTGCGGATGGCCATTTGGCATGCTGGTAATATCGCTTCCAATATCTTCTCCGGTCTACTTGCCGCTGGAATCCTGGAGAATATGAACGGCGTTGCTGGTATGCGTGCTTGGCAATGGTTTGTTATCTTGGAAGGTAAGTCAATCCCTGTCCCTATCACACGGTCCCTCTAACTCCAAGTCCACAGGTATCGTCGGACTCTTCGTCGCTGCCATGGGCTTTTGGTGCATCCCCAACTTCCCTCACAACACCGGCACATACTTCATGACCCCCGAGATGTCCGAGATGGCCCAATACCGAATGATTGTCTCAGCCGGCGGTCGATCCGAAGATGACGAAGGTGGTGCCTGGGAAGGTGTCAAGCTTGCTTGTCAGGACCCGTTTACCTGGATTTACACGGTTCTTCACTTTGGTCTCATCGTCGCCCTTTCATTCAAGGACTTCTTCCCATCGGTAAGTCACAACAGCAAGTTACATAAAGACATCGCAGTGATTAACGTGTCCGTACAGATTGTTAAGACCCTCGGATACTCGAACCTCATGACCTATCTCATTCAAGCACCGCCGTACATCTTTGCTTACCTCGCCACCTGTGCCATCTCTTGGTCGTCAGGAAGATACATGGAGCATTGCTGGCACATCGTTGGCAGCACAGTTGCTTGCATCATTGGCGTCGTTATCATGATCTCTACTTTGAACCCAGGTGCCCGATACTTTGGCATGTTCCTGTTGTGTGCCGGGCCTTTTGTCGGTCTGAATGTACGTACAAAGTCCTTCGTACCTGGGTATAGCACCATGCTAACAGGAGTAGATCCACATTCCTTGGGAAACTACCAACGTGGCCCGCCCTCGCACAAAGCGTGGCGCTCTGGTTGCTATTACCAACTGCATCGCGTCGGTCTCTCATTGGTTCACACCATACTTCTTCGTAAGTTCCCCATCCCCAACACGTTAGACACTAGCTGACCAACCAAGCTTCGCTCCCAGGAGCCTCGCTACCAGAATGGTGGCATTCTAATCATTGCAGGCTGTATCATGGGCATCATCGGCTGCCTGGTTTGCAAATGGTACGTCAAGAGACTCAACAAGAAGATGGAAGAGCACGAGGTGGCGAACAATCTGCCCAAGCGGTGGCGATATGTTGAGTAGGATCAGGACTGTTGGTCTTATCTGCTTCAGAAGGTGGGGACTGTCCATTGGGGGTTATCATAGTTGCCCATTTGGTAAGGAGATACATATGGTCCTTCAATTTATGCTTCTTTTCGATGTAATGAATTCCACCATCTCTGTTTGTGTCCAAGAGATTATGCTACGGCACGACAAGACCAGCCACCCTGCCTCTGATGCAGCCTCCTCCCCTACCAGAAAAGTACGATCCCGAATTCCCCAAGGTTCAATCCAGTGAGGGGTAGCTAGACCCTGTTCCATGCCCACTGGCAATGCCATCACCTGAACTCGTGGGGCTGATAATGATTGCCGGTCATTCGGCGAATGACCGGATCTGTCGCCTTTCAAAAAGAGAAGTTCAATATCCACTAGCAATTGCGACCATCGAAGTCTAGATGCAACAGGTTTTGCTGATTCGTGCTAACGCGGGGTAAGCTTAAACGGGGCTGGCCGGCGTTTCGGTGTTTCGGCGCTACGATACTAAGATGGCCCGTTCAAAATTCAATCGTCCCCACCGTGACTCTCCGTCACTTTTCCCGACCGGCACAATCCTCACTCGCAACACCAAACACCGGGGATTAATCGAAAATGATCGCGTGCACACTCTGTCACAATCGGAAGGTCAGTGCGTCATAGAGATCGCCCGAGATCTTCAACCCTTGCTGGTTTTGGCCTTGCTCAGTGGCGTCCAGACAGGCTAACACATTCAGGTCCGCTGTGAAGTTGACGGCGATTCAAATACTTGCATAACATGTAAAGCTGCAGGAGTTGAGTGCATGTAAGCATCCTGCCACGGATCCAACTTGAAACGGCCGGGGCTGATGTAATACTCCAGTCCACGCACCAGAAAACGTCGTCGTGTAGGAGGTGCTTCTACAGTCCAACAGCTTGACCCCAATGACGGCCAGGACTTCAGCAATGAGAATAGTCGAGAAGTCTCGCAGTCGGTCAGGCAACGCATTGAGGTTAGGGATACATACCAGACCCCATCTACGAGCCAAGCAACAACCTACATAGGTCGAGGCCACTACATCGCAGATGATGATGAGATAGATGAGTCGAGCGCTAGAGCATTTGAACCGGCAAAAATAAAGGTAGGCCCTCATGCAAGCACCCAAAAGGAAACACTCGTCCTATGGAAAGCCTTGGATATACCGCCTCCAGCAGCGCGTCAAAGCCTGCTTAGTGCTTTTCTGGACTATTGCAATTTATGGACGCCAGTTTTGGAACCAAAGGATATTCAAGACCTCTCGCATTTTGACCAGGAAAAGACGTCGATGCTTCTAGCGCAATCGCTTTGGTTGGCTGGCAGTAGAGTCACCAATGCGCCTTCTGTAGTCGCCTTCGCTTCATCCGATGACTTCTACCACAGGGCCAAAGCAGTCTTTTGGTCTGGAGTTGAGACGGACGGATTATCCGCCATCAAGGCCTCGTTGATGCTCCAATGGTACAATCCACAAGCTCCCGAGCATATCTCATTTGACAACAGCGGTTTCTGGCTCAAGATTGGCGTTGGAATTGCACATCAGATTGGTCTGCACAAAGAATCACCTCCAGGACCATCAAGAGCAATTCGACGAAGGTTGTGGTGGAGTTTGGTAGTACGAGACTCATTAATCTCTGTCGCGCACGGCAGACCAAGAGTCATCAATCTCGACGACAGCGACGTGCAGCCTCCGATAGCAAGCGACTTTCCAGACTCACTGTTCTCGTTCCAGCTGTTCTCAGCGTGGGTCGATATCTGCACAGTGCTTGGGGATATATCCTCATGCTGTATGAGGAGACATATGTCACGAACAAAACGACTCTACATTGTCAACTCGTTGTGTCGCTGGACAGCGAATCTGCCACAGGAGCTCTGGGTTGCACCAAGTAATCAGCCACCACACAGCTATTTCGCAAACACCCACAATCTGCCGGCTCGTCAGCTGTATCTACCATATCTCACCAGCTTAATAGTGCTTTCTCGAATGCAGCACTCGGCGGGATCCCTATCGTTGACCGCCACGTTGGCCGCGTCGCTTGTCGCCCGCATCTTCGAGGACTTTCTGGCCAGAGATGAGATCAAAGTTTCGGCACCCATCAGCGTTCGGTATTGTCTTATTTCAAGCATGGCACTAGTCTCCGTAATGCCCGACAAGCGACTTTGGGATGCTGTGCAGCCTGATTTAGAAGTATTACAACAAGCACTGACGGAACTGTCCAAGCGTTGGCGGTCAGCGATTGGGGCTTCTAGGGCTCTTCAAAATGCTATTAACAAGAGACAACAACGTACCAGAAGCTCTACGACCAAGTTGAAGATGGACAATGAAAGTTCTCTGGAATACTTCAAGATGATAGATCTTAGTTACTGCCGCATATGGGCTACCCTGAGTGAGCAGCTATCATCGAGCCCGCTGGCTACCCAAGAGCAAATGCCCGTGTCGGGGCCGATGCAGCAACCTAGCGATGCTCTAGAGACAGCTCCGTTCATTGATGGTGGAGAAGCCTGGGACCTGGGCGCGATTCAATTTGAGCATGTAGAGAACTGGATACTTAATGATGGGTTCTTGTTCGACCCTTAAATGAAACTACAAGACAGCCACTTCATAGCTTATGTTTCTTCTTCCCTGTCCTCAGCTTCTCAAACTCCTTCTGCGGAATCCCTGCGACATTCCTTTCCAATGCTCCAAACACTTCATCCACATTCTGCGCGTCCAATTCCCGTCTCGACCTCTGTCTAATCATTTTCTTGATCTGCAACATACTCGACGCATTCAGACCATCATGAAACCGTTCCTTGACCTCCTTGAGAACCTCGCTCCGAAATGACTCTGCAGGACAATCGAAGATCTGATTCACAAAGCCTGTCGCAAGTAAATCCTTGCTTGTGATTCGTTTCCCCAGAATCAAGGCTTCGTTCGCCCTGGAAATTCCCATGCGTTCTGCGAAAGCTATCGACGAGACACCCTCGCTGATAAGGCCTAGACTGGCGAATGGTGTCAAGAGATAGGTTGCCGGTGTACAGTAGATGAAATCAGCGAAAGCAATCAGCGCAGCAGCCATGCCCACCACGGGGCCATTGAGAGCCACAACTAAGATCTTGGGGTGCGTGTAGAAGGCTCGTGCAAGATTCATGTTGCTGGCTACCGTGACGGTTAAATTGTGGCGATACAGATCTGTGCCTTCGGGCACCTTTCTGGACACAGACACGTCGGCGCCGCTGTAGATGAATTTTAGTACGATAGATATTGTAAAGACGGGGAATTCTCTTACGCTGAGAAGAACCTCCCGGTGCCTGTCAATACAGTTGCTACTACCTCATCGTACTCCGCAACCTTTTGAAGTGTGCGTGCGAGCTGGTAGAACTCGTCCTTAGTCAAAGCGTTTAGCTTGTTGGGTTTGTTGAGCGTGACGACGGCGATGGGACCGTTGTATTCAACCTCAATTACTGCCATTGTTGCGATTCTGGTCAGAACACCGGTCTTGATTCACAGTGATGTCTGTTGGTGTTGGGCTTGTGTGCCGAGAGCTGAATTTGTGGCAAGTTGGTAGATACACGGTCAATTGGAATAGCTCATGGCTGGCTCATTTAACTACACGGTTCTAGACCGAGTGGTCCGTGGTCCGAACGGACAAACTCGTCATGGTACAGGTTAGTCCATTTCGCCGAGACATGGCTTGAGTAAACGCCGAAGCACATCCCCACCCGGTGTTTCCGACTCGGTGAGAGCCCCGCATTTTCGGCGCTTGATACCACCCGAGTCTGGGGAAACGTTGGAGAGAAGGAAGATCATAGATACTATCACAGTGAAAACGCATCCTAATGATTAAGTCTCGATGTCAAGAAGAAAGATGTGTTTATCCTTTCTGCTCCAAAGACAATCACGCATTACAAAGTTGGTTAATTATCTTCCGTCAACATGACCGCAACTACCAACACAGACCGCACGCAAATGGTGCCATCTCACGATGGTCCACATGTCTTGCCTAACAACCCATTATTCACAAGACTGCTACGACACGCCCACCGAAACCGCATTGCCCTGAAGGACCGTCCGCTCGGCGTGTCCAAGACATACGGGGAACTACTCGACGCGGTGTTGGCCCTTAGGGAGATGCTACGCGAGGCTTTGCCTTCAAAGGTGCAGCGACGGCTGAGAAACGGCGATGAAGTATATGTGGGTGTGTTGGCTGCAGGTGGCTACGAGTTCACGGTCGCTGTACTGGCAGTCCTAGCGCTGGGAGCAGCTGTGGTGCCCATGTGTGCGTGTAAACCCCCATCCGTCATGTCATTCATTAACTAACTGATCAGTCCCCACGGTGCCTGCAGAGGAGATTGTCTACTACGCTACAAAGTCACAACAGGTAGCCATACTATCCACCTCAGCAACAGCACGACTTGCACAAGGCGCGGCGCATCACTGTGGGATTGTACAGCTGGACATTCTACCCAACCTACCTAGCACAACCCGTCTGGAGCCACACGACATATCGCTATCATCCAACTCTCCACAAGACCCTAGAGCACCAGGTGTGGTGATCTTCACTTCCGGTACAACTGGTAAGCCTAAGGGTGTAGTCCTACGACGTACATACACGCACGAGGGCGCTATCTCGGTCGGCGACAGCTATGGTGTCACGCACACAGATGTACTCCTACACACACTACCAGTACATCATCAAACCGGTCTCGGAACATCATTTTTTCCCTTTCTCAACGCGGGCGCGTGCATCGAGTTTCACGGCAAATTCGACGCAGCGACCGTCTTGCAGCGCTGGCTACAGGGCGGTTTAACTGTCTTTTCCGCCGTGCCCACCATTTACATGCGTCTGAAGTGGTTCATCGAGCAGCTCCCCGAGAAAGAACAGATTCCTTATAAACAATCGGCTGGCCAGTTCCGTGCTTTTCTTTGCGGATCTAGCGCTCTGCAGGAACATGTGCAGGACTTCTGGACTGAGTCTATGGGTAGATCTATCCTTCCACGTTATGGCGCTACGGAGATTCCTGGCTGTCTTCGTGTCTCTGTTGATCTTCATGATGCTCCCAAGGGAAGTGTCGGCCAGACTATGCCAGGTGTGGAACTCAGGATCTCACCTGAAGGTGAATTGCTAGTCAAGACCCCAAACATGTTTGCCAAGTAAGTATTTCCATTCCAACCGAATATGTTCATGGCTGACAAGCAACCAAGGTACCTTGGGGATCCAGAGGCAACTAGGAACGCCCATGATAGCGAAGGCTGGTACAAAACAGGTGATATCGCACGACGGGAAGGGAACTTCTACTTCATCGTCGGTCGCGCATCAGTCGACATTATCAAGTCAGGTGGTTACAAAATCTCAGCACTAGACGTCGAGCGCGCATGCCTGACGCTGCCCTACGTAAATGAGGCTATGGTAGTCGGCGTCGAAGATGAGGAGTTTGGCCAGCGTGTCGGCGCCGTTTTGGCGGTGAAAGATGTAAATGCGTCAGATGTCACTCTCGCCGACGTAAGGGAAATTCTGAGGAACCAGCTAGCCGGGTATAAGCTGCCGACTGTGCTGAGGGTCGTAGAGGGGGAACTTCCTAAGGGTAATACTGGGAAGGTGCAGAAGAAGATCCTAGGACCGCAGCTGGTTCCGAGTCCTGGTTATGAGCAGATGCCCGAGGTGCAGGTATGGAAGACCCGGACTCAGGCTGGGTTGGTGCAGGCAAGACTATAGATCACGATGGTATCTTCGATCACTGGGAGTATATGGAGACTGGACTAACGAAATTGTACGTAAACGCCGAACGCCGAGCTCGAGCATATATAATCCCACTTTGTTCATTATAGAACCCTTTGTGATTGCTAATCGACGTTCGTACCATCCATTACCCGTTACGAGTATTTTGATACACACACCAATATGACCACAACCACTTCGTTCGCAGTCACCAAAGGGCCTATCACTATTGAGGCACTAGACCAGGGCACATGTCCTGTCATTGTCATACTTCCTTCGCTGGCACGCGGCGCAAGCGACTACGATGTCGTCGCTCCATTCCTCGTTCAGGCTGGCTATCGCGTCATCCGTCCCCAGCCCCGCGGTATTGGTCAGAGTAACGGACCTATGGACAAATTAACCTTGCACGACTTCGCCGCCGACGTGGCCATGGTCCTAGACCACATCAACTGCGACCCATCCGTCATCGTGGGCCACGCCTGGGGAAGTCAGCCGGCGCGCATGCTAGCCGTCGACCGTCCAGATCTTGTCCGCGGCGTCGTCATGGCAGCTGCCTCAGCGGGGAAATTGCCCCCAGGCTCTACCGAGAAACCGTTCAGTCGACTTCGCACCGAAATTGACGGGTCGGGCGATATGATCCTTCCTGAGTCCAAGCGACTTGAGTACTTGCGGGCTGCCTTCTTTGGGCCAGAGGGCAACCCGCGTTTGTGGCTAGACGGATGGAGTGAGGCGGCGCACCATGCTCAGGCACACGCGCGAATGTACACACCTGTTGAAGAGTACTTTAGTGCGGGAGAGACTGTTCCGATTCTGGATCTACAGGCTGAGCATGATGCTGTTGTTGTGAAAGATGTGATGAAGCCGTGTCTGGGTGATCGGGTTGAGGTGCAGAATATCGAGGGTGCTGGTCATGCCATGGCGCCGGAACAACCAGAGGCGATGGCCAATGCGATCATTAATTTTGTCAAAAAACTTTAGAATAAACTGATGTAGCAATTATTTATGTTAGCCTGTCGAACCACCCTGTGAACCTGGCGCATGTGGCTGTCGTATTCTAATTCATAAGAACAGTCAAGATGATCATGGATTTCTCTCAACCATCATGTAAACCTGTCGCAATATTGACGTTAACGCAAACCATGGAACTTTACTTGTGGGATATCAGGTAGATACACAAAATGGTCAAGATCGCTCCATTATGTGTGTATTTTCGTAGTATCTAATCTCAGTAAGTAACGAAGCTACGCGAATACTCACCTGAACGACCTACCTCGGTATGACGGGGAGTCTAGGGTAAGATACACCCACGACATCACCGCCAGAACCACTGATAAAAGGCATGTAGGGTCCCACTCGGCTGTTCAACCAAGCTCCATAGCCGAAGCTAGACTGCAGCCTATTCGACAATGCTGCCATCCCTGTTGATGGAACTAGCCACTTTGAGACCAGTCGGCCTCCGCATTGTCACGGAGCTTCGGCTAGTCTCCACGGCGTTTTGACGAACACACTAAAATGGCCATAACGCCGAGACCCACCAGAAACATTAAACCTGGAGAGTAATGGATTAAATGTCAAGGCATGAATCACCAACGCCGTCGCAATTACCATAGAGTTTGGAAATAATCGATTCTAAATCAGATCTGCCATTGTTTCAATTATGTACCAAGATCTTAGTCTCGAGCGTCGTGGAGATGTCTTCATTCTTACCCTCCAGAAGCCACCGGAGAACCGTCTCACATCGCAATTCTGTCAAGAAATCATTCGGGCTCTTAACGATGTTCGGAAAGAATTGGGACCCGAAGTTCCGGGCGCTGTCATTATTCGAGGGAATGATGCCAAATTCTTTTGCACGGTATGCTTTCCATTAATGGCGGATTGAATAGTTGCTAACTGCTTGCACAGGGGTTGGATCTACACGAACGAGATACAAACCCATATGCCAGCTCCGAAGGATTCTATCCGGTAAGTATCTGGTATGCTGGCTGAGTTTAGTATGGTCACTGACACATGCCCAGCTTGTCGCAACTCTCTTGGACTTCCCGTTCCCCACCATTTGCCTTATTACCGGGCACACATTCGGAGGCGCCTCCGTCATGACATTAGCGCACGACTATCGCATCATGAACAGCACCCGAGGGTACTGGTGTATGCCTGTAGCCGAACTTGGCCTTCACTTTGATGGAATGGGTGCTCTGTTGAGAGCCAAGTTGAGACCACAGACAGCCAGGAAGGTTATTCTTCAGGGCCACAGGTTCACCTCCAGTGAGGCATTGGCGGATGGCGTTGTGGATGAGATTGCCCCACCGGAAGAAATGTTGGATCGTGCTTTGGAGCTCGCTGATAAGGTCAAGTCGAAGGCAAAGATGGGGGTTTACGGATTGCTGAGGGGAGAGCTCTATGGGGAGGCGCTGAGGGCGTTTCAGCAGATTAGTTATGTTCATTCTCGTCTTAATTCGCGCCCGGCAAAGGTTAAACTATAGACTCTAGTCATCATTGAGTTCAAAAATGGTACATTAGTTATTTCACCTGGTTTGGGGTCCTTGCATCCGCTTGTCTGTTGTACATTCGCCAGCCCTGGAGACTATCCACACCAGTCTTCTTGTAGCTCCTGGCCGTGTGAGGTGCAGGATACGGCACGATCTTGTGCATTTACTGGTTTGTCAGGGGTAGCTGAAGTCGACCTTGGATAGCATCGGAACTGCACTGATCAAGTATGGGAAGTGTATTTCCACTAAATCGAGAGGGTAAAGGGTGTTCTAGCTAGGTATTGGAGGTTAGCTGTTCTAATCAACCATTGTATTCACTACATGCGTCAACATGATTCTTTACAGCTCATAAGAACACACTCTTACACGGCATTCGATTCATTTTTCTTAAATCTACTTGATGCAACTGTGTTACTCCATCACTACCGTCATGGAAGCGTCCATGTCTACATCTCCAGCGCTCTGACAGTCTACATCACCCTGCAGCGACACATCCTCCTTCAACAATGCATCGATCCAGTCATAGCTGAGCCCGTCCCCCAAAGCCACATCTTCTGCATCAGTGAAGTCTGTCGCTGCTATTTCGATCCCTTGGCGCGGCGAAAGTTGGTCCAGGGCGCTTCTTTCACCGGGCGCAGTCTCCCCCGCCCAAAGATCCATCGATGCTGGCGAGTATGTCTCGTCGGATGCATCGGTAAGACAGGACTGTATGATATTGCTAAAATGTTCACCCAGGGCATCCAGGTAATTGGTTGCGCCACCTGCTGCTGGCTCTCCACCGTATAATACTGGAGGCGACCTATGATCGGAGCTTCGCTGAGATGGAGTTGGAAAAACTTTCTCAACGCGGGAACGTCGGCTGGATAGCGTTTGACCTTCACTGAGTGAGGCGACCATTTCTGCTTCAGGCATCGGCCCACCCCAAGAGATGATTGCGTCCAGTCTCTCGACGAGACGAGCATACACTCTCGGTCTTGTATCCAGCAGTTCCCTCCAGCTGCCTATTTGGAGCGGTTCTTTACCGAGCGGGAGGACATCCTCCTGAAGGATCTGAGTCAGAGTGTGGTTGACAGCTTTCACTGCTTGCAATATGTAATCGAGCTCATCTCTATAATGCAGCCTTAGACACGCCGTGATCTTGCGCACCCAGTCTGGGCAACGGGGAACATTTGACGGCGTCGGTTGCTTTGTATCCAAGAGATACAAGAACAGTGGAAGTGCTGTACAGAATATCCTGGACAAATGTGCGTCAGCTTCACCGGCTATTTGGAATTGGTTGGGTCTACTCACATGCATTCCGGAACCTGGGAAAGATACTGCTGTTGCAGGGAATCCGAGAGTCGATCCGTTAAGCTGATTATGCAACTCGAAATATAGTGTCTCGGATCACGAAGGGGTCGCTCGTGCATCCTGCAAGGTGAGGCTGCCAAGCGGGAGCTTGTTGTAAAACCTAGGATTTCACTCTGACAGAGCGACAACATGGCAGTACTATTGCGAAAGGTCAGTTCATCTCAGCCTTGCAGTGAACTTGAAAGATCGTATGGAGATGGCGACTTACTCATAATGGATATACATCATGCTTACCAGAAGCTCTACAGGGTCATGTCTTGAGGTTCCATGTCCTCTTTCATCGTTTGAGCCGACAGGCGAGTCGCCCAACGCGGAGTCTTGTCCAGAAATCAAGAGTGCCAAGCTATTACTATACCATGACTTCAGTTGTTCTTTGCACTCGAGCAACTCGTGGTCGTTTCCACTGAGCCACAACGCACTGGACGTTCCATTTCGAGGGTAGACTATGCCTAGAAGTCTTCTCAAGATGATGGTGAGGGAAGACAGCTGTTGATGGGTCTCAATAAGCTGCTGCTTTGATTCAACACCATACACCCGAGAACGCCCAATCTCATGTGACAGATCGGCACGAGAAAGGACGGCGTGGTCTTCAGCCATATCAGGAGGCATCATGAGCGGTCGACGGGTGTACAAACTGTGAATACAATCACTGAGGATGCAACATCCTAAGAGCCGTCTCAGGTTGCTGTGGCTGAAGCGGGTTTTAGGCGTTGTCAAAACTTTGGCCTGCGCGATGGCATCTTGGCAGTGAGAAATCGCTCGGCTGAGCCATTGACTTCTCGTTCTAGAGGCTTTTTGTACAGGCCAGTAGGCAAGGAGAAGAGAGACCTGGGCAAGCACGACTGGCGATGACTCTGTCTCTTGGTCGTATAGAAGCTGCAGAGGGAATTAGCCGTGTAACTAGACTTGTTGAAGGTGAACGCACCTGAGTCTTCCGAAGAAACCTTTTCCGCGCGTCATAAGCGGAATCAAGCTGCAGACCTGAAATGACATGATGGTCGACATACTTAAGGCCATTAGTCCAGATCCCCAACATGATCGATTGCAAGACTTACTTTACACGCCACGAACAGCATAGCTGAAAGTAGTATAACAGGAATTCGACTAGCCTTGCCGCCAGACTCATAAGTAGACCAGAACTCAGCTTCGTTAATCACAGGCAAGATAGGATGAGCATAACGAAAGTACCCCAGGACTAGATCGTCCAAGAAGGTACTTTCGGGTACTTTGAAGCATCCTTGGGCTTCTAGATAATTTACATCATCTGTATGTAGAGAGCGGAGATTGGTGATGCAGAGGAAAGGATAATAGGCAAATGTAATCTCAGGCTGATGGTCATGTTTCGGACTCGACTGTGCTAGCTTGGGTATCTCCAATGCCTCATCAGCTGAGAAGGTAGGTAAATCTTCATCTTCCTTGGGAGATGGAAGTGGTTCGATGACTGTTCTTGTACTTGACACTCTGCGTTTCTCCGTGCGACTTCTAACGTACGCATGTTAGTGCGAGACCAATAGATAGGCTGAAAGCATCCCAGACCGCTTGACCTTACCTGTGGTGATGAGGGCGGCGACAGGTGACAACACATTGTTTACTGTCAAGGACACAGTTGGTGCAAGTATTATCACGGACGAATGCCACGTCGCAGCGGACCTTTCGCTCTCTGCAGGATAGACATGCCCTACCATTGATCTTGTTAGCCGGGCTTTGCGGAGGGCCATGATAGGCTGATGCTCCTTTGCTGTATGTCAAATGACTTACCTGGGTGATCTCTTTCGAGCGTCTTGCCGTCTCTGCCTCGGCTTGGCTTCTTCGTTCTCAGTCATTGTCATTTTGGGCTTGAACCGAGGCTTAATTAGAACGACGTTATGAGGACAGGATCACCAGTACGGATATAATGTAAGTCATCCAAGCCTCCATATAGATCAAGTAAGGCCTGTACGTGAAGTAGCCGCTACCCGAGCTGACCCGGTTCATGTCTGGGGAAATCCGGGGTAACTCCGTGTTTGTAGCGAAAGCACCGAACGTGGCTTGACAACGTTTGTAACGCCGACTGCAATTCTATAACGCCGAGTGGGGCTCTCCAACACCGACTGAGGCTTGGAAGCTAGCCACTGCGAATGAAGCTGGATTGGATACCAGAGTTGAGACATAAAGACTTGATTCGGTGTCAAGTAGTATTGACTGGACTCGCAGTAAAAGAAGGATAACAACAATAACCATGGCTGAACGTGTCGCTCAAATTGCATCTCACATTACATACCCAAGAGGTCTTCTCGCGGGCCAAACTGCAATAATCACAGGAAGCGGCCAGGGCATTGGTGCCGAAGCAGCGCGTCTATTCGCTCAAGAGGGTGCCAAAGTGGTTGTTTGCGACGTTGATTCAGGTAAGACGCTCCGTAAGGACACAAACCTATGCTAACAATTCGTGTAGCCAAAGCACAAAGTGTGGCTGATAAGATCACTAGTTCTGGAGGCCAGGCTGTTGTAGTCGCTGGTGATATAACAGACAAGGACTACATCGACCAGCTCGTCAAGCGCGCAGCTGAATTTGGAGAAGGAGAGATTCATATCATCGTGAATAATGCTGGTTACACCTGGGACGGTGTGGTGCATAAGATGACTGATAAGCAATGGGCTGCTATGTCCAGTATTCACGGCAATGCTCCCTTTCAGCTTATCCGCGCCGCAGCGCCTTACTTTCGAGTCAAAGATGGAAAGCAGAGAAATATCGTGGGCATATCTTCAACATCAGGAGTGCACGGAAATGCGGGTCAGTCTAACTACGCTTTCTTCAAAGCCGGCGTGGTCGGGCTGATGAAAACAATTGCGAAGGAATGGGGTCCGGGGTTCAATGTTCGGGCTAATACAGTGGCGTTTGGGTATATCGAGACGCGTCTGACGCAGGCTAAAGAGGACGGGGCGTTTATTACGGGTCCAGATGGGGAAAGGATCCAGCTTGGTGTGCCTGGACGGGATGGAAAGTCTTCATTCGAGGACATTCCACTTCGCAGGCCGGGCTCGGCAGAAGATGCGGCCAAAGTTATATTGGCTGTGTGTAGTCCTCTGTTTTCCTATGTCACTGGGCAGGTGATTAGCGTGACTGGAGGTAGAAACATGTGAAACAAGCTATAGTTCAATAATATTGAATATTTAATGATACGCTCCCTATTTGCTCTTCAGGAAATTGAGGATTCACAGGTGGAAAGTTAGGAAGCGTGGTAATGCCATCTTTCTTATAGCTTCCCTTCGGGCTTCTTTGCCTTCTTGTTCCCGAGATTTCGTGATGCCGAGAGTACCAGGTTGACATGACTGGCAACCGCAACAAGATCCCCGTCCTGATCCAAGATGCTGACCTGCAAATCAAGCCGTCCTTGATCAATTTTCCTAGCTTCAGTCCTGATGAAGAGCCACTCTACACCCTCCTTTGGCAGAAGCTTCTTGATGTCCAAGTTCATAACCAGTGTCGGGTACCAGAACGGGTCGTTCCTCGAGAAAGGTACCGATTCGCTACTCTCGCCAGGTAGTGGTCTCCAACTCTCAACAACATAAGGCTTCGCGTCCGCGACGAGAGGTAACGTGGCATTGGTGAGGCGTTCACCGCTTGATAGTCGAATCCATGCATCTTCCAGACCTTTGCGCCCGGGCTGTCGTCGATAATATGACTCAAAGACACCTTCCACGGCGCGCACAAATCCTAGCGATGCCAGATGGTCTATCTGGATACGACCCGCCTCCGATGACCAGTTCGAATCCAAGCCCTTGACAGCGCGCTCAAAGTCAATTGGCGGGGTCGGAGGAAGAAGTTGCCAGCCGGTAGCGAGAGTCAAGCCATCTGTTGTCGGAGCCAGACATACAAAGTAGCCAAGAACACATTTGCGTGTACCGTGAAGAAGGACTGCATGAAAGGTGGACGTTGCGCGACCGCTCTTGATGGTCTCGATAGCGATCTTTGCCTGGCCTATCTGAGTGCGATTGACGTATTGGAGTTGAGCTGAAATGATGTCTTGTCTGAGGCCAAGATTGCGAACGTGACTTTCGACTGCTTGGTACATTACGCTCGCGACATAACCGCCGTTTGGCACTAAGATTGATGTGAGGTTTTGTTTTTCGTAGCAATCTGGTAGGATGACAAACCGGCACCTACGCAGTAACCTTGAACAAGGTTGCCGCTCCATGAATCATCCGTAAGCTGAGTCACGGCTACAGCCGCTTTGAATGGTACAATAGATGAGCCCATGTTGTTAAAATATGCTTTCTTGCAGGGAGCACTAGGTGCGACTTGCATTATTGATAGGTGTATATGTTCTGGTCGAGTGGGAGCTCCATACTTTTTGAACTCGGAAGTATCGCACTGTCGCTTCTGTCCCAAATCCCCATGGGGTAAGGCTTGACGGCGTTTGTCCCCTCCCACCCCACAAAAAGAAGGGGACCTCGGTAAGATATTAGCTTACCCTGAACCTCCAAGATTACTGTCTTAACAAAGGAAACATGAAAAGGTGACTCTATGCTGCTGTGTTGGAGGGCGGACTCCAGTTGGTAAGACTTGAGATCTGGGCTGAGTCTAATCGCGTACTGTATTTGTTAACTTCATGAGCGTGGGGAATATATTAGCAATCAAGTGGTGTCTCGTAAAAATCACGTTCTGGGCTCGCTGTCGCCATTACTCGATAAAACTGCGAATGTCATTGGCATCATGAGAGCTAAACTTCCAGACAGGAATCTCGAACGTTAATAATTTCATCAACCGACAAATTGTTGCAAAGTAGCGAGATTTCCCAGACACAGCCGACCGTCATGAAGATCTGTCTTATTATAATTCTATGTCGTATATTGAAGGAAGTTGAATTGTTTCTTATCAATTCACTCACCCAGCTCCCTTTACTACGCCACGACAAGTGGATCTTTCTCACCCGGTGTCTAAATGCAACTTAGAATTTGAATGGGTTTCGGTCTGCTTACACTTTGAGGGACCTTCTATCTTTCAAAAGCCGACTGCAAAGTATCAGGATACCTCCAGTGAGAATAGTCAACCCAGCCCAGATCCACGCCGCCGTATATCCCAAAGACTTTCTCAAAGCACCACCAACAGGTGGTCCGAACAACAGTGCAAAGGACATGAAAGAGAAGGCCATGCCAAATCTGGTTCCAATCCTCTTGGGATCACCTGTCAGTCTTACGAATATCGTCGGCTGCATCGCGAAAAAGGACCCGGTAATGAATCCCTGCACGATGACCGTAGTAAGCAGGCGAGGCGCGGTCGTCGCGACGATCAGACTGAAGCTTGTGATGGCCAAGACTGTTGCAGCTCCGATGATGGTGTTCATAGGCCCTAAGTACTGAGCCAGGAAAGCAGGCACAATACGTCCGAAGATAGAACTGCTGTTTAGAATAGCCAAGAGGTAAAGGGCCAGATCGGGAGAAACAATGTTGTGGTCCAGAGCATAGCTTTGGACGTGCACGAATGGCGTATACATGCCCAAGAAGACAGAGAAGCATCCCGCGACAAACGTCAGATAAGGCCAGTCAGTGAAGGCTGTCTTATCTATGAATGGTCGTCGCGACGTCCCGCTCCCACGTGGGCGAAGAACGATGTTAGAGAAGAGCAGCAGAACTAGTAGTATGAGCGCCATAGCCCTTGTTGCCCACTGCAAGGTCGTCCGGATGCTCAGTTCACGGATCATGATAGGTAGAACCACGCTGTAGTTCATCAGTTAAAGATACAGAAATAGTCGATCGATTACTACTCACCCGCCAAGTCCACTCCCACACGCCGCGAGCCCATTCGCAAGAGGTAACTTCTTAGTGAACCATAGTGAAGGGATAGCCACGCTCAAGATTGACAGGCAACCAGTGCCGATACCGATCATGAGTCCCTGCGTCAGAAGATACTGCCAGTACCTTGTGCTTATGCTTTGAAGCACAGTGCCAACCACGATGAAGACAGATCCGACACCGAGTAAATGCCGGAAATAACCAGAGTCGTAGATAGGGCCTACGATGAAGCCCGAAAAAACCATGATAAAAGTCTGGAGGGAGCCAATAACCGATATCTGGAATGGCGTATAAGTCGCAAGCTCATCGCGTTCGTAGATTGCCTGAAAGCTTCCGAAACTTCCAATGACCCCTATGACTTAGTTAGTCTCTGCCACCATGTTCACAAAGACAGATATCGTACCCCATGTGCAGAAGTAGAGACAGAACGACCCAGCTACCTGTAGCCAGGCCAATAGCCCACCATCTGGGGGTCCATCATGGACTGAAGGGCGGTTGTCCCCGATGCTGACTACTTCCTTGGTATCTGGCATTACTAAGAATCGATCAATAGAATATTGACTTAGAAGAGGCAACCAGCCAGTTGACCTTGTTATGAGCAGGTGACGAGTTACCAAACTGGGTGTCAATGAAAAGTTGAACCCGCGTACTCCGCCCACCCACAGAGATTGATAAGCAGCCCCATCTATCCCGAACCATGCAGCGGCAAGGCAGCTCTGCACTTCGTACGTTATTTCCCTGTCTAGCCTGTCGATTCAATTCTGCAAGCACGCAAGCAGGTAATTAAAAGTTGACCCCTGCATGGTGGATCATTATGCAACGTAACAAGTCTAAAGAACTAAACTGACGAATCGCAACACGCCAGACATGGGTTAGGTGACAAGATCGGTAAAGGAAGTATATCCGAATACTACGGTGCTGCTTAAATTTCTTGTTTCAGACAGAAGAACAGACAAGCCTCTACAGATGCCACTTCGTCGTTTAAAATTGTCGTATTAGGCAGGTGGCTCGTTCGGAAATACCCTTCCTGTAACCCTGGTTAGGAAAAGATTCTATCCATCGAGGGGTTCTCAGGATGTCACCGAATTGTCACATAAATGCGGGCGACTGACAAGACAAGATGGGAAGGTGGGATGCAACTTTGTGATTGCCGAGGCTCAGTATCTTAAACGCGTATTCATGCTTTGTCACTTTCTGTAATCCGAGCGCAGCACGATCATGTTAATATTAGTCAAGTCTGTTTCGGCTAAGAACCTTGTTTGAGGTAGCGCCGATGAGCTTGGTTTACAGCTTGTTCCAGAGTAAAGGATTTCTTGACAACAATCAGATAACTCTGTTTGTGAGTTTATGATACGTTTTGCGAAGACGTGGAGAAAACGTCATGCATTAAGTTTAGCTTTTCTTGCAGGTTACTTCTGCAGTTGTACGATCGGAATTAATACGACAGACAACAGCACAGTTATGCGAATTTAACTCACAAGAGACAGTATCCTGAGTTAACTTATTAAAAACGATGTATTATAAATAACACGAAACTTTCTCTGCTACCTTGATCAACTGGAGTAAGTATCTAGGTACACTTTCCATCCTTGATCCTCAATACCACATCCCACATACCCTACATACATATCCGGTCGCACAACCACTACCAGGGAATCTTCAGCCGTAACCCAATCGGAAGTGAAGTCCCCAGTAACAGTCTGATTAGCCGTGTCATGTGGCAAAATGTTATACACCACAGACGGAACAAGATCAGCGGGCATACGTTTCCCGACCGACAAGACAATGAAGTGCCCGTAGGAAATGTTGGCATACAGTCGGGTGGCTTCGCCAGCATCTGTGCTCAAGGTAACATCGGGGCAGCGATATCCCGGCTTCCAGATCCCCTGCTCCACACCCTGCACAAGAGGCGTGACGAACTCGTTATAGTTGACACCCATACCTATACATGTTAGTATCGAGTGACAGATGACGTACCGTATGCAACTCACCTGTGATATACCCAGCGTTTCGTTCAATGGTAGAGACGTATTTCTTGGCTGTATGAACCGTGTCTCTGACCAGTGCGGCAGCCACTCCAATGACTTGAGCGGCCGTACCCCTTCGCTCTATGTCGTAGCTACTGAGAATATCTTGTTTGGCTCTGGCAGTTAACCTAGACGGTGTCACAAGCGATGATAAACGCCAAGCTAGGGCAAAGGCATCAGAGACACCAGTGTTCAGGCCCTGTCCGCCGTTAACAGAGTGAACGTGGGCAGCGTCTCCAGCGAGAATAACTCTGCCAAGTCCATCTTTGGAGATGAAGTTACCAGCAATTCTCTCTTTAACTGTAACCCAGTTAGTAAGATAAATCATGACAAATACTGGGGACGTACCAGTAAATGTGCTGAACCATTCTGTTTTCGTAAATTTGACTCGGTAAGGCGCGAGGTGCTTTTTGATAGACTCCTCGGCCAATTCTTGCGTAACCTCACCCTTGAGCAAGACATAGAAACGAGACATTCCTCTCTCACGCGGAATCCAAGCCACTCTTGACTCTCCATCAAGCTCAAAAGTGATAATCTCGGGGCAGACAGGAAAATCAGTATCCAAGAAAGTATCAAGAACAGCCCATGTCATTTCAGGCTTTGTTCCAGTGAAGCTGATATTAAGAGACTTCCTGACGAACGATCGTGCACCATCGGCACCAACGACGTACTTGCTTCGTACCGTCCGACCTGAGCTTGTAGTGATCTCAACAAACTCTTCGTCCTCGGCGATGTTTGTGACATGTTCGCTGTAGCTCACTTTATCACCGAGACGCTGTCGCATAACTCTTTCCACTTCGGGCTGACCGATCATGAGAAAGTTCTTGTGCAGGGCATGCTCAATGCCAACCCACCAAGCATTCTGGCGAGACTTGAAATCGCCTTCTTTGAACGTTGAACTTGCTATTGATTGTCAGTCTAAGCTTTAGAAGGGACTTTTTCTTCCTTACTATTGCATTTGAGACCGTGAGGTAGAAGCTCATCAAGAATGCCTGCAACTTCGAAGTATTGCTGAGTACGAGCATTGAGGGCGTCGGCGCGACCTAGCTCTAGCGTTGAAGGCTTCTCATCTGATTCCATGTTAGATTCTAGAATGATCGTGCAGTCATTTTAAATATGTTACCTAGTACTCGTACTGAGACGTTCAGCTGTTGGAGGAGGAGAGCTACGAAGAGACCAGTTGGGCCTCCACCGATAACACTAACGTCGACTTGTTCCATATTTGCGATTGTCTTCAAGGTGCACGTTCAATTCAATTCACGGATGTTGAAAAGGACGTAAGATGCTGTAAAATGTTTTGATACATGTTTTGTGACCACCTTCCCAATGGATCAGTTAGCAAATAAGAGCCATTCTAGGATCAAGGGTTTGAATGCTCAATGCGGTATCCATATTTCCGATCAACCTTGATCCACTCTTCCCTGTCCAAACGATGACCAAACGAGGGCCCAAACGAGTATTCGTCAACCGGTGGGATACCGCGCGGGATGCCGAAAAATCTTCCCGACTTCTTTACCTCAAGGATTGAAAGAATTTGTCAACCTCGTAGGTCCTGGTGTGATTGAGTCATGACATGCATGGATTATTGAGATTATCTGATGGAGATCTTTCCTCGGAAACGGCGAAACCACGGCCTTGGCAACCAACTTCGCCGACGGACTTCTTACTACCCTGATTTGGATCCATGTAAGTCACATTGAAACCTTCCTTAAGCGGAACTGGTTGTTGAATCAACTTTCTTGATAGGAATCTCACCAATGGGTTTGCTCGATTCAGGATCCTTCTATCGCGTCTTGGTCACTTGGAGGACTTTGCCACAGGTGGTCTTGTGGTCCACTACTCGCACCATTTGGTAAAAATTATCTTGGTGAAACGCGATGATTGAAGTCGGGGGATGCCGTCCTTACAACTTGTGAAAGCCTGCCAACTATCATCGGAACCCTCCGTTCAAGATACTTATTCCCTCTTCATCTCCCTCCTGCCTAGTTAACCAGCTTCATCTGCATCCCGATTTGGCTGTTATCGTCACCTTTCCAGATACATTCTTTCACATCGCATTCTATCATTTCACCTGATCATGGCTGTAGTTGAGCACTCTTTCAGTCTGCCCTTCCAAAAGGAAGGAGTAGCAGGCAAAACCCAAACAATGCCACTGCTCCTCGATGCCGCAGCTCTTGAAACGTCGAGCAAGATTCTTCAAGTTATCAGAAGATATCGCATGCGACGAGAGGAAATAACCTCTGATGAATCAACCCTCAAGTTCATCGCCCTCATCTACACACATGTCAAGCCTGGAAATCCAGTACCTCTCTGTTTGCCAGCATTTCCTTTCAAGTCACCCAATTCGACTTCAAAAACCCTGGGCAAGCTTCCTGACAAGGGAGAAGAGATTGCACTCGCTCACCTGAATGGTCTTTGCAGTGCCATCGGAGACGTATATCCTCCTGGCGCCAGACTGACTATCGTTTCTGATGGCCTTGTGTACAATGGTTTGCAATGCCTGAGCTGACACTAAGAATATCCCTGCTGACGACAACCAGACTTACTAGGTGTTCCGGACAAAGATGTCTGGGCATATGGTGAGAGTCTTCGATCCATGGCAGCCGACATGGACTTCAAGAATCTCTTCTTTTCTCGTCTACGAGATCTAGTAGACATAGATATGCCAAAGGACCTGGAAGAGATGACTTATGTGGCCAACGCATCAAATTTCCGCCGTGCACTCTTGAATACCTTCAGCAAGCCCGGGTGGAGCTGGGATCAAGTCCGGCAGATGGAAGATCAATGTATGACTTATCGCGGCTATATCAAGTTCCTCCAGACGGATTTGGAGACGGTGTACCCACTCGATGAATCTCGAAGCAAGTCAGCGTACAAAAAGGGTATCGAATACATCGCGAAACAGATGATGGCTCGAGGAGAGGTGAGCATTTTCTTTTTTTATTTGAAGAACTGGTACTGAATTTTGCTAGGCCTTTGCCAATGCAGTTCGACAGCGTTATCCGGATCATATCCGGTTGTCTATTCATCCCTCAACTGGGACCACAAAGCTTTCCATCAGTCTGCTGCCTACTGAACAACTTTACACAACGCCATGGCATTGTAGCGTGGCTTACCGACTGGATGGCACTATCAGGACCGGTATGCGATCAGAATTTGAGAACGACTCGAATCTTGAACTAGTCCATGAAAATGGCCGACCTTCGTTTTTCCGGGAGAAATCCCCACTATTCTCATGGGCAGAAGACAAGGGTGGCATCTCCGTCAGTCCAATGTACCCTTCTGGTCTTACTATTCGCCCTACCAATGGGCCCGGATGTTTGACACTCGATGACATCGACACGCAGAAGGTGCGAGCTCTCTCAGAGATTAACTCACCTGTGGTCCTCAAAGGATTTGTGAAGAAGCCGAATCGCGACAGGCTGATTGACTTGAGCCACCGATTTGGAACGCCACTTCCATGGAAATTTGGTCTGCTGCTTGAAGTCAAGGATCGGGGCCAAGATGCACAAGGATTGAACAACGTTTTGTCGGCGGAGCCTATGCCCATGCATTATGATGGCTTGTTCAAAGTGGTAAAGACGACCGACGAGAATGGTGAAGAAAAGACGGTTTCAACCCCACCCAGGTATGAATAACTTGATGATCTGCGCACGCCCCGCAACTAACTCTTTCGTGAAGGTTCCAACTTTTCCACGGCGCCACTCCTTCGCCTAAAGACACTGGCTTCACCATCTTCTCTTCGTCAACGCTCTTCTTCAAGTACCTCCCATCATGGCTCGGAGAACAAGATCTGTCAAAACTCACATGGAGCGTGTCAACATCAGCATTCGACAACACTGTACTAGGAGGTCTCCCACTGGTAGTTGACCATCCTATCACCGGTCAGCCGTGTCTTCGATACCATGAGCCATGGCCACAGTCGAAGACGAGATTCGATGCGTCCGAGGTTACGATCGAAGGACTCGAGTCTTCACAAAGCGCTGCTGTATGCAATACTATTGACTCAGTCCTATATGATCGCCGAGTTGCTGTTTATTACGCTTGGGAGAAGGGAGATATCTTGGTCAGTGATAACATCTTGATGATGCATACGAGGAGTGACTTCACTTCGGGGATTGATCGGGAGCTGTGGAGGATTCACTTCGATTAAAATAGTTTGTGTCCTGATGGTAACGTACCGAGTATAACATTACTCAAAAGAAAAAGTCAAAATGTTAGGATAGCGTCTTCCAAGTTTATGTTAAGCTTAGAAGGTAATAGGATAGTTGTTTCAAGAGATTGAGTTGACAACTGTAGTTCAACCAAAGTTTAATCCTTCTTCCTTTGTAAGTCCTGCAGTAATTACCTCAGACATGTATATATAAGCGCATCTCAAGCCACTTTCCGCTAGTCCGAGACGCATGAATTTCAGTACTGCATGTCATGTGTAAATTCTCCTGCATAAGACTTCAGTATTTAACTAGGACCTCTCGTCCCTGTATACTTGTTGAGACTCCATTCGAGACACCCTTACTCCTCCGGTCTCTGTCCATACACAACATAACTACATATAGTCAGTCTCATATCACTACGTATTCTGCGTGGAAACAACTTACATGGGCCAATACGAGTGGATGCTTCTATCCTTCAATTCACGGCGAACTTTGGCCAGCAAGACATCAACTTCTTCCTTTTTCCAACCCAGAACGCGGGTAAAGACGGCGACACTGGTACTTTCCAATGCCGAGATAGAATTTTCTAGATGCCATGCGCCTTCAATCTTGTCAGCATACACGCCCCACAATGTCAATGCGGAATGAGACTTACCCAGCTCTTTGTGCTTTTCATCCTTTGGCCAAGTATTCTGAGGCCATTTGAAGACCTGCTCTCGAACATTCTGGAAGCCCTGCGCCTCGAGTTTTTCTTTGTATTTACTCGCGCCGTCGCACGGTCTCCCAATTAGCTTTGTGCCCTCGATGATCTTGTTCGCCCACTCCAAGGTTGCAGAGTCTTCCTTCAGAGTACCGTCGTCGCTTGTCATCGGCCACAAAATATCCGCCACTTCGACCCACCCACCGGGCGCAACGTTGTCATAAGCGCGTTTGAAAAACCCAGACCAGTCTGCCAATCCGCCCGACATCATGCGACAGTAAACAAAGTCGAACTTGACATTGAACGTCCAATCTTCCTCGATATCGTCGACCTGGAAGCTCAAGTTTGGAGGAACAAAGGAGCTCTGGATGGGACTGAGGTCAACTCCAATGACAGAAGTGTCTGGATGCTCATCTGCAAAGTCTGTGGCCCAAAGCCCAGTTCCTGTTCCTACATCCAGGGCATTGTGGATTCTGTGTCCATCTTGACCGGCGGGGGAAAGGTAAAGTTTATCGCTGAAGGTCAGCAGGAAGAGATGATGCTGCAGATCAAGCCTGTCTTGTTCTCGCTCATCGTTTGGCATTAAATACTGTCCATCTTTGTATGCGTGGAATGTGCGACCATTTTCCTGGCGGTATTTTAGGATACTAGAGGTGATTGACGTTGTAGAACTTGTTTCTGAGCCTAGCGAAGAATCGCCGTCTGTGTCGTTCGCTGCTTCTTCGTCGACCTGGAGTGCAGGAGCGGCTATAGGTTCAGTGGTTATACTCATAGTAGCTGGATATAATAAACGTGTAAAATTATAATGTTCATGGAAGAAAGTCAAGACGAAAAAGATATCTGGAATTCGCGCAGGTCAGTTGAGGGGCTTTGGTAATTGCGGCGCATTGGCGTGTGGTGTGGGTAACATCGCATGATAATGATAGAAGCGGCTGGCCAATGATACCAACAGGATCAGTTACCAAGCGACATTGTTGGTTCGCATGTCTGTTTCTGGTTCTTTGTTGCAGGGTTAAACAGTACGGCCTTCCTTTTTGGTCGCACATCCTTGATAGAGTGAATCGTCAACCATCGGGAGAAGGATAAACGGTAAGCACATGAACGTAAATGTTTTGATGTTAGAAAAAATGCGATTCATCGTAAGCTGAGTAATCTATGCCTAACATCGTATCTAGAGTCTCGTCTCTTTCAAATTACATCATTGTACACAGCATCTCGTAAATCTTTTTGTGTTACGTGTAGTTCAAATGACCTCTGGACTTCGCAAACATTCAGTTTAGGCGTCAGTTTTGCTATTTGGATTTGCATGATATCAGGTAACGCAGTTGCTTCCTATAGCAGGTCTATCAATATCGTGATATAATAAGGTTTACCTCAAAGCAATAATCTGTCCAATTTAGTAGCATATCTGACAATATCTTCGCATTTTCCAGTCTACGCCCGGGTCATGCAAGTCAGAAAGTTATTACTGAGGTAGGGACCTTGAGAAAAGGCAAAGTGCAAAAGGGGTATATCTACCAAACTTATCGCAACAAGGGTCTTAATCAATAGTCCGACGATAGTACCTCAGCCCGACTCTCTTCGACAATCATCAAGAAAGTAAATGGGGAGGCATGAGGGTAAAGGGGACAGAAAGCCATAGTGCGCTGCTTGGGGATGCCTATGTTCATGGACTAATGGATGGCGAGGGTGTTAGGGAGGATCTAAAAGAGTTGGGAACGTTCAAGTTGCACTAAATCTCTATGTTCCATACTCATCATTCGATCTTTACTTGAGAGCCGTATTAAATTCAAACGTCATACTGGAGTACCTAGCAAGCTACCACGTAGAAACCTTTGCTGAATTTAAAATTCTTGTCACATTGTGACGGACTGTGCGACAAAAGAAAGCACGTTGATATGTCTCCGTTGAGGAGCCCGGTGCTTTACCTGCATTCATAAGACATCCTCCAAGTGCGTCACCGTGAATTTCGAAGCATGGACTGCGGTTTGCCTATCTCTGGATATTCAATGACAGAAGCACATCGAAGGCATTGTGTATCACTTATAGGCGATCGAAAATGCCTCCATCTCAGAACTCATCATGTCAACGACCTTCTCAGGGAAGAGCCGCCTCTCGATCTAGACTGGGATGTGCAACATGCAAAAGAAGGCACGTGAGGTGTAATGAGGCGTATCCAAAATGTGGGCCTTGCTATCGGCTGAATCTACACTGCTACTATCCACACCGTTTGCAACAAACCACCAGGCCAGCAAAGCAACGAATACTGTTCCCATCTCCGAGCATCTTCGACGCTGTGCAAGAGGAGATTGATCCTACATTTCACACTGACTCAGCTTCTTGTTCTGGTAGCAATATATACACCGATATCGATGTCTTTTGCAATAGTTGGGCAGGAGAACTCGAATGTTTGGTCAGCTCCAAGCCTTTATTGCCCAACAAAGGGTACTCCAAAGATCAGTCGCTTGGGCTATCTGGTACGGAGGTGCCAATGGTGCTTGGATATACAAACTCAGAGCTCTTTGGCCATTCAGCAACCCTCTGGATGACGCCTCTTCCCAGCCCGGATCCTAGTTTAATGTCGACACATCTCACTTCAGGAAAGTCAGAGGATAATTCTCTCTTCATGGCCTTTCGAAAGATCATGCAACCGCCGGGGGCGATGTTAATGGGGGGCATCAAGAAGTGGAGGCACTTGCAGCGATACCTGATGACCCTGGCTTCGCGGAACGAAGCCGTAATGACCGCTTTATGGTGCCTAGATACTCTACTTGGGAGGCATGGTATTGGTGATTCAGTATTATCGAGTCATCATCATCAAAACTACATCCAGAATTCATTCCACACGACAACCTACTTGATTCAACAAGATCTGTCTCTACCTCAATCCGGCTTTAGCTCGAAGATCGATTATTGCCTAGCGGCTTTGTTCCTTCTGGCGTGGACTAAGGTTCTCTGTGATCATGTTGAACATGACAGCGAGTCTCTGTTTCCCACTGACCTTGCCGATACCATCATTACATACTCTTTCGACTGGAACTGGTATTCAGGACAGCTTCTATCGTGGTTCAACTCTTTCGATAGTAAAGCTTCTCATCTAGGAGGACCATCTCTATTATCGCCTAAAGCACTCCATATTGTTTCTCAATATCCCATTCAGATAACCAGTTGCAACTATGAAGAGTTGAAACACAGAAGCGAGTCGCCTACTGGTGACGAAGACATCGAACTCATTTCTCAAGCCCCGCTATCGGGCGTTTCTGAACGTGGTGATACCAACATCGTCGTCCCTGCGAGGAGTCCGTGTGATTTGAAGGAGATAGTATTACGAGCAATCTTACAGCCAGCTGCTGAATGGTACCTTAAAACTCAAGCCTGCTGCCGTCAGATAAGCTCTCTTGACAAACATCACTGCAAACGATTTACCCCAGATGCCGAGATGAAAGTTGCCCTCGCAGGGAAGCAAATCGAGAGCAAACTTTGGGACTTGTGGGCTCAGTGTCCATCTGTTATATCTCTATCCACAGCTGAGCTGTCGATGTCCCTCACCCCCGACCTAGCAACGAGAGTACAAGAAGTCTCGAGTGTGTACCTAGCCAGCTTTTGGATCCTACACGTCTATCTCCACCGTGTATGCTGGTGGCACCTTCCACATACTGAAGCAGTGAAGGGTGCCCTACAAAGAACATGGGAGCACATGAAGAACTCATATGGGGAGCGAGATAGTTCAGTTCAACAAAAGACGGTCCACCCCGCTTTGATGTGGCCGGTGTACCTATTCGGAGCAGAGTGCGAAGCTGATGAGCAGCGCAGATGGGCAATTGAACAGCTTAAAGCCTTGGGAAGAACCAGACCAGTGCTCAAGTCTCAAAGCCAGGACCTGGAGACTCTACCCGAGTTTCGTATTAGTCACGGAGCTACGAGGAATTCGAAACGGGCAAGTCTGTTACTTGAGGCGCTTGTTCAACAACAAGCTGAGAAGAATTGCAGAGTTGATGATAGAGACCTAGCTATGGAAATGTTCAGTTGCTATTTCACTATAGTATGATACCAAGCTGTTTTGTTTTGAAATTGCTACCAAACCCGATGAGATGTTATCGCAGTATGTGCCCATGCCTAGCTGCGAGTGCGAAATCGTTCAGACCTCGATCGTCCAGTTATGACACTTTAAGACTAGCCTATACTAAAGTGCAGCTCAGAATTTGTCAAGGTCCACATCACGAAGCTCATTTCAACGAAATCAGTCTTCAGCATCGCGAGGATCGTTGTTCCGCCAGAATTTCTCATAGTCATCCCATGTTTGTGAGGGAATAGCCAGAGGTACAGTCAAAGGCGCTAGAGGTACATTCTTCTCTTCCATCTCCTTGAGCCTTGCCGCCGTCTTGGGGTGCTTCTTGTTCACGCTGTAGACGGAGATACGGTGGCAAGAACTGGTGACATGCAGGCCCCAGTTCCAGGTCGTGCGCACATCTGGTGGCTCAGTATTCAGGGCGTTATCCCAGCAGCGCACAACAATCTCGATCCAGCCCTCAACATCACATGGTAGATCGATGCTCCAGGTACGCCATGTCCACTTGCGTTTCTTCGAAAGGTTTTCCAGAGGCACCGTGTACCAGTTGAACCCACCATCTGCGGACAGCTCTACCCTTTCAGGCCACCGACCGCCACCAGAATAGGCCCAGCCCTTGCATCTGATAGAACCCTCGTGGAGGATGACCTGCTTGGTCCAGGGTGACATGATGGCTGAGCTGACGGGCATTTCCTGGACTTGGATGCCATCTGTAAGGGCCATATTGTACTTGCCGACCTGTTGCGGAAAGTAGAGGTATTCCTGGCTTTGAACAGGTGCACGAGAGGGTTCCTTGATAGCCTTGATACGGTATAGCCACTTGACGTTGCGAGCTCCAATGTAGCCGAAGACGATGACACGAAGTGGATAGCCGTGAATCCTAGGGAGTGGCTCACCATTCATGTTCCAGGCTAGCATCACTTCATTCGTCTTCACTTTGTCCCATGGGATGCTCACGAGATAATTCATGGTTTTGTTGTCCTTAAAATACGTCTCAGCACCGTAGAGCTCAAGGTGCTTAGCCCCATCGACAAGACCGCCACATGCCTTGATGACTTTCTTAAGGCTGATACCTTCGTACTCAGCTGTGCCAATTGCACCTTCAGCCCACGGAGCTTGGGGTACTTCATCACCCTGACCGGGATACTTGAGGATCTGCTCAATACGACGGGTGCCGGAGCATTGGATAGTTATGGTCTTTTTCATTCGAGGAAAGCGTGACTCATCCATCAGGTCATCAAGAGTGAAAGAACCAGGCTTAGCCACAAGACCATCGAGGGTGAAGCTGTAGTCCTCTTTATCGATGATGGGAATGCCACCGTGGTTGCGCACGAAGTGCAGAGAGGTTGGTGTGATCTCCTTATCAGTGACAAGTCTCTTGGGAGGCTCGCCGTTGTAAGGAAATTGCAAGAGATGGAGCATTTCAGGGTGCTTCTCCTTGAGAACGGTTTTCCATGAGTCCTCGGGAACATCAGCGAGCTCGCCGCCGATTGCATGGTGCCACATCTTCCAGTAAGTTCCCGGAAGCACAGGGTTTGTGCCCGGAATTTCGGCCATTTGGAATTCCGGGTTAGGAGGGAAAGTCTGAGATGTGAGGATTTTGTGGGCAGCCGCTTTCTTGTCGGGGTAGTTCTCCCACTCAACATATCTCGTAAATAATCAGCTTAAGCGATGCAAGAACATTGGGGTCTCGGTGTTAACGTACCCCTTCCAACCCTTGCGTTCCCTCTGGAAGAGCTTCTTTGGGTCTCCAACCGCCTTGATTGCGGCTTCATCTTTGGTGAGCTCACCAAAGACGTGAGGAGGTATAGCTTTGGTCTCAGGGCCAGTCATATCCAGCACGGGAAGCACTGCGCCGGACAAGCCTTGTTCAATCTTCCATTCATCTGGACGATTGCTGATTTTAGTCTCTGCACCGTTACCATCGGTGACCTTCGCCTTTTTCCTTGGACTGCTCGCAGCAGGCGCCATCTTGACGATTGTTTAATCTGATATGTTTGTAATCCACAGCGGTGGTTCAACTATTGACTTGAGAGTGGTCTTCCCCCGGGGCACGGAGGGATGGGTAAATGAAATAAGCCAGGGAAGAACTGGGAAGAGGAAAGTAGGAGAAAAGGTAAGCAAAGACCGACGAAAGCGTCTAAACGATAAGGATATACTCTGCGGGTGGAGGAGGGTAGATGATGAAAGTTTGTTCAAGCCATGATATCCAAGGTTGCAACATAGACTTTGGTGTACACGTCACAGCGTTGTTGACATTATTCTGCCCTCGATCGCAATTGGCTGTATCGTGTGGCTATCTACGGTACGAGCGGCCGCAACCCTAAGGTAGAACTTCTTACTGGTCTGCAATTGCTAATCGTTGTTGTAAGGTGGGTAATAAAGTTTGTCAGCATGTAAGCTAAACCATGCGGTAATGCGTACCAGACCGTTTGATCCAATTGCAACACACCATTCCATTTCGACCCTTCAATCGCCAAGTACCTGTACCTGAAAACCAGGTACCCGGCCTGATCAAAGTGATATAAAAACATCAAACATCCTGTGACTTAATGTTTGAAGCTTGTTGAGCAATTCTTCATATCGTGTTGACATCTTGTATTGATTAGCAGTCATTTATTCCGTCTAATTGGCCTTTCTGGATAATTACAGCATTTCCGGTCAACCAACGATCATGACTTCTGTAAGTCTTCCATGTATCAGTCTTGCCCGAAAGACGTGAACGGTATTCTGCTTGCCGATTTTGACTGCCTATGTTGACCAAGCGAACAGACTGAAATGGTAGCTTCAAATCCTATCAGCACTTTGGCCAATGGTAAGTGAAACTGAGGGATTGTCTCCTGGCAGCATACCTTGCGGTTTTCCCACCGGAGTTTTTTCACATAGCCTTTCCATTGTCGTCAAGTACACTGACGGTTCTCTCACAGGACAGCCAAGTGAGAACCCCGGCAGCGTCCAGCAGATCCGTTATGGTCAAAGCAACGGCGGTCTAGTCGTTCTCAGCGACACCCAGACCATCGAAATCCTAGCGCACTTTGCTCGCGAGCGCATACCAGAGAGGAGCGTCCACGCCAAAGCTGCAGGAGCCTTTGGCGAGTTTGAAGTTCTAGATGATTTATCGGACCTCACTGATGCGGCCTTCCTGACTGGCATTGGCAAGAAAACGCCAATTCTGACACGCATCTCCACTGTCGGTGGAGAGAAAGGCTCTGCCGACACAGTCCGCGATGTCAGAGGCTGGGCTACCAAGTTCTACACCGAAGAGGGTATTCAGGACTTCGTATTCAATGACCTTCCTGTGTTCTTCATCCGCGACCCGATCAAGTTTCCCAGTATGAATCGCAGCCACAAGCGCCACCCGAGGACAAACATCCCAGAGAATAACATGTTTTGGGACTTCCACGTTAACAATCCAGAAGGGATCCACGCGCTAATGCATCTCTTCGGCCAACGAGGAATCCCGGAGTCGGTGCGGCACATCAATGGATTCAGTGTCCACACTTATACACTGAACAAGTCAGACGGCAGCTATGTGTACGTCAAATGGCACTTCAAGCCAGAGGGTGGAGTCAAGACAATGGATCCTGAGAGGGCGGCCAGACTCGCGGGTACAGACCCAGATTACCATGTGAGAGATCTCTTCAATTCGATTGAGGCCGGGGACCATCCCACCTGGATTGTTTCCATCCAGGTTATGCAGCCTGATGAGGTCAAGGATGCGTCAATCGACATCTTTGACTGCACCTTTACTTGGCCCTATGAGAAATACCCTCTGCGTCGTGTGGGACGTTTAACTTTGAACAAAAACGTAAGTGTGCATAATTTCAACCTACGCTCCTCGCCTGAACCGCGCTAAAAGGCTTTAATTGCTGACAAGCTTCGCTGCCGCGTTTCAGCCAGACAACTACTTCCAGGATATCGAGCAAGCGTGCTTTTCCCCATCCAACATGGTTCCTGGAATCGGTCCTTCAGCAGATCCAGTGCTCCAGGCCCGCATGTTCTCTTACCCGGATGCCCATCGGTACCGAGTCGGTCCCAACTACTTCCAGCTGCCGCCCAACAGACCTCACAACAAGGTGTACGCTCCATACGTTCGCGATGGGCCATCCACATCAAACGGCAATTATGGAGGCGACCCAGACTACGTCTTTTCTGAGCTGAGACCTGTTTCAGTGAGCAGTCGCGTTCAGGTACCGACGCATGAAATCTACGATGGGCAAGTCACTGCGTTTGCGACGCAGTTCAATGAGGATAAGGACTACGTCCAGGCTCGCCAGCTGTGGAACATCATAAGTGCCGAAGGCCTTGGGAAGGAATTCATTGGTAACGTGCTCGATACCTTCAAAGGTCTTGACCCACAGTTAAAGGCAAGAGTTATCGAGTATCTCGGCCGTGTCGACAAAGAGATCAAAAGGCAATTGGAACAGGGATAAATGGCCTGATTATCACAAGTTGTCAGGATGTCAGAAGAAGTGGCCGCTAAGAGCATAAGAGACGAAATATTTTGGTCACCTTATGCTGACTTGGGCTGTGCTTTAGGCTACTTTATTTCTGTACCCTAGGCCTTAGAGGATAATTCTTCTGACACCCACCTGCAAGTGTAGGTTTTTCAGTATTGGGACCGTGACCTAGTACATCGCGGTGTTCCGATACATGCATTTCGAGTACATTTACGAGTCCAGATGTCGATACCAAGACACCTCTCAATTGACTTTGCTTATCAACTGCTACTAATGTACAACGGTAATGATCTTAGTGGGCCGGGTCGCCCGGCAAGAAATAGCGTCAACAACGAGGGTTCTCCGCTTGCCAGTAGATAACACGTCCATTTTCCAGGCACATTCCCAGGGATAAATGATGGGATATCAATTGGAGAGATAGGCGAAGAGCAAAGATCGATGACGAGGTTCACAACTCCCACGCCTCTTACTTCCTATCCCCCTCGTGTGGCCGAACGGCAGCTATCGTGAGACGCATAGGTGGACCGTACACTATAAGCTCCACATAACATGTGAAACCTCAAGAAACATAAGAGGTTCAAGCCAGCCAGTGCGCTCTTTACTGTGTGTAAGCTTTATAGAACCCCTCATAGGCTTTGGATGTTTATGGTTGATTGCTTATACTTAAGCGGGGAAGATGACGTTATTTTAGTCAGTGCTTACATACAGCCACTGTCTTACTAGTCAAGGCTAGAGCCAGCCACGTATACAGCTGTCAAAGTCAATTGAGATACACAAGCTCGTATTTAAGCTGCAAGTAGGATGGTACTGAAATAACGGTACAATATGGTACTCTCATGATCCAAAGCAGCTGCAAAGGTACAATAACGGTGGTAGAAAGAGCTGCCCTTCTTGTTAGAGGCGGCAACGGTTCAACTAGTACCAACCGTCAAGAGCGAGCTTCGGCAAGCCAGGAACCAAGGGCGACATACGCGTGATTTCAAAAGCTGATATGTGAATATTTTCATTTATCCATTGTGGGCACATGGAATACCATCCTACCGCGGAAAGGATTTATGACACGTACAGTGAAGCGACTTTGTTAATTGTGAGCGATTTGAAAGACATGGCCAATATAAAGATTTTGTCTATCCTTCAAACTCTCCCAGTTGTGGCTCGCAGCGTCATAATTGGGGGGTTGCAGGGCTGTTAGCAGTCATAAGGACATGGGACTCATTCTTGCCTTCTCACCCATCAGTAACAAAGCAATGACCTGCCAGCGACGACAGTGGTTAACACATCTGAGCGATTCGAATCACCTCCATCTGTCAATCCTGATACAGAACCGTTTCAGTATTCCTCACAAACACCTTCCACAGGATTATGATACGCTGCCATAGCCTCTCAGAAGTGCGCCAGTCCATCGACCATATCTAAGAAACCGACCAACACGCAGGATCGGATGGGAGTCGAAGTGTGGAGCTGAAGGTGAACTCTGTCGTAGTACGCGGACGAAATAACGGTAAGATACCTGTGTTTGTTGAACTGATACGCAGTGAAGTAAAGTCTACTCCTCCACTAAGAAAAGCAAACCTCCTCTGTTTATTTCTGTCTACTCGTCTTCGTGGGAATCTTCATTTCCTCCACCTGGCAGTATATGCACGTAGGTGAATGAACGCTCCGTCGTAAAAAGGGTTGTTGGTCTTCGAGTTGTGCTTACTGTGGATCTTGTCTAAGACAATAGGCAAGACGACCTTCAAACGCTGGAATGCTGATGTTTCATGGGCCGATCTACGTCATGTCGCAGCCTACAAAGCCCAATTCCACTTGCCAAGGTGTACTATACGATTTGATGGGCTGTTGGAGATGGGGTTTCAAAACATAAGCTCTAAGATCGCTGTTGGAGAAACTAGCAATGGAAATGATTTACATGATCGGTCAGGATGCTGAAAGCTGCACTAGAGGATCACCCAGAGGATATGGTAAGACTCAGGGCTTAGGTATTTGGATACGACCTGTCTTTCAAGAGTCAAAGGTCGACTAAACAACACATTAGGTTACATTGCAGAATACATAGATCTAATGCAGATATATGAACTAAGATACCTAGATGTAAAGATGCTGTACTTAACTAGATGAACCTTGAACTTCGAAGCTTACTGTCTCTGTGTAAGCTTTACTACATGCAGAATATATCTGGGATATTCGTTTCAATTAGTGCCACGAAATTCACATCTGTTAACTATAGCTGTGCTATGACAATTTAAGTTGATTCCACCTCCCATTGAGCCTAAACCTTGCATATAATGGTGTCCATGTGTCCAGAAGTCGACGAGTATATGTATCTGCGGTCTTCGCCATCTTCCCTATATCACACTGATCACCTTTTCAATATCATCATTCTGCAACGTCTAGAACTGCACACAGAATTCCACTAAATCAATTCAAGGTACGCTGCATTTTTAGATCGTCGTTCAAAGCTTACATTGCATTCTAACCCACTTACTCAGATGCCTTCTGCCCGTGGATTCGTTAACTCTCTTGGCCACGGCGACAAGTTCACAGCGACTTTCGTCATCGAGGAGACTATATACCACTTCTCAGGCAAGATCAGTCCGGCTTTACAAGACTTCACAAGCAATTAATCAACCCTGCAGTACCACAGTGGGGACCAGTTGACTTCCACTCAAGATTTTGATGGGAAGGTTGGCACAGAGAGTCTCCTTCTCACTGCATCCAATGGAGTTAAGATCACTGGCTATCTTAACATGCCGGTAAACCCAGCAAGCCGTGTTAGTGGGTCTGCTATCTGGCACCAGTCTGATCTGCGGTAAAACTAAGGCGTAGAAGACGCAGGATAAATCTCTTTACAAAACTGCGTCCTGCCCAAGGTGTTATACGACAACGTGTACTTCACGTCACTAGTTCTTGTTTCACCATATATAATGATACATTCACTCTACAATGTAATTAGGAAAGAAGTGGCGAGTTCTCAGATTAGTATCTTGGATATGAAGCATTTTTGCAATGCAGCTTCCATGCTGACCAAGAGTGTATGCAGCGTAGTGAGAGCCCAGTGTGCTCGACTCCAATCGCACAAAGTCGCAGTATCGTTGATACGTATCAACTCCAGGTGACTGAAATTTATTTACCAGCACGATACCTCTGCCAACTGCTCTTCATACGAACAGCCTGGCCGGGAGTGAACTCGGTGAAACACGAGTCGAAGCTGTAGTCCATAAAGTTGTGAATGGGGTCTACACCAGGACGGTCCGGGCAACTGAGATGAGGTGTATTAGTCATTGACAACCCAACAATGGAGCCAAGATAACTCACGTGTTACGGCCGATAGGGCAACCAGAGGCAGGGATAGCCTCGGCGGGGGTATCATCAACAAAGTCACCATCTCCCTTACACCCGCCTAGGAAAGTATGCCAGAGGCCGAGCCAATGGCCGATCTCATGAACGCTGGTCCATCCCATGTTGTAGTTGGTAAGAGGTCCCCCAGGAAGGCTGCCACTAGCAACGATAACGCCATCGAAGACGAACTCCTCGGAGCCCTGCGTGACGTTGTCCATAGGAGGTGCAGCTATACCCAGTAGTCCACCTTCCATGGGTACATAATAAAGGTTTATGTCTGCATAGGTACCTTTGCGAAGCGCTCCCTTCATTTCCATCAGTGCTTGATACTCCTCCAAGCCCGCCCAGCTTGCGTTGACAACCCAGTCAGTGCTCAGGACGTTGAAGGCAAAACCATACTTGGGGTAGGTTTCGTTAAGAAGAAGCATCTGCTCGTCCACAGCCGAACCCTGCAGGATTGGTCAGCGATTATCTTACAGCCAACTTAAGTAGAAGAGACTTGCATTCAGGTAGCCGCCCTCTACAGTTTCATTGTAAGCAATGATGTGGTTGTAGATATTGATGTTTATCACAGGACTATCACCGATGCCCATTATGGAGGCAGAAGATTTCTCCTGGGCGGTGAGCTCTTTGGATGCCTGTATCTGGTGCCAATTCGGCGGAGGGGCACCACACCGGCTGTTGGGAAGGCTTTTGGCAAGGCTGCCAGTTGTAGCCAGTGCGGCGAGGGAAATATCGAGGCGCATTCTGATGGAGGAGATGAGACAGATGAGAGAGGTTGTTTGAGACCGATGTGCTTGAGTCAATTGTATCAAGACCGAGAATTCCCGCACTATATATACATGCTGGATTCTATCTATAGTGGCCTTGTTCTTCTTCCTGTTTCCGTATTCTAGTTGTCGGCAATCGGACACTATCACCATCGAGTTGGCGGTAAACCTTTCGATATCAGCATCTAAGATTACGATCTGCAAGGTCCCAACGATCGGCCCGCGAAGCCAAGAATATTTCCCGCAACCAGAGGGAACACAATTGGACAGTTCTATATACACGTGGTAGTATTCATCTTCCGATGGATATAACTTTAATACGCGACATCCAATGACTGATGTTAATACGGGGCTACCAATGATATCCCCGGTTGCACCCAGGGGCTAGCCGATTGAGGAAGTTGCATCTGCTGGCTATGACATGTGGGCTGAAATGTCTACCATTCGTTCTGATATCGAGTCAGGTCAATACAAGACCGAGTATGACTGGCAGAAGGATCTGTTCATGCGGGTGTTTGGCCCTGGCCATGACGGTCACATGTATATCTACCCTGACTTGTTGGATGTATTTCGCTGGGAACGTCAAGCGGCCCTTGTGTCCATCAGTGAGGATGGACTCAAGCTGCCTGTCATTAAGGTCTACCAGGACGTGGTTGCCTCGCCCAAGGATGCGTCTGCAGTCACCCAGATCAACGGCAAGGATGCAGTCACCTATATCGAGGATTTTGTCAATCAGGTCGGAGAGAACCAGGACCGTGATGCCAACTACAATATGATGTTTTACTCTCGAGCTCAGGAAACCGTCTTCAAGACTTTGGGTCACTTCCACCGCGGTGGCCGTCCGCAGTAAGTCCAATGCCTAGCTCCTTTACTAAAGCACAATACCACTAACGCTGTTCACTTCAGGTTTGTGTACCCAGGCGAGACGACAACTCTGACATTCCAGAATGGGTCCAAAGTAGAAATGAGGAACAGCGCCCAGGTCACGGGCAACTGGACCGGTGTTGTCGATTCCAAAACGTTCTGTATGTCCTATCATCCCATTCTTTATTTTGGCTGATACATTCCGCTAACTTCCAACACAGTTGCCAAGCTTTGTCCCAACGCACTGTCTGATGGCGAGCCACACGACGCTGATGTGGCGAGCCACAAGAAGCCTGGACCTACGGGTGAGGAGGCTAGGCTGGCGTCGACTGCAGATGAGTCAAGGCTCCCTGGGTATCCGAAGCCGGTGATCATCAGTAGTGACAAGAGCGCATCAGGCTACTTTCTGGAAGGGTCTGAATACGAAGACGTTGCTGTACTGGTGCTGACTAGTATGTCCCTCTTAGCCGCGCCATCACAAAAGACAGTTCAGGACTTTTACGCTGCAGCCAAGCGTGCCGGCAAGAAGAAGCTAGTCGTAGACGTGCAAGTCAACGAGGGTGGCTTCATCCTCTATGCCTATGACATGTTCCGGCAGCTCTTCCCTGACATCGTGCAAGACGTCCAGGGTCGGCGTCGACTCTCACCTGGGTTCACCGCCATGGCCAAGGGCGCGTCAGAGATTTGTCGCGACTTCGACCCTGTCGCTACTGAGGAGGAGGATGACGAGGATAAGATGCTTCTATGCCAGAGTCCATTCTACTACGGCTATGACCTGGATAGTACCCTTCACAAGTTCAAGTCGTACGCCCAGAAGTACACGCCTTATACTCTCAACGGCGACAAATTCACCAACCTAACAGTATGGGACTTGGGCGATATCACTGACACGAGTAGCCCCCAGTACGGCTTCAACTTTAACGTGACCGGTTATGGCGACCGCCTCAACTTTACGCGGCCTTTCAGCGGCCCAGATGATATCGTGCTGCTACTTGACGGTTACTGCGCATCTGCGTGCACCGTCTTTGCGCAATGCATGATTCACGATGCTGACGTTAAGACCATCTCGATCGGCGGTCGTCCTCGCCAGGGTCCTATGCAAGGAGTCGGTGGCGTCAAAGGCTCTCATGTCTACGGCCACACGGATATCAAAGCGCACGCGGGCTATGTGAAGAATAAGCTGGAGGGCAACAGTTCTGCCATTCTGAAGGAGATGGATAGATACACCAACTACATCCTCAGCCGCACTCGGTATATGGCTGTCAATGTGCTAGACTCTTACCTTCCGGGGGACAGGGAGAGTGGCCCACCGACACAGTTCGTTACTGAGCACTCAGACTGCCGGATGTTTTGGACAGAGGATATGGTGGACAGCCCTGCTGCTGTCTGGAAGGCGGCTGCTAGGGCGGCCTTCAAGGACGGCAAGTGCGCAGCAGGTGGTTTCAGCAAAAGAATCTGAACAGGGCAGTATGTAACTTCAATAAAGACAACAGGAATGGCCCTGCTGTAAATATAGAATACGGTGTTGAATCGGTGGTCGTAACTAGTCTTGTTAACTTGCATCTCGCTCTGGGAACGAGAAAGTTGATGGTGTTGTAGCGCTTCGAGTTGTTTTGCCGCCTCGCGCTCAGCCTGCTCGGATGCCATATATAGAGTTATGCCAAGCGCATTGGGGCTACCATTCATGCCGCGTATCTTGGATTGCTTCATGGTAATGGCTTCCCCGCTGGGGTAGGGCAATCACAATCTGAAATGAAGAATAGTATGGTCAGGCGGGTAACAGATGAGTTGTCCTCTAAGGTTTAGGCTGCTCAGATAAATCAACTAAGTATCAGTGTAAGCTTGCATAGGATAACTACCAACTAGTAGATTATCTCGTCTCTTATTGTTAAAATACGGTAAACTGTAAATTTAAACCCTTGTTATTTGTGGCACCTACCCAACCAAGACTCTTGAGACCGCACTGAACACACTTACTAAACTTGTTAATGAATTAATTAGCCCTCCTCATTGTAACAGATCGCAGCCTGGTACTTTTCTTCCACTTTCCACTTTCGAAACGGTACACAATACACGGCTCATACGAGTGGGTGATCTCTCCACCGGCCAATCACTGACATTGACGTTGCATGTCATCAACTGCGGGAGGCCGACCAAATCGCGCTCACTCGGAGTAACACCAGCCAAAGATTTCCATCAACAGAGTTGCACTTTTGGCGGGGTCTAATTCCAATAATTGCATAAGACCTCCTTTCTGTTACTATAATATGATTTTTAGGCCGAGCTATAAAATGTCTTGCTTACTTATTTCTGATCTGCTTTTCTTCCTCCTACCTACACAGCCAGCTTTGTTGCAACAACCATCTGTCCTGTTGCAACCATCTTTCCGAATTTTCCTTGACGTCATCCGTACTACTGGTACAGTTCGTGCCCGAGCCACTTCTCTGGTTTACCTTGACATCAAATTGAATGGGAGTCTACACCTGGAGCCATGGCCCAGTCCCCATCATCAGGCTGCAGTCTGCTGCTTGCGATACCGCCAGAAATCCGCCAGAAAATCTATGAATTGTGCATTCCACCCGACGTTCGGCTTAACGTGGGTCGGGGCCTGTGCTATATGATCCGTGGAGAAGGCGACGGATTTCAATACGAGCAAAAGACTCATGGCAGTGAAGATATTGCTGTTCTAGAAGACGCCGGTGAAGACATTATTGAATCAGACCCAGTGGAAGCTGACGACGGGGGCTTATCCGATCCCCCAACGGTGCAAGATATCGGAGTGTCTCCAACTCATCGAGACCCCTTTCCTGGACTGCTTTTTGTCTGCCGACACATCACAGATGAAATCAAGCCCATGATATACAGGAGTGTCACTCTTACGGTGGACATTTGCGATGGTGGCGAAGCTTATATGGCGAGCGTGTTTAGTCTCGAGACAAGGGAACACTTCCGCAAAATGATTCTGGTCGTGACCAGTGATACGCTTTGCGACGGCGCCGACTTTGAGATGAACCCGAAAGTCTGGGACCAGGTTCTCAAAAACCTCTCAATACTGGGGATAGTTATCGAGCCGCCGGAATCTTGGATTTCCTATTACGAGGAAAAGAACTGGACAGCATGGCTGACAACCACTTTGGAGTACATAAACCGAGCCACCTCCACAGAGATGAAGATCGTCGCGGATACCAACAAAATGGCAGAGGCGACTCAGATCGTCGAGAAAGCGATGCCAGGGCGGTGCAATTTCCAGAATTTGCGGGACGGCGACAAGATATTTGAGAGGGCGGAGTATTCTTATGCAAGCGGCTATTGGGACGATGATGGACCAACCAGCTGCAGAGACATCATCGATGACTGCGACTTTGACTATTATTACTCGGACTAACTTTCATCCACGTTTTTCGGCGTCGGTAACATCTGCGAACATTTGGTGTGATGAAATTCGAACTATTCTGACAGAGGTCGAGACGTTGCAGGTCAGTCCCTACCTGGAGCTTGTACATGAGACCGAAGAAGTTATAAAAATACGAGTAAACGGCAAATATCATTGGCAACATAATTTTCATGAATCTGGGTATATTATATAGTATGTATCAACGATGCTGATTCTCCGGGTTGGATTTAAACCCTTGGACTGTCTCGTAGATTGCCCAGATATAATGCCTTGCTCCATACCGGCTAGAACAGTCAGTATACATACAGTTTGAATGGAACGAACAACATACGATGATAGGTTCATTTAGTAAGCCACTCTCAGTGGTTGTGTCCGCTATGATGGCAGCTCCACTATATGGTGCAAGTGACGATCGCAAACTCGGGGAACAATTGAGGTCCTTCATGCGACATCGATCATGCAGTAATGTTACATACGTCGTTATTATGTACTAGAAATCTAGTTCATAATATCAGCAAGGTCACCTAAACAATGAGATCAACAACATACCGTAATTTATTATTCAGCCACGGGATATCCTCGTAATGAGTTCACTAAGTATCTCCTCCTTAAGGATATCAATGAACTCGTCATCGTCCTTCCCTCTTGTAACAAAGTCTATCTTCTCTTCGTGCTCTCGAAGGGTATCTTCTATCTCGCTTATTATGACGCTTGCTTCGTTGTCGGCATTATCTTGTGTATATCGTAATCCTGCGATTTCGGTGTCCAAATCGACGACCTTCTTCTCGCATTGACTGAGCTGTGTTTGCAGCTTGACCACCTCGGCTTCCCCATCTGCAACCTTCTTTTCACATTGGGTGAGTTGTGTTTGGAGCTTGGTGATCTCAGTCTCCCGATCCAAAGTCTTCTTTTCGCAAAGCGCAAGCTGCGTCTGTAACTTGGCGACCTCGGCTTGCAGCACTTGGACATGCTGTGACTGGTCGTCGGGTGTATTGGGTCGTGTACGATTTTGGACCGTAGCCTCAAGCTCTAGCAGCTTGTCCCAAATTGTATTGTTATTGGGGACTAGCTCCCGGTCACGTTTGCCAGTCGAATCTTGGCTCCGTTTGCGTTTGTGGGAGGGAGTTGGGGGATCGAAGGTTGATGATTCGTTATACAGGGGTGCATCCGCTTGGCCGACCGTGGCTTTATTGTAAGAAGGTGGTGGTGGCTTCGCTAGGGTTGTGACCTTTGCACCACGGCCGGAGAACCATCGGGATATGTCATAGTCGGGACCAGAGCAGGGACTGAGCTCCTGTACGTTGGCAGAGCCGAGAGACTCCAGCTCATCCTGAGACAAGGCGTCGTCGGGGATATAGACGCGCAAAGAGGTCGTTTCCACCAACTCACACAGCGAGTCAAGAATGACTCCCGAACGTAGTCGGGCAGCCGTCACTGGCTCATTTATAAAGTTTGGGATGAGGATAGTGATGGCGTCGTTGAGCTCGAAGTTAAGACATGTTGCAGAGCTTAGGACATTTTTGATGGCATCGGGGGTATCTTGGTCAACGGAAGGTGTGAAAGAGGTGATAGATTGAGGATTTATTTGAATGCAGATGGCTGAAGTCTTGGTGTGCTGCTTATAACTAATGGGAATCTGTATTTCGAACAGCGCCGAAGTCGTATTGAGGTGTAACGTAAATCGAATCGAAGAACTCTTGGGATCAGGCTCGCAAAGATACCGTGGCGTACCGTTATACTGCCACGCAAGCACCGCCTTTACCGCATCTAATTGAACCGTCGCCATCGCGCTACCAGTTAATTTAGTATACCAAGACACGTACACGTACCTATCCTATAACGCCAATCCCTTTCCCACAAGCAACCCTAGAAGAAAAACCAGTTTCGCTGACAGGCGACCCGTGACCTCCAGATAGACTGCGAGGTCATGCCCCAGACTCCAGATAGACTGCGAGTCGGAGCGCGTGTCCCTTCTGCACCCCGGTTATTTCACGGAAGGAGGCGCGCGCTCTCGTTCGGTGGGTATAGGCCGGAATTTTATGACGGTGCAGCAGCGATGTACGGGCTTCTTTTTCGGGAAGCGGGTGGTGAGGGTGGGCGGTTGTTGTGGTTTGTTGGGTTGTTTGCGGTCGGCGACATCGTGAGGATGTAGAAGGAGAAATTGATGAGGTTAGGTGGAGTTGGGCATGGTACGTGATGAAACTGGTTACGCGATGACTAAGGAGACAGCGTCTAGCCATAATTGCACTAGTGTCTGACCCGGACGAGATGGCTCCACTTGTCTCCGACTGCCTGGTCACTTGACCAACCACAGCTCGGCACGATGCTCCAAGAAAGAATTCGAGACTATGCCGCATTAGGTAGCTCAATTAAACTCACATAGCCGGGACATAAGATAAGCCAGCGAGCACTTCTCTTGGTATTTCACATTAAGAGACGAATAAGTACAGACGAACAAGTACCTTGATTTTTGCCGTCAGCCTTTTAGAAAGATGCAAAAGAAGCCACTAACTATACTTACTAATTGAGCTCTATTGGATTAATTCTACCACTCTATCATCCTAACCTGGCCAGGAATCTCGTTCAGTTTCTCATACCATGTCCGCAGAACGATTCGTGCTTCTCTACTCCCACTAAAAGCAAATGTAAAGTTATATATGCGAAACAAAGGGTCGGGCTCATCCTCTTCCATCGCAGCCTCATGGCCCAAGTACTGCAAAGCTGCTTCCCTCTCTCTATCCATAATTGCCTCGGCAACACTTGCGGATATAAGACTATCCCACCCACCGTCCAGTCGCCGGTGACGCAGCAGGCTGACAGCGCGCTGGCGAGTTGCTAGCTCAGTACCACTGTGAGCAACAAGAAAGAGTTGCGGAGTGTAAGATACACCACGGGTCTTTGTAGGATCAAGATTCATGATTTGCTCGCAGAGGTCGACTATAGATGTGAACAGTGCCGGGAGACCCTGTTGACGCTTGACCAAGTCATGCTCGTCAGGGTCTTGGATAAAAAGGACGCGGTTGGTAGTGTGGGATAATTGCACGGGGAGAAGAGTATGTGCTTCCAACTTTGGACCCCCAGTTGTGCTCATCTCTCGTTGGAACATTTCGATTGCTTTGCTGATTTCTTTGAAGCATCGTGTATGCGGCTCTTGTCGTACTGTCAGCATAGAGAGCCCATCCAAACCAGATTTGCCAGTATTAAGATCCAAGAGATGCTTGGCATTTTCTTGCGAGAACAGAATCAGTCCACTGCACAAGGACTCGGCAGCGAGATGGGCTTGGCGAATGTGTTCCTGCGTAAGAATGGTCGAAGGTGGTGGTGCTGTGTAGAAACGCCATGCGTTAAGTGTCTTGTTCTGGGATAGTAGAGTTGGACTATCGGTAATCCCACCGTGATCAAGCGCATTCGCATGGAGCTTGAGATTCATCAGAATGGATTGCACAGAAGCAATTGAAATGGGAACTGATGAGATCCAGCTTTCGGGGTGCTGCCAAGTATTTGAATCTTTGGTGTCATCATTCCGAAGCTCCTGGAGGAGGTTGCATCCAGCCTGGAGATGTATCCGCGTCTGGTCGTGAAGCCCTTTGATGGTACACACATGGGTGAAAATAGCACTAATAACAAGCGCTCTCCACTGATCCGCATGTCTCAGCGACGTCGACTCGATAAGGGAGCGGATGGACGCATTAAACTGCTTCAGTGCAAACAAATTTCTCGAGGCGCGACCGTTCTCGGCAAAGTCCTCGTGAGCGGAACCGAGGCTGACTACGGCGTGCCAGATGGCTGCATCCAGTAGACAAACTCGTGGCACTTCAGACAGCCAGAATTCGGAGTAAAAAGCGCCGGCTAGAGATGGGGCTGTGACTTCGAGGAAATAGCGGTAGCTACGTACCTCGTCGGGGCTTTGACGTGGTAGAATGAGCTTGAGATCGGTGGCAGGATTAGGGCAGTTGTAAGGTGGGGGAACAGGTGTCTTCTGAGATGGAAAGGGAGTGTAGCCATCACACTTTCGACCAGTAGAAGTACAACGCGTACATGCGGGTTTTGCCTCATCGCAACGCACTTTTCGGGTTCTGGTAGAGTTAATATCTGAGTCTACTTATTATGATGAAGCAAAGTTTCAAGCACTCACCTGCAAGTTTGACATCCAGTCTTGGCCTTGGTATGGTATTTTCGTTTTGGTCGAGTGGCACCAGGAGCTGCATCAACTTCGATACTAACCATAACTGAGAGATTGAGAAAAAAAGCTTCCTGCTTTTCTATGAAGTATATGAGTCACTTCTTGCTTTGTTACAATTGTTTTTCAGCTGAGGGTGGAAGAAAACAAAACTTACCCTGGGGCTGGGACTGACCGTGCGCCCCACTCCTCTACTATGCTGATGGAACCAGAGTGGCTTAGCGTGAGACTAGACCGTTTACAGAAGCAATCGAGCGAGCCGGCCAATCATGAAGCATCGACAATCCAATCAGACGTTGATTGGTTCCCTTTCCAATCTAAGACAATCTCGGCTTATACTGGGGTTTGCCTGTGAGGCTAACTGTTATTACACTGAGCGAGCCGACCAATCACAAGACTGGTTAAGAACGATATCATAAGTATTGGTCGGACATGTATTTTGTAGTCTCGACTTGACTCTGCTCCCATGATTTTACTTGATCTTCTCCATATATTCCGATGTATAAAGTCAACAACTTCGCCCTCTTTCTGTCTTCTCGCTCTCATTATTTCATATTTAGTATTACACTGCAGTCTCAATCATGCGTTACCTTTCTCTCCTTCTTCCCCTGGGACTAGCTGTGCTACCACAGCAAGCTAATGCCCAACAATCCGTATGCCCTCTCCTGGGCTCTATCTTCCCACCCGTCCAACACCTAGCTAAGTCTAATGTCATTTCAAACGCCATTACCAATCTCGATAAAACCTTCAAGGAGCTCGACCGCAATGGTACCTTCCACGGGCTCAACACCACTCTCTACGTCCAAGCCTTCTCCGCTTCCGACACCCTTTTCCAGCATGGATACGTTCCTTCAGATATGAAGGGATTCCTAACCTCAGGAACGATCAACGAAAACACCGTTTTCCGCATCGGTAGTGTCTCAAAGCTTCTTACCGTTTATACTCTACTTTCAGAGGTGGGAATGGACCACATGAACGATCCTGTAACAAAGTGGGTTCCTGAGCTTGCCCGTGCAGCCAAGAAGGGCAAGGGTGATCCGACTCGCCAAATCCAGTGGAATGAGATCACCATCGGGCAACTCTGTGGGCATATGTCAGGTGTCCGTCGCAACTGTAAGTACTGCTCGGAGTGATATTGATATCAGCTCGCCTAACCATTATATATAGTCGGATTCTTTGATCTGGATTCCCTAATTGGATCCCCCAAGAATGATCCTGAAAAGTATGGTTTCCCCATTCTTGGTAAGAATGAGCAACGCAAGTGCGATATCGCGGATCCGGAGCTAGGAGCCTGTTCCCGCAAAGGTCAGTTGGTAAATACAAACTTGAAGGAATATGCTAATACCTTACTGCAGAGTTCTTCAACGGCATCACATCCAAGAACCACTTCCCCATTACGTCTAGTGGAAACACGCCCGTGTACTCGAACCTTGCGTACCAAATTCTCGCCTATGCACTGGAAGGAATGACCGGAAAGACTTTTGAAAAGGCTCTTCAATCCTCACTACTCAAACCCATCTCTATGAAACACACCACCCCGCAGGCCCCGAAGGGTAAGATCAACGCCGTTATCCCTGAGAATGAGCTGCTATCAGGGTGGAACGTTACATGGGGTGATGGTAGTCCGTAAGTCTCTCTCTTTCTCTTCAATCACTGTCTCCAATACTGATTCTCAATAGCTACGGCGGTATGTTCTCTACAACTGCAGATCTCACGCGCCTCGGCCAATCTATTCTGAAATCTTCTATCCTTGACCCCTCTACGACTCGGGCATGGATGAAGCCTATCACCCACACCGCAGACCTCCACATGTCGGTCGGGATGCCCTGGGAAATCCGCCGTACCCTCGTCCCACTCGGCCCCAATGGGACACGAGTTGTCGACTTGTACACGAAGAATGGCGCGTATGGGCTTTACACTGCCATCATAGTCATTTCCCCAGACCACGGACTTGGCTACGCCGCTCTTTTTGCAGGGCCTAGTCGCGACGTCATGTTGAGCTACATTCCTGATCTACTTGCAAAGACCCTGCTACCAGCGGCTGAGGAGGCAGCACGCGAGGATACCGGCGCGCGGTTCACAGGCACGTTCCAAGGTCCTGAGACCGAGGTCACGCTCGAGATGGCAGATACTCTCGTGGTGAAGAATTGGACTCGTGGAGGTGTCGATGTACTTGCTACCATGGCCGCTGTGTGGTGGCCAGGGTTGGAGGTAACACCCATCCTGAGGCTATACCCGATGGTTGAAGGGGATAAGAAGATATCTTTCAGAAGCACCTTTGATGCTAAGGTGGTAAATGAGCCGGAGCCTAATGCCGAGGTAAATGCAGCCTATATGACTACCGGCCCCTTCAGTGGTGGATGCTTATCTTGGGGAGCAATGGACACTCTTACATATGGGGAGGTTGGGGTTGATGACTTTGAGTTCCAACTTGACCACACTGGCAAAGCAACGAAACTTAGAGTAAGGGTTGCAAGGGAAACACTTCGGAGGATCAACTAAGTTTTGATGTGTTGGAATAGAGTTAAAGACATATAGACTAGTATCTCGACAGTGCCTATCTGATAAATAGATATTCAATAGTTTTCATATATATTTCAGTTAGATAACCAACGAATGACAAAGCTGGTCCTCTTTTTCCCTACAACACGTGCAGCTGGCACTCTATGCAATAGCAGAAGGTGCTTCTATCAAGTCCTCTCCAAGAACAGCTACAGACAGTCCTAACGTCGTTAATCAGCAAATGCGGCACCCTGACCACAGGATGTCAGAAAAATTAATCGTTAAAAGCATAAAGGACAAAATAATCTCGTCACCCTATGCCAACTTCAACTATCATTTAGGCTACATTTCTTCTGTTACCATCTAGCCTGATTAGTCAAGTCTATGTCACGTGGACACCCCGCGCAAGTGAATTAAAACAGCGCATCTTCCACTTCGATTAGTCAGATAATAAGGACCTTGAACTCAATGGCTACTGGCGACTTCAAATACACAGCTTTGCAGGATAAAGAGATTAGACTCCTAGTTCTCGATGCAGGGAAAGATGGAGACGTACTCTCGGGTGCGCTTGTCCCCGGTAAACATATTCCCGGCGAACACGTGATGAAGTACGAAGCATTGTCATATACCTGGGGCGACCAGTCAAACCCAGATTACATACATCTGCGAAATCCGAAACCACTCGGTCACGGAAACTCATGCATTTGCGATAAGACCCCTTCTGGATCACTGGCTATTGGTCGCAACCTCGCTCTTGCTTTGCGACACCTCCGTCAAAAGGACAACAGCCGAACCCTATGGGCAGATTCAATATGCATCAACCAACAAGACATCGATGAGCGATCCGCGCAGGTTCAGCTAATGCGTTATATATACAAGTATGCTCACCGTGTCGTAGCCTGGCTAGGTCCTGCAGATGAGCACAGCCCCATTGCCATTGCCCTGCTGCAAGAACTTGCCGACTGCATAGACTTTACCAATGAGGAGGATGACATCATGGACAACCGGGTAACGTTTAAGAAAGATTCGTATGACCTCATTATGAGAAGGAACCCAGACGGCAGCCACGACTGGACGAAGCCAATGCCTTACTCTGATCGCCAGTGGAAGGCTGTAGCGTCCTTGATATCGCGGTCCTGGTTCCGTCGATTATGGGTACGTCAGGAAATCTTGCTGGCAGGGAGAGACTCTATACTTGTTGCCGGCGGTGATAGTATTCCTTGGGTGCATTTTAGGGGCGCAACAGAAGTTATTGCTTCGAAAAGGGAGGCACTGGCTGGCACGATCAGCTTTAATCTTCACCGGACGATTGAGTTCGCCAACGCACGCAGCTTTTCCGCCCTTCGACACTTGAGAGACTTTTTCTCGCTCGTATCCTATACTCACGCCTGTGAGGTTACAGAACCACGGGATAGGGTGTACGCCCTGCTAGGTCTCGCAGAGGGTGGCTTTACCAGCGAAATCAAAATCGACTATAGAAAGAATGTCAAGGATGTTCATCGCGATGCTTTGGTTCGGGCGTCGACGTACCATGAACATCTCAAATTGCTATCGCTGTGCGACTCGGCCTCGGAACCAACATGGATTCCTGACTTGGAGAGGATAGAGCATATACGACCCATGACTCATGGTCGGGCTGCACTTTGCTCAGCCGAGAGAGGACATGCATTTACCAAAGAGCAATTGCTACTGCAAGGAGTTCGATGCGACTACATCGCGGAGCTAATCGGACCCCAGAACGGTCAGGATTCTCAAGAACAACTCGAAGCCGCTTTGCTAGAGGCGGCACGACGCTTTCTCGGCCATGACCCAAGTACTTGGGATCTCCAGAAGGTTCAGCAATTTGCTTTAATGTTACTCACGAATGACGCTTATATCCATCCTCCCGTTATCTCCACAATACAAGAGCAGTTGGCCGAGAGGATCAGGATCAACAGTCAAACACTTGGTGCCCAAGCCGCATACTTGACATATTACATGGATAATCGATCCATATACCTGACGAAAATGGGCTACGTCACATTGGGACCGCGAAACTGCCAGCCTGGGGACCTCGTAGTCGTCTTTATCGGTAGCCATCTTCCCACAGTCCTTCGGTCCATTGTAAACGGCGAGTACAAGATACGAGGACCATGTTCTCACCCAGCTTTACTATTTGGCGAAGCGATTCTTGGCGAGATACCAAAAGGTTGGCGACTGCGGTACCTCAAACGTGTTGGAGATCCACTTTTTGAAAATGCAGAAGGAGAGCGGCAGCATATAGATCCGCGGCTAGATGATATTCCAGTACCGGAAGAATGGGAACTTCGTTGGAGAGATAATGGCACGCCGTTTTGGTACATTGCTAAGGAAGATCGATGGACGAACTTTGATCCAAGACTAACATTGGAAAGCCTTCGGGGGAGGGGAGTCAAGGTGAACGATTATATCTTGCGGTAGGATCGCTAATATTTCCCGGCCTGGTAGCGTTGAATAAAATCCTACTAATCTACTGATACTCCTTTGCTGCCAGTTCGAGGTTTCTAGTCAATAACCTATTCTAAGACAGGGAGTCCAGAGTTATATTAAAGCTCTAGAACTTAAACAAGACATATATACAAGACACTTAGAAAGCTTACCTATTATACTGCAGTGTATAACATCTTTAATCTATCTTATAATAAGGGAGGTATCTTAATAGTCTTGGTTATAGTACTACTTAGATCTAGCTAGACCTAATATCACCTGTTAAAATAAAGTCACGAGGTACAGCCATGCCCTTTCCCTTTGCCTTGTTATCATCGTTGAGATCATGAGGAAAGAACACTTGGTTTCCAGGAAACAACAAATGGGTCGTAAGAAAGTAATCCAACCCTTTCATCTCAAGATTAGCATCGGGCCGCGGTACCTGCATCTTGCTGTAATAGTGTGGGACCTGATCCCTCTTCAAACCAAGCAAGTCATCAAGGATTTTAGGTGTGAGACCACCGATGTCGTGGCCTTTCATCTCGACATCGAACATGCTGTTGTGTTGGAAATCCAATTGCAAAGAATTTGGGAATTCTTTGTTGCCGCCCTGCCACGTACCCTTGCTACCCCAAGAGAACCAAAATTCAACCCAGCCCTTCTCATCCACTGGCGGTTGTACAGGTTGAGGGGGTGAGTTTGGTAGAGGGGGTGGAGGGAAGTATAAGATCTGATGGCGCCAATACGCCCACTTCATCTCAGCTTTGTAGTTCATCTCTACCCCAGCATTGATACCGGAAGATACGACTATCTCTGTTGGAGTGTCATTTGGCGTAAACTCCAAACCATCGCATGTGTAGGTTCGAAGGGCTCCGTAAGGTTCCCATTTTTCTTCAAATTTGTCGATCTTCACGGCACCAGACTTGAGTTTCCCCTGGACCTTCATACCCTCTTCCGAGAACAGTGTTAGCCATATGTACATACATCGATACTTTATCAATAGAACTGACCATGTCCAATCGTTGACTTAACCTCCATATCCTCAAACCCGTTCTTGAGATTCTCCTGATTTGCTTAGTTAGTGAATTAAGCGGCAATACTGCGTCATATAAAATTGCCTTACCACGAAAAACTTCCTCGACAATATGTCATGACTAAAGATAACACTGGCGGAACAGCCTCTAGGAATGGGACTCTGAATATTGCCATCAGGATTGAAGTCCAGAGGGCTTCTTCCGCTGGGTCTCAACCCGTTGTCGTGACCACCCTCGACGCCAATCCACATGATCAGGACCCCTGGCCACTTGTTCTCTCTATCCTCTTCAATGATGGAGAAACAGAATGAAGACGGTCTCAGAGTGATCATTAGGTGGTCGTTTGTCTTCCTTGAGACACCGGATATGAAGTGGTCCGAGTGGTTCTGATTCAGGTCTTTCTTCATACCTTCCAACAATGCTGTTTTCAGATTCGCACCTAGTCTTCGTGGCCTTTTGCCGTCCTTGGGCGGTTCAGTCGTATCTGGCTCCTCAAGGGTAACGGTGCTCTTTTTGAAGCTTATGCAGATCTTGCGAGAGGCATCAGGGCTGTCCTCCAAATGAACTGTGTAGTTGACCGGCGCATCGTCAGCCTTTCCAGACCCCTCAATATTCCTCAGCTCAACAGCAATGTTGACCTTGTATCCCGGTGCCAATTGACCAACAGTGTCTGGCTTAGGTCTCGATTCCTTCCAATTTGGATCATTTTCGTCTGCATAATTACCGTCGCCATCCTGTGGAAGCTTCCATAATTCGAATTTTCCCTTCAACTCGGCAGTCAAGGTAACTGAGCCGATGCGACTGGTAGCATAAAAATGCAGGCGTGGAGTCAGCAGCTCCACATCAAACTTGTAAAGATATTTGACTTCAATTCCCCCGTCGTCGTAGTCAGTGGCCTGTCCCCAGTAGCCCATGGACTCCAACTCGTTGATCGGATTCTCTTGCAAAATCTCATTGACTTTGTCGGTATCATAGGAGACAACTACATCCCATTGGTGAGTGGCGTCTTTTCCTTTCATGAGATTAATGAGATCCTCAAAGCCAAGTTTATCCATGTTGATAAAATTAGTGCCTTACACGGGTAAGACAGAGAGTAAAGGGTAATGACAATGGAATACAGAAAAAGAGGATTGAAGAGAAGATACTTCGACGCATACGGGTGAAATGGAAAGGAGGGGGAGACAAGCATTATCGTATTATTATTATCCGTACCAGATAAAGCTTAGATGCTCCGCGGGTGCTTTCCCCGCAACTCCACCTTGAGATACTTCGTCTGTCTAAATAATTTGCGTATAATAGAAGTATTTGAAGTTGATAAACATTGCAACGGGAGACACAAGTGGAAAAGACTACACCACATCATAATTGAGGCCAGCTACTTACCGTTGTGCGGTTAGACCCAACGTCGATCACTGCATAATGGCAGCTGAAAAACTAGCGCCTTTCTACATTCAATCTCCATTGCAGGCTTAGCCGCGCTGATCTATGCTCGGCACGGCCCCTGCGGGTCAGTAACATGTTCCTATTGGATTGTTTATAATAAAGAGCTCAATCACATTCCTACTAAGAACTCATACTGAAAAGATATCACATTTAATGACGTGGTATCATGGAGAAGAGTGAGACGATAGGCGTCGATGTGACACGTGCTTATAATGATTTTATTTGGGGGGGGGTTTGGCTTGCCCCGGTCGCATAGCGGCTCACATTACCTGTCCCTCGAGCAATTCGACCATTCCACCTGAACATTGACTCTGCTATCTCATATTGACTTTTCGCCTCTCAATAACCGCTACTATGACCGTTTCAAGCAAGCCACCAAGCGACAAAGACGGAGCGAATCCAGGATACAAGAAAAAGAGGGAGTTTACCGATACCTCGGCTCGATTCCACGTCAAGGACACTACCATTATTCTTCAAGCGTCGGAGACACCATTTATTATAGACTCTACCTTCGATACAACATCTGATGCGGTTCTTGTATACGCTGAAACGATAAAAATCGAGAGCAAGCTCATACAGCTCCCTGGGAAGAATTTGGGATTATTCTGTAACCAACTCTTGATAAAAGAAGATGCTGAGATTGATGTTTCTGGAGTTGACGGAAAGGAAGGAATTCCAAAGACATCTAGTCCAAAAGAGGACCTGACTGATGACGAGAAAGAGAATGATGATAAGAAAGAGAAAGGTGACAAGAAAGACGAAGGAAAAAAAGACGGTAAGAAGAAAGGTGACAAAGAAAAAGATGAGGTAGACAACGATGCAACTGATGGGAAGGACGCTGGTAATGTTTGGCTATTCATACAAGACGCTAGCGTTGATACCATGAAGAAGCTCAGGATAAGCGCATTTGGAGGGCGCGGGGGCAAGGGAGCCGACAGTAGCGCTGAAGGTGTGTCCGGGAATGACGGCAAAACAGGCGGCAATGGAGGTCAGTCGCCTGGTTCCTCACTTACCTGACGGAGACAATACTGACTCGGTGCGAACAGGCAACATTGAAGTCATCTTGGGATCACTCACAATGCACGAAGCAATGGAGGTATCGGCCCTACGAAAACGACCATGGCCAATGCAAGCCCGCGCTCTACAGCACAACCACCCTCGACTCGTGAACACTATAGATTCCGAGAGTGTTTCCAAGTACTCGGAATACTTGGAGACAATTCTCAAGGTGCAAACGATTGTGTCAAGTCTGGACCATGACAATGCATTAGCAGAGGCCAAGAGCGCTGGGGATTACATCAACAACTATCTAAACAAGGTTGAGTCCCCGGATATGGACAAGATACCGCATTCCAAAGCTGCGCTCTCTGCCCTGGAGGAAGAGTTTACTACTCTTAACGACATATTGGCTCTCAACGACATCTTTAAAGATAGCCGCATCGAAAAGACTCTTGCCCCTGTTTCCGAGCAGTCAGAACTGGCCAGTATCATCGAAACCATCTACGACGACCTGATAGATCATGTTCACAGCGCGGAGAGGGCCCTCGCCAGCCGTTGCAATAGTGTTGGAGGTGGGATGATGCCGCCCCAGACTCGATTCCTATACGCAGCTAACGCGCATACGCAGGCCAGGGAGGACAAGGTGGCCGGAGCCCCAACGCCCTCATACCTCCTGGGAAACGAGGAAAGAGTGGTCTGGACGGTAAGGTGATCATACAAGACCTGAATCCTGCAGGAAGCGCCAGACACACCAATGCAACGCAGGCCTTTGCCTTCCCAGAGCAGTGCCAGCTTTTACTCCGGCAAGCCGATCTAGCATTCTACAGTCAAGCCCCTGGAGAAATTGAACGTGCTGCCGAGCTATATCGTCGTATAGTGGATCGCTTGGGGTTCCTCAAGTTCGCCAAGTTCGGCCAAGAACTCCCCAGGCCTTTAGTCAGGGCGTATCGAGACCTGGAGACGATTGCTCAAGTTACGCTGTTCAGTGAAAACACTCTGAAGTCGGTTTACGATCAGGCTAAGTTGAGGCTGCAACGTTTAGTGCTAGGACTGGACATGTGGGGTCATGACGAGCTCTGGGTACCTCGCCTGTCGGTTCCTTACTATGACGCTGAGTTGGACTTTGGACTCGACCTCTTGAAGGACGAGGAGACCCTCGTCGATGAGTACGAAAAGGAAGTGACAGAAAACCGTGCGACCACTGTTCATGTTGAGAAGTCGAAGGAGAAGATTTCGTCTACACTACGAAGCGTGGAAGCCACAATCTCCCAGCTCGAGCACCCAAATGGCCCATTAAAAATGGCCATCTATCAGATCGCAGCTTTCAACCCTCAGCTCAAGTCCAAACGGCAAGAGATACGAGCCATATTGAAGTCATTGAAAGGCAAATTCAAGGAACCGCCGATTGACTACATAAAAGTACTCGATGGCTTGTCGACCCTAGTAGACACGACTATGAAGCCATCATCGATCCTCAAAGGCTTGAAAACCGCCGCCGAGCTATACAAAAGCAGAAAGAGCTACAAAGATGAGAAGTATGGGGAGTTGATGGAGGACTATCTAATTGATGAGATCAAGACATTGGAGGGCTCGATAACTGATCTCCAAGACGGATTCACCACCAGAGCGGACCACACTATCGAGATCGATGACCCAAAATGTGTTAAGATCCTGGCAAGTAACGAGAAGATTCGAGCTCTCTTCAAGGAATATCGAAACTCCTTTCCCAAAGAGGTTGTCAAAGACTTGAAAGACGCCCTCGACAAATACGAGTCGTTGGTCAAAATACGCAATAAAGCCATTGTTGAGGTGAACTCGTGCATTCTTCTGTTGCTCGAAGCGCACGAATCAGCTACGAGTCTCAGATGCCAAAGCCAACAGATGGGACAGACGACACTACACATTGATCCTAACCTGCCTTTTGTAGCGCATTGGCTTCGAAGGGCTCGTGATACTTTGCAGTTTGCCATCATGCAACAGCTCAACCACCAACGTCGTGCCATACGATTCTGGGGTTTGAGTAAAGACATGCAGTCAGATGGATCGATTCCTGTAGCCAAATCAGTTGTACTACGTGCTGAGAGACAGAAGATACGCGAGGCCTTTACCAAGTGCCTCGAACGTTATGCTGAGAGCGTAAGAAACTCGTGGCCTTTGCATGAGAATCGCTCCGGGCCAATCTATACCCTCAGTAAGGCTCAACTGGATGAGCTGAAAAAGCTCAAGACTATAAAGGTGGGGGACAGAAGAAAGACAGAGCATAGTGTCTTGGTCAATATTGATCCAAACTCGCCCCACCCCTTCCGGAACTATACCGACATCCGCCTGCGCCAAGTTCGTCTTTGGCTCGTTGGGGCATACTGCACACCCAACGAGAGTGGAAAGGAATTGATTACGGCCAGCCTTATTCAAATGGGAAACGAGACAATCCAAAACCAATACATGGATAATCTGTCCTTCAGTCACGACCACGTGCAAATCTCGTTCGAGTACTTCGCAGACGAGGTAGTGACTCGTGAACAAGCATTATATGCCGCTGTCAACGTTCGGCAAGAGATTGAGAAGTATCACTACATTGGGGCCAGCGCAGACTATTCCAGCATAGCAGCTATTGGGCCCTTCGCTACGTGGAAAATAGTCTTGCCTGTCAACCAGAACACCAACCAAGGACTAGATATTTCAGGGGTGAAAGATGCGTTCTTTGAATTTAGAGGAACTAGTCAGTCAGCAATGGATAGATGAGCGTGTTTTTGGAGGATCATGAAGGATTTATGCTTACAAGTGGGTGTTTCTAAATGGTAGACTGTAGTTTTGGTACTTTTAAGGGACGGCATTTGAGAATATTGACTGTGTCTCATTTTGATGGGGTTGTTGGAAAAGGGTGTACAAGCTAGTAGACAAAGAGTGAGACTTTCGAACCTGTCAAATGTGCTAAGCGGGACGGGAGCTTGGTCGACCGCCTCAGCGTAGAGCAATGTAGATCTCTTACCCAGGCCTGACACGGGATGTGGCAGTAGACCCATCTCGCAGCGAGCTAATGCATGTACAGCTCACTTTCAGCCAGCCTCCGAAGTGATGAGCGTCTGATGTTGCCCCAAACAGAAGGTAGAAGTTTGCCATGGCGGCAACGGTCACAGCAGTAATGACGTAGATTCTGATGGCGGTTTCGATAACCAGGCCTTGGTGCATTGAGTTATTCGTACCACAGACCCTATTACTGTGATCGATATAAGTACTGGTAGCTCAATCACTTTTCCCTTGCACCAGAAACCAACCACTACCTCCTCCTTCTCAACCTGACAAAGCTATGATACCCATCCCACCAAATGATCCTCAAGCCCCTCGATGGTTGCTTGACCTCAAGGAATGGAAAACCATACCATACACCGACGTCCCTAACGACATCCTCGAATTAGAAGACTATGGAATCGTTTCTTATACCTGGGGCTATATCCTGGATAAGTCCAAACCCGCCACAGACCCTCCTGATGGTCTACTCTGGGATGTTCCAAGCGTCACCAGGTGGCCACTCTCAAAAGCCAGAGAAGTCATGCAAAACATTGGCACCAGGTATGTCTGGTGGGACTGGATGTGTGTTCCGCAGCGTGGGAAGCAGCCGCTCAGCAAGGAGCTACAGGAGGTTCAAGGTCAAGAAATTGGAAAGCAGATGTAAGTCCACACTCTTCGCGCATCATGATAGAGAGCTTTTTTTGCTAACGCCTTTTTGTTTCTCAAGGCATATCTATGGTGCTGCCAAGAAAAGTATGGTCTGGCTACACTCCACATCATGGTCCAAGGACTCGGGTCTTAAAGACTTGCTACGTCTGCAAACGCCAGAGACTGGGAATCAAGACCATACTTTGTTGCAGAACCACGTCGAAAATGTGAAGAGCCAGCTGAGTAAGGCCCGCTCGGAAGAATTCTGGCTATGTTCAGGTTGGACACTACAAGAAGGCGTACTTCTTAGTGAGACGGACCTCATCGACGGCGAAGGCAAAAGGCTATCCGGTCCAAACTTCTGGCTCGCGGATCAGGTAACGGTGTCTGACCTCACTGTCCCCATCTCCCGAGTGGCTTATGAGTTGGCTATCGCCTACTTCATTAAAACACAAGGCCATGAGCCTGACATGGGTACACCGAGCCCTCGCACTTCCCATTTACTATCACAAGCATCTGAGATCTGGCTACGGTGCTCTTTGCAAACACTTTTGCAATCGGGGCTGATGAATTTCTGGAAGCAGAGCCCGTTGTATATCTTGTGCGGCAAGCGCAGCCGAACATTTTCTAAAGAACGTGACTCTTGTTGGGCTCTTATTGGTGCACTGGGGATCACCGACATAGAGGTCACCTATGACGAGAACGTATCTATGGATGAAGTCAAAGCTCGACTCCTACGCGCCCTGGTAGACAAGTATCAGTGGGAAATGCTCATGTTACCCTTTCCTGGACGCTGCAATGGCAAAGACGATAAACAGTATCTGTCAGGCAGAGACTTCAAGTGGACAGATGTTGTAGACGGAGCCATACTGCCTGTGTCTGCTTTTCCTGTGGAAATTCAATCTACCACCGACTATGCGCAGAAGGACTTGCCGACCTTGATGTACACGGACGACATGCGTATCAAGGCCAGCGTTTCTGATACCTTCGCTATCTACCGTCCATCACCTGAAGGGGTTAAATGGTTCCGCCACTACCAACAAGACGAGGACGGACTCGCTATTATCTCTGCTGACCCTACGAAGATAGAGAAAATACCGCTACTGTCTGCTTCTTGGCTACTCCCTCTTGGCGGCATCAATATGAAGGTGGGGGTTCCTGGTACAAGGTGTCTTCTCCTGCAGAATCTAGCACATCCGCCGGACCAAGCACGTGCTCAAGCTACCTTTAGTGGCATTCTTGATATTGTGGACTTAGGGAAGCAACAGATTCATCTTGAAGAACTAGTTTTAAATTCTAGATAGAAGGACATCGATTTACTTCTCTTCAATTATACAGATTTCGTGCCAACATGAGGCTTTCATCAACAGATTGACATGTGATTCGTAGCAAATCCCACGGAAGCACAATAGTTTCTTTTAACTTATAACGACACAACAAAATGCCTTGCTCCCTTCCTTTGTGTCCACTTTATTCTTTCGCACTGGCCACTGCATAGAAGGCAAAACTTTGCCTGAAACCAGCTACCTCCTCCCAACATCTAAGATACTTTGCCAGATTCACTTCACGTTTACATAGATAAGTTAAGCACCATATATTGTCATTGATACTGAAAACAAGTGTTGCCTCAGCGCTTCAAGCCTCATGGCTTTCTTTGCTACTTGATCAGATCGTTTTCTAAGCTACCCTATGGAAGCTGATACTTCAAGTCAGTGAAGTTATGGATACCTGAGCCTACTTTGATAATATGGCTGGAACCAGGCATCCTCACCAGCGCTTTCGAATTTGGCGGCACCTTGACTTGCAGATTGAAGCCTTCGCCCTTCTTTACAGACCAGCTGACTTCTACCATACCATACGGTCCCAAATGCTTCGTACTGGCTGAAGTGATTCCACCACCCGGGATAGGCGCAACCACCACAGTCTTGTAGCCCGGGTTATCCTTGTCGGGGGCTATTCCACCAACAGTCTCGTGTAAGAATTGCGCAACGGATCCATACGCGTAATGGTTGAAGCTCGTCATCTCTCCAGGATTCAACTGTCCATTAGAAAGCATACTATCCCAACGCTCCCAAATTGTGGTGGCACCCATCTCTACTTGGTACAGCCAAGAGGGAACCTTTGTTTGGAGGAGGATACGATAAAAGTCTTCCATCGCGTTGATAGATCGCAATGCATCGCTGAGAGCAGGTGTGCCGGCGAAGCCTGTCCCGATTAGGAAATTATTGGCTGCTACGATGTCGCGCAGCGTTTTGGTAGCCGTCTTGCGCATCTCGTCGTCCTCCAACAGCCCAAATGATATGGCGAGGGAGTAGGCCGTTTGTGTGCGGTTTGCTAGCGCACCTTCACCATTCATCCAAGCCTTTTGAAACTGGGCCTTTGGGGCTGTATGCTGGCTTGCATATTTCTCCGATAGAGCTTTTTCTCCGAGGGAAGCTGTGATTTGAGACAAGATCTCTGTCATACGTACCAAGTAGGCATCTGCAACCAGAAACTTGTGTGTTGTAGCTTGTCCAGGGTCGTCCGGTGGAGACTTTGGGTCGAGCCAGTCACCGTACTGGAAGGTTTGGTGGTTCCAAAGTCCAGCTTCATTTCGGTAAATGCCCTTATCCAGCCATCCAACACCTTGCGCGAGGTGCTCTTGCAGAAGGCCCTTATCGCCAAACGATTTGTAGATATTCCAAGGATTACCTACGGCCACATCGCCCCAGACAGCAGTAGCAATGGGTTGATTGGTGGGACCTTGAAGCATTGGTGTGTACCATCGAGGGACCATGCTACCGTCGGCAGCCGCCTCGCTCGCAAGATCCTTGTGCCAGCCTCGCCAAAATCCAGCTGTGTTGTAAAGGTAATTCGCTGTGGGCCCGAAGAGATGTGCATCACCCGTCCATCCAAGTCGCTCATCCCTCTGGGGACAATCCATCGGTATAGAGAGGAAATTTCCTTTCATTGACCAACGAACGTTAGAGTGCAACTTATTCAGGGCCTGGTTTGAACATTCGAACCAGCCTGTCTCCTCGAGGTCTGTGTGTACCACGATAGCTTTTATGGACCCTTTCAGTGGTCTGTCCTTGGGCCAACCGTCGACTTGGGCGTATCTGAAGCCGTGGAATGTAAATTTGGGTTCCCACGTAATCGGACCGTCGCCAGTAAGTATGATGGTGTCAGTTGCTTTGGCTGTGCGCAGTGGTTTGAGGGCTAGCTCGCCATCCACCAATACCTCTGCGTGACGAAGAGTTATGTTTGTGTTAGCAGGACCATCAACATGAACCCGGAGCCACCCTACTAAATTTTGTCCGAAGTCGATGATTGTTTTTCCTGACGGCGATTTGAAGATTCGCTCGGCCTGTCTTTCCTCTATCCTTCGGATGCCAGGCTGGTCCGGTGGAGTGAGCTTACCCTTAAGCGGAGGGAGCATGCGAACCGTGCGCCAGGCTTTTGCCTTTTCAGCGAACGTGACCGTAGACCAGCCCCGAATTTGCTTTGCGAGTCTCGCATCGTAAGTTTCGCCGTCGTAAATTTCGCCCGATACAATGGGTCCTCCGTTGGCCCTCCAGCTCCCATTGGTACCAACAGTGACCTTTCGGCCGTCCTCGAGTGTAACCACAAGCTTGCTGAGAAGTCCAATAGAGTCGCCGTAATTGTTCCTGACGCTTTCTGGCCCCAGCCGACCAAGAAACCATCCTTCTCCAACCACAACCCCAATAGCATTCTTTCCACTCTTGATAAGACTTGTCACGTTGTACGAATCATAGACATGGCGGTGGTTGTATGATTGCCATCCGGGTGCAAGAACAAAATCCCCAACCCTGTTCCCATTAATCTCAGCCTCGTAGATCCCGAGACCCGTAATGTATAGCCTTGCAGAAGCGATGGCGCCCTCAGGGATCTGGAAGTCGCGGCGGAAGTAGATGGGTCTTTTAGCGGTGTCGTTGGATTGCTGAAAAACGTCGGCTGTGATCGGTTCTGCTCCAACCCAGCTGTCCTCCGACAGGAGTCCCGTCTCCACATCGGCCCAGTCAGACCAAGGGGTTGACATCCCATCGTTGCCATGAGCGCGCACACGTACAGACGCAGCCTCTGACTCGGCAAGCTCCTCGTCGGGCCAAGGCACGTAGAGCGAGCTGGAAGAGTTGAAGGAGAAAAGAGTGGTTTTATCCGCCTTGTGTCCTTTGCGCGCAACTTCTATGTCATAGGCGTTTTGTTCCCAATTGGAAACGGTGCCTTCGAATCTCCAGGTGATGCGAGGCTTCGTCTCAGCAATACCGAAAGCCTGGCGGTGATGTTCGAAAAGAACTGTCGAGATTGCAAGATCTGCCATCCTTGCTGGACGTCTATGGGTAGGCAAGACTTTAGAAAGAAAGTGTTATCATACCGGTAGGTCCAGAGCAGCTTGAGTCTATTTTAAACAGCCCCTGTCTTCCTGTAAAATTAAAGTCTATCACACGAGCACAATCGCTCGGTCCAATATGAACCGAGACCATAATGTGCTAACTAGTAGGGTGTAGGCATGATATTGCCAGACGACGGCCACACATTATCCGCTACCCCAGACTTCGCTTGCTAACAAACGCGGGGGAAACGCACGACCCTCGGGGCATAATGAGGGGAAGCATGAGCTGTGATGATTGGCGGTCAGACAAGGATAATGAACATATGGGCTTTCGGTGTATGTTAGTCCGGCGACGTGGCTTGAATAGTATGAGTTCATGCGCCATGCGGCTTTGGTCGAGCTACCGAGGTTCTCGTTTTTCGGCTATGGTTTGTGAAAGTATGCAGAACTTAGCATAGTTGCTATTGACTAGTTTAGCCAGTTCGTGCGATTTTGAGCGGCAATAGCAATTACCTTGTGAATGCGATATTATGCTTGTAAGTGTCAAGGTTCACTTGATTTGGATCCAACAAGCAACAAAATGGCAAATTTATCGTCAAGGGTAGGAAGAATAATTTACTGTCTTTGAACTATACTATTAGGATCAAATGAAGCCAAGATACAACAAATTATACGTAATAGCAGAATCCAATAGGAATATTTTAACGCTGGAGAGAGGCAATGATTTATTGCAGAAAGTTAATAAGTATTAAATAAAATATTTAAACTGCTTCTTTACTTTAAAGATGCCCCACAAAGCGAAAGGTTTTACCTTCAGCTATAATCTAATCCGCATGCCTTATCGGTGATTGGCTGCCATGATGTCACACAGGGTTTCAGCTACGTTGCGTATTCTGTTGTCCTTCAAAATGAGGTGTGAAAGTTTGGCGAGACATTATAACGCTATTGAAATACATTGAGTTGCAGACTAAAAAGGAAAACCACGGCTCTACAGCTAGAGAAGAATGACTACTCGCCAAATATTCATTTCCCCACTGAGCTATATCATCATGCTTGAAACCCGCACTAGGTGCTTACTGGCGTCAGCTAATCTTGCCTGGATTCGGAAATTTGTCATAGCGGCCCGAGCCAAAGCCCAGCTGAACCGCCACTAGTTATTGCAGAGTACCACTAGCTCTATTGTCAAGCCAGGTTAACTGGCCGTGAATTGTTGAGAGAGACAATGTTTCTTGGAATGAGACATACAGAGTAGACAAAGCAACTGACTGGTGGGTTACGTGCTTACTGTAATCTCAACAAAGTTTCCATCTGCCATTGACCGGCAGGCTGGCCAATGTATATATATCCCACTTGCCCACCGCCCAGACTGTCCTCTCTCATACCTTGCAACATCGCAGTCTTATTATTCCTCTCTTCTGCAAGTCATCTACGCTACTTCCACTCGATTACATCATCGATTTCTCTCCACCCATCCACAGTCATGGCTTCTTCTGGTGTCCGTGTTAATTCAGGCTGTGTGGACACGTACCAAGACCTCAGGATGAAGAAGGCTTACAAATTCATCACCTTCAGTATCAGTCACGATCGCAGCGAAATCGTTGTTGATCATACCTCCGAAAGCAGCGATTGGGACGATTTTATACAGAGCCTTCCAGAGAACGAACCACGTTATGCCGTTTACGACTTCGGCTACGAAGGATCGGACGGCGAGGCTAAAAACAAACTTGTCTTTGTCAACTGGTCTCCAGATACTGCCAAAGTAAGGGCCAAGATGATTTTTGCCTCGAGCAAAGAAGCCCTCAGACGAGCTTTTCCAGGGATCGGAGCCGACTTTCAGGCCACTGATCACAGCGATATCACATATGAAGCAGTACTGGAGAAGGTCACCAAGATCCGCTGATACCTTGAATTACTGTCTTTCAAGTTAAGACGGGGCAAGGGCGGGGATCTATGCACGATAGCGATCACCGTTGAGACACGGAGCTAGATAAATAAAGGGATAGTTATAGACAATGCGATGTTCGTATCATCCGTACACATATATCAAATACACTCCATGAACCTATATACTTTGAAAGTTTAGAAATTTAATCCTGGTGCTATAGAAAGCAGAACCTTAACATCTATTCTATGAATGTAGTCGAGGTTACGATAGTCGAGTTTATTGTCTCCATGAGACCAAGCGTCAATTATAGATCGCTTTCCAGAGTTGACTCAGCAATCTAGAATTTGCATCAAGTAGATATGTATACTTAACAAGTAAAAGAAGATCATACCCATTAGTGATACTTTGCAAAGGGTCTTTCGCCTAGCTAATATCCTCGCTAAAGAGAAAGTCAAATGCCGAAGTATCCATTAAGAACAGATCATTGAATGTCGGATCTTGGTTGCCCCCAAGTAAATCGATGGGGATGTTTTGAGGACCAGTTTCTATGTGAGTATTGAAACCAGCGTCAGTCAAGCATGCGTTAGGATCAGTCGGCCGAACGTTGTCGCTGTTGGTCCACGTTGATGAAACCCCCGTTGGTTGTTCAAACGACGGCCCATCTATCTGAAGATTCAGACTGGGTTCCCCCGGCCCATGCACTCGTTCGCCTCTGGTCCTTGACGCTCTCTGTTCAAGAACCTTTAGCAAGCCTCCTGCGTAGTTCCAATATTTTGCAAGCTCTCGTAAGACTTCCCAGAACGTGTGTAGGGTTTGTCGAGACTTGGCCGCTAGTAAGGTCTTGTTTGTACTAATCTCGTTGATGATGTGTATTGTCGCAGTGAATACAACATGGTTGCTATACAGCCATAGCGAAGAAATTAGCTTCTTGCTGAGTATAACTTCAAACATGGATGCAATGGTGACTGTGGCTTCTCTACAGACCATCGCATCCTCTTGTCCGTCCATATATTTATTGTCCCTCGATTTCGGCGCAGGTCGATGTATCAGTAAGACAAAGTTGTAATAAGTGAGATAAAAGTGGGATTGCCATAGATCGAGACAGGAAATCGTCAACTGTAGTCTCTTCGGGATTGAAAGAATTAGCAACCCGAGTGACTCATCGGCTTTCTTAATAGCTTCGAGTTTTGCCTCTGGCGTCGCACGAAGTGACCAACCCTTCCTTGTTGTTTCGGATATAATTTTGCACAACTGTGCATGAAACATGACAAACTCGATCTCTGCTCCGGGAAGATTTTCGATGTGGCAGGGTTGGATATTTGGTACATCGGAATCATCAAGGTTGCTACAACTATTAGTGAGGGCCAGTGATAATGCATATGCAGTTCGACTTACATAACTTGAGGTCGTCCGGCGGACACAGACGCAATCGTATCGAACTGGAACAGGACCCACCACAGACGAGTATATACGCGTTTGTAAACAGGCATCATCTTCGAGTGGCTGGTGTCACGATGCAGTCCTATGGCCATAGCCGTTCTGGTGGCGATACCAATCCAATACCAAGCATTGGCGTCGGAATACCACGTCATCAGGAGAGGTACTTGGATATAGACAAGCCTGTCAGGCCACGATTCACATTCAAAAAGAGTTTTTGTCCTTTGGAAGAAAACTCGAAGAAGGGGAACCATCGTCTCATCATGCGATGCTAGAGCGTGGGCTCCTACTAGCATTACCGCATTCAACAGTGTTAGGCAAGCTGGGTTAGCCGGGTCTTCACCACGATACTGGGTCATGAACAGTTCTTGATCTACTATCGGCCATCCCGGGTTAATCATCTCAAAGTATGCTCTTACCAGCCTTCTTTCAAGCTGTTTATCCGGTCGTACCAGCGCGTCTCCCGAAACACCGTGTCTTTCATACCAGTCTTGACTGGCCTCCAATTGCCCATTGTTGAAGTGAAAAACATTATCGTAGCCCGCATTGGAGGAGCTTTGACGGAACAGGTAGTTGCAGTTGGAAAGATCATTTCCGATAAAGTGCGCACGAGTGCGATGCCCGAGCTCTGCATCTCTGGCATCGTTGGCATTTAAAACATGAGTCCCAAGTTCGATCTCGCCACCTTCGTCTGTGGACGAGGCTTCTGTGACCACAGCAGGAGGTGATGCCGGCGTTGGTGCATTGATTGACTGTCGCGGACGGAGGGGAGCTAGGACGGCTGATTGACGCAAAGACTGTCTGACTTGCTTCTTGTTGAGACACGGTCGGCATCCAGGTCGACTGTAAGTACTACAGTTTGTGCATGGGACACCTTTATCGCCGATATCGCAGCGGACCTTTCGCTGACGGCAATTGACGCAAGCTCGTCCTAAATACAAATTTCATTAATGATGGGAGTGACGGGGTAGTGAATAAACTCACTAGTTGGTACATCTGGACGAAATGGCTGTGTCCTTTTCGCCGCGATATTCTGTGATCGCATCTGGTGACCTGACATCTCGTATTTCCACTTCCTTCAGAATGAACCTTCTCAGAAATCAAGTTTTGGTTGACGATGTCTTATCTTGACGGAGTGGGTTTAGATGGTCGTCATATAATCTCGTTTGCCAGCCCTCGGCAAGATAAGCCAATCAGCTCTAGTCAAGAATCCGTGGAGCGGCGAAACCAACCAATCATAGTCACTAAATGATTCCGCGGCATATCTAGCCAATTGGAGCTGATCAAGTCACGGCAAGATCACCAATCACGATATTGAATTCAAGCCTATCCAGCCATGTTATCAACGACGTAAGGGCGTCCTTGGACATGATTATCAATACAAGAGTATAATACAACTTGAGACTACATTGGGACCGCATTATATATCCGACACTTGTCCGCTTAATTCTTTCGGACAACTCGTCTTGGGTCGTCTCCATCGTTCTGATACCGAGCAAAATCCACTATTACATCACTGTCACCATGCCTTCACTCAAACTTGTGCAGAGGCTGACATGCCTTCAAGCCCAGACGAAGGTCGTCTCTCGGGTCGAGATTGATGTTGACGGGCACCACGAGACCAAAATATATACCACGGGCTCCACAGTTCAGGGTAGGGTCAGACTCATAACCCAACACCAAACCACGTTTCAGTCCATTCAAATCAGTCTCAGAGGCACGACTTCCACTCGCCAAGATTCTCAATATGGGCAGCCATCCACAACCCATACTTTTCTGAACATTCAGATGCCTATTTCTGACGAAGCGCTTACGGCTGGTCGTGTTCTAGAACGCGGAGAGATTTACAACATTCCCTTCCTGTTCATGATACCCCAGGATCTGTCTTTGCACGCGTGCAATCACCGAAGCCCGGTAGTTAGAGAGCGCCACTTAGTTCCACCTCCGAGCCTCGGGTCATGGATGAAAAATGATTTTACAGATGGCTCTACATCTATCGAATATGGTATTCGAGCGCGACTAGTGCTCGGTACGGAAGGAAATTTTGTTGATCAAAACGTCCCCATCAATGTCATTCCTGTCTTTCCTGAGCAACCACCTATTGATGTTGCTTGTCTGAACTCACAATATTGCTTGTCTCAGACAAAGACGATAAGACGAAACATGGTTGGGGTCAAAGAAGGATTCTTGAAAGTTTCGACTACGCAACCTCGGCCAATAAAACTCCATCTGGACCACCTTCAGACATCAGACTCTGAGCTGGCGATCAACCTTGAATACACACCAACGTCGTCAAGATCCATACCACCTGAGATACGTGTTAAAGGAGCCGCTATCGAAGCCATTACCAGCTTCTGGACGGGACCCGTGGGTTATCTGCCCGACCACGACGACAAGCTACCGAGTGCTACCTCTCCAGTAGCTCCATGGACGAACTCATATCCTCTACCTCTACGAGAGCTAGGAGAGGTGACATGGGAGAAAGCTGTAAATTTCGACTCTTCGGCGGAATCGGAGAGAAGAGCCTCAGAGCCAATTCAAATCACACCAAACCATCCCAGCATGCAGAGCCCATCATATACAACAGCGAGTTCTATCGATATCCCTTACAATCACCCGGAGCCAACTACGTACAAGGCTACTTTGACACAGTCTTTTATGCTCCCGACAGAGAAATTATTTTTTCTTCCTACTTTCCACTCCTGCATGGTTAGCAGAAGCTACCAGATTCGACTCACCTTAGCTGCGAGGGCCCAAGGCAGTACGATGTCTCTTATCGTACCATTGCAGATCACAAGCGAGGGGCGTGCCACCACCGATAGCCCTCTACTGCCCATTTACGTAAGTAATGGAGTTCAAAGTGCATGTGAGACAGGAAGACTAACCAGTTGTATGCAGTATGACGATGAATTTGAGTCAATTGGCGATTCACCACCTCCATATAGGAAATAAAGAAAGCCAAGGTAAACCCGTCAATTCCGTGATTGGTATCCTGCAAAAACTGACGAGATTCAGCTTTCTTCAATTGGTGGCGAAGCGACCAGCTTAACGCCAATTTCTACGGGGCCTACTTCGGAGCTCTCGCTGCAGCAGGCGGTGACCACATCGTGGCGAGTGACGATGGCAGCGACCGGTACGCGCAGTATATCATCTATCGAAAGGGGAAACCGTTCAAACTTGTCCTTGTAAACACCGACTACTACTCGGGTACTGGATCCCGCTCTACGACAAGCTTCACAGCTACCGGAATCAAGAATGGTGCTGTGAAGGCGCTGCGCATGACGGGACCAAGCAGTGAGACTCTGGTTCCCCTTAAACAGACCAACCCCAGTCTTGAGCCCAGTATTGGAGGTAAGCGCCCATGCTCATCTGTGTTCATAGTTCACAAGTACTGATCATCCAGGCCAATATTTCTCGAACCAGAACTGTGGTCTCAAAGGTGCTCAGAAGTTTGAGACACTCAACGTTAAGAAGGAAAAGCTTGTTATAGATCTCAAAGCGTCGGAAGCACTTATCGTTTACCTGTAACATAGGATCTGTCTCTGCTAGCTTTTGCGGTCCCTTAAGGGTTAGAATTCATATATTGAAAAGAACCCTTAGTGTTCTGTACTGGATTTATTGGAATGCTCAATCGTTAGTGACACACCTTTATGTACGTTTTGCCATTAATAGTCTCAAATTAAGTACTCGAGGGATACAAGATATGGGATTTGCTGTCGTTGAGCTTAGCTATAAGAAGCGACAAATTATCTTGTTATTGACTTCTAGTTAGCGATAATTACCTTTTCCTCTCAACGCGACTGGCCGTCGCTCTACACTACTAGGTATCTATAGAAACTCAACTATAGGTTTGTACAGATTTACGCAGTTAGTTGCCACTAACCTCACGCGACTGGATCTGGACGTGAAATTCCACCTTCTCCTTGTTAATAAGACTATCCTTCAAAGTTTCCATTGTGGCCGTTCTAGGGTAGCGTGAACCTTGTCAATTCTAGTGCATGTAGTTAGAACTCAAAGCGGGCCCCGTTCCCGTCGTATATACTTAAGTAGGACGCATAGGTAAAACTTGCACACAATTTAATTGCTGTTTCTCTTAAGCCAAGCCTTGGAAGTTTGATTTGATGGAGAAATAGTGAGATAATTCCAATTATAACATTAAGTGCCGGCCCGATTCTGTATAGATTACGAGATGTCACTAACTAGAACCTGTTTATCTACAACGCTAGTCTCGTCTCTTATACTCAAGCTTAGGTCCTTGCCGCAGAAGATCTCTTTGAGAGATATGCGCGGGATCAGGTTTGTTCTCCAAGCCCACAACGTATCTAGTCCCAAGAATTGATTTCTCTACCCACGACTGGGCGTTCTGTTGCCAAAGGTTGAAGTTTGCCCATCCGACTTGAAGCTGAAGTGAGTAATCAGCACTCTTTGTCTTGCTTTTGAACTCGGGATATTCCCTTGATAGGTCGTCGGGGTTGAGGCCTTCATCAAACGGGACACCTGGAGGTACGTTCCGGAAATAAATCATGACGTCGGCATCCGTCTTCCCCTCCGCCGGCTTCGTTACTCCATCAGTTGTCACCAGCGGAGGTACAATGCTAAGTGGTTTCTTGGCGTTGCCGAGATAGATTGGGTCGCGAGTCGCAACCGAGTGGCATGAGGCACAAGCTGAGATGAAGTTATCAGCGGGACCGTTCATGCGACCGTTCCAACCCCATGATGGCCTAGAGCCACGGAGAACCTTTCTCCATTCCTCGGCTTTGGGATTGATCCAGGATTGTGTCGGTTTTGCCTTGGGGTCATTATCATGGACTTCCTGGGTTAACCATGGGTCATTGCCCCATTGAAGACCGACTAGGGTAAGCCGACTCCAGGGCTAGCGATGTGGGAAGATGGTGAGTTCAGAGTTCTTAATATACCATAAGGGATTTCCTCTTACCTCTTTCTCGTTGACCTCGCAGTCGTACATATAGGTTCCAAATACCCAGCCGATATCTGAACGTGGCTCTACAACTGCAAAGTCTACTTGGATCAGTCGAACATCGGAAGGCTCCTTGTTACGATTCATGCCATTTTTGGGTGGTGGCTTCGTCGGAGGGTCGCTACAGATAACCTAGGCTGGTTAGCGTACAATGTCGGAAGCTGAAGGTGCAAAACTCACAGCTTTCATAGATGGTGAGCCAACCATGTTGGGGAGTTGCTTATCTGTCGCATTGTTGAGCAAAATCTAGACGTCTCGTTAGATCTGAATGTCTTATGGTATGATCGATCACAATTACAACATACCTTGAAGACACAAGTGCCTACAGGAAAGTGTTTGTTGTTGTTGAAGTCTGGGGCAGCAGGATTCTTCCACATATCACCAAACACCGTTGCTCCTATCACCATATTAGAAAATCCATCATGAGTTCATATAAAGATAAATGCGTACCAGTAGCGTTGTAGAATCAACATGCCCAATTCTGTAGCCACGTATCCTGAGTTCTAGCAAACTCGTATTGGGGTGTTATTCGCTCAAAGGTTAAGCCGTGGAGGGGTTCTCGCTCGTTACCACTCGACTTGGGTCCGCGGTAGTGCATCCACGGAGCATGGTACCAATTACGGACTTTGTTGTCCTGTGGTCGAAAGTCTGCGGGCACCATGCCATCGAAGCAATATTCTCTGATAGTCTCAGCGTAGAGCTCTGGGTTCTTCTTGAAGTCGACCTTCAACCAAGGTGCGTTTTCGCCTTCAAAGTCGTCTCCATACCCTGGCAGTGGAAGTGCTGGTAGATTCCCAGGGACGAGGCTTTTGACGTTCTTCTTGGACTTGAGCAGGTCAGAGGTTGGGTAGTCATTTCGAATCTTCCATGGTGTGTAGCCTGGAGGAGCAGGGTGCTGAGAAGATGTATGAAACTCTTCCTCTGCTCTCTCTACGTTGACGTATCTGGGCTGTTCCTTGAAGAGAGCATAACCACCAAGTCCAGAGACAGCACACATGCCCACCAAGCGTCCTCGATAGACGGGAAGGAAAACATTGCTGAAGAAGCGCTTCGACATCTTGGCCGTGAAAAAGTTTGGCTTCAGCTTATGTATCTAGATAGATAAGAGGGTAAGCCAATTCCATGTTACTTGAAGAGACGGTTTCTTAAGTAGGAAGAATTCGTGTTGCCCCCTGGTCTGATGTTCCAGCCATGGTTCAGAGCTGAACTTTTGCTTAACTGCTTTGGGTGAGCTGAAATAACTAAATCCGCCAACCAGCCCGCTCTATTTAAGAGCTATTTGCGGGTACACTCCCGGATTGGATGTGGCTGCAGTATGGCTTCCAAAACTGAAGCTGAAAATACTGCTTGCATGCCGTTGCCAGTAATGTGATTGATAAGACCCTTGCTTGATTGGTGGTCTAGAACATGGTCCAGGCCCCGGGCCGCCTAACCCTTGCTGATCTAGGCCTACAGTGGAAGCTACACAGCTAATGGCGCTGACTAGTAATCTACCTGTTTCACTTATTCGATTATGATATACTGGAACTGCGAAGTTCTAAAGGTGCTGATGTGAACGCCACAAATGATGAATTCAGCCCACTCATTGCGCCCATCCTGTGTGACTGTGAGCAAAAGTATAAGATCGAAAGATTGGAGTTGTTGTTAGAGAAGGGAGCCGACCCAAACGTGATATTGCCTATTGGGGGACACAACACGGTAAGTAGAGACCTTGTTTATGCCTTCTGTGTCATTTGCGGTTTATTTGGAACTTTTAAACAGAACATATAACTACTTCTAATATTTTATGATAGGATGATCCCGGAACGACTTGGTCTGCAATTAGTATCGCTGAGAGAAAGGGAGAGACGAGAATAATGCAGATTTTGAAAAGAGGAAGGGAATTCGCTTAAGAATGTTGTTCTACTACTTGGATTAAATTTGACGGGATATCAGTTTCGTAGTACCAGACTGCTTCAATTATTGATGCTTCTTAGTCATCATTTTAATCCCTGTAAATGGACTCGCATCATTGCTGACCCAATTGGTCATGACTTGCAGTACAGCCTTACTTTCAAAAACCCCTCATCTCGTCTTCTTCAATGTCAGCGAGTTAAGGCTGACTCGAAGCCTAACAAGCTGGATTTCGTTCGTGAAAATGGCAACTCAACTCGAAAGCCCAGAGCTTTACACTATTGCATGGATTGCCGCGCTACCCATCGAACGAGCGGCAGCGACTGCACTGTTTCACGAGATCCACAACGAACCCGCGGGTTTCAATCAACATGAAACCGATAGCAACTCGTATAGCTGGGGTCGACTTGGCCAACACAACATCGTGATTGCATCACTTCCAGCGGGAGTTTATGGTACCACATCAGCAGCATCTACAGCATCAGATTTGATCCACTCATTGCCCCATATCCGAATTGCCTTTCTCGTTGGAATAGGTGGAGGCATTCCTAATCCCGATGAGGACCAAGACATTCGACTCGGCGATGTCGTTGTGAGCCAACCTGAGGGAACGACCGGAGGCGTGGTTCAATACGATTTAGTCAAAGCGAACGTGGGAGGCGTTTTGGAACAAAAAGGCTCTCTCAACAAACCCCCTCCAGTGCTACTCCATGCCCTGGCGAGTTTACAAGGGCAGCATGAGATGATGCCATAGAAAATTCCTGGGATACTTGAAGGAATGTGGAACAAAAACAACCGCTACATGACTAAGAAGAAGACCAATTATACCCACCCAGGTGTGCAGAAAGACCGACTTTTTAAGTCAGAACACGACCATATCGACGGTCCTACCTGTGCTAGATGCGACCCTGAATGGGAAGTTGAGCGCGAAGAGCGAGATTCGACTGATCCCGAAATTCACTATGGCATCATCGCCTCTGGCAACACACTCATCAAAGATGCTGCGGTCCGTGATAGCCTAGCCAAGAGACATAAGTTTCTTTGTGTCGAAATGGAAGCTGCTGGGTTAATGGATCGGTTTCCATGTCTCGTGATCCGTGGTATCTGCGACTATGCAGACTCGCATAAAAACGACGGATGGCAGCGCTATGCAGCTGCTACGGCTGCTGCATTTGCCGCAGAGCTTCTCGAGTATGTTCCGACCAACAAGGTGCAAGAGACGCAGCAGGTTATTGAGACAGTAAGGGGACGTAAGTATTAACAAAATGACTGGGTTAAATGTCGCTCACACAAGGAAATAGTTGAACAGAAAGTGGTGAATTTGGGGTAAGATGCAATGTCTTCGCGGTAGTTCTCACTGTTAATATGTTGCAGTACCTCGGTTGACAAAATCGACCTGAACATTGTTTTGGATCGCTTGCCAGACGCAGTAGGCGCACGTTTCGATTCCCAGGCTGAAGAACATGATCCGAAGTGCTTAGACAATACCAGAGTGGACCTGCTTCGAGATATATCCACTTGGATTACAGACGAGGCCTCAAAGCCAATACTGTGGCTAAACGGCATGGCGGGCACCGGCAAGTCGACGATTGCCCGCACTGTTGCCAAGGACAGGTCTAATCATCGTGATCTCGGGGCTAGCTTCTTCTTCAAAAGAGGCGAAGCAGATCGAGGCAGCGTAATTAAGTTTGTTCCTACTGTCACTCGCCAACTCGCTAGAAATGTACCAGGATTCGCGCTTTCAGTGAAAAGTGCACTCGACTCTGATCCCGACATTACAAGCAAGTCTGTGGAGAAGCAATTTGCAGCACTTGTCGAGGCTCCTGTTGTAGAGCTAATGAAGAGGACATCCCGTTTTGTAATAGTTATCGACGCGCTAGACGAATGCGATGGGGATGAGGAGATCAAATCGTTGATTCATCTACTCTCTCAAACCAGCCCTATCCAACATTGTCTCCGAATTCTTATCACCAGTCGACCGGATCTTCCTATTCGACTCGGATTCGCGAAAGTTAGCGGAAGCTATCGAGCCCTGATTCTTCATGAAATGCCTGGAGATACAATTAAGCATGATATCAAGACATTCCTTTCATCTGAATTCAATAGCATTCGAGATGATTTTAACATCCTTGCTCCTAAGCAACTGGAGCTGCCGCCTCTATGGCCCGGAGAAGCAGTCATAGAAAGACTCACGAATATGGCAATACCTCTTTTCATCTTCGCGGCTACCGTCTGTCGTTTTGTAAAGGACTATAAAGTCGACAGCCCCTCAGATCGGCTATGCAGGTACTTCCAACTGAGCAGTAACAACTACGGAACTCACCTTGGACAGACCTACGGGCCAGTCCTGCAGTCAATTATCACTGGGGCATCGGAAGAGGATCGTAGGCAGATTGTGGAGCAGACCTGTCACATAGTTGGGGCTATTGCTGTTCTAGCAGCTCCGCTCTCAGTTATGGCCATGTCAAAGTTACTCGACGTTTCGCTCAGTATTATACATCGGCGACTTAGCTCACTTCATTCCATATTGAGTATTCCGCCTGATTTGCACGACCCCGTCCGGTTGTTGCATATCTCACTTCGAGATTTCCTCATCGACCCGAATCAACGTGACAAGAATGAGTTCTGGGTCGACGAGGAACATGTTCACCTCGGGCTTTTCAAGAACTCGTTACGATTGATGAACGAGAAGTTGAAGGAGGACATCTGTTTTCTCGTATGGCCTGGAACGAATCGCAAAGATGTCCCTTCCGAGCAAATATTATCTTGTATTCCTAATGAATTACAGTATGCCTGCTGCCATTGGGTCTACCACCTTCAAAGAGTCCAGAACCCTTCAGTCGAGGAGGGATCAGTGTTCATGTTCTTCCAGACACATCTATTCCATTGGCTAGAGGTTTTGAGCTTACTAGGACGATCTAAAGAAAGCCTTCGAGCTGTCAAGGCATTGAGGACTATCATTGAGGTACGTACTTGGAGGCAGTCAGCTGAAAAGTGAGGTGTCACGGTAAACTATCCCAGGCTCCCTCATTCTAAAACACCCTTTCATACCTTTGGTATCCTTTAAGACTATAGCCGAACCCCTCTTGCCAGTCGTCCAGTTCTAAAGGCTAATAGTGGTACAGAGGGAACAAGGCAGTGTACATAACCAGATCTTGGGTGAAATCCAGAGATTCATCCAAATCAACTCAACAATCATCGATGTACATCCACTTCAACTATATTCTTCTCTACTGTATTCTATACCATCCGGAAGCGTGCTAGATAGAATGATGACCAATCGACACCCCCAATGGCTACAACACGCACCGGAACGAAACAAGACATCTGATCAAGCCAAGTACATATTGGAAGGTCATGAAACTCCAATCCGGCGTTGCGAAATGTCACTGGACAACTCGCGTTTGGTTTCTTGCTCTAAAAATGGTGGTGAAATGCGCGTCTGGCATCTCGAAACAGGGGACTGCATTCGCGTCATCACTGATGAAGATAGGATTTCGACGTACGAGTTCACGTTCTCATACGACGGATCATGGATAGCCGCCCGCACCGACCGGAATAATCCTTCTACACCGAGAAGCGAGGAAGAAGGGTTTTTCTGCGATAACAAAGAGAGCCTTCAGCCTTTCATTGAACAGGACTCTGACATTTGCAGCGGAGGGGACTCTGACGCTTGCAGCGTAGGGGACTCTGGTGCTAGTAGCACAGTAGACTCTGACAGCAGCAGCAGCGAAGACTCTGATACCATCAGCGATCATGACCTGTCTGGTGCTGCCGTTTTGAAGCTCTGGAATGTAGATTCCGATCGGTTCATTGAGACATTACATGTGCAGTGCTGCGACTTTGAGCGTGAATCCTTCCGGTTTTCGCCAGACTCCAAACTCTTCGTGTTCATAGATCATACAGGCGCGGCTGTTGTCCGACAACTTGATGGGGCTGAACCACCGCGAGAAAGGTTTCTCGCATACCGAGAGACCGGCAGAAAGCGGTTTCGTCCTTACCGGATTCCTAAAGATCAAGACGACTTACCTCTTTACTACATAGAGTTTTCCCCCGATTCTTGCTTCGTCACAATCATGTCCGTCGTAGCCGGGACATACGCGGTGTGGGAAACCAGAACGTTCGAATGTATCCGATACCAGAAGGTGGCCCGCTTTCTTCGACACATTTTCTATCCTCGCCGAATGTTAGGTGTTGCAATGTCTTTCGCCCTAACCAAAGACGCGACGATTCTTGTCGCTGGCGTTCTATCCGACGATATTTGGTTCTCATCGCGCGGCGAAAACAATGGGCACCTCGAAATCAGATGGCTCGACTCTGGAGTAATCATCAGCACAATCAACTGCCAAGACACGGTTTCCAGGACACAGTTTTCTGCTGACCAGACAGTTCTTGCAGCGATCCTTCAGCATGGATATGTAGGAACATGGAGAGTCAACACAGGAGAGTGTCTCACCATGTCCCGGCCTCAGTCTTGGTTTGCGGGGTTATCCCTTTCCCCAAACCTCACGTTGATCAGCTCGGTCCAGAGTACTAAAACTGCAAGTGTTTGGGCAAATCTTCCCCAACAAACAGAGGATAGACCAAGAACGTCAGATCCAATCGAGTTAGTGACTTTATCATCGGATCACATGCTTGCAGCTTCCTATTCTCGCCGTGGGTCTGTTAAAGTGTGGGATACAAATTCATGCAGTTGCATCTTTGAGTTTGGTGTGGATCTCCAGAGCCAAACTCTATTTGACAGGAAAACAGTAGATCTCTTACACTTCACAAAGGACAACTGTTATCTGTTTGCAGCCTGTGCCAAAGCCCTTGAGGATACCTCCAGCGCCGCAACCTGGGATGGCCTCGTCGTGGGCTGGAATTTGAACACAGGCCAGAAAATGATAAGCCTGCAGACAAGATGTCATGCCGAGAACTACTACAGAGGATCTGCAGTATCTGTTGCTCCAGACGACAGTCGAATGGTCTCTGTGAATGATAGGAATGTGACGATAATCTCCATCCACACATGTTCGATCATTCGTGTGGTGACCTTTCCAAGGCCTATTTGCGATATAGCAATTTCTCACGACTCAGAACATATCTTTGTTTTGTTGTCTGAAAAAGAAACTTTTAAAATCCCCAGAGGCAGAGACAATGGCGTCAAATATGTGGGACATGAAATCTCTTTGGCCACGTTTGCCATAAGCGAGATTAACCACCCTGTAAGCATTAGAATGCCAAAGGGCATCCAGGGTATACTCTCTGTGTCTCTTGATTCAAGCTTTCTGATTTTACAAACATGGTATGGTCGCAAGTGGCTGGTGGCCCCGGCAATATTCAGTGACAAGGTAGAACTGCTCTATGAGTTCCCGAGACCTGATCAATCAGATGTGTCTCCAAATCCCGTTTCTCTAACCGAGCATGACTCAGATTTGGTTTCGTATGGGACTCCATTCTTGGATGTCAGGGATAGCTTAACTGGCCAAGTTATCAGACGACTAAAGGTTGACTTTGGCTCTGCGCCTCGGCGACTACGTTTTCACGCTGACGCTCGACAAATTCATACAAATTTTGGCACAGTCGCCATAGATCGCACTTCTCCAGATGATTTTTTTCATGGGTTCACAATAGATAAGCATCTAACAGGGTATGGTATCAGTTCTGATCGGTCTTGGCTACTATGGAAGGATAAGAAGATTTTCTGGCTGCAACCTGTATTCCGGCCTCGACATTGTTCCACGATTGAGGTTTTTGATTCGACAATTATTATTGGAACGGAGAATGGTAGGGTTTTATTCTTCAAATTTAATAGCCAGGACGGGGCACAAGGCTTTCAGTAATATAGCCTTCTGTAGCCTAGTTGCTGAGCGTGGCTATTTGAATAATAGAATTTCGGGCTGCTGCAACATCTGGGATGTACGGAGTGTGAGACTAAGGGGAACTTGTTCGAATGAAAGATGATAAAATAATAAAAATAAACCAAATAGATTACCCGCACTACAGCACACTGAGAACTATCTTAAAACGCGGATATTCAGCTTGGATATAACATCGAAAATCGATGGCCATAGCGACTAATAATTGCGATACTAGGGTTATAGCTAAGATGCAATTCCCGGTAGCTGGATCAAACCTTTTGATTAACGTTCTCTTGTTTAAAAATAGTTGGTATTTAATTACTAAAGCTCTCTAATTATTATTAATATCCCTAATAATATCTGTAGACTTTCTATTAAAAATAAGAGTGATTTCTTCCAGGGCTTTTCCTTTAGTCTCATCGTGATGCTATTGGTAACTGAAGCGCGAGAACAAAGACTGATAAAGGTAACTTCACGATAACCAACAGAAACTTGAACAAACAATGTAAACCGTTTCCCCCGCATAGCTAAGGATATTTGACGGTGGGCTGGGTTGAATGTCACCCTTAGGTTTTGGAATCACGCACTTAGACGTTTACCAACGGTTCAGCCAAGGTTTTGGATTAGTTTAACCGGACATATTTACACGTCCGTTTCTCAGCCTAGAATGGGAAACAAACGTTACAAGCGTTTACAGTTTACTTGTCGCCGCCACAGTTTGTGTCATTAGTTTCGCGCGATTATCCCCGACGCTCTTAGGCTTGGTAAGTCCGATCCAGGTGCGTTCTAGACTTGATCATGTCCGATCTGGGCTCCCCCAATTTCCCCAGTCTAGACTAACAGCCTCAAACCTTTTTCCCCATGGGGGACGCGTCTATGGTGCATGTGTCATTGTGTCCAAGCGATTTTATCGATCTCGGGGGCATAGATAAGCGTCAGCCAACCCCAGCTCCTATGTCCATTTTCTTCCCTCCGTTTTATTTTCATCTCCATCTCGTTCTCTATCAAGGAATATCTTCTGTCTCATTTCTTCGTCTTTCTACTACACAGTAGTCAACATGGCGCAAGACCAGAGTCTCGCTCACATTGGCATTGAAAGCCATGACAAGACCACCGCGTCTGATGGCCCTGAACACCTAGAAGATAACATCACCAACACCGAGCTCACTTATGACAACAATGGTCTCGCTGGTATTATTCGATCACCCTATGTCTTCGGTGCCGCCCTCCTAGCCTCCTTTGGTGGCTTTTCCTTCGGTTACGATCAGGGTGTCATCTCCATCATCCTTACAATGCCCCAATTTCAGGATACCTTTCCTGAGATCTCACCGGGCCATGCTCGCTATGGCTTCAACACCGGTTTCATGACTGGCATGCTTGAGTTCGGCGCCTTTGTTGGTTGCCTATTCTTCCCTCTTCTTGCCGATCGATATTCCCGCAAGTATGGCCTTTCTGTAGCTACAGCCTTCTTCTGCGTTGGTGCTATCATCCAGACTGCTGCACATAACTATGGCACTCTTGTAGCTGGACGCACTATTGGTGGCGTCGGTGTCGGTACCCTCGCCATGGGCGCTCCCTTGTACATCTCCGAGATCGCACCTCCCAACTTGCGAGGTTCTCTACTGGTCCTCGAGGCCATCTCTATCGTTATTGGCGCCATCATCGCCTACTGGATCACTTATGGCTGCCGCGACATCTCTAATGACTGGGCTTTCAGACTCCCTTTCCTGTTGCAGATGGCCCCTGCTTTATTAGTTGGCATCGGTATTCAGTTTTTCCCATTCTCGCCTAGATGGCTCGCTATGCGTCATCGTAACGAAGAAGCCCTTCATTCACTTGAGAAGCTTCGTCGTTTGCCTGGAACTGACGACCGTATCCAAGCCGAGTGGAAGGGCATTGTCCGCGAAGCTGAGGTTCATGAGATGCTGCTGGATCGTGATCATGGCGCTAACAAGAACCCTGTCATCCTCGAGTTCCAGCAATGGGGCGACCTTTTCAAGCCCAAGTACATCCGACGCACTACTGTGGCACTCGCCATTCCTTTCTTCCAGCAGTTCTCGGGCATCAACGCTTTCGTCTACTACGCACCTATTTTCTTCGCTGCGCTTGGCCAGGACTACGAGATGTCCCTTATTCTCAGCGGCATGGTCAACATCTGCCAGTTCGTTGCTGGTATTCCAACTTTTCTCTTCCTTGATAAGATTGGACGTCGCAAACTTTCCATTTTTGGAGGTATTGCTATGGGTATCCCTCACATGATCATGGCCGGTATTGTGAGCAAATACAACGGCAAGTGGGTTGAGAACCCTGGCATGGGCTGGTTTGGTGTGGCCCTTATCTGTAAGCATCTCCGCTTCCGTAATCATAGTGGTTTCTTCTAACCTTTTCCAGATATCTACGTTCTTGCATATGCCTCATCTTACGGGCCCCTGGCTTGGACTCTCCCCGCAGAAGTATTCCCCAGCTCTAAGCGAGCAAAAGGTGTAGGTGCTGCAACGGCCATGGTTTGGTTGGCTAATTTCATCATTGGTGTAATTGTTCCTGAGATGCAGCTCAAGCTTGGCTGGGGTACTTATCTTTTCTTCGGTTGCTTCTGCTTTGCTGCGTCTATCTTCTCGTTCTTTTTCGTTCCCGAAACTGCGGGCAAGAGTCTGGAGCAGATCGCTGGCGCTTTCGGCGACAGTCTTGAGGATGAGGAGAACGAGCTCGGAACGCGGGCCCACTAGACATTAGCATGACAGAGTTTTCATCTGTATGGCTTGGGCATTGCAATTTATTTGGGGACCAGGTCCTCCGCTAGCCAGTAGGATGTAGAGATGTATACAGTACCTAGTTCAAAATCCAGTTTGAGTATGCTGAACTCCGGATGCATTACCTATCAAGAACTAGCTTCTGCTATCGGGATTGTGTAGCGTTTCAAACGAAACTGCCACGTGGATCAGTCTATGGTCCTAATACTGACAGGCTTGGGTTTGAGTCATTGTAAGTACTTGGCCATCAGCTGTTAGTATCCGTACTATGCTTCGAGAAATTTCGCCGAATAAAGAGTATTTTCTCCCACGTACCTCATGTGCCTCATGCACTCCTCCAAAATACTCGACAAGAGTGGTTATAGGATAGTTCATGGAAAGTAGAGATATTAGACAGACGTGGCAAATTCACCGCTTTACTCAAGAGGTTGTATTCTGGTAAAAGGTTTCTCATTACTTACAGCCAGACCGCGTGTTTAATACCACTGTCTAATCCCTCATTCAAGCTGGCAACAAGAGTCCACACGTCACCTCTATCGCCGTTTATACTATATATCTCAATTCCACCTCCTTCTTGACCAGCTACCACGACAAATTTGCCATCGGCGGTAAGTCTGAACCCGCGAATTGTGTCGAGATTTGTTCGTACGTGCTTGATCCCCTGAGATTTCTTGCCATCTTCTGAAAGTAGAATGATAGCAATGGCATCACCTTCAGATTGTTCATGGATGTTTTGCAAATGAGGCTCGCGCTCGGCGATGTGCTTTTCCCATCTGTTGCTGACGTACAAAACATTGGGGATCTTGGGATGTAAGGAGATTTCGGCTGAGTCCATCCTGAATTGATGATCGGGATGAACATTCGGAGGAATGACGTTGACCTCAAAGTCGTTGATAGGCTGTACGTCCTTGCCTGGGGGAGCAGATAGGTCAAAGGCAACAACGGTGTGTGAAAGCTCGCCAATGACATACATAAGCTTCTCTGTAGGTACATGTGTTAATAGCTTGCTTCAAGTGTTGAGGGCAAAGGAGAGCTTGTCAACATACCACCCGGTGTCAAGACAGCATGCCGAGCGCCCGTTCCAGGAGGACACTGAAGCCAGCCTTGTACTTCTAGCTCGGCTCCATTACGACTAAGAATCCACACACGGTCAGAACCTAAATCAGGCGCATACAGAAGTCCTTTTTTGTCTTCCAGCACTTGATGCACATGGCATTGTTGTTGTCGACCCTTATTAGGGCCGTGTCCGGCCGCTTTGTAGGGATATTCTAGCTGAATCTCGGTCCGAGGTGTTGCTTTGAGTCTAAGCCCTTCGCTTTTGTTGATAGAGACTGGATAAAGCGCAGCAGAGCCTCCAAGATACTACTACTGTAAGCGGGGTGTCATGCGGTGCTGGTCTGCCATTACTTACAGTAGCAAGTGCTATGGCGGTTTTATCTTGTAGCGTAATAACTGTGTAATTAGTATCAATAGCTACAGAAAACAATCTGTCTACTCACAATGAGCGGGTGCGCCTAGTGTCGGCTGTTGGCTAGTGATGTTACAAATCTTGTTTGAGTGGTCAATCTCAAAAGTTATAAGAAGACCAGACTCCTCGACCTCTGACAAAGCGATCAGCCGGTCAACATATCCATTGGAAGATTCTGGTTCTACCCAGGAAACGTTTTCCGGTGCCGGGTAATTGGCAACAACTTTGATCTCTCCTTTCTCAAAGTCTACAGCCAGTGTAGTAAAGGTGGCCCGGTTGCCGGATAACAGCAGCGATGGCCTCATGGCTGTGGTGGGGCGATGAGTAGAACTAATGGTTCAGTCAATGCAACCCGATGGAAAGGGTTGCAGGTTGAAAACTCGAGATCAAGCCGGCTTTTTTGTCTAGGACAAAGCAACTTGTCAATTACTATGAATGTCCGAGTGCGGATCGATCTACAAAAGAAGCCTCCCGCATGATATTTCTTGCTCCGGTTTCCATATCTTGCAATCCATCTAACAAAAACAACATATTTATTTTGGCTCCAGTTCCGGAGTATTGGGATTGGCCGATCATGGAGGCTACGCTATGTCCGGATCCACATCGGAGATAATTGTGTGGAGATCGGCCGATTGAATCACGGGGAAAACCTGACCGGCCCAGGAAGCGTTCTTCGACATGTCCGATGACATAGGCTCTACTCAAAGATAATGACCCATGTCTTTTATAGCTAAAACAGCAACTTTCCTTTGGCTGAGCAGATTATTTCCAGGCTCATACGTTTTCAATCTTCTGTGACTACCTGTTTGCCCCCAAGTTCAGATTAACACATCAAAGATCCAACCACTTCCTAAATCCAATGGCTCCTTCGACGCATTTCACGCTCAACACGGGCGCAAAGATTCCCGCTGTCGGCCTCGGTGAGTAAATTTACGAGATGGATAAATTGAGATCTCAATGCTGATATGCTTCGATAGGAACCTGGCAGTCCAAGCCCGGTGAGGTTAGAAAGGCGGTCGCTTACGCCCTCAAGGATGGATACCGTCACATTGACGCAGCTCTGTAAGTCCAAATCTACTGTAATTTCAGAAATTTTCGCTCATCAGGCTAATAAATGCAGTATCTACGGTAATTCGATGCCGTAGAATATTAACGACGAAATTGATCTAACAATACTCCCAGGAAACGAGAATGAAGTCGGCCTGGGCATCAAGGACAGCGGAGTCCCTCGTGAAGAGATCTTCCTGACCAGCAAGCTCTGGAACACCCACCACCCCAACGTCGCCGAGGGACTAAAGAAGACTCTCGATGCTCTGGACGTGGAATACCTTGATCTCTACGTAAGTATCATAACGTAGGACTGCGTCAGAAGATACTTTAACACTCCTTCCGACAGCTCATCCACTGGCCTGTTCGCCTGGTTCCCGTGAGTACATGCCAAGCTTCAAGACCGCTCGAAGCACAGCTCTAACCACATTCACAGAACGAGTCAAGCGAACTTCTCCCCGTAAACCCGGATGGTACCCGATCCGTCGACCGATCTTGGGACCAGAGCGAGACCTGGCGACAAATGGAGGAAGTCTACAAGTCCGGCAAGGTCAAGGCTATTGGTGTCGCCAATTGGTCCATTCCTTACCTTGAGGAGCTTCGCAAAAAGTGGACAGTCGTTCCCGCTGTCAACCAGGTCGAGCTACATCCCTTGCTTCCTCAACACGAATTGAAGAAATACTGCGAGAAGCAGGGAATCCTTCTTGAGGCTTACTCACCTCTTGGCTCAACGGGCAAGTCCTCCTAGGTCTAGTGAGATATGGATAAACGCTAATCGATTGGAACTCACAGGTGCTCCCATTATGACCGATCCCGAGATCCAGAAGATTGCCGACAAGAACAATGTCTCCGCTGCTACAATTCTTATCAGCTACCATGTCAACAAGGGCACTGTGGTACTGCCCAAGTCCGTAACTGAGAAGCGCATTTCCTCTAATAACCAGGTTATCTCGCTCTCTAAAGAGGACCTATCAGTCCTTGACAGCCTCGCTGCCAATGGTAAGGCGAAACGTATCAACACCCCTCTATGGGGCTTTGACCTCGGATTTGAGGATTGGTACTCTAAGTCAGAGTAAGCGAGATAAAACCGCGGTGGGGATAGACAAATATTAAATAAAAGGATGATTGGAATAGACGACGTATGGTTTTGTATTCGGGAGCTAGATTAGGTTATGAAAGATAATTTTAGTGCACCAGCCATATGACTCGTGACGTTTTGTCATATATTCTTTTCAGAAGTCATTGTCCGTTGACGGGAGAGTTCTTCAGTAGCAGAATACGGGCAAGAACGCGGAATTAAATACCCTTGCTTCTAAAAAACACTTCGCGTCATAACTGTGGCTGACTAGCTGGAACAAAGTAGTGGCTCCTCGAATGAGAGGCTGTGCTTGACCAATCATAGAGTCTTATCTGCTTACTCAGCATTGATTATGTGAAATCCAACTTTGAAACTGGAACTTTTTTCGATCAAACGTGGGTGCAAAGTCTTGAAGTTCCGAAAAGGGGAACAAATAATTATTAAGAGCTCTAAATTTTGTTTCTCGCATTAAAATAATATTTGAACAGTATTTTAACAACGTTTTAACGATCTTATGAACCTATTTATTAGCGTTGTAAACAGACGAGCATGCGTGTATAGGGTAGTATTACACGTCTTGACAAAAGACTGACCTGGAAAGACACGTGAGATACCACGTGCATGCTTCCTAGTCTGTAGTGCAACAACACCTTGCGAGCTTGGACTTTAGTGCCGACATCCACTTCTCGATAGTCTCATTGAGCTGCCTTGAGGTTCTTCCGCTAAGGAAGTACAGAAACAGAAATCATACATCACAACATAAGGGCAAGAAGCAAAATTAATTCTATAGCAATAAAACTGTTCATATCTTCTTCTCATTATTATCGACTTTAACTAAATGCTTCTATATCTCTAGCGCAACAATAATCTATACTTTATAAGGAGCTGGATAAATGCCCTCCTTGATAGCCTTCAACCTCATCGCAAGCAGCTTGGAGTGAAAGCGAGTATAAGGAAGGTATCCAACCATAAGCCAAAGGTTAGGAACGCCAGTCTCTCTGTAAGCAGTCTTGAACTCGCCCTCATCGTCAATACCCCAGATGGGAGTGACGTTATCGGCGATCTTGTCACCTAGAGTAGAGCGAATGGAGTCAATCGTGTTTGTAAAGCCAGTAGCAAACACAATCAGGTCAAACTCGCGCTCACGATCACCGCTGAGGATGGTCTTGTCCTCACTGAACTTCTCAATGTATCCGGACTCAACCTTGATGTTTCCATTGATGATGTGCTCGCAAGCACCGGCATCAAAGTAGAAACCACCGTTACGGGTTTGACCCAAAGTAGCACCACCGGTACCGCGTTGGCCACGCCATGTTCGCAGGCCCTTAGCGTTGAGAGCCTCTAGCAGTGGACGATCGAGGTCCTCAAGAACCTTGGCGTTGCGTCTAGAGAGTTCCTCACCAGGACCGGTGGGAGTAGCGAAGAATAGACGATCCTGCTCCTCCAGACTTGGACGGTTTTGCTCTGAGTCAGGACCGTAGTTGCCAATGATACGAGGAACGGAGTGAGTCAAGGACATGATGTAGGTGGGAGATCGCTGGAGAAGAGTGACATCGATGCCGCGACGAGCACAGTCATAGGCTGTGTCGAAACCAGACGATGAGGTACCAACGACACAGACCTTCTTGCCGATAAAATCACGAGAGCTGTCATGAGCAGTTGAGTGACGAATAGTGCCCTTGAAGTCGGACATGCCAGGAACAGCGGGAAGCATGGGAGTACCACACAGCGAAGTAGCCATAACAACCTGCTTGGGGTGGATTGTACGAGTCTCCTTGCCCTCCTTGTCAACCACGACTGTCCAGTTGCCCTGGTCATCTTGCTCAGCCTTTGCGACTGAAGACTTGGTCCAGACATTCAGTTCAAGAGCAGAGGCGTACCATTGCATGTAGATGCCTTGCTTCTGAGAGGGGGTGTAGGTAGGCCAGTGTTTGGGATAGGGGAAGTAGGGCAGATCGTCGGCCCAGTGAGGGAAGTGAAGAGAAAGATATTCGTATCGCTTCTTCCAGACATCACCAATCTCTTCGCTGTGGTCGATGATGAGGTTCTTCATTCCAAGGGCGTTGATCCGGGCAGCAAGGGCCAAACCGTTCTGACCACCACCGACGATCACGACTTCAGGTTCGATAGAGTCAACATCTTGAGCCCTCTGCTTCTCCCAGCTGATTGCACCAGTCATATGCCCATCAGCAGGTTGAACCTCTGGGAATTGCTTGAGCTTCTCAGCAACTGTGTGGAAAGTGTAGATCTTCCAGCCATCTTTGGTTAGAACGGCGTTGGTAACGGCCGAAGCGTTCACGATCTCGGTCTCGAAAGACACGATGAACTGAAGCTGGGCATAGTCAGGGTATGGACGGTCGATTTTGGGAGCGGGCGTGAGGAACTTGAACTTGGTGGCTTTTGTTGTGGGGAAGAGGTCTGTGGCGGCCTTGAGAATGGCTGGCTTGAAGTTGAAGGTTCGGTAGTCCCAGGTGAAGGACAGCTTATCTCGCCAGACACCTGCAATCTTGAGTTAGCGTGTTATTTCAAGACAACGCTTGACCAGCAGGCGATAACTTACCATAGTCGAGGAAGAGGTCAGCAAAGGCTTGAGCATCACCCTTAGCTAGTGCATCAGAGAGGTTGTCAACAATGCCTTGGGCTTCTTTTTGCGCATCTGTGTCGGCAGGAATCTCAATTCCGAGCACGTCGGTAGTGGGGAGCGCATGGTTGTACTTGAAGTCGTACATATAGTCATCAGCGACTGGAGGCTTGGCGGTAGCCTCAAGCTTGACCTCATCGATGCCAACCCTCCCCTTGAGGTTTGAGATATTGATGTTGGTTTCTGAGACGGACTCGTGGGCGTTGATGTAAGGTGCCATGGCTGCTTTGTGAAAGAATGTGATGATGATGGACTAGAGAATGGAAGTTGAGAATACGGAGAGAATGCGCCTATGATATATTTCGACATTGCGTTGTTCTTTTGTTCAATTGAGTACTTTGATGGCCACCCGATCTACTCAAATCGTGCCAAATCCGATGTTGAGCTACGGCCCAAGTACCCATCGGACATAATCTAAAAGAGGAAAGGGGTGTCCACTAGCCGATTACTCGTCTGATTGGTTCATTCACCGTCCCGTACATCATTCCCTTAAGTCTGTTTTCCCCCGCGCATTGGCAACATCTCCGATCCGTATTTTTGCTCGTCAGTTCACAAACGCGGCGACCACGGAGCAGGACCGGACAAACCGAATATCAGGCGACCGTCTCGGATACAACATGCGACGCCTACGCGGTGACGATGACGACGGACCTGACGAGGGTCCTAGAGCCCGGAAGCAGCGCAAACAGCGCCCGTGCTTCAGCTGTGCAGGTGAGTCGGACATACACATACTCACTCTCTTCTCTTCTCTGTAGCAAGTAGACCGAGCAAGGAAGGTTCACTGACTGGACGGCTAACCCGGGCCAAATTCAGAATGTCGCAGACTAAAGATGAAATGCGATCGACAAGGTAACCAGATCAACATTGCCTTGGTGTCATAGTTCATGAGCTGGAATAGTGTTACAGTGCCATGCTCTAATTGCGTCCGCCGACAACGCGTTAATTTCTGTGTCGCCGCCGATAATTCCAAGTCAGTTGATGTTGAGTCTCGTAGGAGTCGTGAGCTAAAGCCCCCGCTAGTAGTCGAAACTCCAGTGGGCAGCCTGAACACCAGAAGGATGTTGGATATGACCCAAGTCAGGATGGCTCCAGCGCCACATCCTCACATCCAAGCAAGCAGGACAAACCGCAAGACCACCCTGTTCCCCGGGTGCAACGACAAAGAGTTCAAGGATCGCTCGAAAATACTACAACTCATCATGAAAATCCTCCGTTGCTCGATTCGAGCCGAGTGCCGGCGAACCACCAACATAATGTTCCTTCACACTCTGCCCTCAGCGACCGCACCCAAGTCAACCCTCTGACGATTCTCGCCCATGCTTTGGAACCATACACGGTTCAGGGTCCATCCCCTCAAACTCCAGGCTCCTCACGGTCAGCCAGGATGGGTGAATCATCGCACAGCATCAACACCGGGACCAGTGCTTCCAGTAACCCGGCTCGACTGTCTATCGACGACGGCGACCAAAATGGCTCTTACGGTACTTTGATGTTGGGGAAAAGAGGCACGTCGAAGTACTTGGGCCCACAGCAGGAAGTGAATGGCTGAAAGAGGTAATTTACCTGCCTGTTCGTTTCTGATGATGGAGCTGACTATGTTAGTCGGAAATGCAAGACGTATCAGACACTCCCTTGCAGACACGTGTCCCTTCGCCAATAGGACCTGACGACTCAGTTCCCTCCCAACCTAACGCCCTACGTCCGGATACAGCCCTAGCCGGGTTTCCCTTTCTCGCATCACCAGCTAATATCAGTACTCGGGAGTTATTAACATGTCTCCCCTCAAGGGACGAGGCGTGGACACTAGTCGAGTCATACTACCGCTATTGTGCATGGCAGTGAGTGTCGATACATTGCTTCCCTTTCTTGTAAGCTACTGACAAAATCCAGTCATGACGTTGCTCCGAAACCAGCCTTCGAAAAGACCTTTGATAGAGTGTTTAGGCGTGCGGAAAGCGGTTCTACGTCTCCCCATATAAATTCTCAGGAAATAGCACTCGTTTTCATTATAATGGCTCAAGGCACCATGTTTAACATTGAGATGCCCAATTGCGATTCATCTGCTAAAGAGTGGCTACGGCTCTCAGAGCGAGCGTTGGTGAAGGGAGAGTTCTTGTCGAATAATACCTTGGCTGGACTGCAAACCCTTGTGAGTTCCACTATATCTACGAATCAAATTTGGTCAATGGCTAACGACGCAGCATTTAATGGCTCATCTTCAATTGTGCATAACCAACCTGCTTAATTATTACAGTACTAATTAATCGGCAGGCATCTTGATGAAGGCAGACGCGGTGACGCGGCGTGGCCGTTATTCGGTCTGGTCATGCGCCTTATCCAAGCTGTAAGCAGAATCAACGACATAAAGGTACAAGCCAAGACTGACAAGACCCTGCAGATGGGTATGCACCGTGACGGTGATCGGTGGAATCTGCCGCAGGATGTAGTTGAGGAGCGACGCAAAGTATTCTGGGAGTGTAATTGTGCCGACATTTTCCAAGCACACTGCTTCTCAAGACCGTAAGTGTTTAACACCATCGATACCTTGACTAGATCGAAGGCTGAAGTCACATAGGTCTGCCATCAATCCTGAGCATTGCGATACCGCGTTTCCCTCCGAACCGCCTAGACCTAATGGCGAGAAGACCTACTCAATCCTCCGATTCGAGCTTTCTCAACTTTCTTCACAGTGAGTTTGCCTTTCGGTTCCAATATGGGATGAGCTTGAAGCTTATGATGTTCTAGAATTCTCAATATGACCATGAAAGTACGGAAGCCAGCATACTCCGACGTTACAGATCTTGGCTTCAGGCTGTTGGTACTCTTATATTATAAATTACGTACAAGGGCTAACGAGCTATAGCTCCGAATTTGAACAGAGTATTCCGTTTTCACTTCGTTGTCGAGCAGCGTTATTAGCCACGCCATCCCGTTACGCACAACTTGAAGCTGCAGTTGAAGCATCTCCAGAGCCATCTCGCCTGGCACTGACTATTTCTTTCCAGGTTAGTACCCTCTTGCTACAAGACATTATAAAAGCTAACGTTGTGTAGCAAACTAATCTTGCCCTCAATGTCTCCGAGACTATCATCAACCTCCATCGACCTTATTATGCAAAGGCGCTTTACGATGCTGATCATTCAGAATCTATATATAAAGCTTCATTCTATACTGTAGTTGAACGCTGTGGTGTAAGAACAACCGTCGCGTATTAGTGATAGACAGTTTCCTGACAGTGAGCAGATAATTATTAGTATTGTCACTGATATACATAACCGCTTCCCGACCGTCGCCACCAGGCAGTGGAGCTTCTGGGTAATACTAATCCTCGTTTTGATCCCCCTATCAATGCTTACACCCGCTGTAGTTTCATGTTTTTGGTTCAGCGTTGTGTTTGGGCACGTTAGTCCTGCGTGATCCAGGCAACATCATGACCAAGTTCGCCCTGACGCAAATCGATGCTGCCATCAGCTTATTCACATCACTACTTCAGCATGGTGCCCAAACTCCACGGTATAAAAGCAATCTACAGTGGCTTTTAAACCTGCGCACCAGGGCTTTAGCAAAAATCTCTTCAGTATCTACCTCCAATAGAGACAACATACAAGGGGATGGTGAGGAACAAGGACAAGATAAAAGTCAAGACAGAGAAGATGATGAAGATGTGGAACTGCTCGGTTGGCGTACCAGGCTTATTGAGCGTGCGGGTCAGAACCAGCAGAAAACCATCAGAACCATTCGTCTTTCTGAAACTCCAACTGTTTCACCGAATATGAACGTAGCGAATTCGTCTCTGAACAGCTTTCACCCTCAAACACAGATGAGAGCTTCAGATATACCGAACTTTAACCCATCAATGCCTGCAATGAATATGGACTCGACAAATGACCTGGTAAGGTAATCTCTCGGACCTGGATGTTTTGAGCTAATATGTTGCATAGTTACATGACTTTTGGGACCCTGTCCTGTTACAGGATGTCTTTGGTCCTTCTCAAGACCAACAGACTGTAAGATAATTTCTACCTCGATTGTGTATCTGGTTGCTAACAGATTGTTTAGTCCTTGATGAACACGTGGTGGGACAATATCCCCAGCGCACCTCAATCACGAGAACAACCTTAGACTAGATAGAATCTTAATCAACGTGCAAAAGTCTATCCATTGAATTCATAATTCTGTATTTGATGGAACCCGCAATGGGCCATACTGAGTCTTCTAAAACCGTCGTAATTATGCTGCACCGTTCACTTGGGGAGTCTCCAAGATAGGTCGACCCTCATCATCAAAGTATACAGGGACACCATTTCGGAACGAGTACTGCAAAGCCGTGGCGATCTTTGCAGCCTCGTATGCATCATCTGGTGTGCAACTAAGAGGCTTATCGTCAAGGACAGCAGTAGCAAACTCTGCAAGATCGTTCAGAAAGGACTTGTCATAGAGCACAAAAGCATCGGGTGTAGTGGCTGTTCGTACACCGTGAGCATCGCGCACCTCGACACGGTTGATAGTCGAGTTGCCGTTGATAACAGAGTGTGCCTTTGTACCGCACACGCGAGTGGTGCTCTCGAAACCGTTTGTAAGAGTACGGCCCAAGTGGGAGGTGAGAACCTTGCCGTTAGCAAACTCTACCATAGCCCAGCCGTTGTCGCAGTCACCGTACTCGGCAAGTTTGCCGTAGACAGCCTGTTGTCCCATGGCGACGACGCGGTTGACTTGCTTCTTGGGGTTGGTGAGACCGGAGCTGACGTCGAGGTAGTATCGTCCGATGTCAATCTGGAACTTACTGTCAGCAGATGTTCCAAGGTAAGTTTGGAAAGCCACTTACATCGTGAACACCCATGTCAACAAAGATACCTCCGGACTGAGCGGAGAATGTGACAAAGAATCCAGTGGGGTCTTGTTGATCGAGGCAATTGGTCTCGACAGCGTGAATGTCGCCTAGTGCACCGCTTTCTACCAGCTCCTTGGCAGAACGGTAGGAGTCATCATCTGGTTGTAAGTCAGTAACATATCATATCATTTGGACCGAAGGAATGGGAATAACCTACATCTTCGGCAGAAAGGGACGAGGAACTTGAGCTCAGGCTTCGACTTCGCCTTTGCGAGGACCTCCTCCGTGGTGATAACGTCAACAGAAATGGGCTTTTCGCACATAACATGCTAGACGAATGTCAGTGCCAAACTAGTTAGGCTGTCAGAAAGGATACCTACTAAACCGAGGTCAAGACCCAGGAGGATCAAGGGAGCATGTGTAGCGGTAGCTGTGGAAATGAGAACGGCCTGAGCACCACTATTCCTCATACAATCCTCAGGGTCGGCAAAGTACTTGACAGTAGGAGGCAGATTCTCAGCCGCCCACTTATCGCTACCAGTCTTCGTGTCACAAGCAGCAACGAGTTCAATACGGGGCTGTTGGAAGGCGAGAATGCGGGCACGGATGGCGCCGAGACGGCCAAGGCCGATCAAGGCCATCTTGAGACGTGGTTGAGAAGCCATCGCTTATATGTGAGGAAAGGTAAGGAGGATGAGCAAGGAAAGTGATTTGTTGATAGTGATGGTAAAGGTCATTATTTTACCAAGTCTTTTTATTGCCATGCTGCATATCTCTGAATATCCGGTAGATCGGACAGAATCCGGGGTCCCTCTCTGTTTCCTCCGATCCGTCCCCGGCTTTAAAGCATGACAAGACAGCCATATTTAGTTTAGATCTCAGCATAAACGTCTCTGACCCATTCGGAATGAGGAAGAGAGTGTAGAATGCATCCACGGACATATCTCTCATCCCGAGAGCTGATATGGCCCCTCGATTTGCTGATGTCCGACTCCATTCGCTTCGCCCGATGGCTAGATTTCTATCATGTCCGTTTCAGCCAACGCCGTAAGTCTCCACCTTGACTTCGACTTAACCAATTTAGCTTTTAAGTGCATACTTGAGGTAGGAGCTTGAGAGTGTTTAGAGGCCAGACATATTTGTTATTGGTAAACGTTTATCTAATTAAGACCTTTGAAGAATTGCAACATATTCAAATTTAATCAAACCAGTTAATTCAAGTTATCTCTATACGCGGACTTCCTGCACAGTGCTTTGTACAATAGTAAGCCCTAACTATGATAGGTTCTTGGCTTATTAGTAAGGTAGTTAAATAACAAGGGTAACCTATATATAAAATCTTCCTCCAATAATAACAAACATGCCGATACTTGAAAGGGAATAACGCACCTTGCAAGACAAGGATTTAAATGCCAAGATATATAAAAGTCCCTCCATCATATGATCTTCTCCTTTAATGAGGTATTTGAATTGAAATGCCATTCTAATTTGTGTTAATCTTTATAAAGTCTAGAAGAGCACCTTTTTTCTCCATTTTATCTCTACCAGCTCGAGTCACCAGCAAGATCCCTGTTGAACTCACAAAAGTCTCGGCGCTAGTCAACATGGTGACCTCGACGGAATTCTTTGGCTATGAATTCTATAACCTTGGGCCATTAACAAGTACCTTCACAGCGCCTGCATCTTGTGCAACAGTGAATACTGAGCAAGTCCACTTCGTCAACAAGAGTGCCCCATACCTGTACCATGTAGGTCAGGCCAACTGCGATCATTGGACTCAGGGCGGCTGCCGACCGTCCGGCGTCGAGATTGACAGTATCGTTTCAGACATCCGTCTTACCACTACTGATCCTGGACTTTTCTTGTTCTATCACTCTCCTGGCATCGCATGTCCAGATGGTTGGGATACTGTGGGAGTTATGGCCAAGTCTGACGGCACATTGTCAGTTTCTGGCTTCATGACGAATACGATAAAGGATTTCGACAAATATTCTACTTATTATCTTACATCTCAATCAGATGAACCACGATTCATGGCATTCACCGAGCTTTGGAATGGTATTCTTAAGCCGTCCGATACGGTAGCATTTTGCGGACCAACGTAAGTTTATAAGAACTTGAGTTTTGATTTGGGGTCTCTCTAACAATGGAATACAGCAGTGGATACGACATCGATGCAGCTGGACGTTGTATTTCAACAATCGGAAGCTATTCCGAATATGATTACAAAACTTGGTGCTATGTGGGCATGGCATATGGAGGTAATATGAGAGATGAATTCATTGTTGTTTCCACAGTCTCCGGTATCACACATGAACCTGGCATCCTCTCCTGGGTTCGTGAAGGAGTGAGTTATTCCAGTCTTTTCACAAAGTCTGAAGACATGACGGGATCCTGGGCCACAAATGCAGGTAGAGACTTTGCAGTTGTTACTACGGTCCAGGTGCTGCCTATCATCTTCCAGAAGACAGACTTGGACGCTGCTGCGGTGACTGCAACAATCACCGAAGAGTCGGTAGTTGAGAAGACCAGCGCTGCCACAGGTGATGCTGAGAGCACAGGCTTTGCGTTTTCTAAGCCAGGACTTATGCCAGTCTTTACTGTCTTCATTAGTATACTTGTGTCGGCTGTATCCTTCTCAATATGAGAATTGTATAATGTCAGATCTTAGTTCAAGTTTCTATTTTATAAACTTTCTCTTCTTAAACTCCTAAACTAGATACGATTCGAGTTGTTCAGTAGCCGGGCTGAACGGGATCTACTTTGATGAATATTACCAGCAGGTGTGGTGATCTATACTTCCTTCTTATAACCTATACAGCGGTCCTTATGCATACGCCATCTCTTTTGTTTCTCACTATTCGTCCCAACAACATCACTATAAGCGTCATGGACCATGGCAGTAGAGATCCTGTTGTCAGATACTTATCGTGAACTCAGGCCGACGATAGTTCCTCCTATCCATCCGGGACGACTTGCATAATATTGGCACTTTGATGTATTACGACCTTTACCGGTCACTTGATAATCACGGCTACTTGAACGACAAAAGCTTCGGGTCACCACGACAACTACAATTGGAACACGGAGAGATTTGAAGGAATCTAGCATAAATGGTATATAATGAGGACTGACTAAAAAGGGGACTAGTGACTAAGATGCTATTGTTTTACAAAGTGGGATTTCCAGCGCCTGGATTATACCTTCTGGTTAACGTTCTCTTGCTCTAGGGTGGTTGGCAACTCATTCCCAAAGGCCTTTGACTTAATGTCACCATCCCTGGTAACGTCGGCTGACTCTCCATCAAATATAACGGCAATTTCTTCCAGTGCTTTACCTTTAGTCTCAAGGAACCAGCCATATGCGATGAAGCTTTCGACCACCAGAACCGCAACATAAACAATGTAGTATCTCCATCCAATATTCTCTAGGCCAACGGGGTTCACATATTGGTTGACAAAGACAGCACATTTTGTCGCAAGCACATAAGCCCCCATGCCCTTAGCACGGATTGAGTACGGCAGTACCTCAACCGAGTATGCGACTGGAAGAGGCGAGAATGCCATACAGTAGAAGATCTCGTAGACGAAGATGAGGGCCATAACGGCGACGCCAGCAGACTTGGCTTCTGTTTCTGCAAAACGCGCAGAGGCGATGGTCCATCCTGTGAAGACCAAGAGCATACCGATTGTAGAGATTCGGAAGAGCGGGCGGCGGCCGACACGATGGACGAAGAAGGCGCTGGTCAGAGCGAGGGCCCAGTTCCAGATGTTGATGAGGCCGTTGACGAGGGCTTGGGTCTTCTTATCCGTGATACCGACCGTATCCATGACGCGAGACAGATCTGAAGAGTATGGTCAGGTACTTCTTCCCCGACAGGTTTTAGGAGCTGGGACTTACAGTAAGAGATAAGGCCATTGCCAGACCATTGAGACATCAAGCCCATGCAGATAACAAGGAACATACGATAGCGGTTGCCCTTGGTGCTAACCATGGATTTCCAGGTCGTGTTACCAGACACTACCTCTAGTCAGCAATATTCATAAGCACTCAATTATTCTACTCACGCTTCTCTTGTTCAATAGCGGCCCTGATCTCCTCATATTCTAATTCCACCAATTCAGTTGTCTCGCCCTCTCCATGGTATCTTGTCAGGGCCTCAAGAGCCTCTTCGCCTCGGTCGTTCGAGATGAGCCATCGAGGGGACTCAGGAAGAAACCAGATGGTTGAAATTTGAATGATGCTGGGTGCCATCTGCAGAAGAGAAGGGATTCTCCATGACCATGTACTCGGAATTACTCGAGTTCCGTAGGTGATCCATGCGGCTGCGATTGCGCCGAGGAACCAACTGTATCAACTTAGCAGAGGGTCAGAGCGACAAAAGATGAGGTTTCTTACCAGGTGTTGCAGATGGCAGTGATTGTAACTCTATCCTTCGGGTGGGAGAGTTCACTGACCATGCTAGGAGAAGCAGTCGTAGCGAACGAGAGACCGAACCCGAGGATGAACCGACTGATAACGAACATGGCGAAGTTGATACTCTCACACTGAATGATAGCACCAGCAATCATGATAATGCTACCAACGGTGATACCCCACCGTCGGCCAAATCTGTCGGCAACCCACGGAGCAATAGGTGTGGAGCAAATACTTCCAAGCGCCATGATGGCGCTCATTAGGCCCAGCTGAGAGCCTCACGGGTTGTCGAAGAAATCATCCCAGTAGGACACCGTCTGCAACGAATTCATCATACTTCCATCATACCCAGATGTTGCATACGATACAACACAAGCTGGAAAGAGGAGAAAGTAGAGTCTTCGTCGAGCTGCGGACTGGTACCAACTAGGAGACTCTTTCGAAATCTCGGAGATTCGCGAGGGTTGGTAGGCTGAGTCGGTGGTTCCCTGCTGCCGAGCTCGCTTTGCGAGCAAGTCTTGCTTTGGCGCCGGAAGGCGGTTTCGAAGATAGTTCATGGTATTGAAAGAAGGCCGCAGATGATAGTGTAAACAGTAGGTATGATGAATACGAAAGGGGCAGGATCATCCCCGGCAGGGTATCACCATATATACATATTTTTGTCGAGATGAAATCTGGGAATGAAGGTCTTGTTTTTCCCTCTTAGCAAAGACAGTCTAAAATGAACCTGATTAGTATAGGCGAGCTTGTATGACAGTCACCCCATGAATTCGATAGCGTTGCAGCTAACGCCGTGCGGGGTTTATCAGAGTTTCTGGGGAACTCCGCAAATCTGGAGAGGTCTCTGTTTGTCGGGTCATGTAACGAAGTAATTCTGGGGTCATCTGTGAAGTTTCTACTTTACGAGGAACTCGTCCTGTGGAGATTCAGTAGTGCAACAAACCAATTATGTACGGTCGGGGGAGCTAAATTCTATCCCCTCTCCGTAAACTACTCAAGGCCCACTTCCAACAGGTTAGGGGCAGCTAAAAGCTTCCCCCGAAGACTCGTGATTGGACAGAGAATGCTCCCATGGTTGGTAGGGGCAGCTAAATTTGTCCCCCGAAACGGTCATGTCTTTACGACTCTCTCATTTATCCTCGGAAACAACGCGATATCCACAACTTATTCATTCAGCAATATTATTGGCATGATCATGAGATACCAGGAGCGGAGCATTTACCGGAGTACGTTGCTTCATGGGGTATTTAGATGACGACCATGCATGCCTCAATTCCGTTCCCTTCATTGCCTTCGTGCTTTAGTTTCAACCGTCGACAACAACAATACACCGAGACCATGAGTGCTGGAATATTAAGAACATACAATGAGCGTATCGTTGATGCAAACGGCGAAGCTGTCCTCCTCCGAGGTGTAAGTCATCATGTCTCCAACCAGGTCGCTTACTCGTCATAACAATCGCTGACATTAAACCTACAGACAGCACTCGGCGGCTGGATGCTCATGGAGAATTTCATGAACGGCTTTCCCGGCCGAGAACATCAGATCCGAGCAGCACTTCTCAAAGTCCTTGGTCAAGAGAAATACGAATTCTTCTTCGACAAGTTCCTAGAATATTTCTTCACTGAGAAGGATGCCGAGTTTCTTGCTTCGCTCAAGTTCAATTGTCTACGTCTATGTCTCAACTACAGACATTTTGAAGACGACATGAACCCCTTCGTGATCAAGGAGGAGGGCTTCAAGCACGTTGACAGAGTCATCAATCTCGTAAGTATTCATGCAAATATTGTCCACCATGAGTTTTGCTAATCCTACTTTACTAGTGCGCCAAATATGGCATCTATACCATCATCGATCTCCACGCACTGCCTGGTGGCCAAAACCAGGATTGGCATTGCGATAACCCTACCGGATACGCTGCTTTCTGGGATCACAAGCACTTCCAAGATCGAGCCATCAACCTCTGGGAGCACATTGCACGCCGATACAAAGGCAACCCGTGGGTCGCTGGCTATAATCCCATGAACGAGCCTGCCGATGTCGAATGGACGCGTCTTCTAGCGTTCTATGATCGCATCGTGCCAGCAATCAGGAACATTGATCCCGAACACATTCTCTTCCTAGAAGGAAATACGTAAGAACTCCCAAGCCATTCTCGTTAATTGATACTAACGAGCGCTTTGATATAGCTTCAGCATGGACTTCACCGGCTTCGACAAAGTTTGGGAAAACTCTGTGTATGCAATTCACGATTACTGCGGCTTTGGATTCCCCAACCGAATTGGTCGATTCCAGGGTACCGAGGAGCAGAAGAGCTACATCAGGAGGATGTACGACAGAAAAGTCGAATTTATGAAGAAGCACAGCGTGCCCATCTGGAATGGTAAGGTATCCGACCACGCTCGTTTTCGGTCTTATGCTAATCTTCCTAGGCGAATTTGGGCCAATCTATGAACGAAAAGAGTACAACCCGAACTGGGAGGTTGAGAACGAAGAGCGCTATAATATGCTTGATCGTCAAATGGCTATCTATACTTCAGAGAGCATTGGTAAGTCATCTATCCTTGGTGTTTGAGAACAATGGCTGACGTCTCTCTAGCATGGTCAATCTGGTCATACAAAGACGTTAACGTCATGGGTATGACCTACGTTTCTCCAGACTCCGCATGGCTTAAACTTCTGGGTCCAATCATCAAGAAGAAACGGGATCTCGCTGTAGACTCCTGGGCCTACGACGATGCGCACCTCCAAGAAGGCCTCTTCGGTCCACTTCACCAGTGGTTCGAAGACAACGTCCCAGCGCAATATTCCAAGAAGTACCCTTGGCAATGGCGCATGCACATGCATGTATTCCGTGGCATTCGTGGAATTACCATGGCGGAGTACATGATCCCTGAGTGGGCGGATTACTTCAAGGGAAGAACCTTTGAAGAGCTGGACGAGCTGGCGGCAAGTTGGAAATATGAGAATTGTATGCAGAGGGGTAGATTGAACGAGTTGCTCAAGCTATATGCGCCCATGACGGCGGATGATGGATGCTTGGAAGGTAAGGTCATTGAGTCGGAGCAGACCTCGACCAACGGCTCAGTTTCGAAAGAGCAGTCTGTGTCGGGAGTAGGCATTTTTGAGCTATCGCCTGAGGAAAAGGCAAAGGCCGAGATGAAGAAGCACCAAAGCCAGCCTCAAGCAGTGCCCGTTGCAGCATAAGCTGCTACGACCCTAAGTCACAGATAGAATTATTTATATTGCAAGTACCAGCGTCAAGTCCGGATACACGTGATCATAATACCGATCATGGGATATTGTGGTGCTGTCAGTTCTTGCTCGCCAAAGCAAACACATTTCTTTTCTCAATTAGTTTCCTTTCTCAACTAAGATCCCATCCCAAAACTTCAATCATATCTTGCGTCTCGCTATCCTGGCTTGTCGAGCTACGTCGACATTTTCTAACACTTTAATGTGCCACTCGAACTGGGTCACGCTCTGGCTAAAACGCAAGAGATTTCTCTTCCCAGTCACGATACCTTCCTCCACGTCTCCAGGTAGAAGCCCATGTAAAACTGGAAGGATTGTTGATATCATTAATATGATCGTCATGGTAAAGGTCCTGCAGAGGCTGTGTTAGCAATCCTCGAAACGAAGTTAGGCTTAAAACTTACACCATGCCAGTGGGAAACAAACAGGTCAGACTATTGACCACTTCCACGTCGAACACCTTTATGAAGCCCATGCACCCATCCAAACAAGACTTGGATCTTTTCAAAATGGCGTCTTTACATGGGTTCGTGTCGAAATTATCGATATTTAGAACGATGAATTCGATAAATGGTCGATGGATGATATACTGCCCTGCGTAGTATCGTCCTTTGAGTCTCAAGATGTTCCACGAATTATTTCCAGTCGGTAAATCTCGAATGCGCGCCGTTGGGGATTGGAGATTTGCTGGAGATGTTGACTCTGTTCCTGTCATAGAGACGTCTTGCGAGGAAGTGGTCAAGAGGAACTCGGGCAGGTTTCGATAAATAGCTGAATGATGCGACCACAGATCTTCCGAGATCCTGAGAAGCCAGGATGCGTAATTCGATTGTCTTGTCCTGAACTGTTCTTTATCATCATATACCACGCTGTTAACCGTGTTCAAGAATCGTCTTATGGCGGAGTTTGTGGTTATTTGGAAAGCTACCAGTTCTTCCTGCCCTCGATTTGGGTTCTCAGAGGATTCTGATGCGGAAAGGCAGGCACTGGAGGTCTCTGTCGCGAAAGCGGGATACGGGATTTTATCCTCATAACGCGCTATGCCAGAGGGCGAGATGATGGATATCTCAGATATGAAGTCACACTCGTATATAAAGGATATCCAATAAAGGCGCCGAAAAGTATCAGGAATGGATTCAATCTTTGCGTACGATCGAGCCATATTCTCACATTTGACAGCAGTGGCATGTGCCCAGTGATATGCTTCAGCTACCAGACCGCACGCGCCCATATATATGCTAAAGAAGAGGTTTAGCTGTTATTCCCATGACTGGGGCATCAATGACCTACCTTGCCAGCATGCTGCTTTGAGCAGTGGCTAGTGACATATCTGTCGCAGTGTATCCAAGCACGAGCCTCGCTTTGGCCCACAGATGGTACCTGAGTCCATCCTCACCCTTGACCGTTTTAGATAGCGAACAGTGACTTCCATCTTCCCGAGTTAGGCGTATATCCGATTGACCACTAGCACTTAATAGTGCAAGGCAAAGAACGACAAGAAGTAGTCCATAGTGAGGCATATCAACGTTGCTAATCTCCTCCTTACCATATACCTCTCTTGCTGCTACGGCATTGAAGGTCTTTATGATGTCGCTTTTGAATAGCAGTGGGAAGAAGATATTGACATTGCCAAAATAGATGTGAATCAATTCGCTAAGCTGCGATGATGCGTCACTCGAAGAATCGTAGAATGATAATGTCTTGTCGTCAAACAGCTTCCACGAACTAGGGGGATGTGAAGTTGTAGGAGGATGAGGCTGGTGATGGAAGAAGATATCAGTTGCATCAGAATGGGCTTGCATATCATATCCATCTTCGCGCGCCTCTGATAGAAGCTCTTGAACGAGACGCCATGAGAAGACGTGATTCGCGTTTGCCGTATGTGACAGGGGTATCTGAACTTCGAACACAGGCTCTTGTGACGTTGGAGTCGGTTCAGGCAAACTGTCAGACTGTTGCTCGGCCACGGTCGAATGGTCTATGCCGGAATCATGTGTTTGTGAAGAGTTGTTTCGTGATGTAGATAAAAGGCGGTCCTCGAGAAGCTGCATTCGCTCTAGAAGAACCTGTGTATTATAATCGATTTTCGGTTGTCTTGCATCGCGATAGACACAATCAACATTCTGTGTTGTGCATAGCCCACATTTTGGCTGGGCAGCATCGCAACGCGTCTTGCGCATACGACAATTGACGCATGCTTGTATGACCCGCCGGCGATTAGGAAATTGGTTGTATGACATATTTACAAGGATGAAGGTCTGGGGTTCCCACAGGTTCGCCTATTGGTAGCGTTGATTCTAAGCAAAGGTGGTGAAGAGTGGCAGGATCCCAGATGGGTCTAGTCGTCTTACCCTGCATTAGCTTGAAATCTCAAGAAAGATCTGTTGCTAGCTCGCTGGTGTCAGCCATTTGGATATGAAATAAACTTTTTTAAATATCTTTTCCTTTCTAAAGATAGATAATGTGCTGTTTAGCGCAAGAACTTACTGATGAGTGACGGTTTGTTTATTGGTGAACGTGTAGCTGATCAAATGTAACAAAGACATCAACTCGAATAGACAACTGCAACAGACTGTCGTGAAGATGGGAACCGTTTTCCACAATCCCAAGACCACAACAGGTGTGAGAATTTCAGTTCGTAGGAAGTAGAGAAAGTCATTCCCTGCTATTGAAGAGAGATTCTCTCCTGAACTCAACAGCTGTAGCACATGGGAAGCAACAGCTTGCATGCTAGAGGGCTATTGGCCTGATAAGATAACCCTAAAATAGGAATACCTGCGGATGAGGACCCGTGAAAGTGGAGACGTCATCCGCAAGGAATTTTCCTGCCACCGGGTATAGCAGCACAACCTACTCAGTCAGACGCTATCCCCTACAAAACTGCGAGAAAAAGAGGACGTACCAAACAGAATTTGTAGCAGACGACATTGATCAGATTGCACTGTCTTAACTATTCCGTGTCATATAAGCATCTTGGCGATAGATATTAGTAAGCCATCAGTGCAACAGCTACGTCTGCTAGCTGCAAAGGGCAGCGGGAAAAGAACAAACTAAACTCTGTGGTTCGATTGGTATTATCCGATGAAAGTGCTTCCAAGCCGTCTACCTGGTTGCCCAGGAATGCAGGAAAGCTTAACCTGTGACAAGCATTCCATTGAACCAATCGCGGTGATAACGAAATCAGGGCGCGAAGCTTGTAACGCTCAGCTGTTGAACAGCTACATCTAAAAAGGGCACGATACAGGCATAGTGTATGTATCTAACTAACGGCTGAAAATAATCCGATAGCCGGACCCACGGGTAGATCCTAGCGTCCAATTTCGCTTACGCAGGAACAGCTCCAGAACATCTGACAATGCCAACGCTATTGCCAATAATGCAATGACTATTGAATCTAGACCGTAGCAATACAGCAAAAAGAAAAGTCACCAACAGCATAAGCTTAAAAGAATAATGCGACACTCGCGGGAACGACCGATGAGCTGATGGAAATAGCAAATATTTCCACTAGTGCCAGCGCTATTGACGTCTCACCAGTAGGAACCATGTCACCGACTCTGAAAGCTGAGAAGCAAGCAAACAAGGCTTTCGGAAATTATGAAATAAACAAAGGCTGAACTTTTATGGAAGCTAAAAGGGCGTTACTGTTCATGTAGAAGAGCGATTCTTGCTGGCATCAACACTCATTCGTGCGCAGTCGCTCTTTTCAGTATATTCATTCATTTCCAGTCACTCTTTTGCAATGCTTCTTCAGAAGGTCTTGTTAGCTGCTGTGGCGGCTAGCACGGCTTATGCTAGCCCGTGTAAGCCGGCTACTGCTAGAACATCTGGGTCTGCGTCTGTCGTGACATCTTCTACCGATGCAACCAAGGAAACCGATACCGCTACATCTGGTATTGAGCTGCCGACTTACTCTGTGTCGACTGCGCCTGAGTCTGCTACCTCCAGCGCAGTGACCAGTGTTGGCTCTGCTTCTACTGCAGAGAACCTCGTGTCGGTTTCGCAGACTAGTGATGCTGAAGCCCCCAACACTGATACAACAACCTCTGAAGCCTTCCCGGTTGACATCACGACTACCGGCTCTGCAAGCAACATTGCTACCGGTGTTACAACTGATGCTCTCACTGATGACTCTACTACGGATTACAGCGCCATAGAAACGACCCAACCAACAACTGAACTGGCTACAGCTGTCACGACCGAGGCCACGGGCTCCTTGACCGAAACGACCCAGCCTACAACCGAACCAGTAACCACAGTCACCACTGAGCTTACCAGTTCTGTTACTGATGTCTCCACGACCGAGTATACTATTACCGAAGGTGCAACAACCACCGCCGACTTCTGCGCTGAGCATCCTGCCGTCATCTCAGCCCTGGCCTTTGACCCGACTGCCTCACCTTTCTGCGTTAGCTACCTGTCCATGCCAACTCACACCGTGTAAGTCATCCTTCACTGACTCTTACTTTATTCAATCAGCTGCTAACGTTGACGTTACAGCACCGAGTATGAGACTACCGATCCTACGAACGTATACCAAGTCGATCTCACCACTGTCACGGCTGATGCTCTTACCCGCATTGAAACCGGATACGATGGTGTCACGGTGCTCTCAACATACTTCACGACCACAACCGAGGCAAGCATATTTTCCCTCCTCTATACGATATGTACTAATACCTGTTGTGATAGTGGTCAAAAGCTACTGTGACTTCCACACGATCGGTCGAGACAATCACCTGCCTTTCTTCCGCATACTCCTACACAACCCCTGTACCTACTTTCGATAGCGGCAGTGGTACCCCCGGCAAGCGAAGCGACAACGCCGTCGACATTCCTTTGGGATTGCCGCGTGACTGGAGTGAAGCCCAAACATCGGAAATTTGTTCTTGTCTCGAATTTGAGGCTCCTACAACCACGACAGTCATTGCCCAGACTGTTGAGCCTACAACCTTCATTACAGCTTCCACTGATGTTGTTACTCCCATTGAAGAATAGTATGCAATAACCTACCCGTTACTCTTCATCAACCAGGAACTAACAGATATTAGTACCGATATTATTACAACTACGTCAGTTCAGGTCGTAACTTCAACGGTGACCGAGAAGAGGACTAGTACGACTACGGGTTGGGTCGTCGAAACTACCTTCGCTGACAACAACGACATTTATTACCGTCGCTTCAACTGCCCCTTCAACGCCAATATCTACGACGACGGATTCACTACCAACTATTTCAAAGGCAAGACTCCTTTGTCATCAGGCTACATGCAATCGCTTGAGTTCAGTACATGCACTAGCATGACCCTTCCTGGCAGCGGAACATTCGATCACTCTCAAGCAGCCCTTGTTGTCAACGCGTACTTCTACGCTAAGGAAACAGGAACCTATACATTCTCTGTCCCTGACACTATTGACAACTGGGGCTATCTTTGGCTCGGCGATGCGGCGTATTCTCGGAACCACGGAGGCTGGAGTATTCAGGGAACGAGGACTGGGCAGAACTCAGCTCTTTGGAGGGGAGGTTCTTTCCCTATCGCGTTGAAGAAGGGTGATGCTATTCCGTTCACTTACCTTTGGGCTAATGGTGGCGGCTGCGCTGGAAACAGTCTGAATGTCCGTACACCTGGCGGAGTTGTTGTCCCAGGTATGAGAGGTTCTACTGTGAAGGCTTGCAATGCTGCCCAGTTCGCTTGAATATAATATTATTTACTTCTTAGTATTACCTTTACACTGTGATTTATTTGGGTTATATCCGCTGTTTCTCTGTTCGCACAAACCTGCTAAAATAAAGTCGTGACTAGTCTGTGCCGAGTTTGTGGGGTGATATTCTGGAGACTTTACCCCGCAAATTAGTAGCCTGCACCAGTGACGGGATCTTATGGTGAGATACCGAGTGGCGGTTTCGGGGTCAGGCTGAAAATCCCGAGCAACAATTCCCTCGGCATTAATTTCGGTCGCCAAGCAAGACTGCGGCGATATCGTTGAGCGACTGATACAACTTGTAGACATTGCATATTGCCTGTCCATTCTTGCTCATCCCATCCATTCCAACCAGGCTGAAACACTTTCAACGCCAAGATGAAGGTTCCGGAGTTCAGCATCCTTACGCCTAATGCTATGCTTGGCTATGGCTACAATGTCGAGCATTTCTGGTACGGCATCCAACAGTACAATCCTGCCGCCATTATCGTCGACAGTGGTTCTACTGACGGCGGGCCCTACAAGCTGGGCATGAACAAGATGACCTGTGGACGTGGCTCATACGTGCGGGATCTTGAGCCCATCCTGACGGCCTGTTTTCACCACAAGATCAAGGTCTTGATTGGCTCAGTCGGTGGAGATGGCAGTAACAAGCATGTTCAAGAGATGTTGGAAATTGTGTCGTCGATATCGCAACGTCTCGGATTTTCTTTCAAAGTTGCCACTATCGACGCTGGTATGGATCGGGAATTGATCAAGTCTAGAATTGGAAATGGAAGGATTAGTCCTTGCGGGCCATTGGAAGATTTGCTTTCTGACGTGGTTGATGATGCTGTGGACGTGGTCGCTCAAATGGGCGCTGAACCGTAAGTCAGTCTAGTCGCTACCAAGAAAATGTGCACTAATATAGACCATCAGATTCATCGAAGCCTTGAAAGGCAACCCTGATATCATTTTGAGTGGCAGATGTTACGACCCTGCACCTTTCGCAGCTTTCTGCCTTTCAAAAGGCATCTCGAGTGGTGTAGCTTGGCACATGGGCAAGATCATGGAGTGCGGTGGTATCTGCGCAATTCCCAAAGGACGTTCGATGATTGCCACCATGCGCTACGACTCTTTCGACCTGACACCATTGGCGCCCGAGGAAAGGTGCACCCCTCTATCTGTTGCAGCTCACACTTTGTATGAGAAGACGCGCCCTGACCGTCTTCCTGGCCCAGGTGGTATCCTCAGTCTCGATAATGCCAAGTATGAGCAGATCACTGAGAAGGCAACTCGAGTTTCAGGAGCCGAGTTTCTTGAGACGCCATATCAAGTGAAGCTCGAGGGTGTGACATTTCTGGGATATCGAAGTATCTTCATTGGCGGCATCAGAGATCCTATTCTCACCAGCCAGATAGACAATTTCCTTGAGAGGGTTCGCAAGTATACACAGAATCTATTTCCTGAACTCGACAAGTCGGACAATTGCAGGCTCATCTACCACGTATACGGGAAAGATGGAGTGATGGGCCCATTGGAGACACAAGCCGTGGCCAATCCTCATGAGATTGCCGTTTTGGGCGAAGTGGTTGCTCCGACGCAAGACATGGCGTACACCATCGCCAATAATGCACGGGCATCTATCCTTCACTTCTCATACCCTGGGCAAATTGCAACGACCGGTAACTTTGCCAGCCCTTTATCGCCACACGAGCAAGACGTTGGTGCAGTTTTCAAATTCAGCTTGTACCATCTTGTTGATCTTGAGATAGGCGAGTCTTGCTCGCTTTTCCCCGTCACATTCCAGGAAATCAGTTCAACCGCCAGTCCATCACCTCCTGTGTCTTTATCTGAAGAGCGATTGACGAGTTTAGATAACGGAACTCTCACTCCTATTGGTACGTAAAGGCTCACGACTTTACTTTCTTTATGAATCTGCACTGACGTTTACAGAGAAGAAAAAGGTTCCGAAAACAAGGGCGAGGATGGAAGAGCTCGCTCGCATCATCCGGTCCAAGAACTCGGGTCCATTCGAACTAACCTTTGACATCATGTTTGATGATGAAGCCGTTTATAAGCGAGTCAGGAATGCCAATGTTCTGACCAACGATGTGATCCAGGCTCTGTACCACGTAAAGGACGACGAGATATTGACCAACATGTTCTTTCAGCCTGCTCTGGCTTGGAAATGTACCATCAAGAGACCGTGGGCTCAAGGTAGTGTTGGCGAGAGAGATACCCTGGGAACACAGCAGCACGCACCGCTTTTGGGTATTGAGGTTCCTGGCGTTGAGGACATGACAACACCAGGCCTCTTGGACGGACAAGTTGCACCATCTACCTACACTGCCCCCGATCGCACCAACTTTCTTGCTCGTGATATTGTACAGGAGATATGGAACAGCCTTTCGCTACCTCTCAGCGCCTTCACGTGTCTGGAACTTCCCGGTGATGACGGAAAGCCAGCTCTTCCTTCTTCCTACAAAATCGGCTCTCTGGCGCAAGGCACCATAGCCCTTTCGGGCTTGTTGGCAGCTCGTCTCCATTCTTTACGAAATCAAGTTCCCGTGCCGAAGGTAACTGTGCCACGAAAGCACGCCGTCATCGAGTTCAAGTCCGAGAGGCTTTACACGCTGGACGGGAAGCCTGCACCCACTACTCGAGGTGTCATCGGAGGTCTGCACAAGACTTCAGATGGGCATGTTCGTATTCACGACTCGTTTCCCAACCATCGGTATGGAACGTTGGAGCTGCTGGGTTTACCTATGGCTGCCAGTCGTGACGACGTGACGAGTAAAACGCAAGACTGGGCGAGCATTGATCTGGAGTCTGTCGGCCTAGAGAGCCGTTTGGCAATGTATGCTCTCAGGTCATACAAGCAATGGGACATGTTGCCTCAATCTAGAGCTATCGATGATTTCCCTATTTCCCTGACGAAAATTGCCCCGGGACCTGTTGGCCTATCTCCTCGTCTCACACCACACAACGATAAATGCCTTCGAGGTCTACGAGTCGTGGAGATGAGTCGAGTTATCGCCGCACCCGTGGCAGGCAGAACCTTGGCCGCTCATGGCGCTGATGTCATCTGGGTGACGTCTCCGAGCCTTCCAGATCTGCCAAATACAGATCCCGATCTGGCTCGGGGTAAGCGCACAGTTCATATCGATATCAACAGCGTTGAGGGTCACCAGAAGTTGACAGAACTTATCAAATCATGTGATGTTTTCATCCAGGGCTTCCGTCCAGGTAGTCTGGCGGCCAAAGGCTTTGGTCCAGATGAGGTGGCGGCTTTGAACCCAGGGATAGTCTACGCCTGCCTGTCTGCGTTCGGCCCAAAGGGACCTTGGTCGCATAGGCGTGGCTACGACTCTCTCGTGCAAACATGTTCAGGTATGAATATTTCTGAGGCTGAGCACTACGGCACTGGTGAAGCAGCTCGACCAACACCTTGTCAAGCGCTAGACCATGCTTCAGGCTATCTACTAGCTTCAGGCGTCATGGCAGCGCTACACCGACAGTCTATACAAGGAGGATCCTACCGCGTCGACGTGTCACTGGCTGGAACGATGAAGTACCTGCGCAGCATGGGCCAGTACCCCGGAAAGTCAGGATTTGAAGTTGGTGACTACGAGAAGCCTTCCGACGTGGAGGAGTATCTGGAGACACGTCAAACTGGTTTCGGAGAAATGAAAGCTATTAAGCACAGCGTAAGTATACAGGGGGCTGAGCCATCGTGGGATATTATGCCAAAGCCTCTTGGTAGTGATAAAGCTCAATGGTCGTAGATTACATGGAATTCAGGGCCCGCGCTTGGAGAAAATTCAAGCAAAGTTGGGACATCAGAGATGATGCGATGATATTGGAAGAACCAGGTCTCTGCGGTTACAAGTGAAAGCGTATCCTACTACGCTGAGTCCAACCAACGCCCAGCTGGAGTCACGGTCCATGAGGTTTAACATTTTATGTTAAAATCACTTTTAATGCAGTACAAATATTCTTAAAGAAATAAGAGGGTGCAACCACTATTACTAAGCTATTAAACCTACTTTTAACCTATGCCGGCTACCTCGCGTCCTTCATTTGTAAGGTACGTCCCAAATTCTGCAGTTCCAGATTCTGCATTAAGATATCTCTAACCCTTAGGAAACAAACATCGGCTCCTCAATATCATCCTTGTCCTCTTCAAGGTTGAATTTGTCATAGTTCCGTCTCGCTGTACCCCGTCGTCTTGGCGGCATACGTGGCGTAAATGCTCTTTCGGAAGCTTGCCCCATTACCGGTAAGTTGTAACCTCTTCGAGGGACAGGGGGCGCGAAGCATCCGCTCTCCTGCCGAGCGGTCGTTGGCTGTTCAGCTTGAGTTTCATATATCACCCATCCAGAGAAAGGCTGAATTACAGTCAGCTCTAGATCCGAACTTGAGGCCTCAGACTCCTCTTGTTGAGAGGCGGGGACGTCGATGGTTTGCATCGCTGGGGAACTGTCGGTCGAAATCATGCCCCTTGTTGCTGTTTGTTGATTAACTGTCATCGCTTGTATGCCAAACGAGCCAGCAACCATGTTACTGCTGATTTCCTCACCATAGTTATTGATCGTGACTGGCACACGGGCAAAACCGACGGGTATCTCGTCGACAGAGACGGTAGGGTAGCTCACGCCGCTGAAGGCGTTTGTTGAGGACCGATATTTGGCTTTCCCCTGAGTATCCCAGAAACAAAAGGCACCTATCCACCCGGTATAGTAATCAGTACCACTACCCAAGTGATGATATGTCGCAATGGTATTCCAGAACCGAACGACTTCTGCATCTTTCGGTTCTTCAAAGGATCGAATCATGTTGTTCAAGATAGGTCTCAGCATCTCAACGAATTGGGTAGGTTCATCCCCAAGCCTTTCTAACATAGGAAGCTTGTGAAGAATAGTTTGCCAATCTGAAACCTCCCCTAGCAGTGTAACAGAGGGAATTCCGCAACATATGGTGCAAAGATATGTGAAGTACTTTTGCATGGCACCCATGAAGAGAACAGAGGCGACAACGCGATCGGTGTCGGTTGTGGTTGTAAAGCTGGGCATGACCCAATCACCCAGCTCCGGGTCTTTGACATTCTTTGTGATAAGACCCGCCATTTGTTGAGCAAAATCACCAAAGTCGACAGTTTCCAAAGTCCCGATCATAATAACCTCAAGCTCCTTCTGACCATCATGTTCAACGAAGAAGGAACGCAGATCCTCAGCATTGGCGTTGATGAAAAAGCTTATCTGAGTAAGGATGGCGAACCAGACATCTTCGGGGCGAATGGTCAGGTGGTGATGTTGGTTGTATGCATGACAGGCAGAATATACGAAGCCATTTTCAGAGGGGGTTATATGGTTTTCTTGAAGGAGATTGGTGGAGAGGGAGGTTTGAATGATGCGTTTGCAACGACGGTAGTCTGTGGGTGATGCTTGTTCCATGAAGTCTTCAGGCCTTTCGACCTGAGGACCTTTCCAAGCTGTGGCAGCATGGTTATTGATTGAGAATGTTACAGGCATATTGAAATATAGATGTCTGGGATAGAAGTGGATGGGAGATAGCGGAAGTGGAGGCTTTAAATACTTATTGAAGGAGATAATGGAGCATGTGTCTGTTCGTATATAAGGTTGGCATAGTGCGGGGTTCCTTGGTATTGACTCAATGGTTAATCTAGTGCTTATGGTGAACCAGAAGTCAGGCAACTGGTTACATTGAAATCGTTCTGTGCCGTCAAGGTGGTAAATGTAAGACGACACAGAAGGTGGGGCGCGGATAGGCAGCAGCACGCAAAAGGAAAGCGCCGACGCTGTGCCAGGCGCCTACTTTCAATACATGATGTGACGACTTTTTTTTCTCAACACAGAGATGTAAGCTAAGTCTTTCGTAAAATAGAAACCGCCATCTATCAGATTCGTGATGAATCTAATGTACAACAACAAGTTCTTTCTGTTGTTTACCACGGGACAAGCTTTCCCGTGCGTTCCTCAAGTCTGGCCCAAAGGGTCCGATTCTCCTTTAATCGTGACCCGCCAAAGGTCCAGTATAGGACCATGGAGAAAGTAAGCCCTTGGTCTTCCGGAGTGGATGCATCAGAACTCCCATCTGATGACGACGGATCGGTATTCTGTTTCCCTGTTAGATGTCAATCGCGGAGGAAAGTGGGTAGCAAACCTTGTTATCATATCCAGGAAGCGAATGTTTTATCCTCCAGCGCCTTCCAAACCGGAATACCCTCTCAATGTTCCTGTTGAAGGAATGATCCTTTTCTATCTCACAGACAACAGCTGCATACTTCGTCAAATTGAACGGGCTTGTATCAATATACTCCTTTCACAAACCTCTGAATGTGGATGCTCATCTTCAATCTCCTCATCAGATGGTATGACTTCGTAAAGTCGACAAACCGCTCCGAAAAAGGCAGATAGTACAGAGTACCGACTGCAACCAAACCCCCGACAATACCCAAAAGCGCGGGACCTGGAAACTCGCTTGGTGTATCACAAGGGCTCATGTAAGGAGGTACAGCGTTGATAATGATGATGGCTAGATTCAGAAGGACACATATGGGGACGCTTACTAAGACCAGCGCCTCAAGAAACCGCTCTGGGAGGGATTTTGGGTCTGATTGCCTCTCAGAAGGCTTCAAACTGACTTGTCGGGACTTGAATCTGAAATCGCCGAACCCAAGAATCACTGGATTGTTTGTTAGGGCTACTTTTCTGCGAATAGGTCTAGAATAAAGCAATGTGCGTAAGCCTGGATGTTACTGGCTAATTTAATAGAGTCCAAAGTGTGTTCAGTGGAAGCCGAGGTAGCAATCAAAACTATAGTCGCAGTCCAATGGGCATTTAAACCCCCCTGTGGAGACTTGTAGTAAAATGCATTCTCTTCTCTGTGCTTTCTACTGACACAGTCATCGTGTTTAAGGGAACATGACCATGGAAGTACTTCAGCCTGCCCGATAATTTGCTTCACTAAGTAGCTCACTAGCAAGAAGACGGACGAAGCGTAACAGGTCCAACGGGATGAGACTTCCTGAGATTTGTAGTTGGCGCCTGTGTTTAGGGTATGAATGGGAATGTAAGATAACCTGGAACTAAACACGCGCACAACCAGGGAAGCCTACTACGTTGACCACGCCGTTACTTCAAACTTGCCAGTGTCGGGGCGATGCAGACTGACCTCCCAGTTCTTAGGGTTGTTATGATAGGCTGCTTGAAGGCTGTGCCGCATCTAAACATCCCCGTATGCACATGTGCCCCTTTCCTCATTTCGTTGCTCAGGCCACCATCTCCCTCCATCCTTATTCTTTCTTAACTCTGCGTACTGGTAGGTATTTCAGGTTGAGGCATAACGAGTAAATCGGCATTTCGTAATAAATGGAAATAATGCAAGTAGTTGTGGCTCTGAAAACAAAACCTTGGTATAGGCAGCCTGAGGTACGAAAAAAATTGCCTGATAAATCATAATTGTTGGTTCTGCAAGCATTGTAGCAGTGGGGCAGTGTATGAGACCTGCAGGTCAACAAGGGAGATGCCGTTTGATTATTGGTTGTTGAGAGGACGTTTTTATCTGTTGGTTTCATAACCAACACACATTAGCAGGGCAGTGTTGCAAGAACAGGGGGTTCGATATTTGGCTTAAATGCGCTGACCTCGCGTGCTATTCTCACAAAACAGAAGTATGCAAAGCCAGGATGAACTCCCCGGCGTCCCCTGAGAAAGTGCGACTCATGCCAATTGTTTCTCACTCTACGGATACAAGGAAACAGCCTGATGATGAGAATAACAACTTTTCCACGTTGAAGGAATGTTCTCCAACATGGTTCTGGCGCGTGGGGGTGCACGCCTTACTGGTAGTGGTCCCTACCGCGTATCTCGGTAAGTGACGCAAAACTGCTCTTTAGCATTCAACTCTGACCGACTTACAGTGCTACTTGGAATTGTTGGGCACCTTAATGGTCAAAAGGAAAGCTCTTTTGGGGACGACATATTGGAAGTACTACAGCTGGCGTCTACCCTTTGGCCTATATCCTTTGCCGCCGTTCTTGGTCCATTCCTCAAGACACTGGCTCTATTTCAAGCTGAACGAGGCGCCACGGTTGGCTCGCTTGAGTTCTTATTGACGGGCCAAACGACAGTGGCCGTTCTCAAAAATCTCTTCACTTTGCAATATATCAGGGCTTGGACTATAGCGATTGCAGCAATTTGGTGTCTCAGTCCACTGGGCGGCCAAGCTATAGTCCGGTCTTTAGCCCTGGAGAAGAACACAGAGACTGCCGAGATACCCGCAGCCCATTATTTCTCCCAGATACCACTCAAGCTCATGGCAAGTCACACGGCAAATCTCACGGGCGACATGAACGCGTTCGGCATGGGTACTGCCGCCTTCACTCAAATCCCCGATTTTCGCAGATTAGTCATGGCTGCATTATCTGGGCCTGAAATCTTAGTATCGCATGCCAATCGATCTAGCCTTGGCTTTGAAGCGGCTATTTCAGGAATAGGCGGATATCCTCAGGCAGCTCGAGTTGGTCGTCAGGATATGTGGCACAATGTGCGTATCCCTTTCATGGAATATCTTGACGATTATGATTCCGCAAACCCGACTGTTTGGACTTCGGTTCCTGAAGACAAAATAAATGGCTTTTCCTCTTTTATAGGAGTTCCTATACGTGGGGGTTCTCGTTTGTGGGCAGGGAATTCAAGTATGATTTTAAATTCTCGATACCAAACTCTCGCATGCAGCGATCATCTCAACGGCACAAGTTGGATGCAGGCCAACAAGAACCCTTCGCTTTACTTTCACGCCAGCATTCATAACGCCAGTGACGGTTTTGGTGCTCCTGCATACCTGCCAGGCTACTACGACGGACGTGATACTGGGACGAAGCCAAGTTTATGGCTAGACGTCTTGAACAATAATGACACAAACGCGCATTTCTATGGCTCTACGCCGTTCGAGCCGTCCTCTGAGCTACAACTGATTATTGGGGGCCAATGCCTTCATGGACGTTCGAGCCCGTATACTGGTATGCGTATGTGCAACGTCAGTACATCGTATGTGGACGTTGCGGTCGAATGTACAAGACCGTATGACGTCAGTGACCTCAAATGCCAAGTTGAAAGGATTCGACGAAGTAAAACTGGGAATTTCTCGTCGATGCACTCTGATCTATCGGAACTCCAGATTTCAAGAGCAATATCGTTTGAGATGCCAGCCATTACAGCGACGTACAACGCTATGAAGCCCAGCCTGCTAGAGAAATACATAAAGAATCCCCCCACTTCCTTTGGCAATGGAGAGGATCACAAGCACAGGATGTACGGAGCCTGTTTCGAAGACGTACCTGGACGTATCTTTGAAGCCAGAGTTGCCACAGCGCTCAACACCTTTTTGATGGCGTCTTATAACTATAGTGTCCTGACAGGGACGGATGGTATAAGCCTTGGTCAGCGCAATGACATGTGGCAGAAATTTATCGCCACCTGGACAGAGTATACGGAGCCCGTGTATACTCTGAAGACTACATGGTTCTGCATATCCATTATCTCGACTCTGATTACATTGGCTTGCACTGCTTCTAATGTAGTTATTCGGCACCTGATCATAGCACCAGACTTCTTAGGAAGTGTCGACGGGCTCATACGCGATTCTCCCTTTGTCAAAATTGACATTAAATCTTCGGATGTGGGCAGTGGAGTAAGCTCACATGATCGAATCAAGTTCACAAAGAACACACATGTGCAGATACAGGATATCCAGCCTAACGAGAACGTCGGAAAGATTGCACTGACATCCGATATCCGGGACTCCAAACTTGAATGGAAGCGAGTATACATAAGTTAAATGGTGGCAGGCATCACTGACCTCTATCCTTAAGACTGTACTAGGTACATCCCAAGCTTTCTTTTATTTCCAGTAATTTGTTTTCACGGTGTCTATCGTAGAACATATACTCCTGGTTTCTTCAATTTACATCATATCTATCATAGCTTACTGAAACTCGGATAGAAATATGAACAAAGGGGATTCAGCTTCGTCCTCCATCGTTATTTCAATATTGGCATCATCAACCAAAATGATGTCAATAGTAATGCCTTCTGACGTACATCAGATGTATTCTTCTACAATTGATATAACAATAGAAGTGCTAGCTACTGAAAACTCCGCTAGTTCCTGTCGGGCTTTAATCGTGTTCCGACGTCTACGTTCCGCGTTCTTACATGTGCGACAAGCCTTTCGCGTGGTAGATTGACAACGTGAGCAATCCGACCTGTTGCGAGAACAATTCTTGCATTTTAAACTCGGTGTGCAACTTTCACACATGACAAGTCCTTCGATCTTACGCTGTATCTGGTAAAGTAATGCATCGATATCTGGCGATGATCCACGATCTCCCCACTTCCGCTTCCATGACGACAGGGTCAGACATAGGCCAATAGCCCTTATACGGCAAGTGCTGTCGCCCTTTCTCAACAAACCGATGGTATCTATCAGAGTTCTCTCGCAGGCACTAAGCTCCCCCCTTCGCTGTTGTATTGTTGCAATTATCTTTCTAGCGACAGTAAAAGCCATAGTGTGGCTATTCCAGGTAGGATTTAGAGCCAGGGCAGGCTGAATATCCTCTATGATATCGAGAGCCATAGTCTCCGCTAAAACTGTTTGACCACAAACCCAAAACGCAGCATAGGCGTAATGGAAGCTGATGCGGAGGCAAACGCTCGATTGACGCCATTGACTAGGTGCCAGCGTCTCTGGATTGTAGCATTGCTGCCAGACTTGGTTGAATTTTAGCAACATGACGTCGCTTCGTATATGTTCCCTGTGCCGCCTATGGGGCTCGCTCACAGACGCACGATGTCGGGCTGCCTTTATAGACGACTTTGGGGCTGGTGCTTGGGTTGATAATAGTGGCTTGCACCTGATAGGCTTGACGTATGGCTTACAAAAGTATTGAGCGTATGTATACCAAAGTTTGAGCATCACCATGTTCTCTTGTATAACCCTATCATCAAGAACCTTAAGACTTTCTCGAAAGCCAAGTTGCATTGTGGTCCTGAAGTCAGTCTCTTCAACACCAAGAACACAATTGAGAATCGCGACCGGAGGGCTTTCTCGACCATGTCTAATTTGAGAATAAAGTCTCATAGTTCCAAACACTGTTGATACAGCTTGGAGTTGAGGAGCACGTCGGTCGAAGCCATGTAGAACCAACGACAGCTTCCATATCTGACCAAGGAACAATGGATCCATCTCGTGAAAGACATCGACGAGATCGTTCTTGAGCAAAAGCAAAATTTGCTGAGAGGCCTTGATCTGGTTACAGCGGAGCATAGTTGATATGGAATCGCAGTAAGCCTCTACGGCTTGCCATTTGTCAAGCGACAGCTCTGTGCCATCAGGACAAATGAACCCAGTTGGGCTTGCCGTCCAGGTTGCAGAACCTCCTTGGTCGAACATCGGGTTCAAGAATTGTTTAATAGAGTAGATTGCCCTTTCCTGAAGGTCGTTTGGATGAACAAGAAGATGATGGCCGTTATTATTCGCGATACGGTGAACATATGGAATCTTCAGGGTGGCCTTCAGCACTCGCTTACTCTCAAAACACCTCGGGGTCGATTGATAAACGCATTTGCATTTGCTCCGGGGCTTGACCTTCTAGCCATAGCATCTGGTTCCGTTGTGAGTATTGTATCTCATAACGAGTTTGCCTTGAGAGTGGAACTGGAAATACCAGAAGAGGTTGGAGGGTTATCGTTCTCTCCCGATGAATCGATGCTCCTGGTAGTCTGTTCGAATGGGACCGTCATTCGGTCAATTTTCTGGGCAGATCACTCAAGAACTCGCTATCAGCCTGGTCTGTTGTCCGATCAAAAGCACCTCCCGGTGAGGAACCCGGATGAGGCAATATCAAGCATTTTGCAGTTTCTGCACACTCACAATCACTCACTATCGATACCTGAAACGACGAACTTTCTGTTTTCCACTGACGGGATGTATGTACAACTGAACTTATTTGGAATGAGGCCACAGTGGTATAGCATACAGCACGCAGCACGTGTACCACCTGTCTCTCAGTGCTATTCTCTTGTTTGTGAGATACATGCTCCTGAAAAGGAGATTTGGATTCAACACAACGGGCAGAGGGTTATTGGAATTCCGGAAGACTACACTTCTGCTTGCTTCGGCTACGGTGGTAAGCATGTTGCAATGATAGATGGAAGAAGGAAAACAGTGCTACTTGAATTAAGTTGATTGCCGCGGCTGGCCCCTTTCTTCCTACTTTATGTAAGTCTTTCTCTCTTGATCACCGTCGCCTTATTTGGCCCCATATTGGGGTATATAGGAGACCTAAATTTTAGGTCATTCGGTTAAACTAACAATTATATCTCAATTCCGCAATCCAGGGCTTGTTAGTAATGCATCTAGAGAAAGTATAACTGCAATAGGTACTTAACAAGATAACACGTTTGGCTATACACCTAATGACATTTGTTACTACTACCTAGCTCTTATGGACCTCTTTGCCTTAACCCGTACGTGACTACAATCGATTCGTTTCACGGTAGCAACTGCTGTCATGAATAGGAGTTACAGGACTAGGTTTGTCCCTCTTAGCAAACTTCTATCGTATAGGATTAAGCGCCGAGTTTTCGGTCGCGCTTAGATAAATCCAACAATGCTCGAAGGAATGTTGATTGCCTCAATGCCGGCCAATTCTCCTTCACAATCACAAACTCGGCATGCTGCGATTCCCATAGCGCGAAGCCACTGAGTCGATTCTCCCCACTTGTTCTCATGATTGCATCAATTCGTGGTAAACCAAGTCGCGATGAGTAAACTTGGTCGGAGATGTCCCCTTCAGTGATACCTCCAAGCCCCTTAGTCGCGGCTGCTAACTTGGTGGCAAGGATGATCTCAGATCTGCCACCATAGCCTATGGCAAGTTGAAGATTGAACTTGGTATTACGACTGGTGGCCACCTCGGCCTCTTCGATTATGTTTTGCAGATACGTCGGAACGATGGATCTATCACCTACCACTCGAAAACGAATTGCGGGGATAGAGAAAGGTGCTTCGTTCAAGATCGTCTCTTGGATATACTCCGCCATCATTCTGAACAGTGGATCCAGCTCCTGCGGACCTCTTTTCAGGTTGTCGTCCGATAAAGCCCAGACAGTGAGATTTGTTATACCCGAGCTAAATACCCATGACATGACTTGTATCAGCTTGTGAGCACCAGCTTGGTGGCCAAGTAACACACTTCCAAGGCCATGGCTCCTTGAGTAGCGACGGTTTCCGTCCATTATGATACCCAAATGTTGTGGTTTGCTGATTGCATCCGCGAGCTCACCACGATAAAAAGCACAGTTCACAAGCTCCTTAACCTCTTCTATACGCCCAGGAATTTCAGGTAAAATACGCTGATCAACATCCATGCTCGGTAGATGGGCTTCAAGATCCGCATGATGACCTGGGTCACTGACAACATGGCGACCATCCTTGCTTCCGAATATCTCGCTATGCAACTCTACCAGAGTATTCTCCATTCTTGGGCTGCCCTTGAGTAGAAGATCCATGGTGCCATCGAAAGTGAGCGATCGCGGGCTCAGGCTGTAATGGAAGGTTGAGAATAGGATGTTGAGCTTTCGGGTCATCCACCAGAAACCTCGCTCCAGAATTTTGCATTTTTGAGACGGTCCAGCCAGGACTCTTTTAGAAAGCCGACGGACGAATAGGTTGAAGAGCGCCCAGCGCATCAAGGTCACAGGACGTTGGAATGACTTTCGGATGCCCTGTTTCTTTATCTCACTCCGAATGCTGCTGAGGTCCGAGCTTTCTGAATGAATCTCCAATAGTTCAGTGGTATCAAACGACAGTGTTTGTCTCAAAAACCTCTCCACCTCCCCCAAAGTTTTTGGGTAATCCCGTCCAAGATCATTTGGGTCCAGCTTGTCGGATAAGTTCATAACGCCGCAGACAATAGCATCTGCCTCATCCTGAGTTACATCTCTCAAAAGTCGATGTGTGTTGACCAGCGCAGACGCAAAGGTCGCGAAGATGATAACGTTGTGTTCGAATTTAAATAATGGAATGGGGCGATGCAAATTCTGAAGCCACCCGATGACCTGCTGCCTTTCTGAACTGTTTGATCTAACCACGATATAAATAAAGGCAACGGTTCTGATGACTCTTCGCCAATAGTCTGACTTATAGGTACTGTGAGCTTGAAGAACCTTCGATATTTGTGGATGAGAAAGCTGCAAAGTGGCTGCTATGATAGTCGCGGCGAACATGATGTCGCCTCGGTCGAAAGCAGCGTGAAACTCTTCAAAGGAGACATATTTGTTTTTCCAGATCAATTTATTGAGGTTGAAGTTGCGCCAACGCGTGCGGAGGCCTCGGAGCCATCCCAGGAGAGTAGTGATTGCGTGTAACGTAATGATCACGTAGACAACTAAAAGCACTGTATGAATACTCATGTTGGGAGATTTCTGAAAGCCCAGCAGGAGAAAAGATAAGAGAACTCAAGAGCAGAAAAGGAAACTTGTACAAAGAAGTACATGGCAAAAGGGAATGGCGAGAATCGGACAGGAATTTCATTTTTAATACGTATCGGGTCCCGAATCACGTATTGTCTTGAAGGCAGCATAGCTAAGTGAGACATCTAAAAGTGACCTGAATCAGACAAGGAATAGCTATGAGCAGACCTTCAGCTCTATAGAGACCTTTTCTTTGGCGAATGATGAGCCAAAGGCTTCATTTAGTAATGCTTCGATATGCATGATAAGATCGCCGACCCAATGATACCGACACAGAGGATAGCTGATACTGCACCGTAAGCGGTGAAGTGAGGTAAGTACCGGACGCCCTAGCCGCTTTTGGACAAGAGGCAATTCAAACGACAGCTGAAGGTCGGTATACCCGAGCGTCGGCGGCAGACTGGGACTGGTGGAACTGCGGCATGTGAAATATGTGCTGCGCGTCGACGCGTCTGGGTAAAGCATTCCGCGCCCATAATGTGCTGCTTATCGATTGCATACTCCACCTTTATTTAGCGCTTAACAACGTCTTTTAATTGGTAGGCAATCGACCCACAGCCAGGGTGACATGATAATCCCCCTCGGAGCAGATTCGCAATCGACATCGTGACTTGACTTTGAGAATCAGCCGAGCAAAGAACGTTAGATGGAAAGCGAAATCTGATTAGGACAACCTATGTTTTACAGTTCATTGAGAATTCTGTTTTGCGCGGAGTTGAAAGTACAATTCCTAGTGGCTGTGCTGCAGCCACTCGTCAAGGGTGTGGGGGCAACGATTGTCCATAAACCAGCGGAACCTGAGCAATGTCCTACATCGTTCCTTCATCTGACACCCTACAACATGAGTCCAGGTAAAGATCACAAATCCTATATAGACTACGTCAAGCTTCGAGCCCAGTCAAATCCCTGTATCAATGGGCTCGAACGATATCTACAACAACCAGCGACTCGTTCAAGCAATGTCGTCTACATCGATTACCCTACAGAACAGAGTTCACCTGGGCTCCATCCAATCAGAGCAGAGCCTGATAAGATAACCAATCTAATCGATACGCTACCTCCAGCTACGACGCGACTTATTCTTATCGAAGATATCAGTTCTCAGCTCATAAGTTTAGTTGGAAATAGGTTGGACATCGACCCTCTTTTCTTCGCCGACTATGTCAACACAAGTTTTGAAAATATCGAGTTAGCGCCACCACCACCTTCCCTTGCCATTTTGCCGTCATTGCTGTCCCAGCGCGAATACCTACATCTTCATTACCAGCAAGTACTAGACTTGGGCGAAGCTGCAATATTTAAAAATGCTGCATACGCCTTGAAAACAGAGGCAAATGTGACTCGCAATATCCGTCGCCTTGATCCTCTTTCGGGGAAACAGCTAGCCCTTGCTCGTGCGACCTGCTCCCTGTTCACTAAAGAGTTTGGAAGCTCTTCCATTTGTAAGTATTTGGCGGCCATGTTTGAGTCCCAAGCTAATGCCACAAGGTCTCATCTTGGTCGATCGCCCTATAAGATGTGCTATTGAAGGGCTCGGGACACCAACCCAGAAAAGCTATCCTGCCCAGCACCTGCATGGTGGTTTCGAAGATGTCGCGTCACCACACTCAAACGTGACTTCCGTCCATCATTGGAATAGAGACTCAATGCTTGACAGCTTGGTACATTACCTTCAGCATCAAACACCAGAATGTCCCAATAAAACTCTCATTGGCATTCTAACCCTGGCTTACTACCCGGTTCGCATAGTCCTCTCTGAATGGAACCTCTACATGCATCTCATCAGCCGGTACTCCAAGCACTATGAATATTCTCTTCAGGACATCACAAGCCGTCTTCATGGTGAAGACATAGTCGATCTGCAGCGATGGAGGCGTCGGCTCAAACAGACTCGACATAAACTGGCTCTGGTTGTGGAGTTTGTCGACCAGCACAACGATGGCCGGACCGCCTGGAAAATGGTTCTTAAAGACATCAACTATCTACAAAGCCAGTTCCAAGATTATGGGCAGTCTCTGGAACAGATGGTCACTGTCGCGACGACAATGATACAGCTTCTTGACTCACGGCGCTCTATACTCGAAGCTGTCAGCGTCCGACGCTTGACATATATAGCATTGGTCTTTGCACCCTTGGCCTGGGTTGCGAGTCTGTTTAGTATGGAGGAAGCGTACTTGCCGGGTAATGATAGATTCTGGGTCTACTTCGCCATCGCGCTGCCTCTGATTGCCGCAATTATTCTATTGTCGACCTGTCGATGGGAAGAAGCTATTCCGTTATTAAAAGCAATCTGGAGTATTTGTACTGGTGGCTTGACGCGGACGCCGAAGAAACCGGGGGAGGGACCTAATATGGCATAAAATTGATGACGCTGGTTTGTTCCAAATAAAATCACGGGGCTGTTTGTACACTAGGTTTTTGAAACCCTTTAAGAAAGGAGGTGGCGTAAAGTGCAATTAAGACATATCATAGGACTACAAATGTGCCTCAGGCTGTAATGTCACGTAGCCTGATTTATCCATGCCGTGTAACGCAGCATGGCTTATCTGTCGGGGCGGTAAGACTTTCCCGTCCCCAAGATTTACCACCACAAATTCTTGAAGACGTTGCATTCTTTACACATAAACTTTCATTTCGACGGCTTGCCACTCGGTGCGTTGAACCAGTGGCCTTGACTATATGTCATACAATGATTAGCAGTCTGGCTTCTTACTGCACGCACGTCACACTTACCCCTCGCCGGACCGCTTATTTGACACTCTTCGCTATGCTTGGTGGCTTGGCTGCTATTTTCTCATTTGTTCTCAGCACCGCGGTGTATGGATTCCAGTGGCGACCGATGCGAATATGGGGAAGCACCTCGGCTTTACCCCCCACGCTCGGCGCCGTTTCATCGGGCGATGCTCAATGTAGTAAGATCGGAATGGAGGCTCTTGTCTCCGGAGGATCGGCTGTTGATGCAGTTAGTCTCCACCCACTCCTGCGTCGTCTTCGAGTAGGATACGTGCTAACCTGGAGCAGGCCATAGCTACAGAGTTCTGCCTCGGTGTCAAGCGTGAGTCCTTGCTGTCGCGACAGTGCCATGGCTAACGTAAGTCAGTACCCGACCTGGTTGGGATTGGTGGTGGAGGGTTCGCCTTGGTCAGAGGGAAAGATGGAGGATATAGTTTCGTTGACTTCCGAGAAACCGCCCCTTCAGCGTCAACAGAGGACATGTTTAAAGGAAGAGAAAACAGCTCTCTCACCGGAGGACTTGCAGTGTAGGACTCTTTTGTCGTCTCGCCCTGTTCCATGACTGATAGTAACCTTCAGAGCGATCCCCGGAGAGATTCGTGGTTTATACTATCTCCATCACACATATGGTAAGCTTCCTTGGGAGTCTTTGGTAAACCCTTCCGTCAGGCTATCAAGGAATGGTTTCAAGGTGGGTGAGTATCTCAACGGTGTCCTTACTCGCGTTTCGTCACCCAACTTCCTGCTGCAAGATCCATGGGCCGAAGACTTCGCTCCAAAAGGTCGGCTAGTCTCACTGGGCGATATCATGACCAGGAAGAGACTTGCCAAAACACTGGGTATCATTGCAAAACGGGGCGCAGACGGGTACTATCGTGGACCAATAGCTCGGAACATGATTAGCGAAATCCAGAAGTCGGGCGGTATCATGACTGAATCGGATTTGGTGAACTACAATGTCAGCCTGCGAAAGCATATTGAGATCAACTATCGAGGGTATCGGATGATTGGTGCGAGCGCGCCTTCTGGGAGTCCTGTGGTCTTGAGCGCTCTGAATATTGTGAGCGGTTATCCAGACTTTGGCGCCACGGACGCCGTGAACCAGAGCACGCATTTCCTGGATGAGGCTTTACGATTCGGGTATGGGCAGGTGAGTACGAAAACAAACCTATCGAGCCCATAGCTACTGACAAAGGTCAAGAGGACTGAGTTGGGCGATCCAGCGTTTGTTCCGAGCGTGGAGTCGTTTCAGGCTAGAATGCTCAGCGCCGAGATGGGCGAAGACATCCGAGCAAGAATTCTCAACAACTCAACATTGCCCATTGAAGATTACAATCCCAACAATTTCCAGGTTCTCGCTACGTGAGTACCAGACGAGAACTCGGAACTACTCATGTTTGCTAACTCTAGTAGTCCTGGGACATCTCATCTAGTTGCTGCCGACAGATGGGGAGCGGTCGTCTCTCTGACCAGCACTGTTAATACCGCTTTTGGAGCACGATTGATGGACTCCAAAAGTGGTGTCATTCTGAACAATGAGATGAACGATTTCTCGATACCTGGAAGTACTAACTTCTTTGGCTTCGAGCCGTCACCAAATAACTTTATCCGTCCAGGCAAACGGCCTCAATCATCCATGAGCCCTGTCATAGTGGAAAAGCCTGGCAATCAAATTGCACTGGCCGTTGGTGGCCAAGGAGGATCAAGGATCATCTCGGCTGTCACGCAAGTGCTGTGGTATGTTCTTGACTTGAAGAAGAATTGCTCGTCTGCGCTATTGCAACCTCGCTTTCACGACCAGTTGCAGCCAAATCAGGTACGTTTGTAAACCGGGTTACTCATGTACTATCTAACCACGATTGAGCAGATACTGTTTGAAACCACTTACGATAACGCAACAGTTGCAAGCATGGCTGCCAAGGGTCATAATGTCACATGGACCCCCAGGCGACAGGCTGCAGTACATGCTTTGAGAAGGTTGAAACACGGAATCTTTGAGGCTGCTGCGGATCCCGACCAAAGGGGCTCTGGTGGATTTGTGGCATAGCATGTTTGTCAGGTCAGGCATTACAGGCTCGAGGAGTGGGAGCCGGTTCAGTTCAATCTCAATTCACTTTCTTATGGACCTGATATACGTAGCAATAATAGTAGCGTCAGATATCTTGAAATTCACGTTAATCTGTGTCCGAATCCGATACAAGACCCCATGGTCCGAACAACACTAACACTGTATCAACCGCCATATCCATCAGCTGCCGCAACACAAGCACCGTTCGAGTCCATTTCAAACCTCAACGAGTTGTTGCTGGTGTTGTGATCACGGAAGTGGTCGCTGTCGCTGGGCTCAGCCAGCTGGTCATGATGTGGCTGGCTTTGCATCAGCTGTTGCCAGGGTTGTGCCTTGGGCTGAGTGGCGTCAACTGGCTTTCCAATGTTCGGTGCTGGCTGACCCATTTCTTTTCGAAGGGCAAAGATATCAGCCTCAATTGTCGTCAATGGACAATTCTTAAACTTACTTCAGAAATGTTGCTGTTTAATTCTTGGAATGATTGATTGTACAAAGCTCGGCGATGGCCTGACCGTGAGGAGGATTTGTGGGAACAAATCGGGGATTTTATGTTCGGAATCATAAACCTTCCCTGTCACTGAAAACACAGAGCCTCATTGTTATCGCACATTCGCCGTCTCGTCAAAGTGAGGCGAGCGAAGTCAGTCTGCTGACGCCCATGGTTGCAAATGGGTGTAGCAAAGTGCAGGCCAAATGTCAGTTGATCAAATTCCAAAAAGCCCAGAATGACGTACGCTAAATGAGGCCTGCAACGTGGCTGGTTTATAAGATAAGGATGTGCATTGAAAAGCAGGCTCTGAGAGTCGGTGAAGAGTTACGGCGGGGTAATGACTTAAACTCTTGATAATTGGATAAATGAGTTGTACATTCAGTGTTGTGTAACCACTCTGCTTATCTTTCCCACAACTCTCTGGAGCTTGGCTTGTGCGCGGAAGATAGAAATTTCTCAAAAGCGAGTATCAAAGTCTGCCAAAGAAGTTTTTTTATTGAAGGTTTCTTTAACGATTTCATTGTCTTCTTCTTTTTCTAAACAATGGCGAAAGATCTTGCTGAATTTTTAAAATGGTATCCCGACGTTGAATTTATCCACTACCATTTTGTCACTCTATCTGGAACCCTGGCAACACGCTGTCTGACGAAAAGTCGCTGTAAACAACTTGCATCGAAGGGGTCAGGTCTGAAAGTCAGCCTTTTCAACCTCAATGGCTTGTGCCCTTGGCATTCGCTGAGTCAAAGACAAATCACTGGTTCAGATACTCTGTATCCTTGCTGGGGCTCCCTCCGCTATCTCGGCCCCCAGGAGGCATCAGTGCTCTGCGATGTCTCTGAAGAAATCCCTCGCCATCTTGATATTGACTCAGCTAACTCATTCTTGACATGTCCGCGTTATACCCTGCACAAGGTTTTGGAGAGTGCTCAAGAGCAAAACAAGCTGGAGTTACTAGCTGGCTTTGAGATCGAATTCTATCTTGTCACTCCTGAGGATGCAGCAGATCCATCAGCATTTGAGCCACCCAGTCCCTTCAGATCTACTTCTATGGCGGCAACATCATTCAGAGGGAAGCGAGCATCATGTATCCAGGCGTGTGTACGGGCCCTTGAGAAGGCTGGTATTGTTGTGGAGCATTTCCATGCCTGTGGCGGGCCATACCAATATGAGATCTCAACAGGGCCTCTGTGGCCCCTCATGGCTGTTGATATTCTTGTTCAGTCATTGGAGATCATCCGTCGAACAGCCATCGCCCACGACTACCGAGCCCTATTTATCCCCGAGGCTTTCAAGGGATATGAGACATGCGGCTTGCACATGCACCTCTCAATGGCCGTGAAGTCTGGTGACCAAATGGAGCCACCAGGTAGCTCCGACAGCAATTCTTTCCTGGCTGGTATTCTTCGCAGGCTTCCCCTTCTGGTCCCAGTCGGTATGCCACTGGATATCAGTTACTCGAGGCTGGGAGAGGTTGCAGCTGGCGTTTGGGTCAGCTGGGGACATGAGAACCGTGATGTGCCTATTCGGCAAATTGCAGATGACCATTGGGAGTTCCGAGCCATCGATGCTACCGCAAACCTGTATCTGGTCACTGCTACATATATCGCGAGTGGTCTCCTTGGCTTGAGGAATAAACAGCCTCTCCGCATAGCCCCCTTGACTCAGAGCCTGAGACAACTGGATGACGCGGCGTTGGAGCGCCACAACGTCACCACTCGGATGCCTACCTGCCTAGAGGATGCTATTGTCTCGTTGAGTGATCCTAGATACAGAGAGGGTCTCGATGGAATTATGGGTCCGCGGATACTGGACTTTTATGAGGAGACAAAGCGAGGCGAGATGGAATTCTTCAGTGATATGGGTGTCGAAGATCGCTTGAATATGTACGCAGCTATTTACTAGAGTTTCTCTAATCCCCGTCTTCCTAAGGGTTTGTCACGACAGGTACCCCAGGATCTCCATTCTCATACACGTCCTCTCCATCAATAGCATCAATATTCGCTGTACATCCTTTGAACTGATCCCTCATCAAATTGGAGAACCACCAACCGAGATAAGCCATAGCTGCAAGGAGGCAGGTAGCACCAATGGCTGCAGGGATCCAATAGACCCGTGAGTTACGCACTTGCTCGGTACTGGCGCTACTCATATAGCTGACAGCATCCGGGCCCCATCTATTCGGCCAAAATCTTGCCTGCGACGTATCAGTACTGAAAGAGGGCTTATAAAAGGGATGATACTGACAGGTGTGGCACATAAGCAATTTCCATAAAATGCGGAGAGAATAAATGCTGGTGAGAGTTCGTTAGTAACCGCAGCTGTCATCGAGTGTGCTACTAACCAGTCCCAACAACCCCAGTAAAGAAGGACACAAAGATGTTGAATGAAAGAATAGCCGCCCACGCAATCTTCAGAAGGCTGGTGAGAACATGGCGTGGGTTGCTCAGGAAATTGAGGCTCTTTGAGGTGGCGAGGTAATCTTGCCACTGGAAGACTTTGGGTGTCCATAACAAGGTCAAGATACATTGAGCGCAGGCGTAAACCAAGAGGGTAAGAGATCGACACCCCAAACCCGTTGATGGTGTTGTGTAGCTGCAAGTCGCCATTAATAGCGGTTCTAGACAAGCCTATCAAGTGAAGTTACATACCTTATCATCCCACCCAAGAAAGCCGGGACCACAATAAGCAGCCACGTCGGAAGCAGAACCAGAAGGGCGACAGAATTAAAACTGCAGCTCTGGATATCCCTTCGGACCGATCGTTCGATGTTTGGGTAGTGCTGGGCGTAACGCACAATCCATGCTCGTTTATTTTGACCACGGTTCCATATCCATGCTGTTTTAATGTCGGTCTGTTGGCAGGGAGGGTATAACATGTTCCAAGTAGTCCGCCAGAAAGTGATTGGAGGCCTGGTCGATTTGTTCTGCTCCGCCTCAGGTTCCAATTCGGGAATCGCCCTGAAAGTGGGAGTTGTTGAGACAGTTGAGTAAAGGAAGAATGGGTTCTTGCAACCTAGTACGAGATTGCAGACAATAGCCACATGGGGTATGATAGTCCACATCATGCCAAAGGCAAGTGAATGCGCCAAGTTCCTAAATAGTTAGCTATCATGCTCCATTGAGGTTCTTTCGCAACGGATTTACTTACACATTGCCATAATCGCTCTGCAGTTCCAGGAGAGCGTATGCGAAATTGCCACAGTAGAAGACCACTGCAGCCCCTGCGGCAGACCCAAAACTGATTTGAGTCTCGAGAGCCGACCGTAGCTTGAGCTTTACCCGCTCGATGTTGGTACGCGATGCTGAAGGATACAAGGCTGGGACCATCCTCATCATTAGAGGGTCAGAGAACCTGCGATCATCGGAGCTCGTTGACCCAAATGACCCAAGCAATGCCTCAGGTGCAGCCTGCGTGGCGGATGACTGCCTCCGTCTTAGACTGTCCACAGGTAGACCTTGCACTAGGTCGATGGTTATGTCCCATGCTTTGTCCAAGTCCAGACAACCGAACAAAGCCACGAGAAGCAGATGTGCACGTTGCTGCACTGTTAAGCTGCGCTCTGCCATTTTGAGACGGATGTAATGCATTATCTTCCGATCTATCATAGCCTCATAAAGACTTGAAAGCATCATCGGACCAGCAAATGTCATGATAATACCATTCCATATCAGAATGTCGAGGGTGACGATGACTGCTGAGATGGGAACCTTGTAGATCAGGCCAAGAAGTGACGCAATACTGGTGAAGTCGTTCGGGAACATCTTTGACGGCACGTTGATTCTGCGCCGTCTTGGCACATTAAGGCTGAACACGGCGGAAGGGATAATGAAAAGGACCAGTGGCTTCAGCCATCCGCTGAGGCCTTTTCTTCCCGGAGGTATAAGGGAGTACCCTGGACAGTTGCCGTTACACCAGCTGTACGTAACGTAGACTTGAGGTGGGTAGCCCGGACCGCCCGTGTATTTTCGACCGCAGGGAAATGGATTTCGGAGAAGCTCGTCCATGGTGCCGACTATATGGCTCTGCCCCGGTACAAATTCGACGCTGCCGTTGACGACTTGTAGCGATTGATTGACAGCCAAGCGGCAGCAGTAACCAAAGTCTTGCTTTCCTTGTCCTCGGTTGGTCAAGGTTGAAAGATTCGCGAGCTGACCATCGAAAAGGTCACCGAGATTGGTCAAGTTGGATGCAGCTGAAACATGGAGGATGATAGCAAGGATAATTTGTAGCTGAGCCGCGATCGTGCGTGTGATGGGCTTCATGTCGTGGATTGAAGGAAGCTCAACGCCGAGCTACACAGTGGAAAGCTTTCAAGGGAGACTTTATTTACGAGACACATGTCGGGGCTTACGGGAAGTGGCTTTTCTTCCGTTTTATACAGGCACTCTTTGCCAATATCGTGGATATCGAGGCTAGGTTTCAGCTTGCTAAGAATAGATGAAACAATCATCCGCCTTCTTGAGCATGCATACAAGGCTGTTGTAGTGTCCTGCCCCAATGAATTCCACCTCGTGAGGCCTTTTCCAGCTATACCACTACGGCCTCTCCCGATAGTTGAAATGTGAAAGAAGAGTGGCAAAACGAGCTTGATCAGGCTGAAAGAGGTGCGCACTAAGGCGGACTTGGTTTGCAGCTTGGCCCCGACGGTGCGGTGTTTTGAATGTGCTCACACACAGGCCAGGTTGGGGGCTATGGGTTATCGAATAATTTTGCAGTGTAAGATGCACATTGGAATGGTAGCGACAAGCTGGGCCCATGACCCCGGATAGCCTGCTATTTTCACATACTACTTGTTCGAAGAGGCTTGAAAGAAGCTTGGACATCCCTGTCAAACGAACGCCAATGTCATCAGTGTGCAGGCTGTCAGAGTCATGACACCCTCAGCTATCACAGGCCAATCAAGTAGGGGTGACGGAATGGGGTGGATAACGGGCTAATAAGCCATAGCCCCTTCAACCAACATCCAGAGGAGACAACCCAACCTTCGGGTCAATTCTTACAGCCGCCTCTCCTCAACAACTTCAAGATGGCTGCCAATCAACCCGAGACTCTTGAAAGCTTACCTCAAACAACAGGAGGATTATCATTCATCGATGACTTGGAGAAGTATCAGTCTGAGAAGCCTTACAGGTGGACGGGTGCACTGGATGAGTCGCAGGAGCATCTGAGGACCAACATCTCGCTCAACTCAAGAGATGATATTGCTTTTCGCGACATACGCAGTCTCATAGACAGTGGTCAAGGCCTTTCTATTGGGTATAACGGCTTCCAGATTCTTCGTTATCCAAGCGTCGATGACTCGAAAATGCGCGAGGAGTCTGGCCTCAAAGCTTATGCTGCTGGGCTCACCGAGCTTGTCAAAAAGGCCACTTCTGCTGAACTTGTTTACTGTGTTAACTTTATGGTTTGCTTCTTCACTCTAGTAGCTGGCTGTATGCTGACCTTTATGTATTAGTTCCGTCAATGTACACGTGCGATGATGATGGACCCCGATGTTGTCAATAGACAAGAGTCACCCGTGGGGTCTGCAAAAGAGCCCGAACTACCCGCTTTTATAGCACATGCAGGTATGGGACCGGCTTCTTGAGGTATAAGTAAAATACAGTAGTGGTGTAGCTAACTCTTTCTCAGACTACTCTAATGCGCAGGGCGCCGACGTTGTCCGCCAGACTCTTACGGAAGCCGAACTGTCAAGGTTTCTCAATGATGACCATACCATATGGCTACTCAAGTAACTCTTTCGTTATGCGGTGCCCCGAGAAGGCGTATACTAACGAAGACAGTACTTGGAGTCCGCTCTACAAGCCTGTCGAAAACGCTCCGCTAGCGTTTTGTCACCCCCGGACAGTTTCCGCAGACGATGTGATCGAGATAGACAAGGCAAGACCCGGCAGAGTGACAGGAGTACGCTACCTCAAGTACCGCCCAGGGTATCAGTGGTACTGGTGCAGCAATCAAACGCCTGATGAAATAAGCCTATTCAAGAGCTGGACCTCGAATCCCGACGACCCACTACAATGTAAGTCCGCGACCTGGCTCAAATTGTTCCAGTGGCTAATAAATGCTTAGTTGTGCCACATGGAGCGGTGAGATTCGCTGATAGTGGCGCAGCAGCTGATGGGAATTCAGATGATGTTTTGAGGAACAGTATGGAAACTCGAATGGTGGTCGTGGTGAGAAGAAACGGGAATGGAAATTGATGGCCAAATTGTGAATTCTTTTTAGTACATGTGGGGGGCTTCTGGGAGTCCTGTTCCCGTTGGGCATCAGGGTATTGCCACCTGTGATCGGAAGATAGGTCATTATTAAATATAGCTGCAGAAGACCGTGGCCTACAGCCCTAGAGTTGACGCTGGAGGGCCCGGCGTAGTGTGATGCTGAAGGAAATTCATTTCTGAGCATAAGACGATAAATCTATATACCCTTTCAAGCCATTCAACAGAAAACAGGCCATTCGTGAGAGGTTCGCCGCGTAACAAATCAATAGAGAAGGGATAAAATAACCCGGGATCTAGTGCCATCAAGACTCGATGTGGGTATAATTTGGCGACTATTTAACCGAGGCAGGAACATGTTGAGATATGAGGATGACACTGATAAGAAGAAGGCCACTACAAATCATGAATCGGTCTTCACGATTTTGGTCACCTAGATTAATCAGCCAGCTGTCCATGATACTTCGTCAGAAGCAACGCACCTTCTTCTACCGTCGTCATACAGAGGACGATGAAAGCATTGAGCGGAACTCTCATTGCACCATACACTCTACCCCTTCTCGATTCTTTTACAAAGCTCATTTTTAAGAATCCTATGCTCGGGAAATACATCCCTACACAGAACTCGAAGATGCAAAATGCCAAGAACCGATACATCTCAGCTTTGAAGAGGACTATGAGCAGGAGGCTGATAGCTGACGCAGATAGAGCGATCTGGACCATGTGTACTGAGATTTGGACCGAGTTGCCGTGGCGTGACATGTAAGCAAAGAAGAACGAGCCAAGAGTGAGCGCACTCATGAGGTTGGCGAAGATGAGACCAAATGGGGGATGACCCCAAGTTTCTGCTAGGGCTCGGGCGGATAGGATAGTTTGAGACCAGGAGTACACCATGTTGTACATAGCGCCTTCGAAGAAACATACGACAAATGTAATAGCAAGAATTCGTGAGTCCTCTGAGTAAGGGATCTTTGTTAGCGGCCAAGCTGACTGAGCGGAATGGGCGAATCCCTACCAATTAAGTTCGAAAGACTAGTGAATATCGCCTCCTTGATGCTACCGGTCGCCGAGCCAGTCCTCCAAGCTAGTATGGTGGATAATCCGTAATTTTCAACCTAGACTTAGTGTCAGTAAGCTGACCTCAATCTCCAGCAAATTGACGAACCCATGACTTGGAGATGATAAAGTGAGCAACCGATAGGCAGGCTATGCTGACGAGAAAGGGAGCGACTTCCGAACCAAATACGTTGACTGCAACCTGGGCAACAACACCACTTCCCATGGCGATGAATCCGTTGAGAATCGCCATAGAGGCGTAAGTCGCACTTAGAGCCCGATCAGAATGACCAAAGCCAAGCCTGTGATACTCCGCTATCATCCATGTTTCAAAAGCTGTGTACAACAGCGTTGTGCTAACACCACCCAAAGCCCGTCCTATGTAAAGGAGCCGAAGGTCACTGGATAGGATAGTTAAACAGGACAGAGAGTATAGTATGCAGTAGACTTGACACATGAACTTTCTGCCCAATCTGTCAACTGGGTAGCCGATGAATATGGCGCTGAAGCCGGCGCAGGTGAAGACGGTTGCGAATAGGGACGCTACGACTGGTTCGGGTAGCCCGAGAGTATTCTTATAGACGCTGTATATGAACGACCCCTTGAACAGGTCAGTGGAAGTTAGTCAGGCGTTGTTTATCGAATCCTACCTGGAGCCAGTCAGCTGCCATAACGAGACCGTAGACGAGAAGGAACTGGTCGCGAAAGGAGTAGAATCGATCAGCAGTCGTATCACGGTCGAAGTCATGAAGCTCATTATCGATAATGTCAAACTGATGTAACTCGGTTTGTGGAATAAGTTGCAATCTCGTCGATGTCTGTCTATGCTGCCATGAGGCTGCAACTGCGAGGAGCGTGACTGATATGATGAGGGTGATGACGTAGGAGTCCATGGTTGGCTTGAACTGGGTCGTGTAGAATAAGAATAATCTGGGTTGCTTAGTGGTATTTAAGCTTAATTCTAAGCTTGTGGGTAAACCAGGGGTTAGCTTGAAAAGAGTGTGCTGGGAGAGAAAAGCGGGGGGAACACGGGAAACCAACGACGGAAAGCCTATCTCGTAAGCACAAAAGATGTAACGCGTAATCTTCCGGACTAGTAGTTCTACTAGATTAATGAAACGTCATTGGAGCGGTCCCCCTAGTGTTGTATTGAGACAGCAGCTCATCTAGGTCCCGACGATCCGCCACGCTTCCTTGTGGTCCCGTTACCACGTCGTCGCAAGGGGAGAGGTCTTGGCGCTTTCTTAGGCTCAGATCTAAGGCTAAGATACAATGCAACCGTAGCCTCATTGCGTATGAAGTCGACCTTGGCATTAGTAGGAGAAACTGTAACGCGCGTCGTATCGGAAGATCGAAGGAGTCCGAGACAATTTACAGGCATAAGGGTGTTCCCCTATTCAACGCTTTTGAGTATATATGCTGAACCTATCACCTCAAGCCATCCGTTAATCTATTTCCAAACCCAAATATTCTCGATCACCCGCCATTTGCAACTATGGCCAGCAAACTTGCCACCATCTTTTCCCTGGTTGCCAGCGTCCTCCTACTTACCCTTCTTGTGGTAGGAAGGTCAGAAACGGGCTTCTCAAAAACAGCCTCGACAGTGGACCTCAGTCAAATGAGCGTCGATCCAAGCCTGAACGCAAAACTTGCCCATGCTGAAAAGCTCTGGCAGCAATCCGTCCAAGACCGTAAGAAAATGGTTGCCACGTCAGGCCATGACAGGAACTTCCCTGACGGATACATATACCCATTCAACGTCTGGGACTTTGCCCGACCCAGCTTCTTCTGCCCTCACGATCTCGAAAGAGTCGGTACTCTTGGAGATGGCGGCAAGGTAGTCTGCGGCATGACTCGTTACAAGAAAGAATGTCCTCCTTCTCCCCCAACACGCGAGCTCATTGTTTACTCCTTCGGCGTCAGCGATGATTCATCCTGCGAGGCCGAGTTACTACAGAGGACCAATGCTCGTATCTGGGGCTACGATAGTAGTGTCAACTCGTGGGCGAAGGAAATTCCAAGATATCAGTACTCCCGCGCACGTTTTTCCAAGGTCAAGATCGGCAAGGTTACGGATAAGACTGTTGACCCACCAGTCTATACTATTCAGGATTTGATGAAAGCAAACGGACATACCTACATCGACCTTGTCAAGATGGACATCGAAGGTGCCGAATTCGACGCTTTGACCTCGTTAATCGAGTCCATTGTGGAGCGGCAGACGGACGACAAAAATAGCACCTTGCCTTTTGGACAGCTTCTGATTGAGATCCACTTCATGAAGCCACCTCCGGGACTATCCATTCCGGACAATCTCCAATCTTGGATGGAATGGTGGTCCAAGTTGGAGACGATGGGCTTGCGGCCTGTTAACAATGAGGATAATTGGATTGGCGATGTGCGATACGGGAAGCCAAGGTTTATAGAGGTATGTGTATGTTCCACCATTGCGTTTCAATGTTACAATACTAACCGCCGATCACAGTATACCTTGATCAACGTAATGGACAAAGACAGGAACTTGCTACTTTGGACATGAGACATGCAGGCTTTGTACCGTGGGACGGTATGGTACGGGCCATCGTAGAGTAGAACATTAATCAAGAAGGCGAAGATGAGATTCTGTTAGACTATTTGTCGTATCAATGTTATTACTCAAACACTTTCATATCCTAGACTACCTTGCTATGACGACCACAAATCATCGGCTGTCTTGGCTTTGACCTGAAACATGACTCCTTCTCCCGATTCAGACTAGGTGACACGAACTTCTGATGCACAGCACAATATTCAGAGTCCTCCTGGAAAAAGCCGCTGATGTGGCGGTAAAGCTGGCATCTGAATGGTCCGCACTTGTCGCAAAAGTGGTCAGAAAGGGGCGAACCCGGGTACCCTTCTCCACGCCAGGCCCATTCCATGTCATTCGGTCCTTGGCGACCAGTGTCCAAAGATAGTCTTCCATGCAGCCGACGGTGGATTGCGTAGAGCTGCGTGTTGGTAAGACCTAGACATGTGCTGTCCACTGGATCCAGATGCTCAAAGACGGCGTAATGCAGTTCGGGTGGTAGATCCAGGAGGGTGGGTGTAATGGTGGGCGAGATGCGGTGTACGTTATTGGCTGATGAAGATCTTTGTTGGAAAAGGACGACGGGCTTTGCTTCGCTTGGGGCTGAGGACGACCGGGGGTTACCTTTGATGGGCTTGAGCATGATGAAGACTCGCACAAAGGAGTGGAAGGAATATTTAAGATAGCTTGGCGCAGCCACAGGTGGTGTAGCTTTCTTGGCAGCTGACGACCTATCAAGGCCTGCTAAGGGGGGATGAAATAGCAGTATAAGATGGACAATGAGAAAAGGAAATGCTGTGGAAGCAGGAGATGAGATGTACTACCGTAGATGTCTTTTCCTGTAAGTATTTGCGCCAAGAAGAGCACCCTTTATAGCAATTAAGAGATATCGCACTTCTCCAAAGTACATTACAGCCAGGCGAGGTCGGCTCCATGATGTAAGTCCATGTTGTCTTTCCAAGTAACCCAGCTCCGAGCCCAACGATCAAGTCGTGTAATCAGATCGGAGATCGTTTCAACAAGGGTTGTTACCACTACCTTACGCAAGCTGAATACAATCTAGGCTAGACTGTCAATACCGACTTGCCTTTCTTGGCATCCTTCACATTACGATTGGTTCAGCATTTTGGGGAACAAGGTTGACGCTAAAATACTGGGAAATTCTGCCCAGGCAGAAGAAATGACTATCAGTCCAAAGATCCACGACATAAGGAATTGAGCGAAAGTTCTCGATAGCACAGATTCGAGGCGATTTACCTGGCCATCACTTTCGTTCCAGTGTAGAGTATAGCTTGTGTTGCTTAATCGGCGTGATGCTGATTAAAGCCAGTACAGCCCAAGCAAGTATCAAGATCCAAACATGCTCAAATGCCACCATCAATGACTTTATGACTCCTTTGTGCCAACCATCGGGAAGGCGCTTCAGCTCGGTAAGGTCGTCAAGAATGCGCTGTATCTCCTCGGCTGCGTTTGGGTAATCACTAAATCGCTCCCAAAGGCCGCTCGTTAAGCTATGCTGGTAAACAACCGAGGCAATTGTTATGCCGATGGTGCTTCCGAGACTCCTGGATAACACTGTATTGTCGTTAGTATAGTCCATGTCTTTTGTTAGAGATCGGTGAAGTCTTACTGATTGTTGATGTGACCATAGCCAGTTGCGAATGCTCCACCGCCGCAAGGCAAGCAACCTGTGTAATGCTAAAAACAGCATTGTAACCAAGACTCAAGATAAAGAACGCCAAACATGTCATCCAAGTTGGGCTGATGTCATCTTGAAGCGTGAACATAATTGCGCCCACGATCATCGTGACTATACTGCTGACAATGATGCCGACGTACTTCCCTGTCCTCTTCATCAGATATCCAAGCGGAAGTGCTCCGATCAATCCCAGTGATGAAGGCATGATCTTGATTCCAGCCTCTGTCGCTGAGTCCCCACGTGCTTGTAAGTAAAGTGGGATGTAAAAGATACTTGTCAAGCTGATAGCGGCGCAAAATACACTTGACAGGCATGTAGCCAGAACAGTACGGTTGAGTAAGAGTCTGACCGGGATGATTGGCTGGGAGACCTTGACCTCGCAGCAGATGAACGCGCCGAACAAGCAGACTGCGACTACGATTGCCGCGATTGGGAGAGGGTGCGACCAAGGCACGATATTGCCTCCAATACTGAGACCAAGAACCAGACTAGCCAAAAAGGCCGTAACCAAGAAAACACCACCAAAGTCGATGCGCTTGATGTATGACCTGTCGGATTGTTTAGGCGGAACCTTGATCATGATATACGCAATGACAGCCGAAACCAAAGATGGAACAACCTGTACCAAAAAGGCGACTCTCCAGCCAATTTCGCTGTAATCACCCAGCATTCCACCACAAACAGCACCAAGCATAGTACCCGCTCCATACCAAAGATTCGCAACACCACCTACAATAGCGCGTTTCCTCAAAGGAATAAGATCCGAACCGAGAAACATGGATATACTCATCAGACCCCCACCGCCGATACCAGCGACTACTCTTCCCAGTATCATAGCATATTGACTGGTAGCTAATCCACAAACCAGATTGCCAGCTGCAAAGGCAAGGTTGCAGAACACCAAGCCAGGACCACGGCCGAAAATGTCCGTTAGACGGCCTGAGATTGGTTGACTGGCGGCATTGCCGATGAGGTACGCTGTCGCGAGCCATGAGAGGAGGCTGAGAGAGTTGAATTCGCTTGAGATTTGGGCGGAGAGGGTTGCGATTACTGTTGTGTCAGCGGCACCGAGGAAAACTCCGAGCCAGGCTGTTGTTAGGATGACTGCTAGACGGGCGAAGGATAGGTCCTTGCTGATGATTGTCCTCTCCTCTTCTGGCTGCGCTGCAGCAGGCGAGCCGCAACACCGCGTTCCATAGTCCGTAGCTTCGGAGCTGGGCTGGAGCAGTGGTGACGTCTCGGACATTGCTATTGTCTTGAATCGTGGTAGTGCTAGGTTGATCCCTTCAATGATTGCTCAAATGTTCAAAAGAACCACTGGAAAATATCAGTTTAGCTGAAGGTTCAAGCTCAATCTAATAAAGACATGGCGGAGTGATGGACCTTATACCGATGGAGAAAGACACAGGCAACCCTAGCCATGTTTCAAACTTTCATCCCTTGGATATCGCAGATCTCGGCATTTCACCAATATTGCTCCCATCAAGACGGTTGAACAGGAATTATCGCCAATCGTGGCATCACTTGTCTCACCCACGACCCAATAGAGCATGGTGTTTCTTACTTCAGCTAGATCAAGCATGTTGATTAAGCGGGGCGGGGCAGCTAGACACCAGTAAGCCTTCAGCTTCTCCGCCTCTCCAATATTGATCTGCGATATTTTCTCCCGTGTCTTACTTCCCCTGCAAATCTGTCTTCAGCTCGTCCCGTCTTCCCGTCTACTCCTCCTAGATCTTGATCCTCTTTCAGCCCGACGATTGTCGAGCATTTTTACTGTATTAATTGGTTCAGGCAACGACCTTGCTGACAAGCTACCCGTATCTTCCGAGAATACACGCGACAAGCGAAATTCAAGATGAAGACACTGGGTTTAATCGGTGGCATGAGTTGGGAGTCAACCACAACATACTACCAAGAAATCAATCGTCGAGTTCGTGAGGTTCTCGGCGGTCTGCACTCAGCCGACTGCGTCATTGTCTCGTTCGACTTTGCTAAAATTGAGGCCCTACAACACGCCGGCAAATGGGAGGAAGCCGGACTGTTACTGGACGATGCAGCAAAGAGATTAGCGCTGGCTGGCGCCAACGGCCTTGTCCTCTGTACCAATACCATGCACTTCGTATCTCATGGCATTGAAGCAGCATCTGGAGTACCTCTCATTCACATCGTCGACCCGACCGCCGAGGCCATACTGAAGGCTGGCTACAAATCCGTCGGATTGCTAGGAACTCGATTTACTATGGAAAAGGACTTTTACAAATCGCGTCTGGCTGGGAAGTTCGATCTCAACGTTATTGTCCCGAATAATCAGGACCGAGATATTGTCCACAAGATCATTTACGAGGAGCTTTGCAATGGTATTATCAAGGATGATTCACGAAAGGCTTACCAAGAGGTCATTGGGAGGCTCAAAGCTTCTGGAGCCGAATGCTTGATCCTTGGATGTACCGAGATCGGGTTGTTGATAGATGAGACTCAGAGTGAGTTACCGATTTTCGATACGGCGCGGATCCATGCCATAGCTGCCGCCGACTGGGCCATGAACGAGTAAGGGAAAGAAACATTTGGCTTCCAATTTCTATAATTTCTATATAAACTGTTTTTGGCCGATGACCACCTCAGACCTTTGCGTCACTATCGTATGTGTTCCATCAGCAGCCTCAATATCAACCCTCCTCTCAACTATAATCCCGTTCGATGAATCATAAAGAGGCTCTGGCCTCGTCGGAAATCCCGAGTTTCTCGCAACGATATCTTCCTGACTTTCCGATATCGACTCTATGGCAGTGATGGAGTACGGGTCCTGTGCTGCGTAATTTGGCCGGCGGCTTAGCCAGTAAAGCGGATAACTGTCGCGCCTATTCGCGTCTTGAGGTTGTCTGCTCTTCCTTCTGGCATCTGTCTTTGGCGATAGATAGCCCGTAGTCTCCCAGAAACGACGTTTGAAGAGAGGCGTGATCATGGGTGCTTGACCAACAAAGATGCCGATGCAATCTTCGCGAAGAGACCAAAGAACCGATTCGCCTCGCCGGTCCAACTATAAAACAATTAGATATAATGCAACGTTTTTGAGCATGATACTGACCTTGAATATGAGGACGAATCGTAGGATCGCGGCAGTCATGCAAAAGAATCCCAAGCTAAATAATATGCAAAGGCCGAACTTCTTCCAGGGCTTCGCTCGGATACCCATCACGACTGGAATTGGGACAAAGATGATACTAATGTCCGTGCTTAGATTGAAAGATAAGATGAGAATGAAGAATGTCAGATTCTGTGGGGTGCAATGTGCTATCAGTCTTGTTAGCGTGATGCCAAATCTGTGAATCACACGTTGACCTACCTCCAGGATCTGGCCAAACCTGCCACAGATGATGAAAAGGCCGGCATGTCAAAGCCAGTGTCAGAATAATGATAACCAACGAAACGACCACTTGCACCATCAAAGGCTTAATGAACCTCTCAGTCCATAGTCCTCGGACAACTCGCTTATAAAGCCATAGCATGTTGAACTTGAGAGACCATAGTACAACAACATAGAGGATCAGACTAAGCATGAACATCTGCGTTCCGAAGGCCCACTTTCCGTAGTCTTCTTCTGGCATACTTTTACGTTCATCGTGGTTGAGATCGGAGGTATGTAGGCCTTTGGCGGAAGCAATGAAGATATGGCCGGAGATCGCTGTGCCTGTCCAAAGTAGCTGACGATGTCAGTAAACAGCTATTCCCGGAACGAAAATACTCACTGCAACAAGCAGAACAACATAGTCATCTGGCTGATAACCTCTCCGACCAACCAATTCCGTGCGACAAAACACCCGCGCGGCAATCATAAAAATTCCAATACCATAAAGAAACCATATCTCCGCAAGCTGTTTGGCAACAGTAGCCATAGTAGCAGAGAATATGAAAGAGGAAGAAAAGGATTTTGAATGGAAACATCGGATATGTTGTGCATGTTCGTATATTAAGTCCCTGCTTCCACTCTAACGGTGTTTGGTGTCGCAGATACAAAGGCTTACTCTTGGCTAATCTATTACTTTTCGGGAAGTGTATCACCGATCTAAGGACTTGCTTTTTTGGGATGGAATTTATTTTTCGTAATGTCGGGTACCGTTTTCCGAGATAATGGAGATGCCAAGATATGAGCGAGACTCATTTAGGCAACACTGTACGAAAGGTCTAACAACGAAGGCGCATTACTAGATGCCAATCCACTATATACCTTAGCATTCGTGTATTTCATATGTACAGTGCTGCAAGAGTGTTTAGAAAAATTATGTAAAGCTTGGGCGAAACAGCTAATGGTCGTGTCTCCATCGTCTCTGATCAGTCACTTGGGCCGATGTAACCTCAACATCAATCTGAAACGTAGTGGTCCCATACTCCGTACCATCATGCAAATTGCAGCATGCCTGTTTCGGTATAACTCCCGGATCAGAGTCATTGTCCGATTTGCCTGCCGAGAAGACTTCCCCGTTCCTCGATTAATTAATGCGGGCTGGCTTCGAGACGAAACTCAAACACACCGAAAAACATTTTTGTTTCTAGAGCCAAGCTTTTGTCTTCTAAGTGGATACCAACGGCAGGTAAGCTTGCACATACTCTGGGCGAAACAATTCTTTTCTACTGAATCTACGGTCCAATATGGATATATGCCGCCCAAGGTATCAAATCATCCTCTTCTCGCACAGCAGCCGCTATACCCCTATCTCCTACATCGTCAGAGCTAGCTACACTGTCCCGACCTCGAAAATAAGCTTGATCTCGAAGGCGAATCGCAGCATTATGAACTCCCAGAGCAATGTCATTCCTTCCGTTATCCACAGCCTTGTAAACTTCCATAGCTTCACACATCGAAGACTCATCCCCAACTTTCCAGAGTGACCCAACCACATGTTGAAAACCCGCAAGTTGACAAGCGCTCATCAAATGAATAGACTCATCCATCAAGTGATCCACCTGATTCTCTCCTGTTGAACAGGCTGAAAGATATGCTAGAAACGGCGGCTTCGAGACAAGCTTTAACTCCATCAGATGAGCAACTGTCAGTGGCTTACTGGGCCAGTCTTTAAGAAGAAGACGGCTTTCTGATGGGTCTACAGGATTGGACTCGCCATGGCCCGCAAAATGGAAGATACTGCATGTCCCCAGTTGTTCGAGAACGTCTTCTCTGATCGGCTCTTGCAGTGTGACTGTTGGCATGGGAAGTATCTTTTCTAAAGCTTGTATCTCATCTTGGGCGTATGTCAGATTTGAGGATCCTGGTGTTTTGCCCATCGAAACAAGCAGAGCATTGGCCGAAGGATTGGGAAGATGACCTTTGTCTCTCAATTGCCGAGAATAGATCAATGACTGGATCGAGAGGCTGTATGATGATATCGCAGCGTCCAGTACAGATAATGAAGGACCCCTCGAGTAATCACCCGCTGCGTGGAGCGGGAAGAGAGACAGTTTCCCGGTGGGAATCCACCAGATACGAGGCCAATTACAATGCAAAGCAGGGTGTTTGAGGCCTAGAACTTCGAGAATCGGGCCAACTGCAACTCTCCAAAGCCATTCAAGAGTTTCGGTTGACTCTCTATGTTTAGCATACCCAGAAATGTCGGCTTCGTGTAGATCGCTGAGGTGTACGACTTGGATGCTATTCTTCCTCTTCTTTTGAATCAGAATAGCATCACAGCCATGCTTGCTGACATTCATGACCGCAATAGGCCCTGACTCTGCAGATTGCATCATCTGCTCGTCCGATAGATGCAGAAGCCTCTTTAGCTCTGGCTCTTTCATCAACTTCTCAAGTTGCTGGTTCGCCTCGTAGCGCAGAGTCATCGAAATATTCGCTTCCCAAGGCGTGTCCAAGGTATCTCGAAGTCGCTCAAACTCTGCTAGCTTAGGATGATCGGCGTCAAGGACGGTGGGATCGATGCGTAAACCAAAGAGAAGATTGGCAATCACTCCCCTTCCGAGTTCCAGGAGCCTCAGGGCGTGCGAGGGACCTTTTCCGGCCTTGAGCGCGATACATGCAGCCGTCGTGGCTAAATTGGCACAATGTCCCAGTGTGTACTGCTGATCTTTTTGCCTAAGCGACCTTGGAGCAACAGTTGGGAGCAGATTCACTGCCCCATCTAATATAGTTGTTGCCTCGTTCCACTTGCGCTGTGTAAGCAGAAGCTCAGCCGCCTCCGAGGCTCCTTCGATACGATACAAAGGCTGAGCGTTCTTCCAATTCCAAGACACCTTGAATGTCTTTAGGGCCGAGTTGAAGTCGCCAGTGGTCTTCGTTTTTTCGTATTTCAAGCTCAACGCCCTCCCTAGGTTAAGGTATCTCGTACCCTGCTCAGGAGCCGCTTCTTGAGTGCATGTCTTGATGCTTTCCCGAAAGCTGTCGATGGCTTCTTGAATGACTTCTAGGGAATTGGTCTCTGGCATTTTCGAATGCATGTATTTCATGGCCAATGAACTTCCGAGGTCATTCCATTGAACCGGCACTTGGTCATTCTTTGGGTTCATTCGGCGAATGGCTTCTCGCGTGTTATCTATGGCTCTGTCGATGTCTGCCAGAGACTTTGTCTTTTCGTATTTCCTTGCCAGCCAGTTGCCTAGGTGGCCCAGCACGATCGGTCGCAGATAGGTGGTGTCTTCCGGGTCGAGGCACTCCAGAGCTTCCTCGGCTTGAGAAATCGCTTCACCGATGTCCTTTAGATCTCTTGAACGGTTGTATTTCAAAGCCAGGGCATTGCCAAGTCCGATATGCAACATGCTCGTCATTTCATCTTGGTCTTCTGGGACGGTCAATGCATCCTGAAATTTGGAGATCGACTGCTCAATGTCTTCCATAGCGTAGGTCCATTGATATCTTGTGCCATAGATGCATCCCAGATTATACAAATATCGGCCACGATGGGGAGTTGCGTCAGTGATCGTTTCCTCGAACAGATTGGCTGCGTTTTGTAAGAATTTTGTGTCACCGGTGTGTCCAAACAATTCAGCATTAAAGGTGGCCATATTTGAAAGTAGATGGCTCACATCTTCGTTCCTCCTAGCAGCGAGATCCCGGGCTTCCGCACTTCTGCTAATCGCCTTGTGAAGGTCATCAAGATTATCGGTAAACGCAGCGCGACGTTCTAAGCACACCGACAACCCATGTAGGATGTCGGTTATCTCGGGATGATCCTCCGAAGCGAAGCGTAACGTTTCTTCGTACTTCGCCACAGCTTCCTGTATATCTTCAAGGCGGCTCGTCTTGTGGAACTTCTGCTCCAGCGATGTGGCCTCCGCATGCAACTTCCTCACCGGGTCTTCACTGGGCGAAGTACCGGTACACTCGGGATTAGACCCAGTCGCAGTTACATTAGACGTATCGGGAGCGTCAATATTCTTCGACAGAGATTCCATGATTGTTAATCGAAAAGCAAAGAAGAATATTGAACGCCAGTTATATGCTCTCGAATGACAGCTAATGGAAGATCATCAATATATATCTTGGGGTTCTAGTGTTCAGCCATGACGTCCTGCGATACGGTCTTTCCACAGCTATTTAGCCTCACCGTAGAATGTCATCAACGACGGTTGGTCTCAAAGTTTGTAGGCCTCCTCCTTCACCATGGAAAGCCGTAGTCCGTGCTCTGAAATTGAACAAGCGTCAAGTAGGCAACCTTTTGACGTGTGCAAAAGCGCAAGTGCTTATCATTGCCTCTTTGAAGTCACATGCATCGCGTCGGGCCGGCTCATCCCTGTCCATGCAGACACTGCCACTGAGTTCCATACACTGCGCCCCATGGGCTGCCGGAAACCCGAAAGAATGCCTTGCACTCGAATCGCTCAATAAAATGACTGAACTCGACGCAAAGCCTCGAGGCGACTTTTGGCAGCCACAACGATTCCAACACTTCTCAGCCCAAGCAATTACACCAGTCCTTGGCAATGGAGCGTCAAACAGAAGACGACGAGTTATCTTACGTTGAAGATGAAGGAGAACGCAATCTGAAGCCCGTCCGAGCGTCGGTTCTACCGGCTCCAGAATCGACACAGGAGGGGCAGTCCATTTTATCCTCGCGACGATCCCCCAAAGTTAGTCTTGAAATGCCCTCTTTGCTCTAGTTAATTTTTAACCATGGATCTTTAACAGGGAGTATTCGGCGCAGCGATCCGTGTTGCACGAGGCGTGCCGCCCCATATCCGGGTTGTGAACAGGCATACAGAGGAAATCACTGTGGTCGTGTCGAAATACGCTCCCCACCGCCAACTATCTGGGGTAGGGCTTGAGGGGTCTACAACAGGAGCGGGAATCAACTTCACCACTGCGGTAAGGACGACCCCAACGAAGGCCTTCATTTTACACCATCTCTGTGGCCTCTGCATCGTCACTCTCATCAGCTAATCTGCTGTAGGAATATGTCGGTAAAGCAACGACGAAAACCCTTCTACCAGAATCAGAGGATCCTTTGAGATGCAGTGCTTTCTTCCCTCTGTGGACAAGAAGAAATGGATTTGGCGTGATCACCATTTTTACTGGTAGAGGCAGTGATAAGAAGTTATATATTGAAAACGACCGAGTAGCAGCAGGTGTAACAGTTAACTTTACAAATAGCCCCGATTTGGAGATCACCACTTAGGTTCATGGGTTATAAATACAATTATCAATTTAGTGTTAGAACAGGATTTGTCTGAATTTATGGTAATCTAAAAAGATTAAAGACTGATCACAAGTAACCCGACTAGATATCAGCCCCAGGAAAAAGAATACTTGTTATTAAACTGGACATCCGATCAAGAGGGAGAAAGATTATAGCGTATGTGGGCGACCTGATAGGGAGTCTCAGAGCGCCAAGACGCAGCTCCAATTCCACGGGCAACATGGTCGTCCTCGGCGCCAGAGGTTTCGAGAATTCGAAGGTCAACCTCTTCTCCCGTTACCACAATGACCAACGTCTCTTCTATCGGTTCCAGCTTTGGTACTGGCTGCGGCCAATCTAGACGAAGCCCTTTGAGAGGACTGGATCTCTCCGCGAGAATCTTGATTGGCATGGAGGGGGACAGAGATATACCTTTTTCCCATGCCCGCGACACAAGTGTCGTAATTCCCGCGCCATCGATACTCAAGACAGAAACATAGACTGCTGTGTCCTTGCTCTTGTTATCGAACCGAATGTATATCCTTTGACTGTCGGCTATCGTAATTCTCTCATGACCAGGCTCAGATCTGAACTACTGTCAATACGGAAGTACGAAAAGCAATGAAAATGACTCACATCTGACCCGTTAGGAGCGGGTGTTTCTTGGCGTTAATCTCCTTGCCAATCTCAAACTCTACGGATGACCGCAATGTTTCTTCATCGTCGCCGCTCTCGAGGGCAACTATGTACTGCGCCTGAGCAAAGGCCTCGGCACTAGGGAAGAGTTGTATGATTGCATCTTCCAGAGTTAGATTATCACCAAGGTTCCGTCGCCCAAGTTCAGTTGTCTGAGATCGCAAAACAACTTGATTCTCCGTGTGTTGAAACTCTACCAAATACTTCTCATTCGGTCTGCATTCGCGGAAGTAGCTCGAATGGTCCAGCCAGGCATGGGTGTAGGGAAGGTTGCTTGGAAACAGAATGGGCCAGCGGTGAGATCTTTTACAGGGAAAAGCGTATGCCAGGTTTGAGGGATACCCATGCTCTTGTTCGGTGATTGCAAGTGCTGAAGCTGAGAAACCATTGACCGAATTCACCTCCACCTCGCATTCTGGCACAGGACCTTCCTGTGGGGGTTCGATCGGGACCAGCTTGAAGGTATCGCCTTCACTTATTCCATGAACCCGACCACCACATATTCCTGTGTAATCTTCCTCAGTCTTCGCAAGAAAGACCCTGGACCACATGCTTTCTGTTGAGAACGGATATCGGTTATCCGGGCCTGCTGATCGCGGTTGCTGCGGCTTCTCATCCTTTCCAAAGCGTTGCTCCACACGAGCTGATACAGCTAGCATAAGAGTACGCCACGACAATGGAACAGCGGGGTTGTTCATCAAAAGGGCGAGGTTGGAAGTCAGGACACCGGAAGGGTACCCGCCGCTATCCATTTCCCAAGCAACTTCATCCGCGGCAGCCGCTGAAATGCGCAGAACATGAGGATTTATCCAGTTGTCATCTTCAAGGAGTCTTCCCGTGCTCCTGAGCTGCTCAGCATGCTTCGAGATTTTGCTGTAGTCGGATTTCGGAAAGTCGAGAGCTTTTGGTCGACCTGAAATGCCAGGAGCTCCGTTGCGACCCAGACGGGCGGAGTGACAACAATCTAGAATGAATGTGACATTCTTCGTTTTGCTTGTAATTCCTTTCAATAGCTGCGAGATCTCGCTATCCAGTATGCCGTTCCAGGTCTCCAGACTAGCGTCAAAATCGTATGGAACCAGGAATTGAATCCGGGACTTTTGTTTATTCGTTATGTCCGGGTCGACCATTGCTCCGTGGCCAGAATAATAAATCACCACAATATCGCCTTTTCCGGTTTTATCCCTGAGTTCTTGCCAATCGCCCAATATCCTTTCCCGAGTAGCGGAAGAGCCACAGAGTGTTTTAACGAGGCTCTCATCCTCTATGGGAAATCCATAAAGCTTTAGGACACGGAGCATAATCTTGACATCATTCGGTGCTCCGGGGAGCTCGTGTGAGCCCTTGTAAGAGCTTCCGATGAGCAATGCACGCTTTTTGGGGGTCATAGCTGGCTCATGCAGAAATTGAGTGAAATATGAGTTAAAGCCACGTAGCAACAACAAAACCTGAGGGCAGTATTGGAAGATGAGTGAACGTTTGAAACTACACTATTAGCACGGGGAACTTTGAACTATCTAAGTGTTAAGAGGTTGTCACACAATCTTGAGTTCTTAATGCGGCTGAGGAGATGCGCTAAGTCAAAACACGTCAGACAGTCACTTGCAGGATCTGTGGGCCTGGGCAAACGTAGTTGATGGAGCCACAGTAGGATCTACAGGGCGCCATTGAGGTGCCTTTAATGAGGTCAATCATGAAGGCGCAGCTCCAGAGATGCCCTTTGCACCAGTTGACCCCTTCGGTCCCTCGACTCCCTCATTTACTTTAGGGAAAAGCGTGAAGAGTGGGCCGGTTGAACCGAACCAGTAAGCACGCGACACGCTATTTCTAGCCCTGGCAGTCTCGTAAAATACAGCCTTCAGCCAAAGCGGGCGCTACCGTGGAGGATTCACGCTAGAAGCGGGCTAAGCCGAGTAGTGGTTATTGGCCAGTAACTACCCACCCTCTCAAACCACAGAATGTCAGCTTCAGAGCTCGCCAAGCTGTCGAAATTGGCAACTTCTTGTAATCTATCGTCATCATCTGTAACTGGGAAGGGTCCGGTAGGAGCTGAGCTGTGTTTCGAATGATCCTCGTCGGCTGTGTTCTTGATGTTCCTGTTTAAGCCTAGCTCTTGTTGATCGCTGACAACCATAACTGGGCGTTGGGACAACAATGTTATCGTTTGAGGCCTGGCCAAACTCATTTTGGAAAACGATAAATCTATCACCGTATAGGAGTCATCATCTGAAACATTGTTCCTTGCCTAAGCCTTCCTCTATGTGATGAGGGAAAGGTCATGAAGTCTCGATTGATATCGAGTATGTATGAAAGATACCCTAGAACAGATCCGAAGACGAGACCCTGCAATGATCCCATTGGATGGGGCAAATCGTACAGTAGCTTTCAAAAAGCACCCGAAAAAGGTTAGCACGACGTTTTGTGCACTTGTTAACCGAAGCTCGGTTAAACTGTATAGATAAGATATGTCCCAGTAAAGTAAGTAAGCAGCTTCCCAAAAGAGAGATATCATTCATAAGTTAAACATCCTGGAACCAACAAATGTAACGATGAACATTGACAGGGAAAAATGACCTGATCCAGAAGACATATAAATGTAGAACCGGGTCATTGATTGCATCATGTTCCTCCTTTTTCCCGTTCATTTTGCTTCTCCTCAAACATGTCCGTCCCAATCCGAGTCGCCGTTACGCAAGCGGAGCCAGTTTGGTTGGACCTGGACGCCTCGGTTAAGAAAGCTTGCACTCTCATTGCCGAAGCGGCAAACAATGGAGCCAAGCTCGTTGCTTTTTCTGAATGCTGGATTCCTGGGTACCCAGCATGGATTTGGTATGTTTCTTCCGTTTCAAAAAGATCATCCACTAATCATAACTACAGGGCCCGATCGGTCGATTTCGAACTGCAGACTCGATACATCTACAACTCCGTTTCAATTGAGTCTGAGGCCATAGAGGCGGTGAAGGCCGGTGCCAAAGAGAACTCAATTGCTGTTGTTCTAGGGTTTTCGGAGAAGAGTCCTTCACATAGCATCTATATCTCGCAGGCAATTATCTCTCCACAGGGTGAGGTGCTCCTCCATCGGAGAAAAATCAAGCCGACCCACATGGAACGCACTGTTTTCGGTGATGGAACAAATTCTGATCTGAACAATGTTGTGGAAGTGGACTTCGGCCCTGACCATGGTAAGATCAAGGTTGGCTGTCTTGCTTGTTGGGAGCATACACAGCCACTTCTTAAATACCACAGCATCTCACAGGGGGAAGTCATTCATATTGCTATGTGGCCACCTGTCGATCCTACTACAGGTGTTGACCATCCTGGCTTGTGGAGCATGACTGCAGAGGGCTGTCAGAATCTATCTCAGACGTATGCGATCGAGAGCACTGCCTATGTCCTTCATTGTACATCCATATGTTCGCAGAAGGGTATTGATATTCTGAGGACGCAAGATGGGCTGCAGTGTCGACAACCAGGTGGTGGCCATAGTTGCGTGATTGGCCCAGATGGCCGACGTTCGACTGACGCCTTGGGTGATGGCAAAGCTGATACCGAAGGTATTGTCTATGCTGACCTGGATCTTAGCAAGGTTGTGGCTACGAGGGGTTTTCTTGACATCGTCGGTCACTATAGTAGGCCAGACCTTCTGTGGTTGGGTGTTGATAAAGAGCCTAAGAGGAATGTCGTTAGTAGGGAGCAGAAGCAGAACGGGAATGGAGTTCATCATGAGTCCAAGTGGTCCGAAGCTACAGTTTCCTGACTGAAGATACAAGAGTAGTTTGACTAGGACATCTACAGTTATGGAGAGCTATCCTCTGCAATACGTTCAAATATGATCTCCATCTTGACAAATAACCTTCCCAAGACAGTAGGTCCCATCAAAGCCTGACCTGGGACTATACTGCGCTCACTGTCCAAGTCACCCCAAAAAGCCTTGACTTGTTTGGCCGTCAGTAAACCCTTCTGGCCGGCACCGGGTCCCGAGTCGATGCCCAACACGTATTGCATCCTTTCCAGAAAATGGGCCAGGGTTCGCGAAAAGAAGGCGCCCTGTCTACAGAGACTCTCCAGGACCAGACTATCGTAGGGAAGAATTGGAATGGGAGGAATAGGCTCGATGGGTAATCGGTCGACACGGGTGGTGGTGTGTTCCAAGATTAACTCGTATAGCAACAGTATCTGGATAAAAATACTGGTGATCATCAGCGCCAGGGGGGCGGAGAGTGGCTCAGGTAGGCCAGCATGATGAGATGGAGGTGAGTGAGAGGCTTGATTGACCTGGGTCGGCGACTGCGATTTGGATTTGTGACTCAACGACAGCAGCTCGGATATCCGGGTGTCTGCTGTTGGGGAAGCAGGCAACAAGCCTGTGATAACCTGAAGGAAGTCTTGAGATATGTTCAGTATGAATTCCGTAAGGGTGTAGTTGTCTATATACAGAGGGCCCTGTCGATAGACCAAGTCGTCGAATGTCAGGTGAGAACAGTTCGCCTTGGCAGCTGAAACCCGCGCATGTAAGTCGATGTTTATTTTGGAAAGCTCCATCAGTGCATTGTGGTCATCGTTGGCGCTTGTGTCGCCGAGTCTGTGGGTACTAGATATTGTGCTTGGTGGACTCTGAAGCAGATACATTGGCGCGGCATCCGTATCAGTAATTGGTGGTGAGGCGCCGAATACTGAGTCATAAGCGAACGTGGAAGAAGACTCGCCAAGACCGAAGCCAGTGTTCCAAGGATCATTCACCGAGCTCAAGTCCACAGGAGAGCATGTTGGTGCCGAGCCACCGAACGAGTGGTCCACGGTCTTGCCGACAACTTGCAATGAGGTAGATGCTGGCGAGGCCAGGCTTGTCCAGTCTATTGCGTATGTATTCGCATCGATGAGGGAAGTCTCGTCGGGAGATGTGCCGGGTGGAGTTGGTGGGATGTACGCAGTCGAGGTGGTTCCCCCGACGGCCGATTTTGGAACCTTCGCTGGCCTAGGTCTTCCAACCTTCTTCTGACGCCCATTGGTACATTGGACTCCATATAACGTACATCTCGCACATGAGGAATCGCTCTGGTGAAATCGTTTACACCTCGCTTTGTGTTTCCTGCATAATTCACAAGCGACACGGCGCTGCGATGGATGAACTGTTGGGGCTTCCATGGAAAGTAGCCAATCGTGTTACCTAGACAGGAATTGATTGAAGAAGGTAGTACCAAGCAAGTAAATCTCAATGCGGGAATGAAGGTGGGACTTGAATTGAGGATGAAGGAGGAGGGGCACTGTCGGAGGGTTGGTCGCGGGGGACGGTCGTCTATAAAAGCCTCCGCGGAGGGTTTAAGCTTTTCGCACTAGGGGATTTTATCTCTTTGGCAGAGGCGATTACTCATATTAGGCCATCACTGTGCTAGACCGCATTAAAGTTTATTAATCAAGTCCGTCCGATCAGAACTTCGCTTAGTCCCTCCGTCTATCGTGCGAGATTGTAACCCGCATTCGCACTCGACAATTGATTAATTAATCTGTCATAGACTTTACACCGCGGAGGGTTTACAGACCAAATTCTTCATTTCCCCATCTCGCCAAACAAAGCATTCCGAGTTGCGATGTCCGAAATGTCGCAATGGGTTCTTTGTAATCTTCAGCTCGTCTGTGAAAACGCAATGGATAGTTCCGTAACTTAGTTCCAAGCCAACTGTTCTCTATCTATATATTGCAGCTTTACTGAATTACTATACTATTGTCATTCATTTTATACTCATCGCTCAGTTCTACAGTCAATCTTTATTCTCATCTATCTAATTAATTCCTCCACTAATCAAGTAACGACGCCCTCTACTCGACTATGAGTGCAAGCTCCTCGACCGTGGACCAAGTGTCTATCTCGGCAGACGAAGATACAGTGGACAAGAATGCGACTTTCGAAGACAAGTCGACATGGCCAATGACTTCCGAAGTCCAAATGATGCGCGATCGAGACGAACAAGGCGGCGAAAAGCCCAAGAAACTCGGCGTGAGCTGGACGAATCTCACAGTCAAGGGCCTCGGCGCCGACGCGAGCTTCAACGAGAACGTCCTATCACAACTCTATCCCTTCCACAAAAGCAACAAAACCGAGCCGATTAAGACCATAATCGTTAACTCAAACGGATGTGTAAAACCCGGAGAAATGTTGTTGGTCCTTGGTCGCCCCGGATCAGGCTGTACGACATTGCTCAACATCCTCGCCAATAACCGCCGTGGCTACGAAGAGGTCACCGGAGATGTTCACTACGGAAGCATGACAGCAGACGAAGCAAAACAGTACCGTGGGCAGATCATTATGAACACTGAGGAGGAGATCTTCTTTCCAACTCTTTCTGTCGAGGCAACCATCGACTTTGCCACCCGTCTCAAGGTTCCCTTCCATCTTCCGCCCGGAATCAAGACGCGCGAGGAGTATGCGGACTTATATAAGGACTTCCTCCTGCGGTCGGTTGGCATCTCGCACACTGCCAAAACGAAAGTCGGCGACGCTTTCATCCGCGGTATCTCGGGAGGAGAAAGGAAGCGTGTATCAATCCTGGAATGCATGACAACCCGAGCAAGTGTGTTCTGCTGGGACAATTCCACCCGCGGTCTCGATGCAAGCACTGCTCTTGAGTGGATCAAGGCTATCAGAGCCATGACCGACATCCTTGGCCTCACTACCATCGTTACGTTGTACCAGGCTGGAAATGGCATTTACGAGCACTTCGACAAGGTGCTTGTTCTTGATGAGGGCAAGCAGATCTTCTACGGCCCTCAAAAGGCTGCTGTCCCTTTCATGGAAGACCTTGGCTTTATGAGAGACGGCGGCTCCAACAGAAGTGACTTCCTTACGGGTGTGACGGTTCCTCACGAGCGAGTCATTGCACCTGGTTATGAAAACACGTTCCCTCGCACAGCTGATGCCGTCCGCAGCGCTTACGATCAATCCGCCCTATCCTCGGATATGCTTCGAGAAGCTCGAAACTACGCAACAACCCAAGAAGCCAACGACAACACAGATATCTTCAAGGAAATGGTTGCTCGAGAGAAGTATAAGGGAGTCCCCAAGTCTTCACCTATCACGGCCGAATTTCTCACTCAGGTCAAGACTGCCACCATCAGGCAGTACCAGATCCTTTGGGGAGATAAGAGTACCCTGTTTGTCAAGCAAGGTGCCACTGTCGTACAGGCTCTGGTTGGCGGTTCACTGTTCTACAATGCTCCCGATAATTCTGCTGGTCTATTCCTCAAGGGCGGTGCCCTCTTCTTCTCTATCTTGTACCCTGCCCTCATCGCTCTCTCTGAAGTAACCGACTCGTTTACCGGCCGACCCATCTTAGCCAAGCAACGACAGTTTGCGTTGTATCACCCTGCCGCCTTTGTCATCGCCCAGGTCGTCGCCGATCTGCCTATCTTACTATTCCAAGTATCCCATTTCGGCATCGTTCTTTACTTCATGGTTGGACTCAAGGCTACTGCCGGTGCATTCTTCACATACCTCATCATCAACTATGTATCAGCCCTATCCATGACATCCTTCTACCGCTTCGTCGGCGCCGCCTTCCCCACTTTTGATGCCGCGACGAAGGTCTCTGGTCTTGCCACTGCTACCCTGTTTGTCTATATGGGATACATGATTGTCAAGCCTGAGATGCATCCGTGGTTTAGGTGGATCTTTTGGATCAATCCCATGGCTTATGCGTTTGATGCTTTGCTATCCAACGAGTTCCATGGCCAGACCATTCCCTGTGTCGGTCCGTACCTTGTACCTAATGGGCCGGGATATATGGATGGACAGGGCGGTCAGGCGTGTGCTGGAGTTGGCGGCGCCCTGCCCGGCGCGACGAGCGTCACGGGCGAGCAGTATCTGAGTCATATGTCCTTCGCCAAAAGTCATATCTGGCGCAACTTCGGCATTATCTGCGCGTGGTGGGTCCTCTTCGTTGGCCTCACGATATTCTTCACCAACGGCTGGAAGCAAGTTGGTGAAGGTGGCCGCAGCTTGCTCATTCCTCGGGAGCAGCAACGCAAGTCCAAGCACTTGGTTCAATCCGCCGCTGATGAGGAATCGTCGTCTTCTGAGAAGAGACCGGTGAAGTCCCAATCTGATACCAACAGCAACATCGAGAACGACCTAATTCGCAACAAGAGCATCTTCACATGGAGGAATTTGACATATACTGTTAAAACCTCTGATGGTGACCGTGTCCTTCTGGATGACGTGCAGGGCTACGTCAAGCCCGGTATGCTTGGTGCTCTGATGGGCGCTTCTGGCGCCGGTAAGACTACACTCCTGGATGTCCTCGCACAACGAAAAACCGAGGGCACCATCCATGGATCGGTGTTAGTTGATGGTCGGCCTATCTCAGTTTCCTTTCAACGTTCAGCTGGTTATGTCGAACAGCTCGATGTACATGAGCCGCTTGCAACTGTCCGAGAAGCCCTTGAATTCTCAGCTCTCTTGCGCCAGCCCTCTGACGTGAGCAAGGAAGACAAGCTACGATACGTCGATACCATTGTTGACCTTCTCGAATTAAACGACCTCGAACACACCCTTGTCGGACGACCAGGAAATGGTCTCTCTGTCGAACAACGCAAGCGTCTGACTATTGGCGTTGAACTGGTTGCGAAGCCCAGCATCCTTATTTTCCTTGATGAACCGACGTCTGGACTCGACGGACAGGCCGCTTACAACACCATTCGCTTTCTTCGAAAGCTCTCCGCAGCGGGACAAGCTATCCTGGTCACCATCCATCAGCCATCAGCGCAGCTGTTTAGGCAGTTTGACACGCTTTTACTTCTGGCCAAGGGAGGTAAGACCGTCTATTTCGGCGATATCGGTGACAATGCTTCCACAATTAAGTCTTATTTCGGTCGTCACGGCGTTCCATGTCCACCCGAAGCCAATCCTGCTGAGCACATGATCGATGTTGTGTCAGGTAACGGTCCAGCTAGTCACAAGAAAGACTGGAACAAGGTCTGGCTTGAATCTCCTGAACATGATGCCCTGACCAAGGAACTGGACTGTATGGTTGAAGATGCTCTCTCACAACCTTCGCGCGCCAACGACGACGGCCGCGAGTTCGCTGCATCCATGTGGACTCAGGTCAAGCTAGTCACGCACCGTATGAACGTCTCACTTTTCCGCAACACCGAGTACATCTACAACAAGCTGGCCATGCACATCCTGCTAGCCTTTCTCAACGGCTTCACCTTTTGGAAGATCGGAGACAGTCTTACGGATCTTCAGCAGAACCTCTTTACAGTCTTCAACTTTATCTTCGTTGCACCCGGTGTTATCTCCCAATTGCAGCCTCTGTTTATCGACCGTCGCGATATTTACGAGGCGCGCGAGAAGAAGAGTAAAATGTATCACTGGGCGCCTTTTGTTACGGGCCTGATTGTCTCCGAGTTTCCGTACTTGATCGTTGCTGCGTTGCTTTATTACGTGTGTTGGTATTTCACTGCTGGTCTTCCTACTGGTCCTAACCAAGCTGGTGGTGTCTTCCTTATTGTCGTAAGTCTTCCCTCCGCACTAGCCTGGACATTCTTCTAACAGTTACAGGTCTTCTATGAATTCATATACACTGGAATCGGACAGATGATTGCCGCATACGCCCCCAACGCCGTGTTTGCATCTCTTGTGAACCCGCTAGTCATTACTACTCTGGTCTCATTCTGCGGCGTCATGGTTCCATATGGTCAAATCACAGCCTTCTGGCGATACTGGTAAGTGACATTGACTGGCTCTCCTACCTGGCGCTGTTTCTAACCACATCTTATGACAGGATCTACTATCTTGACCCGTTCAACTATGTAATGGGCTCCCTACTTATCTTCACCACCTGGGACAAGCCTGTCCACTGCAAGGAAGACGAGTTCACCATCTTCGACCCGGCTCCCAACCAGACTTGTGGCGACTATCTTTCGGCTTACCAGCAAGGTATGGGTGCCGGTATCAATCTCCTCAACCCAGATGCCAGCTCATCTTGCCGCGTGTGTCAATACACGGAGGGAGGAGATTACCTTAAGTCGATGAACCTCAATGCGGAGTGGTATGAATGGAGGAACGCGGGCATTTGTGCCATCTTCGCATTTGGCTTTTACGGACTTGTCTTTTTTATGATGAAGCTGAGGACCAAGGCTACTAAGAAGGCTGAATCTTGATTCGAGGCGGCCATGGTCAGTCTTTCATTCTCTTCTTCGCACTTCTGTTTTTGTCCACCCTATAGTGTTCTATCATTTTTCGCTTGTTTGTAATCCTTGTTTCTTTTGTCAAAAATCTCTCTTTATATTGTCATTTAGAGGATTTTCCAATTCCGCTACCGAATGGCGGTCTAAAATTGTATTTAGATAGATATGAAAGAAAATGGACGTCCGAATCTCTCTCGATACATCATAGCCTCAAACACCTTCGACAGGAGTACCGGATTATTCGTCAGATTACTCGTGATATATCGTGAACACGGATATAATTGTATGGCAAGAGAGAGATATTTGATAGAGCCGCTTACAAGTAGGACTTGTACACTAAGTTCAAACTCCATCTTATTCACCACGCCATTCTACCCAAAACGCTACTGGGCCATCTTCTCACAGCAAACTTCCTACCCTCGTCAAGAAGGAGCTGGAACATACCAAAAGCGAAAGGTAAGAACCAGTGCTCAACAGGCACAGCTGTGGTACCAAGTACAGGTCGTAAAGGGGGAATGTAAAGCCAGAAAATAGCCATAGCGAGAGAAAAGATAATCGCTGGGAACAAATACCAATTCTGTGTCTCCCGGTTGAACAAGGGAGGATGTTGGAAAATGCTAAGGCGACGTGTTCGTGTTGCCATCAGATTAAACCACTGCATGACAACCAAGTTGACAAAGTAAATGGAGGAAGCCTCGTTGGTCTTGGCCAAGTAGTAGTCTGGATCGATTCCGTCAGGGATCTGACCGAAAGAGAACCAGAGCTGATTGAAGGGAATACCCTGACGTTCAAGGTACCAGAATGACATGGCAAATGAGGCGAGAGTCTGTAGAACGCCGACGATGCCGTATGACTGAACGATAAGTTGCCAGTTGACAAGACGATCCTTCTTGATATTGCGCGGTGGGCGGGTGAGCACGTCTGCCTCAGGCTTTTCGTATGAAAGCATTGTCGCGGCGGCGCAGTCAGTGAAGCAACTACAAATAGTTAGATGACTCTTCGCAGTCCGGTTGGAGGCTTGATATTACTTACCAGATGATGATCATAAGGAACGAAGATAGAGCCTGAGGAAGTCCAAAAGCGACAAAAGCCATAACCGGCCAAAATTCAGAAAATGAACCGGCAGGTAAGAGGTAAGAGATGACCTAAGATATAGTAAGCATCTGATATGTTTCGAAATCTTTGTGATAGGTCTCACCTTTTTGAGGTTGTCAAACACGACACGACCATACTGCACAGCGACGATGATAGAAGAGAAGGTATCGAGGAGAACCATATCGGCAGCCTCCATTGCAATGTCAGAGCCGCTGCCCATGGAGATACCAACATCTGCGGCCTTGAGGGAGGGTGCATCGTTTACACCGTCGCCTGTCATAGCGACAACGCTATGACGCTGGAACTCTCGGACGATTCGAAGCTTTTGTTCAGGCGTTGTTCGCGCAAACACAATTTCTTCGTAGCTTGTCAAGGTCTCCCATTGGTGCTCGTTGAGTGTCATAAGTTCAGGGCCACTTAAAACAATTGCACCAGCGTGTGTTTTGTCATCGTCCTTGCCCTTACTCGAGACTAAATCGTTGACGCGATCTGCTGAAGCAAACCGATGTAGGGCCTTGCTGTCGTCCACGACGCGCGCGGTGATGATGCCGGCATCTCGAGCAATAGCCAAAGCAGTAAGCGCAAAATCGCCAGTAACCTGTGATGATAACAATCAGCATCAACTATCTGATATCCATCTGGATATTACCTACCATAGCAATTCTAATGCCAGCGCCACGCAACGTGTTGACAACATGGGGGATATCGTCTCTCAATGGATCGACAATTGCGACAAATCCTACCAAAACGAGGCCGGACTTGGATTCGTCAAGGATAGCCTTCTCATAAGCCTGGCTCTCAGTATCAGTTGGTACATTGCTAGCCTGTATGGTCTTGCGAGCAAGCAACAAGCATCGCTTTCCCTGACTAGAGTAGAGATCTTTGAGCTCTTCAAGTCTAGATCGCATTGCAGCGTTCAACGGCAAAGTTTCACTATGTTCGGAAACGTAGTAAGAGCAGCGGCCGATAAGAACATCTGGTGCTCCTTTAATTGTCAAGAGTCTAAAACATCTGTCAGTGATGATAAAAATGACAAGATTCTTGGAAACTCACGTGTCATTCATATCAAACATCGTGTCCTTGTTGAGAGTTTGTGAAATACCTTCATGCCTAATAGAGGCAAAGCCACGAATCATAAACTTGTTCTTGCTGTTAAAGGCAAGGTCGTAAGTCTTTCGCCAGCAGGAGCGGAGATAGGCGACACTACTAGTCTCGACAAACTCAGCGAAACGAAGGATGGCCTGGTCAGTAGCGTCACCAAAGATCTTCCTCTCGGCTAACGGTGCGTCAGCGGTCGCGGCGTCAAATTCGGAAGCATTGCAAAGAGCGGATATCGCCCTTAGCTGGGAGATGGGATGCCCTGTTGACTTTGACAATCCCATCTTTGCCCGAGCATCTTCAATGGTCATGTTTAGACCTCCGATGGCACAGTCAGACACGGTCATTTTACCCTGCAAGTACCAGTTAGAGACGAAGGGAAGAGGTAAAAACATATGTGCTGACAGTAGTGAGGGTTCCAGTCTTATCGGAACAGACAACAGAGACCGAACCTAAGGTTTCGACAGTCTTGAGTGACTTGCAAAGAATCTTGTTCTTTTTCATCAAGTTTGCAGTGATGGTCAGACCAGCAGTGATAGAAATAGGCAGACCTTCGGGAATGAAAGCAATGGCCACACTGACACAGTTGACTATGAGAGTAGGAACATTGATGAAGTCGGGATGTTCCTTTCTCAAGAACGTTGCCCTATATGGAGTCAATAGACGGAACGTAGTAGCAGTTGAGACTCGGACTTACCAAATAACGCAGACAAGGGTGATCATAACAATCATGATGCTGGCAATGATGATGACGAAGTAGAAGACTTCCTTCTCGAGTGTCGTCATCTTGACCTTTGGTTCGTTTGTGAGGCTCGCGATGCGACCAAAGACAGTCCTGTCACCTGTAGCAACTACGATACCAACGCACGAACCCAAGATGCAGTGCGTACCCTGCAGGCCGATGTTATGAGTTTCGAGGTAGTTGGTGTCGGTATGATCGACAGTTCCAGCCACGGGCTTCGACTCTCCTGTAAGAACAGAGCGATCGAACTTGAGATCAGATGAGGCTTGCACGATGCGCATGTCAGCTGGCAGCTTGTTGCCAGCTTTGACCCTGACCACGTCTCCTGGAACGACATCAGCCGCACTAAGATGGATAAGCTGGCCGTCGCGGATTATGTCACCCTCTTCGGGTAGCATCTCTTTGATTGAGGACATTGTGCGGGAGGTAGACCAGTCTTGGAACATGTTGAACAGGGCTTGAATGAAGAATACCGCCAGAAGGACTATGGCGAGGGCCTTGGAAAATGCGTCAGCTAGCTTTGTCAGACGGATAAGTCTCAAAGATGGTACGTACCAGGTTGGCGACAGCAGGAGGGTCTCCCAAAGGCTTCCAAGAAATGAAAACAAGGATACAGCCAGTAAGAAGAATGCTACCGAAGCCACCAAAGAAGTACAGGAAGATGGTTCTGAGCCAGTGTGTTTTGGCGGGCGATGGAGCATTCCTGCCGTATTCACCCTGTCGTCTCTTAGCCTGATCACTTGAGAGACCGTCGGTAATTGAGGTGGTGAGTCGTTTCTCAACATCGATCGTGGGCAGTGTGTGCCATTCGAGATCCGTCAGGGCTTTTAGTGTGAAAAGCTGTTAGCATCATTCCATTTTGTGCGATGTTTGAGTGTCGCTCACCCTTTGTAGCGGTATCTCTTGCCTTGGCAAGTTCAGCCTGGTCCTTGCCCTTCGATTCTTCGATGTTAAAGGAGCTATTGGAGATGTATGAGCAACGGCTTTAGAGGCGTGAGGGAGCCCGGGCTTACACGGTACGGTAGGTGATGGGCAAAGCTAGACTGGGATCACCACGGCTCATGGAATTCGCTCGATGGATGCTGAGCGAGCCTCGAGAGCGAGGCCGACTGCGATTTCGAGGGGACCGGTCACGACGACGCGATGGGCGTAGATTCTCGTCATCGTTTTCCCAATTGATGCGCTCACCCACCTTGACAGGTGATCTCTTTTCGTCTGGGTCAGGCATAATGGATGTGATAAATAGAATTGAGAAAGGCTTGGGGACAGGTAGCTAGTAGATAAAGTGGCAAGGGAAAGCTGCTGGGACTGGTAAAACTGGAAGGAGGCGACCGTTGTAGAAATAATACCTATAGCCCTATAGTGAGGGATTTCCCTGATGGTCAGTCTATCCCCATTGAAGCTACTTTTTTGGACACTTTGCGAAGCTCCTCTCGTCCCGTCTTCTGTGATTCGTGACGGGCGTTACTGGACCCCTATGTAAGCTAGCTATTATGGTCTAGTGTGAGCCGGGCCGGGAAGAGATCGGGGCTAGCTGATCGTTGGAGCCACACTGGGGTACATGTATGCGGGATATTCAAGCACAGGGCCATCTCTGAGCCTTTGTAATTTGACTAGGTTGAGGCGCAGCTCAATAAATGACTACAATTTGAGCGAAAGAAGCAGATTCCAGCTTAGTGGAGTGGACAGGAGCGATGGGCATTCTATGATCGGCGGCTGTAGGCTAGCTGACCGGCTTTTTGAGTCGAATGGAATTTCCTGCTCACCGGGACCGATCTTGGGTACCTCCTTGCTTGGAGCTACTACGCTGGACACATAATTGCATCAAGTCACTCGTATTCATATTCATGACACTGGCATAAGTATGTAATTAAGCTTAAGTCTACCACTTCTGTCAAGGCACGAAGAGCTTGCTTATGCAGTACCTCACTAAATGTGTGGCCTGGCTGTATCGGTTATATCTAAGTATACAATAGACTCTCAGATGTGATAGAACAAGCTGCAGTCGTTGCGTTGTTGATGCATTCCGTTTCTAAGTCACTTGTCGGAAACCCGATTACAGGACGGGACGGTAATGCACAGGGAACAATATCTCTAGGTTTGGGTAAAGCCGCAGAGTAAAACGGGAGGTTGGCAGGTATTTTGCCGCTAGACTGTGGGGGAGCCACTGCTTTAGGGTGTCCCTCCTGGTCGAGGTTCCTGCAACTTCAGGTTGTTAGTGATGGATCATATTACCATGACCGGCCCGGTACCTACCCTTGTGAACAATAGAGCAGGTCATGATCCCTAGGAATGAACTCTTTGTCACAGGTCATGCTAGCACATTAGGGTCAGTGTTTTGTATCAAGTGCGTCATCTCAGACATACCAAAAACAGGGAAATCCATTGTCTTCCTCTTCTGTAGTGAGGTCCAGACTATCGACTTTTTGTTTGGCTGGGTAACGCGGTATCCTTGAGGTCGTATGGCGACGAATCATGGGAATTGCTCCAACTGTAGGTCCAGGATCTAGCGGGCGGTGGCAGTGCTTGACGCGGCGGTGAAACATGACAAACACGATAACGTGGGGAGAAGAAAAGCAATAAAGCGGTAATATACAGCTCCTTCTTGAAAAATGATCACAGGACGCTTCTTATCTTTAAAGCTTGTCTACATACATCAAGGTTGTAGTGTTTGCTTGTGATTAATCTGACAGGGTTAATGAACGTGAATTAGCGCAAGTTGGTCTTAATCTGACAGCCACAGTTCGTTGTATCCCTGTTCACTCCTCTCTCGATTCTTACGATTCAACCAATCACAAGCAGGGCACTTCAGGGCCGAGGTCAAAGCGCAAAACAAGCATTTCGTAGCCCCTCGCTTACATACCAAGCTTTTTGGACTAGCGGCTCATGCCACCATCCCCGGTCTTGGCTTGGAATATGAGGGAGTGCATCAGCTAGAATTACACCCAAGAGGCCTCCTGTGGTCTCCTCCCTCATCAGCATGAGATCGTGTGAGAAATTACAATGGATCCCCTTGCGTCCATTGGATCCGTTAGATGTTAGCTTGACTCACTGGAAAGAGGGGTCCTCCATGAGAAAAGAATTGACCATCAAATCGCTCATAATCTTGCTAATTTCCGCAGCCGAGATAATCAAAACACATTGGCCAAGACGACACGGGATGGTCACAAGTTGAAGTCTTTAGTGTACAACTTCTATACCTCGTGAACATAACAGAGAAAACCCCTCATTGTGCAAAGAATACTTTTTTCCGCCCTTAAATGCGACGTTAGCTGTCGATACGACCGATTCTCGTAGCTTACCCTGTGGCCTTTCGCAAGCACACAAACCTGAGTAACAAGAGGCACCGTACCCTTTTTCACTTTTTACTACTATGAACCCTCCATCTACTAGCGTTGAGACTGCCATTTCCAGTGACACTTTATCGAATTCACCGGATGACGATATCGCCCAGCCACTTTGTTTTAATGTAAACAACCCGACTCTTGTTGAATCATCGAGATATTCAAAAATTTGGCGTGTAATCTGGCGTTTACGAGGTCAGCTACCCACAACCCTATGAGATGGAGTTTCTATTTTTGACAGTCTATTAATCAACACGTTACTTGCTTACAGATAGCCTCCGAAACACGTTCCAGTTTGCCATGGACCCTGGACGTGATATTCAACCACAAGAAGCTGCCGTCAAAATACCATTGCTCCCAGCATGCCTGGAGTCTTGTGATAGAGATGGCTGCTCGGTATTATCATTTGGAACAAAGCCGTGGATCAACGGGCTGCTTGTATTTGTTGTCGCAGGAATTGTGTCATGTATCTTGGATGCAAGCCCTCTGTTGGTCTTCATCTGCAATGCCATCGCCATCGTCCCACCGTCCTCTCTACTAACAGACGCCACTGAGGCAATTGCTGCTAGGGCCGGTGATACTATCGGAGCTTTGCTGAATATTACATTTGGAAATCTTGTTGAGCTTATCCTATTGTACGTCCACCTCTCCTCAACTTGCCTGTTTCTTGGAGTTCTAATAATCACAGTATGTACGTCATCGATTCCGTTAATAAGGCGATTTCATCCTGATAGCACTGACCAACTCAGCATCGCCCTTAAGGAAAACAAGATATACGTCGTACAAGCCTCAATCCTTGGATCGATTCTCGTCAATCTGTTACTGGTCCTCGGTACTGCTCTGGTTGCTAGTAGTGTGGCCGGCGTCAACATGATGTACAACACAGCCGAGGCACAGCTGCTTGCGTGTCTCCTGTTTGTCTCTATCTTCGTGGTCCTCATACCTGTAAGTTGAAGCATGCCTTAGACTAGGTATATGTCTAATAGCAGCAGACGGCATTCGCACAAAGTATTAGTAATCAGGGCAGAAGCAAAGCAGCGGGCATTAATATGGCCAGAATCTCTGCATTCATAGTGCTGTTAATCTATGTGCTGTACTTTGTACACCAGTTGAGAGGTCGTCCCGACGACGCAGACGATGTCGAATCTCAAGAAGACGTTGCATCGAATCAACATATATCTCAGTCTATGGAACGACGATCCAGATCGCTTGGTCCCCAAGCATTGCCTCCTCGTACCATCAGATTTGCAGACGACAGTGTCGCAGATCCAAGAGCCGACTCAATCTATAAATTGAACGACATGTCCGAGCCGGGTATCGCTGAGCCTACAGAGTTGGATGAAGTGGCAGTCGACCGAGGTCGCAGAACTGGAGAGATGAGTCGGACCAATTCTCGGCGCACAAGCTCCTACCAAGCCATACTCGGCTCGCGGCGGAATTCACGCTCATTCTCAATTACCAGCAGTCGAGGTTTCCGCAGTCGAGGTTTCCGCAGTCGAGAGTCATCCATAAGTGGAGACAGACGCCATACCTCTTCTCTCCATCTATTGAGAGATGCTCGAGTAGAGATGGATGACCTGGTCTACAAGGATAAAAAGTCCGGGCTAAGGACGTCAGTGGCCCTCTTGATTATCACTTCAGCTCTGATGTCACTCTGTGGAGAGTTCCTTGTCAGCACCATCGACGATGTTACACATGACGGTAGCCTTTCTGAGCCGCTTATAGGCTTGGTTATCTTACCTATCGTCGGAAACGTGGCTGAATACGTTACTGTTGTGGCAGTAGCCGTCCGTGGTAACTTAGATCTCGCCATTGCGGTCGCTGTTGGGTCGTCTATTCATATCGCATTATGCATCGCACCCCTAACCGTGCTGGCAGGTTGGGCAATGCAAAAGGACCTGGATCTAGCATTTGACAATTTCGAGATGGTGACGCTTGTCGGTGCAGTTCTCTTGGTTAACTTACTCATACTTACAGCTGGGAGCTGTGACTCAAGGACGGGTGGTTTGAAGGGTGCCTTGATGTGTGCATGTTACGTGATATTCAGGTGGGTTTACCGGTTTCTTAACTTTATTTAACAACTACTAATAAGAACAGTATTGGCTCCTTTCTCTCTATATAGCAATAGTGATAGAAATAAAAGTAATACCTCTACTTCATCGTTGTAGCCTCGCTGTTTTGCATATATTAGTATTTTGCTGCTGACTTTCCGATAGGCTTTAACAATACTAGACACTTTTTCGGAACTGCACCAGGAGGATATCATTACCAACTAGCTAATCGCTAATATTCGTTGAAGCTAATTATCTATCAAGTACATCACTCCGCAAGTCCGCAAGTCCGCTACTCCGCCTACCCACATCTGGGCTACTGAATGGCTAAATCTCTACCAGAGGAACGTTTAGCTCATTTGGTTAGTCAACCAACTTGCATAACGTTATTGCTTTTTTTCAGTTTCGGCCTGTTTACCAACCGGACCTAAGATGAGTAACGAGGCTATCAACTAAAATGTCTATAAGTCAGTCGCTTCCATAGTCAATCTCTGTTACCGAACACTCGTTATTGCCGATACCTCATCTACTCAACATTCTCAGTCATGACTCCCAGCTTCCTTATCGTCGTGGCTACCGGCAACATTGGAAAAAGCCTCGTCGAAACCCTATCGAACATTTTGGACACTCATGCCACCTTCTCAGGCTACAGGATTCTCGCCCAAACACGCTCTGTAAGTGGAGCCACGGCAAAGCGACTCGCTCAACTGCCCCATGTCGAAGTCGTAGAGCAGAATTGGGTTGAGATTACCGCCGCCTGGCTCCGCGAACACAATGTCGCCAGAGCATTCATCGCATCACACAACCACCCCAATCAATTCGCCGAGGAGTCCACATTCCACCTCGCCGCCCTCAATGCTGGCGTGGGATATGTGGTGCGAATTTCAACAACAGCGGCCAATGTGCGCCCGGATTGTCTTGCCTACTATCCAAGGACGCACTGGGCAATCGAGAGTATGCTGAGCTCGCCCGAGTTTGAGCGTCTTAGTTGGACCTCTCTCCAGCCGAATGTGTTCTCCCAATTCTGCCTCGCTCCGGCGGCCAGGTTCATTCAGAACTATCGAAAGACCGGAAAGCAGGACACCTTGAGATTGATGACGTCGGAGGATGCACCACTTGGTATGATCGACTTGAATGATGTTGGTGTTTTCTCAGCCCACCTCCTCGTCACTGACGACATCACTCCTCATAAAAAGGCTAAATATGTCTTGAACGGACCCGACGATATCACCGGACGCCAGATCGTGAGTCTGGTAGAACAAAGGATTGGCACCAAGGTTGAGGATGTCAAGTTCAAGGACATGACGTTCGTTGAGGGAATGGCTGACCAATCTCAAGAGTCCAAGAATGTTATTATCTCGATTCAGCATGCGTTGGAACCGGCATGGGAAGGGAAATGCTCGGCCTTAACCACAAGCAAGGAGGTCCTACAGATCGCAGCGCCAAAGCGCACGCCTGCAGAGGTTCTTGCGACCCTATTAGAGGAGTAGAGCATCCTTGACTTCATTATTAAAGGTTATTTTATTTTTTTTATTTATTTATTGCTTATTGGTAGACAAGATTTGCAATAGCCATAACGAGATTACTTTAAGAAAGTCCGCAGCGTCAAAACCTGTCAATATTGGCCCATTGAAAATAATACGCCAGAACACCTGAAGTACGTATCAAGGTGAATCTGATGTTAGCACTACTTGGAGTTCATATTCCCTCTCATCATGTATTCTTTATGAGGGGGCTCCTCAAAAAGCTCATAGAACCAGGTCGAGTACCAATTGCCACCTCTCAGATTTCCCAGGTTTTCGTCTTCCTCCGTACCGCCGAACCCAAGGCCACAATCTGAAAGGTAAGGTGATTGCATAGCAGTGACATTGACCCGACCAAGCTCCGTAGCCTTACCGCCGGTAACTGAATCCATGGTTCTGATATCAGTGGCGAACCCAGACTTTGCGCTGTCGATGACGATCATGGGTCTGTAATGACCATCATACTCAACTAGCCAGCAAGTACCACATAGTGGAGAGTCTGGTCCGTTGACGCCCTCGTAGCCCGCAAGTACAAACGGTAGGTCCTCCAAAGATTCTCAACCTTGATCTTCAATGAGACTACCCGGTTTCCCATTCCAGCATGCAAACTCCTTGACAGAAGTGTTGATATCGTCAAAGATACCGTTGTATGTAATTGTTGTAACTGTAATCGTAAACATTTAGCTCAAGTGGAGGATAACAAAGTCTAACTAATATTCGCAGTCGTTGGTGTGAGCAAAGAAGCAATGCTAGCAAGTCTGTAGATGTGCATCGTGAAAGCCTGTTGTGATAATTTGGAAGATGAGAGATTTCAGGCGAAGCCTTTGACGGGGGGAGTCTGGGTCAGGGCTGATGGAGCTCTTCATTCTACCCCAGTGTGGATACTTTGATTGATTGGGTGCTTGCAACAACTTCTGACTGTCGGTTGTTGGTTACGAGTGTTGGTTAGTAACCCAACCCTTGACTGCACTCTGTGTCTAATTGGCTCTTAACGATCTTTTAGTTGATTCGGCCCCTAATCTCCGCCTTCCCACCTATCAGATGCATTCGGCAATTCAAAAGTTTTCGTATTGCTATCTAATTCGAGACGAGTCCAGAGGTCTAGACCGCCTAGGACCACTGATGAATTTGTTTTAGCTACAAATAGTGAGACATTGTCCAGTCCGCCGAGTCATCCGCCTCAATATCCTCCTCCAAATCAAGCGTGTAGCCAGAAAACAGCCTATCGACCTCCAAGGCGCGATCATAGCAAGTCACCAACAATTTGAACACTGGTCCTCCATCCCGCCGCACAAGTTGCACTAGCTTGCTCATCACGATCTCCGTTTCATGTACCAGTGACTGCCTTTCATAAACCGATATCTCATCGACAACGCAAAGCACCACACCCCCTCGGGGGACTTGCTCGACTATGCGCTTGAAAACCGAACAAATAGTACGAACGTCAAGGCCATCCAGCTTTCGCCATTTCGAATGGCTGACAAACGATAGGTCGATATCTATACCTTTATCCAACATTTGGCAAACCAACTGGCCGATCAGGTCGGTCAGCATACCAGTCGGTGATGACCATCGGTTCCGGACGCGCGCTGGATTATGTTCACTGCAGAAGTATTTGAGGACAAAGATGGGAGTCCCAGCTGTAATTGCTGCATCTGGCTCCCGTGCCATTTCTGCGACTACAACGCTGAAAGGTGAGATTCCATCGGCGGTGGAAAGATCGCCGCGTCCGTTGACCAGGAGAGACGTAGAGGTCCGAATTTCTGTCATAAATGCTTGGAACTTTTCATCGCGAAGCATGCATGCCACTCTGGACTTTTCCTTTTCGCTTAGCATGTAGCGGGACGAGAGGATAGAGTCAATATCTTCGGTCAAGAATTCTTCGTGGTAGTAGAGACACTGGAGGAGTCGGTCGACTTCGGAACCGGTGTCAGATGAGCCTGGTCGCCCAGTATGTCTCGAGGAGAGGGTGGGCATGGTTGGAGTTGTGCTACCGCTCGTTTCTTTATCTTGCAAAGACGAGAAATCCACGTTTAATAAATCGTAGGGTGATGTATCGGGTTGAGTGGTATTGCTTTCTAGGAAAGGTGGATCTGTAATAGTTGTTACTTAGTGAGATTGTAGAAAACGGTGATAGATAAAGTTACCTGGACCGGCCTTTTGGAACCTAGGGTTATTTAATAAACCGTTCAGGAAGTGGTTAAACACTGCTTGGAGCCTCTGTGTATCTTCTTGGAGCTTCTGTGTACCTGCTTGAATCTTTTCAGTGTTCTCATAGACCCGTGAAACCATGCGCGCTTGGCACTGCCAGGCCTCTTCATTCACAGCCTGAGCGCACGCCTTCACAGCATCAAGGCTGGTAAAAAGCTGTTCTTTGTAAGTACCCTGCTTCATCAGAGTACCCATGAACTTCTCTGTACTTGATCAGTACATGTGGGTATTACTGGGTGTACGCCACTGTCACTTACTTGACTTGTCGTCTAAAAAGTACTGCATGACCTGACGAAGGAAGGTCAAGATAGCGCGGAATAGCTCGATGGTTCGCTGTTCTAGAGCCAGCTCTCGCATCTGTCTGTACAATTCGACGTATCTCTTTGCGCTCTCCATGATTCTGGGAATCTCTGACAATGCTTCATAGACGCCCTCCTCGACTTTAGTGTATTGACCGGCGGCCTATACGCAGTTAGCACGTTCCGGTCAACCGCCGCAGGTGATCGGGAGATACATATCCCAATAGCAATCTTGAATACGCCGCAGATGCTATACAGAGTGTTAGTATCGTCTGTAAATAGCAATGAGGCGATAGTTCTATACCTTGATCCGTAATCGCCCATCGGCAAAATGCCCAACCAAGTCTCTAGAGCTGCAGAATGCCGTCCAATCTTGTCAATAAATACCATAACCTTACCCTGTTTATTTGGCCTGCTTTTCCATCGCTGGGCTGTTCTTCCTACCTCTCCCATAACAGCCTTCCAGTCGCACTTGCGCAGATTGATCTTGGTCTCAGCATCATTGCCAGCTGTGTCTGGATCAAATTTGTTCTGAACCTGCTCCATCAGCTTGAACAAATCTTCCATCTCTCCCCGTACTTCATTCCATCTTGCGTTACTACCACATAAGCTGTCAGTAAAATCTAGAAAGAAACAGATATTGTAGCATTACCTTTCCTCTTGTTGGAGGCGGGCCTCGTTGAGTGACACGAAACCGTTCGCTCGCTCACTAAAGATAGGATGTGGCTGTCCGGGTAGACCAACGCTGTTTTCAATGTATGTGATAGCCTGATTAGGCGGGTGCCGATCACGGGCGGCTAGAAAGGCTGCTCTCTGTTGGTTCTGCATGATACATACCCAGTTTTTTAAAAGGGATAACAGTGAAAATGGATTACGAGTCAGTAATTATTTATGTTGAACATGGTTTTCTCTTTCTGTTAATCTTATCTCAAATTCTGCTCGAGGCATTTCACATCAAGCAGAGCATTTTCTCAATACCCAACAGGTCAAGTACATATCCCTCAAAACAGTCTTCCATGAACTCCGACTCTCAAATCAGGCTCCAGGCTCCGAATCCCATCCTCGTACCACCAACCTGTAACACGAGGTGAGGGGGAGCGGGCGCGTAGAGGTTGAAACGACAGGGGTTTCGAGCTCAAGATAGGTGCCCGCAGCTGACTGCATGGCTTCCTTCCACATGGCTGAAAACAATTGGTCTTATCTTGGTGGCTGGTCTTTCAGCTTCGGCAGGCTGTGAGTTAGGTGCGACGGAAAAACCAAACGCTTCCTCCAGCTTTTCTGGTTTACCCTGGTATGGAGAAGATTGCTTTCTATGAGGGGTTTCTTGTTGACCAGGCCTTTCACCCAAATTCAAAAGGATATAAGGCATTATAGAAGAGTGATAAACTTCTAACAAGTCCAGCAAGGGACTTAGTTCGCACAATACGCTACCCTTTCTCAAAGTCCAACCTACATTCCACTGTTTCCTCAAAATGAGCCCCCAACAACACACCAAGGCCTCTCAGGCTGAACATGAAGCTACTAAGGCCCCATTAACACAGCCGGAGGAACAGCATGATCTGGGGCAAGAGGAAGTGGGTAAAGCTAATGAGATCGACCCTATCGAGGATGTTGTGATGCGTTTGGCTCACGTGATCGAGCTGGTAACATCTGACAAGACTGATGCTAATCATATGAATACCGAGTATGATGCAATGGAGTCCGTTTTGTCAGGCCTTGGTTCAAAGTTGCTCCAAAGACATCGAAATCTTGGGCGACTCCAGACACGATCTTGGCAAGCGATAATTCACCATAATCTCACCGGCTTAAGGGTAAAAGAACTTGAAAATGAGGTCAAGGCGTTGAAAAAGAGGGTCTATGACTTGGGAGACGACCATGACTTTAAAACTCGGAAGGAACAAATGCCTGTTCACCTTCATGAAATTAGGAGGTCTCATCCCGATGATTTTATTCTCAGCAACGACATTGTCAGCCTTCCCACGCAGCAGCAACCGGCTTTAGAGGTCCGTTTGCCTGGGGGAGTTGTTCCAAAGCACAAGTCGTCGCAGGCCTCCTCAGAGGAACAGAAAGCTTCGGTAGAGAACGTACCCATTGAGGTAACCCCAGATCGGTTACGGATCAGGTCTCGCCCTCTCTTGTTCCACTTGGAGGAATTAACAGAAACTCCGATACTTTCGCTAGTCTCGAGGGATAGGTTGGAAGGCGAGTGGGTTTACAACTCGCTTGTTTTCCTGCGACCATTCAAGTTCCTCCTACGACATGAAGCAGCAATCAGAGAGAGCGTCGCTGATGTAGAGGCCAAAGTGGAAAAGGAAGTGGAAGACATACCTGAGAGGCGCTCGGATTCTGGGAAACACTTACACAAGTCGGAGAAGCCGGACGCACAGCAGTTCTCGTATAAAACTCTCCTTAGGGATCTCAGACTTCTGATCACCTTTCTCGATAAGGACCTTAGCCCAACTTTGAGGTTGTTCACTGAAATCAAAGTTGCAACAGCTATTTCGGTCGAGTATTCAGATCTCGGGCTTTTGTTTTCAAGAGGAGATATTGTTGTTGTTAGGACAGACCAGGCCTATGCACGAATGGTCGTAAGCCTGGCTGGTGGTCGTGACCCTCTTACCCATAAGCTTCGGGATAAGAGCAAGCAGATTTCGACACCAGTCGACGGCTTTGCTGTTGACTGTGTCAGCATGGGATCTGATGGCTCTCTGTTCATCCCAAAACTTGAAAAGTACTTAATCAGAAAGTTCCATGGTGCACGGACAATATCCTCCTTGCCGGTTTATCCCCTCAGATTCGACCCGAATGCAGAGTCTCTCTCTGCCAGGTTCAAGGGGTGCGGTAGGAGGTTCTCGGAAATCACCCATGATCTTTTCAGCCATAGCAGGGTCATAGGGAAGACCGTAGACGAACCATCGATCAACTTGGATGCAGAAGTCATTGTAGACATGACGCTTGCAATGAACGCCAACCCTCAGTGGCGAGTCGAGGACTACGTTTTGTCTGATCACTTTACCCGAAAGGATCTGCGAGAGGTTGAAGAAATGCCCTGGTGCAAGCACTTGTACGATTACTCCCGTTTATGTTGTGGCAGCGATGCAATTTTCAACGACTTGAACTTGGATGATGTCGAAGCTGAGGACTTCATCAGGGGAATGGGTCATATGCTGCAGCCAACCGCCTATGAAGACCTCACCGATGATCATTTATCGATAATGCGACCGTACGTTCATGCGTTCGTTTTACGTTCACGACAGTGGGTCACGGTACGGTCTGAGGACCTGCAAGAAGTAGTATTTCGAAACAACTTCGACGACCTGGTAGTGCCAGATAACCACAAGGCAACTGTGAAAGCTCTGGTCACTACACATGAGAATGCAAGGTCGCCTCAATCTCCTTTTCCTGCTGAACAGTCAAGTGTCGGCTCGGCTCTAGATCTTGTCAAAGGAAAGGGCAGTGGGTTGGTGATTTTGCTACATGGTCCACCGGGTGTCGGGAAGACCTCGACGGCTGAATGCGTTGCTGATGATACCAAAAGGCCGCTATTTCCCGTTACATGCGGCGATATTGGTGAAACAGCCTCAGAGGTGGAACATAACTTACAGAAGAACTTTCAGTTGGCCCACAAATGGGGTTGTGTTCTGCTGCTTGATGAGGCTGACATATTCCTCGCCAAACGGACAAGGAGCGATTTACGACATAATGCTGTTACAAGTGTTTTTCTACGAAGCCTTGAATACTACGCAGGTATCCTGTTCCTGACAACAAACCGTGTCGGTGCGATTGATCCTGCGTTCAGGTCTAGGATTCAGATGTCGTTGTTTTACCCCAAGTTAAGCCTCGACGTCACTTGCCAGCTTTACATGAAGTTTATCAGAAGGGCCAAAGCTGAACAGCAACGGAAGGGTGATCCTCTTTTCAAGATCAAGGAGAAAGAAATTCTCAAGTTTGGCAAGAAGCATTTTCGAGTTTTGGAGAAGGGAGGTTACGAGACATGGAACGGAAGGTAAGCAAGCACACCACATCATCCCTTTGAAATATACTGACTTTATTAGACAAATTCGAAACTCCTTCCAGACCGCTATTGCCCTTTCCGAGCATCAGAGTATGGTCAAGGCTCCCGAGGATCCCATCCCAACTCTTGGTAAAAAGCAGTTTGAGACTGTAGCTCGAGGCTTCACTCAATTTGATGAATACCTCAACAAGACTCTAGGAGGAACAGATGCAGATGTGGCTAGAAGAGAAGGATATCGCAACGACTACTTCATGAATGCAGGAAACTTAGCAGCTCCCGTGGTTCCGTCTTACCCTGCCTATTCGAGACCAACAGCTCCTCAGGGAGCAATGGACATCAACAGTGACGACGATAGCGATTCAGACACAGACAGTGACAATGACTCTGATGATGAGCTTGGACAGACTAAGAAAGGGAAGAGTGGAGCTGCGGGTCAGGAAATGGCTGCCACTTCAGGTCAAACAGCTGATGATATGGACGAATTTCGCGAGTATATGTTGTGGAAGCAGAAGAGGTCACAGTTCAAGTAATTCTTGGCTACTTATCAGGTCACAAATTTTTTCAAGACTAGAAACAATATTGATGTAATCTATATCGTCTTTTAAAGATATATACGTATTTATGATATGGCCGACATTGCATTGACCCAACATCTCATCGGCTTTACACGATGTTATTCACAGACGCGCTTAATGGTACCGACGATTATCTAAGTGGATAACCTCTAAATTCTGCTGAAAGCTTGGCTGTAAAATTAAACGACAACAAGCGAAGGCGTCAATCAAGGCACTCCCCGATTTTAACCGTCAAGTATAGCTCGTTCCTTGATAATACCTATCAGTGCGTTGACGCATTAACTGCCCAACGATCCCTTCATTCCAACCCCAGTCCATTAATTGAGAATGCGAAAATTTTCACGTCAAAGCGACTCAAGGGATAACATCAAAAGAAGCAATTAGACTCATCGTTCAGCCAAGCGATAATCTTATCAAGGACTTTAATTATGTGCATCCACTCTAAACCCAGCTTGGGCTGCAATCGCAAGGATAAAATACTTTAATCTTGAGACAATCTCAAAAACTCTTCAATTCTGAGACATTATGTTTCAGTAAGTGGTTGAGGCTCAAGATGCCAACCCGATGATGCCCGGTAGCTAATTTAAACCCTTGAATTGGGCGCGAAAAAAGGCTTGGTGACGGGAGTTGGGCGGCGAAACGGAATGGCCGCCGGAGGACTCCACTATTAGTGATTCATGTCATGGCTTCGACTGTTCATTCCAGCGACAAGAAAACAGAGTTAATGCGCGATCTCTTCAAAAATGCCCTTTATCGGTGGATGCAATTGACAGCTGGTCTTTGAAGAGTACTAGTATATTCCATGCTGTGTTGTTACGGTCAAAGATACGAATGGCATGTTCCTGCGCTGTCATGGTGAGGCCTCTCTTATCACAACCGTGCGTGGCAAAACAGGTTTAACAAACTTTGAGGCTCGGTCTTATCTCTTCAACCCTTGCTTTTGTCTGCCAGATCAATTGGCTACCGGGTCCGGCGCACCGGGACTCCCTTCCGCGTAGCCAGAACATCACGTTAACTCCCGTCAGGACATCAAAATCCGGCCACTACAGGGGACTAGCCCTGTAAATTTAGCGTGTCAGCACCCGATGAGCCTCAAAGAACCCGCTTTTACGCAGGGAATAGCGAACCTAAACTTTTCGAGTCACGGTTTCATCACGAGATTTTATCGTTGAACTCGATGATTCTACTCGTAATCGCCCCCTTTTGACGAAGCATTAGCTGAGCTTTGATAAACTTAGTCCGCGGACCTCTTTCAGTATCCTTTATAAATACACCATGTCGCCTCTTTTGGGATGTTACTTGCTCTGCAGATACTCACATTTAATTACATCAATGATATCATACTCTCGTTAATACTTGAATAATCACAATGGATCGTCTAAGAGATCTCGAAACACCTTGGGTAGATTCCAATACCCCCACCCGTCGCAACTCAATCGATCTTTCCGTCCCGGTCCCTTTGCCACCGGATCACGAGAATGATCCCAAGGCGTTTTTGAAGCATCACGCTGCAAAGACAGCTGCAGCCGAAAAACACACCGATCCCGAAAAGCCCTGCGATCTTGAACAACCTTCAGATCTGGAAAAGGGTAATGACACAACACCCCAACAACCACTGTCTTTTAGACAAAGATTGCATCACTTTACATGGGCTTGGTTTACACTCCCCATGTCAGCCGGTGGATTAGCACTGCTCATCCACGTCCAACCTCATCAATTCACTGGATTGAGGACTATTGGGACGGTGCTTTATGCCATCAACCTTCTTATCTTTACACTATGCTGCATTGGCATGATTCTTCGATTTTCATTTAACAAGGGAGATTTGAAACGATCGGTCACACACCATCGAGAAGGCTTCTTCCTACCAACATTCTTCCTCGCCATCGCATCTTTGATCACAAGCACACAACGCTACGTCATTCCCAAAGACGACGCTTCTTACGCCTGGGCTACCCAAACCATCTTCTGGATTTATGTCATCGTTACATTTATCCTAGCAATCTGGCAATATTCCTTCCTCTTTGCTGGTCATAGTTTCAGTTTACAAGCTATGATGCCAGGCTGGTTACTTCCTATCTTCCCCGTCATGCTAGCTGGAACAGTCGCTACAGTCATCCTCGACACGCAGACACATCTTAACCCGCTACCTATTATCTTTGCCGGCTTGACGTGTCAGGGCTTGGGTTTCTGTGTGTCGATGATGATGTATGCGCATATGATCGGTCGACTTATGCAATCTGGTCTCCCAAACCGGGAACATCGAACGGCATTGTTCATGAACGTTGGTCCGCCATCGTTCACGGCCTTAGCTCTTATTGGAATGGCGAATGCTTTGCCTAGAACGATCTCAGGCGCTGATAACCTCGCTCTCAACATCGATACAGTCCGCACAGTAGCGCTTCTCTGCGCTGTGTTCCTCTGGGCGTTGAGTCTCTGGTGGTTCTTCATCGCTGCCGTCGCAGTAATTTCCTCACCGCCCAAGTTTTTCCACCTGGGCTGGTGGCCTCTGGTCTTTCCCAACACTGGCTTTACGCTTGCTACTATTTCTATCGGCAACGCGTTCAAGTCTGAAGGACTTCTTTGGGCTGGAAGTGGAATGTCTATTATTCTTGTTATTACATTCCTGGTCGTTGTTTCGTTTAATATTCGGGCTGTATTTGTACGGGATATTATGCATCCTGGAAAGGATGAGGATGCGGATGATCACTAAAAGGTTTTAGATGGAGTTGGGTTTTGTTTTGAGATACCACGGGATACAGGATAGAGTTAGATAAAAGTACAGGCTCTAGATTACAGATAGAAGTCCTCAAAGGACACCTAATAATTCGCAACATCACATCTTCACTTCATTAATCATCAATCTTCCAGCGCCATGTGTTGTTCATCATGACATCTGCAGCCCATTCGGTCCAAGCCGGGCTAGAATCTTCGACGCCAACAGGGATCATATTGGTGACGGGGGATGATCAGGAAACTTTCCTGGATCAGTCGAGAATGCTTGGATCGTAATCGCTGGGGCCACGGTCTTACGAGTCCGTGAAACAGGGCCAATATGACTGACTTGCTGCTCCCCCTTTCTAAAGCCGTCCTTCCGGTTCTCGGCGAGGGTCGGGTCGGCGAATTGTGCCGTTTTGCCGACGGTCGAAGTTGGTTAACCTATAGTCAGCAAATCAATTAAGAACGTTCATTGTACAAGCAATTAAATAACGGCTCTCGGTGAAATATGAACAGCGAGGATATTATAAAAATTTTAAACAATATTAGTTTTCCATGGGATAATTCAAATGATTGCTGGGCACATACGGTGTTGGGGAGAAATGAATTTGTTAACACAATTAATCCGGGTCAAACTAGACGTTCACTTCAATAGCGATCAAACAATCAATGTGTCTAAGATTATTAGTTCAACCAAACTTTTGTCACAATAAATCAGTCCAGCTATTGATATTCATCCAATCCTGCTCCGACGCAAAATTAAACTGCTGCACCCCCTCCGCCCCAAGCAACCGATTCCAATCCGGCGGACTCTCCGGAACCATAACCTGTTCACCCTGCAACCTCTGACTCACAAGCGTTTCATACTCGCGATGCAGTTCCTCAAAAACACTATGTACAGCCTCAGCATTCGGCCAATGCCTTGCAAGCATAAGTGTGCATCTCAACAACCGCGACAGTCTCTCCAAAGCGTTGATGGCCACAAGGAAGGTTTGAGATGTTACAGCTGCCCGGATTTCACCGGCGAATTGAATGCCGGCTGCTGTTACGGCGCTGACGGATGTGAAGTGGCATTGGCGAAGTTCGTCGCGTGCGGAGAGCTTTTCGAGGGATGTTACGATTGCTTGCGCGGCGGCGGAACAGATTGATGAGGAACTAGGGGAGGGAAGATTGCGGTGGAGATGTAGGAGGAGGAGATTGTAGTGCATTCGTAAATGACATGTCCATGAATCGTCATCTTCTGCGACGGTGGATATACCAGACCTCAAAGACCAGAGTCCAAGACGAGCATCGATGGATGAAATATCTATCATTCGGTCCCTGGCTGGGGCGTTGAGAGAAATGACGTCTAGACCAATATATGCTAAGTCGACGAGATGGTTCAGGAAGTCGGGGGTAACACCCGACGTTTCGGCCATTGAAGGGTCGGTAGTTCCTGTATCTGTCATATCCTCTTGTCGAAGCGGCAATTGATCAATATCCTCTGCTCGCACAGCACACGGTCGCCCTGTTTCCAGCGCAGAGAAAACTTCGCAGAAGAAAGCAGACCACCAACATCGTCGATACTGCGCCGTCTCAGCAGCTGGCAAATGCGCACTATTCCGATGAGCACCAGAACCCGTCCCTATCCGCACGGCGATACCAGCCCAATACCACGGTCCTCCAGCGACTGTATCTCCATCGCCAATATGCCACGTAAACAGTGCAGCAGCTTGAAGAAGATGCATCCTATCAGACTCGTGACGCATGTGATACAACATACTCGCCCTCCGGAAAAGAATATTCTGCACGGCGTGGCGATCATTTGCGACCAGTGGATGAGGACAAGCGTGTGCACCAGCCATGAGAACGGACTGGAAAAGAAGAAGCGGCGGAGGATTATCAGGCGTTCTGTACCGAGCGAGAAACTCTGGTTTTGACACAATCGGTAGGAAGGGGTGGATATGATCGAAATATGCTGTAACAAGCGCATCCCTAACTTCCTGCGCAGGAAACGACGATACTTCAGTGACAAGCTCCTGACTCATCCAGGAACTAGGCGTCGGTTTCCATGAATTGACCTGTCGAATAGGCGGATACGGATAATGTAGTGGCCGTCCACCACCAGTCCTATCACTGCCAGAAGAACTATGTGTTTCCGGTCCATTATCTCCCGAGTAAGGCTGTCTGAACGATCTGTGCAGATCTACAAGATGGACCAGGTTAGATACTGCTGTGCCGACGTAGGCGATGCGGAAGCTTTTCGTGGAAGCAAAGACGGCCCAAGCTGCTGCGCCGATGCCGTGTTTGAAGAAGCGGGCTAATCCTTCGCGGGCAAGCTTTTCTTGGTTGTCTGATTGAGTGAGTTCTTGGGGTTTGGGAGGTTGTTCGGGTCCGATGATGGTCAGTTGAGTGTCGGGGTTAGTATTCCGCGCCACGGCTCCCGGTTCCGGATCCGGATCTTGACTTTCTCTTTCTTCGAAGGAATGTCTTGATAACACTGAACTTCGTCTTTCACTCGTCCATTTAGATCTATACAACCACCATTAGCACCATACCCTGTCACTTTTCACACATATGTGCGATCTCGGAACCGTGCCCGTGACTTACCGACATTCCAACCCCGACTTTTCACACACTGAACAAGGGCCTGTCGGTTTATCGACGATATCGCAGCGGACTTTGCGGCGTCGACATAAATCACATGCTTTTCGCTGCTGGCGACGACGTTTGTCGTGGAGTTTGCGAGGGGTCGGGTCCATGATGATGCGAGGGAAGAGAAATCAATCGGAACCGGTAGCGGGGATTGACGAATGACGATGTTCTCTCGGTGTGGGTAGGTTCGGCTCCAGAGGGCTGAGCCGAGACGGAAATTGTACGGGCATAACGTCATCCTCGGGACGATATCACGGTCTTTGTTCTCTGAAAGATATGTTCTTTTTTCTTTCTTTTTTTCTTTAATGGCAATCTGGTATCTAATATATTGAGACAAGCAACTAGTTTATGTATCAATTTGACATGATGTCAGTAGCAGTTGGGAATAGCAATGGTAGACTCAATTGATGTAGCTCCGCAGTCGGCTCTTCTTCGACAATGCGGGGATCACCACAGCGGCATGACCTCCAGTCATCACCGTGCCTACAGCTATCAACATCACCTTAACGACTACCAACTATGACTTTTCAAATCAAAGACTCTACCATTTTAGTTACAGCAGGCACGTCGGGTCTTGGCCTATGTGTCGCCGAAAAGCTCATCGGCCTCGGTGCAAAGGTGGTAGTAAACTACGCCTCCAACCGCGTCGGCGCCAATTATGCCATGCAGCAACTTATAAGACGAGGAATTGAAATGCCCCAACTCACAAGGTGCACCGCCATTCAAGCCGATGTGTTCCAGAAATCCGAAATTGAGCGGCTGGTAGCCAAAACAGTCGAGTGGTCAGGTGGCAGGCTCGATGCTGTGGTGTCGAATGCTGGTTGGACCAAGTTTGCCGACTTTAATGACCTGGATGATAATGTCGACGAAGAGGTCTGGGACAAGTGTTATGCGGCGAATGTCAAGTCTCATCTGTTTCTTTGCCATGCTGCGAAGAAGTATCTTGAAGAAGCGAAGGGAGCTTTTGTCATGACCTCTTCTGTCGCGGGTGTCAAGCCTAGTGGAAGCTCGATTGTGAGTCTCATTGATAAGTAATTTCTATTTAATATAAGACTGACAGGAACTTAGGCGTACTCGGTTACCAAGGCTGCTCAGATTCATCTTGCTAAGTCTCTGGCTATGGTCATGGCCCCTAACATCCGCGTCAATGCTGTGTCACCTGGATTCATGGAGACGGTAAAGTTACTGACCTTCTCTTGCGATGTAGCTAATATGTAGACAGAACTGGATTGCCGAATTTCCTCAGTCAAAAATTGAAGAGGCGAAAGAGAAGACTTTGCTCAAGCAGATTACTCAGGTCGACGTAAGCAAGCCTGGCACTTTGGAAACTGAATGCTAACTATCATCAGGATGTGGCAGACCAGATTATCCTACTCATAAAGTCGCAATCAATAACGGGAACGAACGTTGTCATCGACTCTGGCTTTTCTGTTTAGCGTCGATAGAGAACGACAATATCAAGCCACTGCAACAGAGCGAGTCGCTGGATAGTTATGTGGGCTTCGTCAGCTTGCTACACAATATTCTGGGCCACAGCTTTCTTGGAGGGAAGTAAGAGTAGAAAGACGACATCCCTAGAGTATAGGCGGTCTGAATAATGATGGTTGAAAATCTTCAAATTCCACATTCAAAGCATCATGACTTCAAGGCTTGCACGAGACCAATCACATGTATCCAGACTGATGCAGCCAATAATCGCATAAAGTTCTTCGAGCACTGTACAGATTTCTGTCTTGCAATGTCCCACCTGAACCGCTGGTTAACAATTGCTCTTCAACAGGGAGCTTAGAGGATACGTTTCAGCTACATTCTGTATTTATCCCACTTCTTCCTCCATCTCATCAATTTTCATCAGTCAGCCTGTACCTAGCTCCAATCGCACATGGCTTTCAACACTTCATGTGTGCCTTGAAATCAGGCATTATGTACAGTTATCCAAGCTTTCATGCAAGGGGGCCTCATTCAGGTTAGATCCAAGCACCCGACAAATCAGATACCACTTCGTGTCTGCACATTGCTGTTTAAGACAGGCATACAGCCACCTCAATTCTTGGCTTGAAAGGAGCACAGGGATTGGTGCGACCTGTTATCGCTGACGTTCCCCGGGATGAAGGGCGGCTAGAGAGAAGAAATAAAACACGAGACATGAACAGGTACTGTGTCTCCAAAATCTGTCCAAGTGAGTCTTGAGTTATTCTTTCCACTGAGGAGTAGATAACTGGGATTGCGTGATCACGCGCGGAGGACTCTTGTATCCCCACCAATAATGTCTAGCAATGAGGGTCAAAAAGGCGGCCAAGGCAGCCAAGGGATGATCGTGGAGGGATATCACAAGGTAGGCAGGTTTCACTCGAGGAATTCTTCGACGCGTTTGCGTCTCGACGCATTTGCGTCGAGCCTTATGTTTTATTGAAGCAGTGTCCTCATGCCATATATACAGTAGATGCCATGCAATAATAGATTGTAGCCGGCTTATAATTGCAATTTTCCCACTGAATTCTGATAGATTGTTTGTCGCTTTTTTCCCGATTTCTTGCGCCTTCCAAACGCCCTCGATGTCTCCACGATCCGACCGATTCATTACCTCCTCGATTCCGCTTTTCGAACGATATAAAGACGTGATCCACACTTGAGAAGCTATAAGTTGTTCAAGTCTTGCATCATCTTGTTGTGTTCCAAGTCGACGGATACTGGTTTGTAACCAAGGTCTTTGATCTTGTTGTTTGTCTCTTCAACCTTTCGGGCAACTGAAGGGGCAGGAATGTTGTTGGCCAAGCGATGGTGAACGTCCAACTGACCGTGGCTGTTGCCGTTAAGAAAAGGGTTCTGCTCAAGGTTTGAAGCTTGTCCCGCCGCTGGTGCCGGTGCTGGTGCGGTGTTGGTCGTCATTGCTATTCCACTCAGAGCATTAGCCCATCACCGAAGCACAGCTACTCCAACAAACAACAATCATCGTTGCCCATCGTACCTCGTTTCTTTTCTTTGTCTCTTGCGTGTGGTCAAAGTATGGTAGGTAATGTCAAAAGAGATCAACTCCTCGTCGTCCTTCAGATTTTATTGCGTTGGCTTTACCTTGCTTACTACGTACATACAACATTGTTTTCTCTTCCATAACTTGCGGCTGCACTAACGACGGGGAAGCACGGCGGCGTCCAAAATTAAAGAACGTTGTCACAGGCTGAATTCAACACTATCCAACATCTCAAACAAGGCAGACTTACCCAGTTACAGCGCCCCAAATCCAGTGATAACGCGGCACCGAGCTGTCCATGAGGGGTAATTGACACTGCCAAACGCAGTGGCTTGTTGTTGCCTCTACCTACTATTGACCTTAGTTCGACCGAATACAGAATAAACTCGACGAAGGATGCATGATAACCTCTTATTGGACTCGGAGATCGAGGCCAGAACGAATAGGAAGCTCGCCGTATTCGCGAGCAGTTTTCATCGCAACGGCTTTTCTCCCTGTACGAACACGTTTGAGCCCTACCGATATCAATAGTCGCGTTTCATAACTATGCGACACGACGAACGCAGCATTCAAAGCCCAGGACATGACTTTTTCCACTTCTATTGCCAAGCTTTGCTATACTTGCACTTCTCGCCCTACCATTTGACAGGCCTCTGACAACCAAGCTACCTATCGACGCTGTATGACCACACCATCGAGGCATTTACTTGCCCTTCCGAACATCGACAAGATCGCCAGACATCAGCTTGACGGACCAAATTTTGGAGACTGAGAAGCTTCATCGCCTCATCTGTTGTTTTCACATTACCTGCAAAATGCCTCGAGAGCTTCCACCGAGACAGCTAAGTCACTGTTTTCTACCCCCCCTTTCTTGGGCTAGGCCGACCCCGACATCAGCCCACTGTAGTCGGGCGTTTAGTGCGGGCAGGCCTCATTCTAGAAAGAAGGGAACGAAAGGTACGTCTCTCTCTGTCGCTTCTTGATAAGACTCGTCATATTCGTATTCCTGAGTTCTCGGTGATAGTCGAGAGGCGACTCGATTGAACTCTCGGCTCATTCTACGATGCGAGAGGGAGACGAGGAAGAGCTTCGTAGACGACAATTATCGCATCTTGCGCAAGTCCATTTATATTGGGTCAGACGTCATGAATCGCATTGCAGACGAATACCAGAAACATTGCTATATACAGTCGATAACTGCGCTGCCGCCAGACTCTGGCGATGCCTCAGCCCCCTCCATCCCATTTCGGTAAGCGCTGCGCACCTACGTCCAACTCAACAATAAAATCGTACAGTCTTTCATCTTTGCTTTTGTTCCAAAGATTTGGGATTTGACGGTGACATATCTGAACATGTCCAGCAAGGGCGTACTCAACAAAATTACACGCTCAAGCCCTCATCCGGACCGCTGGCATCTGTCCCGAGAAGTCCATTCCATGGCCATGCTATTGGTAGCACCAGCGTAGCTCAGGAGGACACGTAATAACTGTAGGCATGACGACAGCATGTTGATATCACCAATGATAAGTAGTCAATAACATCGCTTGCTGTACGCTCGGACGCTGTTGCCTTACGCGCTCGTGGGATCCGGTTCATGATACGTACCGCACGGTAGAACCAGATAAGATACTGCGGTTTGAGTGTTTGCGGGGGAGTAAGATGCGGCTCAAAATGCAGCTAGATAACCATAAATGACAGTTTAAATTAAACCTATGATTAACAGATGTGTGGGAAAGTCTTCTCCAGCGGCTCAAATCGTCTTTGGACCAAAAATCCCTTGGGCGAACTGTTTGTTACGTAGTGGTTTGCTGTTGTACTTGGTTAAAAGGCGGGGGTTGTGAGACCTGCATGATATTGAGGCCTTCAACAGTACGTACACAAGAAGATTCAGTTAACCGGATAAGTGCTTCAAAGTCCCATGTGGCACAAAAGTAATCGATAAGCTTGTAACGAGGGGATAACTCTTTATACTGTGGCCTGATAGTTCTTACTAACATGCATCTAAAAAGGGGTTACCGAACTCATGAGCAGCTACGCAAAGAGAGCTCCGACCTGTGTTTGGAATAATCACATGAAAGCAGAATACACCGCAGTAATCCGAAAGTTTATAGTCAACTTGACACTGTAACCTTTTGCTACCTAGCCACGGCTATTCTATGGCACAAGAGCCCTTAAAGGTGTAATAAAATAAATTATGATATCACAAGACATTTATCTCACCCAGCCATATTTATACTTCATTGCCTGTAACTGCATTCTTAAGAGCCCCTGCTTGTCTTTGACCCGATTAGGCCTTGCCTTTAGTTCTTAAATCCAGGAATTCCTGAACCCGCGAGGTTCGATGAAGAAGTCTATCACATGTCAGCAACAGTATCCTCAAACAAGAGCAGAGCTACTTACACAAGCGAACGACTTAATAGTCCACACCTCGAAACCGAAACCAGCGGTATATGTGTCGCAAGTAGGCTCACCATTCTTGGGGTAAACAAATCGACCACCAACTTCACAATGGTCGTCAGAATAGACGTAGCAAGCCGTGTCGGGCTGAACGAGGATCGCCTCAATCTTGAACTCTTCGCCGTCGCAGGCTGCTTTGTTGGCGCCACCATTTGTGAACTTGTCGCAGCCAGTGCCTGGCATGTCTTGACCGAACACATAGCATCCACCATCAATGTCACCCGAGATGATACGGTACTGTGAGTCGTCCTTTGGAGAGCAAATCATATCATCGTGAAATGTTGCTATGGGCTTACGTTAACGTTATGTTTTAAAGAGGATGGTAGTGTAGGCGACATACCTTGCCATGCTGAGACGGGAGTCATAACTGCCAGAAGGACGGCAAGAATAGTGCTAGTGAAGAAATGCATATTGTTGATGTTCAGTGTGTAAATGGTTGAGAAGTGCTGAATTGATGTTTGAAACTGTAGGAAGTTCGGGGTCTGTTTGTAGAATGAAGAAGAGATGCAGAATTTGATGAAGAACAGAAAGACGAGAGAGACAGACAACAAAGGCTTTATAGTCAATGAAGCTTACCGAACTACTTGACTTAGAAGTTGGTGTCATTGTAGGCGGTGCATGTTTAGGTCCCAGGAAATGAACGAAGGATTTCAGAATAATCTTGCTATTATATCAGGAGGATCGTCGCTAGTTCTCTCAGCCATCGCGGATGGACCTCTAAATGATCGCTCCCTAGGTTAGCGCTAGTTCCAGCGGCTCTAGTGGTTTGAAGTTCGACAGAGCTGCTGAGTCAGTCTTGCGAGCCAATTAGCGCTTGCGATCGTAGAAATTACAGTGGATGTTTCGGGGTATCATTGGGGGCTGAGCCGACCCGAGGGATCTGGTTGAAGTAACGCTGGGTAGGAATTTCCACGCTATTGTAACGTTCCTGCATAGATCGCGTATTTTAGTTTCAATTATAGCTCCATAGGGCGGCCGACGACTCTTGAAACATCCAAGTCGATAGCCCTTATCTTGGGCTTGTTTCCAGGTGTGTTCTGCCGCTAACACCGCTGGAGCACATTTACAACCAGGATATATCGCAATAGACGTTCTTACAATTGAGCCGGAAAAGCATATCCATGAACTTTCTATTAATCATCAGAGACCATTACCACATTCGTAGAGGATTCTGATCCTCGTCATCTACGGATATCGCTATTACTCTCTTCATCTCCGTCCTGTTTGCTTATCGATACCGTGACCTGGTGCGTCATCATTATTCCTCCGCTCATGGTATTCAACTCCGTCTCACTACCAGCCAAACTCTCTGATCCAACCTGCACAACATGTCTTCTGGGGATTTTGTTGCTACCAGGCCAGTATATAGAATTTCTTGTGGGTCCGGTTCGGTCGTCGCTGCTGGTGGATGCATGGTTGGTGAACTTTCGGAGGAGGGGGCGTAGAGCAGTGAGGGCGACGATCATTACAGAGATACAGATCTCGGCAGTGGCCCAGATATCTACAGGTTGTTAGTTAAGGTGGAGAGCTGCGTGGGGTGGAGGGAGATGTACAGATGGAGATATCGTTGTGAACGTAGAGCATTGTTACAAAGCGACCGACGCTGACCATTATGGTGATTATGCCCATTCCGAAGACAACAGCAAGTCCAATCTTCTTTCTTGTCGATGTCATAAGGCCTGATAGTAGCGGAATGGGGAAGATGAGGTCTGTTCAGGGCTTGTCAGTCGTACTCGGAGTACACTAAGAATGTTAACTTACTCAGGAACTCGGTTATAAAGTTCAGAGACCAATTCAATCTCATGAGCTTCATGGACGTAAATACTGAACAGGTTTGGTGTCCTTCCGCCCAGTTGATAGAAGGATCAGGTCCACACCAGAATGTGACACAGAGGAATGTAGTCAGTGCAAAGAGTGCCGTTATTGCTGTTAGTACATAAAGCGCTCGTCTCATCGTCGAATTCGTTACAGGCACGAGATTGAAGTAGAATGCGATGATACTGAATTTCGGAAAGTAGATGCCTGTATCAAAGAAATAATTCGTGGAGAATCGGATCTGCATTGTATGGGTTAGTCACGGCTGATGCCCTGGTAGGTCGGCTTCGTAAAGTTTCTCGGTCGGTTCAACGCGTACCTTCTTGACTGGTATACTCGTACTGGCAAGCGCAAAGTCGTCCATTGCATTCAATCGGTACGTCAAAGTATCGCAGATAAGTAATCCCTGACAGGCCACCAAGCCAGCGATCAACAAGTAGTCCGCCGTGTAGAGGCCAAAGCCTCGAAGGAACATTTTGACATAGATGCGACCGGCGACGAGGATGTACGCAAGGATGAGAATGATCCATTCAAATGCCTACGTCAACCATAATTAGTAAACGTCGTTTGTGTTGTGTCGGTCAGTCGTACCATTACGGCAGTGCTGGAAATCATCTTCACAAGCACAACGCCTGCAATCGCAGGCCCACACGCAAAACAAGTCAAGAGCAAAAGGAAAGACTGGAAATAAAAGAAAGGATGGCAGCTTGCATATAAAGCACTACTACTGCCAAGCTAGAGGCCCATATGATAAGGTTGGCCGCTCGAGTCAAGCAAGCCCGTGCGGGATTGAAATAGAGTAGCAGATCAGGCAATGGAGGAAGTTATCCCCGACTAAAAGCTTACGCGGGCGCCGCCACGATCTGGTATGGCCAGTTAGGTCGAAACAAGGGCATGTTGGTAGCAAATGAGGACACCATCATTGGGAATAGCGTGGAGGGAACAGTGCTAAAGTGTAGGGGTCCTCGGGGTCTTTTGATATTTGGGTGGAATCTGTACTGGGTAGGGAAGCATGTTTCCTTGAAAAGGGATAGGAGGATCTGGTTAAGAGAGGTACTATGGTATTTCCGAAGAGCACCCAGTAAGCTAATCATTCTGCAACGTTGGTCTAGCGTTTGATAGGCGAGAGTACGTTGATCTACCCAATCAGATGCTCTATCCCTGTGGCTTATTTCTTCACGAAACTCTATTCTATTAGCGTTCATCGTAGAACCGGGGAACAACGCCGAAGGATTTATTGATGCGCCCGTCCAACATTCTAGATGCCACCGTTCAATTCTTAATGGTGAAGTTGCGCAGGGGCCGTTTATGCCAAGGTGCGTGACATTTTCAGCTTGTGCTCTAGAGGGAACGCTACTGCAGCCATTTCTCCTTAGAGATAAAGAATGCGCGAGAGGCAGGCCGTCGGACTTGACCGGACATGTGCCAGGGTCTTTTTAAGCGAGGTGAGGCTAATGAGTTATGATCTAGTGATAGTCTCTTGGCGCATCTTCAACGGGAAGTGGCTGATGTGAAACAAGGAAGTAGAGAAATTTGTGAACTCAATTTTGACAGGCAACGTCTCCTCACTGGGCCATGCTCAGAATAGCTGAATTGACGATTTACTCTTACAATCGATTCCCACTTCATTACCGCTACAGTCTCATATCTTATCTTCCAAGTGGACAGTTGATAGCATTGAGTATATGTGCTATTCTTGCTGAGATGCAATTCCCGGAAGTGTATGCGATAAACCAATACATTAGTCATTAGCACTGGCCAACCCGATTCCATCCCCGATAGAGAAGGTCCAAAAATGTGCCCAAGGTAAATACGTGGAGAAGGCTCGATGCTGAGAACATGAGTATTGCAATGCGCCTCGGTAAAAGACCAACCAAACGCTGAGACATATCTTCTAGTTCGAGGACCTGTCCCTCAACCAATATGCCTGAAGCCACTGGTTGAGTACTGTTAGAGTTCCACTGCGGCTTATGTATGTTCACCTTCGTCACAGTCGACGCGACAAGATTGAAGTAAACGGATACTAGGTGGCAGTCGGACCAGTCTCTGTGAAGGGGTGACCAGATACGCTGATACTCGTAGAAAATAAGGTTGCCGATTGTCAAGAGGTAATTCCTTGACATCGTCGTACTTGTCTTCTCAGTATACTTTGAAGGTCTATTTAAGGGTTTTAAAGGTCAGTCATCAAGTCGTATAATTCAAATCAACACAATTATGCTTTGAAGGTCATTCCCCTACAAAGCTCAAAATAATGTCGTCGTACGAGGACTCAACCGTGACAAGCCGCCGGACTCGGCTCAATCTCGCTGAGGCCAAGCCCGGTTGAAGAACCTCAACTCGATCGTGAATCGCTAGATAGGTATGGGCATCTTATCTACAGATTGTCATTAGAGACCTTTGGAAAGAGACATGAAAGAGGGACTTAGGAGTAGGGATGATGTGATCTTTGAGTTCTTTCCTCTATAATGAAGACAGAGACTGGAAGTTCCGGACAGAGCTTGCACTGGAACACAACAAAGAGCAAAAGCAATGAGCAACGCTAAGTCCGCCTCTCGCCGTCCTAGATCAAATTAACAGCTGCATTTGTATCTCCCTGGCAAGCTAACCTCAGTAGATGTGGATAACATAAGTTCAGCTCAGTGAATATATACCGTAGAAACTCGCGAGATTAAGCAAACCTTGTGGGCCAAGATCCCTTAATAAGGCTCCGTAATTGGGTTAGATAGAAATAAAGATCTAATAGTACGCTAACCTACGCATCTGAGCAAATAGGTACTGCACTATTGGGATCTACGAGGCTTACTTAATCTCATGAGTTGCTACGGTATGTTTTAAGACAAGCAGTTCTTTCCTTTTACGAGTAGTGCTAGATATGCTGCTGTAGCGCCCCAAGGTGATTACCGCTAATATTCTTCTCGGATTCCATTCGAGAAATAGATAAGCTTCAACGACAAATGCTACACTTGTGTTGTCCTTCAAATACCGCTCGTGCAGGCTTTCGTCTACATAGGGACTGGCTGATGCATTTGCATTGTCAATGGTCCAGAATCAGGTCCTATTCGGATGTCGTAATAAGCGTTCGAGTTTCCCACAGCTTTACATTAGATTTACTGTTATTTTTATGATGTGATTTCGTGGGACAGCATAGTCACAATACGTTGCAACGCGGGAAAGAAGTCCTAGGACGATGATTGAGAAGTTCGATGCGAATGACGCATGACGAGAAACACGAGTGGCGCTCGGGGGGAAGAAAACACAGTCCCTGCTCACACCAAATTCTGCTGGTCTCAGAGAGCGTGTTTTCTTTCCTCCCTAGTGTGGAGGCGACGTCTCCAACCATCCTCTGGCTATTCTGAGAGTTCTGATAGGTGGGACACTTAAATGTGGCTTACGCTTATGCACAACCTCCCTGCAGCTTCCATACACCAGAAAAGAACATAGCAAATCAGTGATCAGCTGCTATGATTTTGTAATTTCGAAACCAAGGGGTGCAGGAAAGACAGCGGAAGGGTATTGGTGGTTGGTCAGCGAATTGCAGTGTAAGGCGCAAGTCATTCCCGTTTTTTTTTTTTCGACCCTAAGTACTCTACTGTACTTGTCCCCCCTTCTCCCCAATAGTGACCACCACATAGTGTTGGATGGGTGCCTTAGTGGTGCATGGGTGCCTGGACAACTGGTTGGAAATCACTGTAATACGCTCGGGCTGGATCACATCAGCTTTTCCACCTTGAAATAACCCCTCGCTGCCACGTCACTTTCTCGTCCTACATTATTTCCAAGTTCTCGCGGCTTTTTATCGTCGACCTTCGTGTGGTGAGTGCCCAAATCCCGATAATCTGTATATACTGACCAAAACGTCTTCACCACAATAGATCACAAGTCGACCACATATTTCAAATGTCTATCGATTTGCCACTCAGGCCTCGAGAGTGGACGGGCGTTCACGACCAGAGATTAGTTCGACACTTCGAATGCCACCCAAAAGTCGGACGTTCCGCCATCCCAGATGGAAATCCGACTGTATATCATCCTCTGGACTTCAGGAAATCTGAGATGATTCAAAGAGTGGCGGGAAGTCCTGCACCAGAGCAAGATAGGTTTCGGGTACAAAAGCCGTCAGCGTCTAAAGCTGATGTTATCGCGGCCATCCGTTTGGAAGCTTTGATCCAGACAGCGTACTATGTGTTAGGCAGGCCCGAGGAGCTTTTGTTTCTCCCGGCTCCTGGCGGTTTTCCTCCTCGCTATTTTGCTTGGGTACGCCAATATTGCGACACCCACTATCTTCATTTTTTACATGATCATGCTTGGAGTAATCCTTTAGCTGATCCAAGTTCTGCGTGCGCGTACCCTGCTCGATCGCCGGACCAGCAACCGCTGAGGCGCCGAAGTAAAGAAGTCGATGAGTTCTCACGGAGACAGCTGTATCTTCCGTTCACTGATAATGATGAAATTGTAAGCTTGGGCAAGCCAGCCACATTGTCAGCTAATTTCGGTTCAATGGAGCAGCATAAAACTTCTTTCACAGAAGGAAACGCCTTTGAAGTCTTTTCAGTGTGTCCTAGCAGGCCAGTGAACATGGCTTCGCCTGTATTCAGTGCAACCGGTTCTCTCCGACAAATTTTCAATGCTACTTTAAGTTTAGCTGAGGCCGTTCAAAGTTTGCACAAAGGAATTCGCAGTCTTAATGCAATGGGAGGAGTGGTAGAGTCCAAGGGACTTGAACCCGTTAACATTATTATCTTCCCACATTTGAGAACTGCGGTTAGGGATTCGGAGCAAGACGGTGAGGTGGAAGCCAAACGGACCGGTACTAGCTCTACGCAAGGACAGAATGATCATGGAAGGAGTGTTCAAAAACAACAGAGACACGCCACATGGCCTCCTGTGGTGGGTAAGAAGAGATCTGCCGATTCTGAAGATTTCTCAGATGATGAGGACGACGACGACGAGAGACCTAGAAAAAAGATTGCTCGGATTGAGGATCCCCCAAAATTTGCTTGTCCATTTTACAAGTACAACCCTGCTCGGTTCGGTAGCGAGCGATCGTGTTCTGGGCCAGGGTGGCCTGATATGAAGAGGCTGAAGTACGGATATTTTGATTTCACTATAACCCCGAAAGAGATTGACCGATCTCTTGGTCTTTTTTGTCCTTATGGTGAACTATACTGATTATTATTTTTAGAGAACATGTGTTCCGCAGGCACAAGGCTCCAGACCACCAATGCCCTAGATGCCTGACAGAATTTGAGAATAATCAAGCGAAGATGCAACACTGTCAAGCCCAAGAAACCTGCAAAGTAGGAGAAAGTCCATCTATCATGGGTTTCCTCGATGAAAATAAAATGAGGCTACTGAAGCAGAGAGGCAAAACTACAGCCTCGGAAAGCGAAAAATGGTTTAGCATGTATAGAATTCTCTTTCCAAACGAGACGTCACTACCCAGTCCTTGTGAGTTGTGGTTTACTGAGCACTTGCATAAGAAATAATCACTAATATTGAGGTCAGACTACGAGCAGAGAGAAAAGAGACCTGAACCTCCTCCAAGAGCTCTCGCCCAGGAGATGTTCAGAGAGAAGCTAGACGAGGTACTTTCGAGATGGGGCTTAGTTGAACCACCTTCTATGATGGGAATGCATGGTCTTCAAGTGATGGACTTGATGAGGTCTGGGGCCCTTACCGCTTTCGATGAGACCCTCTCTGCCCTTTACAATCAGAGAATGGAGTTTCCATTAGATAATAGGATACCAGCCATAGCAGCGTCAGGTCTAGAAGAAACGTATGATGAGGGATGGCTTCGGCCATGGATGCCTTTGGATACTACAGATAAGGACTCACCTCAAGCACACAAACTTGACGAGGTATCAGAATGTGTGTTGACGCGCTGTTCGGGATCCGATCCCAATACAGAACCGTGGAAGCTTGATGTGGTAGAGGGGGCGAATCTGCAGATACCGAACAGGAAGGCCCTTACGGCATCTGTTTCGAATTCTGATGGGAGGACAATCGATACATCGTTCTGGCCGCTACAGTTACAGAATTCACCTGCCCAGCCATTCGCCAGCAAGTTGCAGCAGCAGGGAAAGCAGCAGAGGGAAAGTCGGATTCTATATGAACTCCAACGTCGCAAGTTGGCTCAAACAGTCTTCCCATGCAGTGCCTGTGGACATCGTTTCTTGAGACGCGATAATCTCCTGGCACACCAACGTAATTAGACCATGCCAAATAAGGACGAGCACAACTGACATTGAATAGGACGAAGCTGCCGACTGGGTCGGCCCAGAAAAAGATCTGTTCCCACTTCTGCCTCGACTTCATGTCAGCGACAGGGAGGTTCCGACTTCAATATTGCTCCACCAACACCTGTCGAGACGCCCGAGGTTGGAAGTGGGACGTTAGTCTTTGATAGCCATCCATTTCACCTTAATCTGGCTCAACAAGGTCTGCCTTTTGTTGGACCTCACGATGCTGTAGTTGAAAATGACCAAGGACCTGAAAAGAAGGGAAAGGGGGTTGCGAGAGAGGAGAGAGTATTGATTACGGACGCACCGAACCACGAGAAAACGGCTGAGGGTTGTAACTACGGGCAGGCAGGGACGCTCAGCAAATGGCTCGATGATTCTGTTTTTGGCGACGTATGGTATCCCATCCATCAGAATGAAAGTTCACCGTTCACAGCCGACGATCATGATTTTGAGGACAATGCCTTGCTTCCATATATGAAAGGAGGCCATAGCTATGGAACTTAAAAATGCCTTATCTAGATCAATATCAATTCCTTTTATTTCTCATAGATAGCTGCCTTAAAGTCCAGGGCTAGCATGAGTTGGCTAAAACAAAGTAAGACAACCCGTAAAAGGAAGAACTCAAAATCTACAACCTCTTGATCAACTTCTTACTTAACATCATCCTGGAAGCAATAATAAGCAACGTAGCAACACATCCAACACCAGCCGCATAAAATATAGCAGCCCTATACGGCTCAATAGACGAAGCCTCCGAGGCACGCTGGGAATCGATAAGAATGCCCGCAATAGGCGCTCCCATCAAATATCCCGGCGTCCAGAACGAAGTCATCAAACTGATAGACGCAGCAGCAGAACCAGGAGCCAACGTCGCCACAGCCGTCGGCAGCGCAACGAAGAAACTCCCATTCGCACAACCGTTGATAATAGCGAAGGCGAAAAGAGGTGGCAGGGATGAACTGACAGGCCAGATTGCTAGCATGGATACACTGTTGATCAAAGCGGCGAGCGCAAGGGCATTGAATGACCCGATGCGATCGCAAATCCAACCACCCGCAAAGCGTCCAACTGCCGTCGAAGCACCAAAGCCCGCGACCAAGCCGGCACCTGTTGAAGCCGAAAGGCCGATCGACCTCGCAAACACGGGTAGGAAGAACGGAGGTACGAATAGGGCAAATACTCCGACAGCCCCCGCCATGGCAAGTGTCAAAAAAGGCATACTCTTCAATTGAGACCAGTCAAAGCGAGATGTCGAACTACCCCGCGCAAAGTCCTTTAGCATCAAAGCGCACGGGATTCCGGTAGCTAGAATGGATAAGCCAAGAATGCGGAACGTCCATTGTAGTCCGACCTTGTTGATCATCGCTTGTGTTGCGAGGGGGAGGACTGTCGCACCAACGCCGCCACCTGCTTTGACGATCCCATTTGCGGTACCGAGTTTACTACTGAACCATTGTACTGGAAGGGTGTTTGTAGCGGTATACAGTAAGGAAGTTGAAAGACCGACGAGTAAACCTGCGATACAGAATAGACCTGCGAGATGCTCGAGCGTAAAACTCGTGATAATCAAGCCTGCGCCAAACAGGATAGTCGCTATAAGACTTGTATACCGAATACCATATTGTCTCGAGACCCGCACAGAGAGAAGTCCAAACGCAACCATACAAGCCATGTACAAACTTCCCACAAAGGTAATAGTGCGAATATTAGTGTGCAGTCTCGGCGACTGGACGATCGCAGCTTGAAGAACACCCCATGCAGTAGTATATCCGTTAATCCAGAACAAAAGAGTAAAGCACGAGGCGACAATAGTCCAGCCGTAGCCACCGTCAGGAATGGCACTTGTCGCATGGTCCGGCACTTGATCTTCGGCTAGTGGAGTGTCATTTGACGGGTCTGGGCGTATGATCTGCAGTTCAGTGCCGCCAGAACCTGGCCTAGACTCTGTCGATCTGCCGAGGTCCGAGACTGGAGTCAGGGTGCTTGTGGAAGTCATTTTGATGTGCGGAAATGGGGAATAAGGATCTACTGACAGTCTGAGAGTCATGTCACGGACTCGTTTCAATTTATGTGATCGTCTTGACGTGCCAAGAATTGCTGACAATCACATGAAGGGCGCGCCTATGTCAACAGGGATTGATGATTCTGACGTAGTCGAAGGATTGTTTGTCAGAACTTACTTCGAGCTTATCTTGTCCGACGGACTCGAAATCCTATGGACTTTTCTTGATTGAGGCTAGAACGCGACGCCAAGCTTGTTGGTGCTGACATGTCTCAACTTCAATGTTACCCAGTTGACTATTGGTATCCAGATTCTCGAAATTTGGAAGTGATTCGATTAGAAAATATTGTATTGTAGTCCCAAGGGGTATTATCATTTACGCCGAAAGATGCCCAATTGAACACCTCATAAAACAATTGACAGCGAGCGGCAGAAAGAAAAGAGCCAAGCGCATAATGTACAAGAGGTCCAACTAAACCTCATTCGACCTCGCACTGCTCCTATCCATATCCTTCATATAAACCAATTGCACCTCATCATTATTGCCATATTCCACCTCATAAGAGCGATCACAAGTGATGCCAACAGGATCAACCCGTGAATGGGAATGGTTGGTCTTGTCAACCTTGGAAGTAGTTCCCAGAGTTTGCGCACGGGAGCGGTTGACACCCGAGTTTGGACCACCGAGCTTGCTGCCGTACTGGTCGCTTCCGTAGTTGTAGTAGCGACGCTTGGATGTGCCAAGCACCTTGGGGAAGATACGGACGAGGAGGATTCGGAGAGAGGGCATGCAGGCACAGACAATTCCGACGTTGGCTTCGATGGTGGACCATTTTGTTACGGCGAGATATTCCCATGTTGAGTTGGCGCCGCTTGTTCCGGCTCGGACGGTGGCGCTGAGACGGAGGATACTCATGATTGTGACGCTAGGATATGTCAGTAAAGATCAAGGGCGAAGTTGAGGGAACACTCACAAGATACCAACGCTGAACATCATTCCTACACCCCACTTCTTCTTCCAATCCAGGTTCATCTTCTTCAACTGCGAAAGCGGAATACCCAAGATCCAAAAGTCAAGAGCAATGTTGATGACAGCACCAGACCACGTGATGGCGTTGATATCAGCGCATGTTCCGGGGTGGTCAGCATCGTGCATCCACTTTGTCCAGAAGTAACTAATAGGTCGGCATTGGAAAATCGTAACAAAGACGAAGACAATTCCGAACAAGGATGTAAAACCAACGCTAGTCCAAAGACTCTTCCTAACGCCCTTGGTAGGGAAGATACGGAGATAAAAGAAAATCATAGATAGTTTAAGGAAACATTGGAGGGCAAAGTAAAGAACGGCCATGACGTAGAAGTAGCGGCCGAAATTGGTGATTTGGTCCGGTTCTAGGGTCCAGACATCGCGACCCATGCCGTTGGGTGCTAGACCATATGAGTTGATGACGATGGAGGGGATCGCGCAACACATGACCAAGGCGATGAAGAGGTCGTCAAGGCCGAAAGGAAGCTTGTAGAAGAATTTCGTTGCGAATCGCTGGAGGACGAAGACGCCCGAGATGGTGCCCATAACGTCGTTGAGGACAACGAATTCGGCTCGGTGGTTGCGGACGGGGGCGCCACATGTTGTCAAGGTGGTGTTCTTGGTGCCTGTAATTGTTAGCGGAGGTCTTGCGTCAATTGGGAAAGGGACATACTCAGAGCTTCGGGGACGGTGCAGGACGTCAAGACGCATTTCTCGATCTGGGCTGTGAGCGCCGCATTGGTGCATGTGCATTTGACATCGCCAAGTTCACATGTCGAAGCCTCGACGGCATTAACCATGCATTTTAACTAGACACGTCAGTAATCATTCCCAACAGAGCAAAAGCAATTTGCAACTTACTGCACATGGAGGTAAAGTAGCCAATAGAGCCATGGGGTCATCCTTGCCCCATGCCAAAGGTAAGCACACCATAAGGTATGCAAGAATCCCACGAAACAACTTCATGATGTATAAATTAAGCTAAGACACGAGGAACACAGGATCTTGGGAGTAAGAGGCACACATTTCTTTTTTAAATCATCCCAGGGGGGTGGTCGTCCCCAGATATATGCGCAGATCATCTGCAGGGACGGGGCTTGAGACTAAGAGACTGCAAACCACAAACCCCTTGGACACTTGGTGTTAGTTTCGCGATCAGACGTGCACAGACCGCTGCGCATCCGATTCAAGAGTCCACGTTTTTGACCCGCTAGAGAGTCAGGTTTATCCTGGCTTTGTGGATATTATAGTCTGTAAAAGGCTAGATATTCCCGTGATTTCGGGTACATTTTCGCCACCGAACGGTCAAAAGAGCAAGCGAGGCCAAGCATTGAGTCAAAAGATCAAACATTGTAGGAAGGTGACTACCAAATTGGAACTGCTCTGGCGTGATATAGGTGTTCTGGGCGATGGTCTGCATAATAACTGAAGCAGATAACGTTTGAAACCCCTGAAGCAAATGCAGGGGGACTACGCAAGGCCATTGGATGAACAAGTCTCGTGGGGACTGGAGACAGATCGGCTAGCCCCTGTGTCTGTGGCGAGCACGTGTGAGAGTAGCAGACGGTTCCTTTCCGCTACGCTACCACCTCGTATTTTGGTCCAGGGTGGCTAGAAGCTTCGGACATTATGGGAAGGTGCCAAGCCAATTGAACGGTATGGCTGAAATATGTCAGGATGCTATAGCAATATTTCCGGTGGTAAAGAAGATAAGTACGTAGCATTGCATTGAAACGATAAGGTTCGGTCTCTTGCGCGATTCCCGACTCCACTCGGTTGCAGATCTGCTTTAACCTCGGGACATTCGGGATGAAAAAAAGGATGATTAACCGCCAAAAAGTAAAAAATGAATCTTCAGTGGAGAAGAAGCGCATGACGCCATACCATCTTGATGTACTTATCTCCGACTCGCCTGAACGGATACAATCATCACTTTGGGAAAACAATCCGTTAAGCGTCTGGGCTGAAGATTTAACCGTTACAGTAGTCTCGGGGGGCTTAAACACTACTTGTTGCGGCACAGAAAGGTCATATCATGATTTTGGTGCGTGTTTTTCTTTACGTCTCGGAGCTTAACGACTACTTGCTACTTAGTGCCTGTGCGGCTTAGTGGCACAGAGTCAGAGACCCCTGAGTTAGCACACACTAGTCTCCAGTGGCATCGGACCTTTTCCTTGACACGCTTCTAGCGTGAAGAAAATTTGGCAAAAGGTCCGGCAGCTTGAGTTTTGACGGATTATATCTGAGATCTCGAGTGCTGTTAATCAGACATCTTTCTGTCACGAACTGCTGTATGAAACAAATTAGTCCTGATACGGGGGTAATCATTGATAATCCGGCCGTGTTCGCCATGTTACCTTGTCAGTGGTCCGTGAACTGTATCCACCTAATGACTCTGTACATTTTGTCCAGCGGATGGTAGTTGGTCAAGATGCGATCTTGACGTGACGAGGTGGAACCCTTGTAGAGAAACCAAGTCTGAGGTCTCACGAGTCAAAAAATGTTCCTCTTTGGGTTTAACTTTTCGTCTGGATGGAGGATGCCAAGAGCTGAATAACTTGGCCCAGCAATGACAGATTACCTATTGGGGAGGTTTTGTTCCATCGGTTGACACATTGAAGTTGACAGATAATGCAGGCTTCTTTATCCGGGTGGATGTTTCAGCAAAATGCCTCCTGCAACACGGTTGAAACATGACATTTCTTATCTAAAACCAAGACACGCCATTTATCTTATCTCTTGCAGATTTCCAGCTGCACGATGATGCTATTCCCAAATGCAATCACCCAATTGTTCAAACCTTCCTGCGGGAGTTATCAAATGGTCGCATGAATCACATGGCGGCAAAGGCGGTACCACGACCATTTCTATGGAGATAGCTATGGATATAGCCTCAGAAAATTCGACACCTAAGACATTGTGTTAGCTCAACGTCTGACAGAGCTTCTTCTTAGTACCTTGGTCCCTTCTTCGGCGAACGGGGCCAAATGAAGTCTTTCGCCTACAACAAGCCTCCGTCCAAGCTCATCCGTATACCTAGCCAATTGCTTCTGCCAAGCGGCCCGTGTTCTAGATACCCCGAGACAAGCTAACCAGTCTAGCTCGTTCAATAAGAAAATACGATAATAGCACAGCCTTCTAATTACCAATTATTTCCTTTGACTCCGATACTAGCGGACTGTTGTATTGTCCGGAGAGTAATAGACTATTTTAGACCTATAGTTTAACAAACCGGACGAAAGCCCTGTGGGGGATTAGGGTCCGGTGGACGTTGACTATAATAGCGACAGACTAGACGTTGACCAGTGGTGACTGTGACAGAGCGAGCCAGCTAATTGGTAGCGTGGAAGAGATTGTTCTAACAAGAGTAGTGGTTAATATCCGTCCACGTTCCCTTATACTAGCAGTAGCTGACTGGTTCTTGATGAGTTTATAAACAGGGTTTGCCTTGCAAGGCATGGCATGTGGGTTTTGCTTCTTTATGCGAATGCCCCTGGAAAAATGGATCTCGCGGAGATCCGCTGGGAGCCTCTCATTATACTCCGTAGTTAAACATCAATCAATAGTTTGATATTTGCTGAGTCAGACGGAATCAATCTATTTGTCTTTCTTAAAGGCTATTCTTCAAATCTCACCGTTGGAGAGATTGTTCTGTAGTGGAACTTCAACACACAGATTGCATGTTTTAAGTCAACACTACCACCTATCCTTCAAAATACAACATATTGGATATTCATTTTATATCTTATGTATTCCGCACGTTCGGAACTGACTTCTTATTATTCGAGCTGATATCCTGGCCTCTGATCATGGAAGATGCCTACTGTAAATCCATGCCGAGAGTCGAAATCCACAGCGAGGGTCAATGCTTATGCCGGTCAGACTCCATAAAGAATGCAACACGATTCAGTGATTTTCATCGATGCATGGTTCGACCTGGCTCATCGGTATTTGTCGGCACTTGATGCTGCATTCCGGGTGAACGGGATGTTCTTGGCTTTCATCTCGTCCGGAGTATGAGTATGCAGTGATGCGAAATGGAGACTTGGCAAAGCTCCGAGTCGTGTTGAAGATCTCCGGAGCGGCTCCGGGATGGACCGTCTTCAATGCTCTCTCAGCCTCATCACGGTATTCACTAGTGACGTTATTGAAGTAAATCATATTGCTTCTGTTGCATCTTTGTCTCTTCTATGCATGACTAGGTGCGTGAACCAACCCTAGCGTAAGGCTTAGAACGTTATTGAAGCCGTTCTTTAGAAGCGTACCCCGGTAGGTAAATCGAAAAGACTATGCCTCATGTGTCTGAAGTATCATTATATCACTCGTCGTCGAAGTTCTCACAGAGAGTCTAGGCTGAGTCATTCACCTTTCCACCATGACGATGTGGCTGATATGCCGAGGTTAAGCGTCAGCACTTGCCCCGTGGACGACCATGGAATTGATCTCTGATGGCTTTGGAAGTTATGTAGGATTAGTTGATATCAGGGCGCATAATTCAAAGCGCTACCAGGAATTGAGGTTGAATTTGACGATGTTGATTGTGTTTCAAGGTCGGCGATCAATGCATTTGGTCGGTGCGAAAAAGTGCTTTCCCGTGATTAAGCAAGGCGTTTCTGAATGTCCCAAATGGCTGTACGGTCGTGCATTCACTGACTTCAGAACCGTACACCATGCTTGAACAAACTTCTAGGATCTCAGTTACCATGTTTTGATTGCCATAGAGTCAACTACCGCGTTCTGGATCAATTCCCATCAATTCAATTGCCGTGTCTTCAGTTGCCGCAGGGTAAGTTCAGGGATCTTTAGCGCGTTACGCGTTCCATGTGAGGAATGAACGCACTAACGGCACCGACAGCCCGCAGAGATTTTCACTGTTAATGCGACACCAAGCTTTGTTGGAGACATATCAATGTCACTGCCAAGCTGAGCTAAAACATGGAGAAAAGAGTAGTGTCCGCACTTCGGACAGCCTGATGAAAACAGTAGTACTTTTGTATCGACTTCAAAGGTCTTCTTACCGTAATGAGCCGCAAGGAAAATTTCGCAGTTTGGTATTCGGCTATCAGTCAAAATCTCCGCGGGCTGTGCAAAGCGTGCGCCATGCCAGCTCAGCCCGCTAAGCGACACTTAGCTGGAGTCGGCAATTGATTCTTTGAGATATCAATCGGCAGACGGCAATTCAGACGGCCAATGCTATTCCTTATTTTCCGAAGAGTAATTAACTGATGAGGTGATCTCACTCGGTAGATGTTAGATAGCGCCTAGATAAGCCCACAGCCCCCAGATCACCACTTGAGGTGCTACCTACTAGCCCAGAACAGCTAAGCCAGGCGCCTGTCACCCTTGACAGCTGGAGTGAAGTTCCCAGTTTTCCAGTGAAGCTTGAATCCTTCGAATCCTTCGTCCTTACATACGAGGATCCTTCACCCTAACTAAAACATTATAGTTACAAATCTTGGCTTTTCCCTTGTCAATTACCCCAGATCTGAAGATCATGGACGTCATTTGCCGTCGTATAGCACCATTTTGGGAAACAAAGCTAGCTTGTTTGCTGTGATTATGCCTTAGTGCTCACCCTGACGACGCGCTGAAAGCTTGATGGGATTGGCCTGGTCTAGATTGCGATGCTACCGTTGCTACGTGTAACATGGCTGAGACCTTGTAACACGATTATTTATATGACTGATTCCCAGTGCAGACTTTTATTGTGATGCTGCTCACTTTGTCAATCAATTATGTTTCCTCATTTGCTTGCGTTGCTGCCGTTGGTGGCTGGCGTATTTGCCAAAACCTACGTCCACGATGATACCTTCACGCCAGACTACGTTCTCGAAGCCACTCTCGACGATATACAGATCAACTGCAAGACAAGATCATCCGTTACATTCAACGGCACATTTCCCGGTCCAACGCTCTATCTCAAAGAAGAACAAACAACATGGATAAGAGTGTACAATCACATTCCCGACAACAACGTCACAGTCGTAAGCACACCTCATCAATCTGTTGTACTCAAGCTGACGTTACCAGCACTGGCACGGTCTGAGTCAGCGCGCAGCACCTTTTTCAGATGGCACACCGCTCGTCAGCCAATGGCCCATTCCTGAGGGTCATTTCTTCGATTACGAGATTCGTCCCGAGAGGGGAGATGCGGGTTCTTACTTTTATCATTCGCACGTCGGCTTTCAGATTGTCACTGCGCACGGCATTCTTATCGTCGAAGATGCTGATGAGCCGCAGTATGACTATGATGGTGATGTCGCGCTTATTGTCGCGGATAATTATGCTGCTGAGGATGGGCCGATTGAGGAGGGTCTTTTGGCGGATCCGTTTAAGTGGTCGGGTGAACCGCAGGCTATTACTATTCAAGGGAATAGTGGGAACAAGAGCTTTTGGGAGGCGGATGATAAGAGTTGTATGCCGCATGTTATCGATGTTGATCCGGGTAAAGTTTATCGTCTTCGGGTCATCAGCGCGACTGCGTTGTCGATGATCAAGTTCGGTATTGATGATCATACCAACTTTACTGTTATCGAGGCAGATGGATCATACACCAAGCCTGCGGCAATTGATCATGTCCAGGTATCTTCCGGTCAACGCTTCAGCTATCTCATGACCACCAAATCTGCAAAGGAAGTTTGTCAGGGAGACAAGTCGCAATACTGGATCCGTTACGAAAGTCGCGACAGACCTCAGATGATCAGTGGTTATGCTTTACTCAAGTACAACTGCGACGAGTATCAAAATCTTCCAAAGACACTTCCCGAGAAGTCACCTGTGGTGTTATCGAACGATACGTCTGACTACCTTGAGTATGCTCTGGAGGGTCTATCGGAGAAGAACAATGCCGCATTCCCCAAGCTATCCGAGGTTACAAGGACAGTCACCATCCAGATCAATCAAATCATGGAGACGGGCGCCTATGAGAACGGAACTTTGAACGGCACAGTAGCTTGGGCGTAAGTCAACCATCGAAGTTCCTTTACGCTTCATCTTACTAACAATAATAGTCAAAACGGCCTACCGTGGAAGGAAAGTGTTCAAGCAGAGCACCACCAAGTCCCATACCTCATCCAAATCTACGAGAACGGCAAAACCCCCAACTACACCGCCGCTCTAGAACACGGCGGCTTCGACCCCGCCACAAAAGCCTTCCCCGCCAAAATCGGCGAAGTCTTGGATATAGTCTGGCAAAACAACAACGGCCCAACAGGTGGTTGGGACTTTCACCCGATGCACGTCCACGGGTACCACATCTACGACTTAGGCTCCGGCAACGGAACATACAACGCCACATCCAACGAAGAGCACTTCACCAACTTCACACCCGTACTACGCGATACGACGAATCTTTACAGATATGCAGTCAAGGGCGTTCCGCACCATACAGCCGGGTGGAGAGCGTGGAGGATTAGAGTCACGGAAGAGAATGTTGGTGCTTGGATGATGCATTGTCATGTTGCGCAGCATCAGGTCATGGGTATGGCGACGGTTTGGGTTTTTGGAAATGAGGAGGATATTAAGATGAAGTTTCCTGCTGTGCCTTATTCGAAGGGGTATTTGGACTATGGGGGGAGTGCGTATGGAACTGAGGATGTCAAGCCACAGGTGAACCATTACTGGAGTAGCGATGATTGAGGACTTGCTTGTTTTGTTATTAGACTTAAAGTAGATATACACGTGTTAGCAAAGGGTCGAAGTCGTTTTATTTCAGTCTTGTAATAAGAGCAACGGTTCAAGGGATGACACACCCGATTGATCCATGAATCTAGACCCTTTAATTGTTTCACAATTGCTTCATCCAAAGCCAAACGCCGCTGCTAACAAAGCAGGGATCAATCGTGGCCGTGCTTCCAACCCCCGCAACCAAATATCGCGGCTATTCCACATCCAGCATACCGTGTCCCCAAAAGCCATGTGATCAATAAAGTTGAGCAATGATCAACCAAAGCTGAAAAACGCCAAGGCCAATTCAACCTCGACAAAAGTGGCTGAGACTTTGAAGCCTCCCTCAAAATGCCGCACGAGGATAAATACGCGTCGATCCCCAATGCTATCCGGAGTCCTAACAAGAAGGGTGATGTGATGCTGTAACGAAATAATGATATCCCAACTAATGCGGCTTTGTCGGCTCTGGCTGTCTGCCGGCTGGCGAAGAACAGCCCTGATCAACACGACTCTCATTTGGACTCTAACCACGATCCTCCTCGTGCTATTTTGTATATCTTTAATTGGCTTCAAACACGAGTCCACCGGAACAAGCGAGATCTACAAAGGAAGCTGTTCGCACTCTTCAAAAGTCGATATAGCAGTCCATCTCATCATCAATATCCTCGGCACACTAATTCTATCATCATCAAACTTCTTTATGCAAATTCTCACGGCGCCGACAAGAGAAGTCATTGATAAAGGCCATGCACGTGGTGAATATCTTGAAGTCGGTGTACAGTCGCTACATAATCTCACACGATCATTTTTCTCAGGAACGAAAGGCTTCTTTTGGTTGTTATTAAGTCTCAGTTCTATTCCGATCCACCTATTTCTGAATGCGAGTATTTATACTGTTCACGTGTCTACTGAGAATTTCTTTGTTGTCGCGACGGAACCATTTATTGGCGGTGCTGAGTTTGAGATTCCGGGCGTGGGAGCAGATACGTTCGACTGGAAATATCCAGGGGGGCAATTCCCTGTTTCTGGACGTTTGGAACATGCGAATCGGTTCATCGAAGAGGTCGCTTTCAATGCGACGAGCTGGAGCAATATGAGCGTCAGTGCTTGTATGGATATTTACAACGATCCATACAAGGCTCTTCGAAAGCACCGGAATGTTGTTATGGTTGTCCAAGAACCGGGCAATTCATCAACGAAAGGCTGGAGAACATCTGAAGTACGCTCCGACTTACCCTCTTCGAACCGATCGGACCTCGTCAATTCTCTATTCTTGATGACGGAGCTTAGTTTGACGGATGATTACATTCAATGGAACGAAGCCGGTGTCGGCGTCGGCAAACCTTTCACGGAGAAAGACACAATCGCATATCAACTCAGGCTGGATGTCAACACGGGAATTATAAAGACGAATTTCACTTCTGGACCAGAGGAACTGGAAGCACTATACTGCCTCGCCGAACCTATCGAGGAATCCTGTGGCGTACGCGTTTCCAACATTGCGTTGCTGGTCAGTTGGATCTTCACAGCTCTCAAGGCATTGGTTTGTTTAGCGGTAGTCATCAAATGCCGGCATGACAATCTGCTTGTTACTCCCGGAGAAGCTATTGATTCGTTTATTAGCGTGCCGGATGCTTCGACGGCTGGTATGTGCTGGGCGGGAGCTCCTGGCGATAAAGTAGAGAAGGGCAAGAGACGTGATGCTGGTGCGAGAGAATGGAGGGGAGAAGCGAGGAAGCTGGGATGCGCTGTTCCAAGAGGACTGTGGATATCTTCCTATCTTCTATTTGCAATATTCCTTGGTATTGGAGTTGGGCTGTTAGCTGAAGGCTCTCGAACACAGCCAGTGTAAGTCCTTCCTCATCCTTCAAACTATGCATTCTAACTCGGATAGGACTAAATCGAGCTTTGGACCAACCTCTCAAACACTAGGCCACAACCTCAACGCCGGCCCAGAGCGATCAGACAACATGGGTGACATCCACCGAGCTCTATTCGCAAACCTACCTCATTTCGTCCTCGCCTTGTCGTACTTTGCTTACAACAATATTATGACACGTATGCTTTCTGAGCGCGAACTCTCAGAATTTGGACGAAAGTTCGTACCCCTTCGTGTATCTGCGCCCAGAGGGTCACAGCAGGGAACGCATAGGCTACAACTGCCCTATATCTGGTCGATTCCTCTGATCGGGATGAGTGGTATCTTGCACTGGCTTTTGTCAAATTGTCTTTTTCCCAAAGTTAATATTGGGTATGAAGCTTATCCACCATATGGCGAAAGTATTTGGAGTGGTAGAGGTCTAGGCTTTTCGACGTTAGCAGTTCTCATCACTCTTGTTATATGCCTCTGCGCCATACTTATCCCAATATTCATTGCGAGAACAAAGTTGAGTAAGGATATGGTCGTCTTTGCAGGGAGCTCTGTTGCCTTATCGGCGGCGTGTCATGTTATGAGGTTGCAGACGGAGAAGCAGGAGGGAGATGTGGATACTGCTTTGATACAGAGAGGTCAGGCTAGGGAATCGGACATCGCTGCGAGGAACTTAAGATGGGGTGTTGTGGTGCCTTATCAAGGTGGGCGGCCGGGACATTTAGCGTTTGGAGTGGCGGAACAGTATCTGGGACCACCGCAGGACACACACTACTATGCTGGAGAACACCACTAGCGAGGCATAGAAGTATCAAGTCATACTGCAGTCGATAGTGCACAATATTTGCGTTCAAACTTCCAACGAGAACTCTTTTTAAACAAATCATAAAGTCAATTTCTTCATCTATCCTGAAAGATCCCAAACCCAAATCCCAAATGCAGTAACTGTCTATATCCTTTCAACGCTAAGCATAGTTCTCCTGCATCGCAAGAGGCGACGCCTCCTGAGCATGATGAGGCTGCAACTTGGTCGTCTTGAATTTCCTAGCAGGCACCTTCATATCAAACATCTGATCAATCTCAATCGCACTTCGTCCCTTCATCTCCGGCACAAACAACCAAGCCAAAATCGCTGCGATAAACGACGTCGCGCAGAACGGAAATGCTGTCTTGGCTCCAAGCGCTGCCTTGTCCCGACTGAACAGCATAGGCAGCACAATAGCCAGCATGATAGAGAAGCCCTTTTCTGCTACACTGGTCAGACCTTGTGTCAGGGATCGGAGTTGGAGAGAGGATGTTTCTCCGACGATGGCGAATCCTGCGGGCCAAGCGCCCAAACCGCAGATGATGATGACGGCCATCATGATACCGCCGGCGACCCAAGTAAGAGCTTCACTGGACCAGAAACCGGTGATACCCATGACTCCCCAGAGCACTCCAGCAGCAGCCAGTGAAGGAATGATCATGTTTCTACGACCCGTTCGTGAAAGAAGCCAGAAACCGATACCATTACCCAACATACCAGCAACAACACCCACAGCCATGAAGATCAGGGAAGGCATACTGTCCATACCCATACTTCGCAGAAACAAGTTGGCGTTGGAAAGAAGTTCCATGCCGAACAATCCGGGGAAGATAGACGCCAATCCGACGATTAGAGTTCTTCGCAGGTTTGTACCCTTGAGACAAGACCAGTACGTCGCATTCGCAGTCTGGGCCTTTTCCTCTTCGACTGTAGCTCTGATGCGCTCGAGTTGACTGTAGGGATTGACCTTGGGTGCGTAGAGTCGTGTAGCTGACTTGATTGCGCGTTCTTCTTGGCCTGTTCGGATAAGATGGGCGGGACTCTCAGGCATGAAGATTGACAGTAGAAGAGGGCCAAGGACGAGAATCCACTGTGATCCGAATGCACCCAAATAACCAGAGTTTCCCTCGATGCTGTTGATGGCAAGCGTGACGAGAAGACCGATTAATTGACCGAGGAGAGTGAAAACAGGGAAGAGAGCCATTGCAGATCCACGAAGAGCAGTAGGCGTATTCTCAGAAACCCAAGTCACACAAGCACCTTTGCCAATACCAACGGTAAAACCCTGAATAGTCAAACCAGCGGTAAGATACATCCTCTTCGTATCCAGCGGCTCAGGGATATGCGAGAAGAACATACACGCGATAGCAATGATAGAAATAATCGTGCCTATCAAAAGCGTGAATTTTCGACCGATCTTGTCCTGTAGCCAACCACCGAGAAGAGATCCAATCGCCGCACCAGCAGGAGGCAAACCAAGCCAGAGCGAAAGCCAATTCCCTGGCGTGTCCATTTTTCCATGGATCATTTCTCCGTAGTCTTTTAGGAAGCTGTCTGTTCCGACGATGGCGCCTACAATGACGAGATCGTAGCCCCAGCCGATTACGGGGATACTCATTGCGAAACAGTATTTTGCTACTTTTGGGTAGAGCTTGATAGCTTGGCGCAGAGGCATTTGGGATTCGTCATCTTGGGGTTGTGCGGATGGTGACGTTGTATATTTCAGATCTTGAGTTTGAGATGTGTAGGGGTCGTAGTTTGTGATGTCTTCTTCAGATTGGGGAACTTGATGCCATGATCTTGAAGTTTCCATTTCGTGGTGCATTGGCTTGATGGGGTCACTACCATCGCTATCGCGCCTGTCGTGATAAGCCATGGTGACTGTTTGAGTAAGGCGTCAATTGCAGTGAAGTGAACGATTGAGATTGGCGAAATTGGATGAGAAATAACACCGTACGGACTAACAATTTATAGTCCTGGATATGGCATAGTAAGATGGTAATTCTAAAATTGAAGGAGAATTGCTGGGTATTAAATTAATCCTCACCTCGCACTCTACACCCTCGGACTTGGTGATCAGCCCTGCGGACTCCCAAGCCGTGAATCCTACCATGAATCCTTCGGGACCAAATGCTACGCTGTTACAGTCACTAACCAATGGTGTGAAGAGTCAGTGCGGAGGTGAAACAAGGATGGCTGTGTTTGCTGACAGGGCGCAGTCAATAGCCAAAAAGCAACACGGACAATTCTCCGGTCAGATTTGGTGTGCTTATGCTGGCTTATTTTTTGGAGTGGCAGAGTGGATAAGCTTAGCCCTTGTCTTGAAAGCCCTACGGACCTCGGACTTGAGTGGCCCCGAAGTGGAGGGAATTTTCCGAACGCTAAGATACGATGCTGATGCGAAAAAGTTTTCGCGAGGTAGTGCTTACGATTAATAAAATTCGTCAGTTCAGCTAGATTAAGAATTATGCTTATCTGTAGCGTCTAGACGCACGTCAGCCATTTTTTTCTTCTTTTTTCTTCAGAGAGCAGGCGTTGTCAGCACTCGTAGATGGCAGCAATTGAGAGACTTGCGACAGATGCGTCAATTCAAGATTTGAGTTTCAGAAATAGATACGGATCTGAGAGATTAAGTGATCGGCATTTGATAACAGCTTAATTGAACTACCGAGGCTAGTGATTGAAGGTTGTCCGTAGGACTGTCGGCTTATCCGTCGGACTAGGCTCCTGTACGGGTGACTACACCATACTTCAATATCTACCATTTCACACGGTCGGTGCTTCTAATCTCGTCCTTGGCGAAGTGATTCGAGTACGCGTCAATGTAATAAATAGCTTAATGGGAGGTGATGAATGTTTCGGCGCATTAGATCTTGTGTTACCATTCTTACTCTGCTGTACCATTCCTTACTATTTGCTCATTCTCACATCGTTGCTGCACTGCTACATCACGGCTTACACGTCTAATTCTGATATGGAAGAACCACTAACCGCATTTTCCAAGATGGATAAACCAATCTGCCAAATCATCACACCAGTCGGCATGCTAGGCTACGGCTTTGACGAAAAACTAACACGCTACGAACTCACCCGTCTAGACCCCAACATACCAACAGCTATCATTCTCGACTCGGGCTCTACAGACAGTGGTCCACAGAAGTTAGCTCTTGGATCAATGACGTCTCCTCGGTCCTCTTACGTTAAAGATCTATCTAAACTTCTTAAGCTGGTTCATACGTTTGATGTACCACTTATTTTTGCTTCTGCTGGTGGTGATGGTACTGATGAACATGTGAAAGAGATGGAGGAGATCATCAAGGAGACATGTGAGGAGGGGGGTAATAGGTATGTGACAGTAGAAGTTGAAGTATGTGTACTAATTTTGCTAGTGATTACTCGTTCAACACCATATCTTTATTCTCGAATATCAACAAGGACATTATCCTCGACCGTTTCAAGCAAGGTCGCCTCACCGGCTGCGGTCCCTGCGTCCCTCCCGCCTGCGAAGAAGAAATTCAATCCTCCCTCCGCGTAGTAGCTCAAATGGGCTACGAACCCTTCCTCGACGCCATGAACGCCAATCCAGACTTCGACATCATCATCGGCGGTCGCGCCTACGATCCATCACCATACGCAGCATATTGTGTCCACCAACTCATGCGTCAGACAGAAATGACCGATGAACAACTACACTCCAGTTTGGGAGGGTTTCTACACATGGGGAAGATTCTCGAGTGTGGCGGTCAATGCTCCACGCCCAAGTCCCATGGTGCTGTAGCTACTGTGTATGCGAGTGGGTTATTTGATGTTAGACCTACTGCGCCTGATTCGGTTTGTACGCCTCTTTCTGTTGCTGCGCATACTCTTTATGAGAATACACGACCGGATGTTCTTCGTGGACCGGGTGGTTCTATCCATCTCGATGACTCCCAGTACGAGCAACTATTCGATGGAAAGACCGTTCGGGTAAGCGGTAGTAAATATCGCTCGTCAGAAGAAGACGGTGCATCGTATCAGTTCAAGCTCGAAGCTGCGCGCATAGTGGGATATAGATCCATGTTCATGGGCAGCGTGAAAGACTGTACGTCAACCACTGATGACAAGAATCTTGGCTAACATCCACAGATATCCTGATTTCACAAATCGACAAGGTCTTAGCACGCGTAAAGCTGTACGTAGCGCAACAACACCCCGAAGTAACAAGCCACTGGAAACTGGACTTTCACGTCTACGGAAAAGGACAATTTCCTGGACAATTATTCATTGTTGCGGAGGCACTTGCTTCGACGCAGCAGTTGGCGAATAGTATTGCGTCGAAAGCTAGAGTTGGGATGATTGCAAGTCTTCTTCTTTCCCTTTTCGATTGGGCACAGCTAACAGTGATAGCATGCTCCTTACCCAGGACAGAAAGCTACAGCAGGCAATTTCGGGTTTGGAATAGGTGGACTTATGGAGCTTGAATTGGGACCTTGTGCCGAGTTTTCCCTTTACCATTTGATGGAGTTGGACGCCGATGAACAGCGCGTTTTCCCGGTCGGTGATGGAAGGCTTGAAGGACCATTGCTGAGGGGGAGTGTTTCTCGAATTGGCAATGGATCTATGAAGCCAAGAGTCAAGAACCCACCTCAACAAGTCGAGATGACCCTTTCGCAAGGCGCCGAGCACATTCCACCAGCTCCTTCCCAACCCATCACAAATCCCCAAACCCTATCAGACCTCTGCAGCGTCCTCCGCTCCAAGAACGCAGGACCCTACGAAATCACCATCGACGCAATTTTCTCATCCAGAGAGATCTACAACACCATCAAAACCTCAGGTCTTCTCTCTCCAAGCAACGTAGCCAAAGCCATCGGCGTTGCAAAAGAGGATATCATCTGGATCGGTTTCTTCGACCCGGCTATTTCATTCAAGGTAACTATACCAAGAGTGCGAATGGGTGTCAAGACGTCGGCTGGCGGGTTTATGGAGAGTGATATTCATGGATCGCAGGAGCATATGGGGATTGCGAGCATGAGACTTCCTGATATGGTTTTGTCACTTTCGTGATGTGTAATTATTTTTTGTTATTTGGGATGAGTCTAGACTTTGGAGGATTCTTATCGTTATCGTTATCAGCTGCCGTTTTGGTGTTAGTGTCATGATCCTGCCGGCGGACTTGAAAATGTCCGTCTGACTGCCGAGCTACCCTGCGGAGGAGTAGAGACCGCGACAATTAAAATAAATACTTGTCGCAACCATTCAGAACACAATCACCAGCTCAATTGACTTGGGCAAGAACTACTATCGTACTTTCAACATGGCCATTCCTCAAAGACAGACTCCTCCAATTGAGGGCCTCCGTCAATTCTATGTCGGCAAAAACATCCACGATGTCCCCAAACCAGCAGTCATCTTCGACAAAGCCAAGATCAATCGCCATTGTCAGTCCATGCTCAAGGCAGTCGACACACTTGGTCTTGGATTCCGTGCACATGTCAAAACTCACAAGGTAATTCTTTCAGTGACATATCAAATGTTAATACTAACATTTTTCAGACGATAGAAGTCGCCCGTCTTCAATTCGGTCAAGGAAGTGGTGATGTCAAACTCATCGTCTCCACACTCGCAGAAATTGACCATCTCCTCCCTCTATTCAAAGAATACAAAGCCGCAGGTCGTCGTCTAGATATCCTCTACGGTCTACCCCTTCCACGCTCTCAGATTCCCCGCTTAGCTGCTCTCGGCGCGGAGTTAGGACCTGGTAGTATCTCCGTCCTCATCGACCACCCCTCCCAACTTCAATCCGTCAAAGACTTCTCAAAGCATGCTAAATTCCCAGCGAGAGTGTTTTTGAAGGTTGATACTGGATATCATCGCGCTGGTCTACCGCCGACGTATATGAATAAGAATGGTTTGATTGAAAGTCTTGCTCAGCTTGAAGCCAGTGGAGAGGCGGAGTTGTTGGGGTTGTATTCGCATAGTAGTCTTAGCTATGCGGACTCAACGCCTGAACAAGCTATGGGCAATTTAGAGGGTGAAATTCGGGGGTGTTTGGAGGCGGTTAATGCGCAAGCGCATTTATTTGCTAAGAAAAAGGCACTTATCATCAGTGTCGGCGCGTCTCCCCAGGTCACGGCTGTCGAAAATCTGGTCACTTCCGAGGGAGATCTATCGCCAGCGGCTGCTTCATTGCGCAAAGCTATCGAGACAGTCACCACTGGCCAGCCTGGTGGTTTGAAGACCAACCTCGAGCTTCACGCGGGTGTATACCCCATTCTCGACATGCAACAAGTCTCCACCAACTCGCGAAGAGACCTCGGTTCTGCTGAAGAAGAGATCGCCATTTCAGTCATCGCAGAAGTCTGCAGCGTCTACAACGACAAAGAGCGAGCACAGCCCGAAGCTCTCGTCGCTGTCGGAACACTTGGACTTGGCCGTGAGCCTTGTGCTGCTTACTCAGGCTGGGGGGTCGTCAGTCAAATCTCAGGAACGAGACGATTGATCGTTGATCGGGTTAGTCAGGAGCACTCGATACTGGCGTGGGAGCATGATAAGGGTGAGGATACGTCTGGGTTTCCACCTGTGCCGTTAGAAGTTGGACAGAATGTGGTGATTTTCCCGAATCATGCTTGTGTTACTGGGGCTTTGTATGGGTGGTATCTTGTTGTTGATTCGGAGGAGGGTGATGGGACGACGATTGTTGATGTTTGGGTAAGGGCTAGTGGGTGGTAGAGTGGATTGGAGTCCTTTTCTGTTATCTTCTGGATGTCCATTTAAGCTTACTTTTTAGCCTCTCTGCCTTTGACCGGTTCTCGATGTCAATGTCAATCAATGCAAGGGACCATAAAAAGTGGTGCGCATGACCATCAATTCCTAAGTGAGACAAAATCCGCAACGAGTGACACCGTTGGAATGATTAAGCTTTGCTCATACTCAGCTAGCAGTCTTGGCCATATTCTTGTTGATGTTGATCATGGGGGTTCTTCAGCTTAAGTGGCTCGTAGAATCTCCCTTCATTTCTCAACGCTTTATCTTGGACACTTATGCCTCCTTACTATTCCCGAATTGGCAATAACTGTTGGTTGTTGACAATTTCTGAGACATTGGCTAACTTCAGTCCCGAAATTCGACCTGGAAAAAAAGCAATTTCAATTGATGATGGCTGGCTGAATTTTAATCTATTGACGCCACAAGTAGGGAGGAAATAGGAGGAAATAACAAAAGTGCAGTTCTGTCCGTCGCGCTTTTATTAAGCTTTTGAACCATTCTCCCACACTCGCCCAACAGTGGATTGTCATCCCAAATTCGTCCATAATGTTGAAGCCAAGAAGAGAGAGCATTTTGGTGCGATGGATACTAACGACGGTATTCATCATTAGCACCCTGTCTGCGTTGGTAATTCTTCTTCAACCCAGATACCGGAGTCTACCGAAAAGCAGCAGGATACAATTCCAAAGTAGCGAAACACTACCAAACGAGCGCTACATCTTCGCCTTGTACGCTTCTTTCTACCCCGTGAATTCAAAATTGCTAACAGAACGCAGCGGCGACTCCTACACCCGAGGCGGCATGAAATTGAATTACACATACACCCACACCGGCCCCGGCATGTACGAAATGGACCGAGTCGACCGAGTAAAAGGCAAACTCCCTGGCCCCAGCGCGAAAAACCCCCTCGGCAACCCAAAAATGCCAGGCAAAACATCATCGGGCGGCATGAACTGGGCAGGGTACATGGCAACCGAGTTCAACAGCACGCTTACTCTACTCTACAACTTTGCCCGATCAGGATCTACCGTTGACGCAGAAATAATACCACCTCGAATAGACAAACGGTTCAGCTTCGCGAACCAGGTTGTTCATTTCAATGATACGATTGGGCATAAGCCTGATTATGCTGTGTGGACTGCTGAGAACACCGTTGCGACAATTTGGTTGGGGATCAACGATATTACGCTTAGTTATAAGCAGCGTGGTATTGAGACGAAGTACAACAACGCAGTTTGGCGGATCTTTGACTTGTCGGATATGCTATACGAGATGGGAATACGACAATTCGTATTCATCGAAGCCCCCCGTACGTATCGCCCCGAGTTGAAGTTTGGATTGTACTGACGCGTCTAGCATTTTATTTGCTTCCGACACGACAGAATCAGAAATACAAATATAACGAGACGAACAACTATCATGAACTTCTTCAGTATGGTATTCACACATGGAATCAGAATTTGAAGAAAGGCACTACTACGTTTGAAAGGCGACACCCTGATGCGAGTGTTGGGTATGTCGAGGTATGGGATATATTCTACAAGGCTTTTTTGGACCCTGCAAGTATGGGGGCGCCGAATGCGACTTGTACTGATCCCAAGGGGGAGAAATGTGTAAGTCGAGCTATCACTGTCCAGAATTGGTGTTTCGGTACTGACGTATCTAGTTATGGGCGAATACTTCGCATCCTGGGACAAGGATTCATCATCATATTGGGAGGAGGGTTGCCAAGGCAGTGGCCTGGAAAACGGTCTCTCCTTCCTATTAACACTAATAAAACCTGTACTACGTATTATCTTGATTCTCCTTCTGACGTCGCAACCATTCCAAATTTTCATCAACGATGGTCGGATATAAAGTCCAGCACAGTATCCTTAGATATAGCAACGATCCAGAGGCATCGATGTAATCAACATACCTACCGTAACTGTTCATCCATGTATTATGGCGAAGAGTCTATAGATAATCTGCTACTGTTCTACCGAAAAGACTAGAATTCACAGTAGACCGTGCAGTCTCAACCATTCATTATACTCCTCAACGCACACCAAACAATACGCCCAACTCAACCTGTTGGTCTCCTCAGTTACTTGGCATTGATCATACTGGCATGTAACATCTGCATCGCGTGAACGCGCTCTGGCCTCTCGACAGCGTCGGACATCGGAGTCCCCATCTAACCAACGGCCGCAAGCATTGCAGATGCTAGTGGTGTTTATTATGTGACACATCTCGATCCTCCTAAGTGATGATATATATATATCAAGGGCTGTGGTATAAAATATTTATGAAGGTTGACACAGTATTGCTGTAGGCAATAATATTAAAGGTTGTATTGTACTAGAAGAGGAAGATTCTATCCTAGATCGAGACTGGCACGCCTTTTATAATTGATGACGTCTTGCTATTCAGTGTCAAGACTGTAATGCCTCCGTAAAACAATACTTGTTGACTAAGATATTATCATTCACTGCAGTGCCCGTCGTCTCAACCACTCATTGTACTCTTCAACACATACCCAACAGTATGTCCATGCTAACCTCTTCGTTGTCTCACTTTCCACGCACTGGTCATCCGGACAATGGTCGTTCACATCCCGTGACCGCGATCTGGCTTCTCTGCATCGTCTGATATACCATTCTCCGGATAGCCAACGGCCACAGCGTGCGCAGACGTTGTTGATATGTATGAGGTGACATATCTTGATGTTGATGTTGTTGTTGGTGACGTATATAGTAGAACTGTGGTAGAACAGATATAGTCTTTGGAGTGTAGATGTTTTCAAAAATGGGTTCGCTTGTATGCCAGGAGGAAATAGCCTTCTAGGATGGAGACTGACTCTACTTTTATACCTGATAGTGCATTGTGATTCAGTCTAGTGAATGCTGCCTGGGTCGGAAAACATGTATTAAAAAGGAGATTGTAGTTGTATTGGTAGCAACACGCTGTCAAATCTGCACAAACTTTGTATCACGTCCACTTCTTGTCTTTCGTGGAACAATCAAAGCAGCCAGTAAAGCTAGTAAATTGCCGCTGAGCGCTGAAAGACGAATTTGCAATTGCGCATCTTCCTTCATCTCTTCCCTTTCCGCAAAGCTCGGTGTGGTACTCTTCCAATAGTTTCTCTTTGCATGTCGGGCATAAGTGCTCGATCTTCGCTATATGGCACATGATTGAGTCGGATGTGCGTTTGTCAGAACAAAAAAGGTTGTTGTGATGTTGGGGCTTGTGGGATACAGAGCACGGGAGGGGACTGTCGGGTATTTATATCCTTCCAAACCGTTCGTGGTTAAGAGCGACCAAGGGCTTTCTGTGCGCGGATGCACAGCATTGAACAGTGTGATACGGAGGCAAGAATAAAAAAACATGATGGGAGAAAGGAAGGCATTTTGTAGTCTACCTAAAGCTTATGTGAGAGCGAGGCAAAGGAAGGTTATGTGTGGGCAAAGGGGTCACAATGCCCTGTGGAAAGTGTAAATATCGTCAGAAACTCTATCTGGTGGTGTGATACGGATGTGCTTACTATCAGGTTGGAAGGCAGTAAGCGTTTGTTGCAACGATCATGGAAACGAACACTTGGGGTTTTGCCAACTACATCATTCACCAGCGTGTAGACTGGGAAAATTTCGTTTTACGAATAGCTCACGTGGTTAAGCACAAGAGGGCCATCTCGGGTCACAACCTTGATACCGGACCGTTGACCTCATGCTTGGTGAGCAACATCCATTTTCGATTCACAGCAGAGGCTTCTTAGTAAGGTAGCGCACTGTTATAGATAGAGTTATATTCTATGAAGCACTGTATTCGCGTGGTAGTACCGAAGGCAGTGTAAATGCTGACTACATAGCCTATTTCTTATCACTCTTCTTCTTCCTCATGCAGTCAACGCAACCTGTTACGCTAGTATCCCCCCTCTGAGTGCTGCAAGAAGTCTTATCGTTGCCGCAGTATTCACCACTCTTTTCCGCTTTTTCGCAAGGCATGGTGACGTCCTCTACACGAAGCTTCCTTTTGCACTCTGCGCAAAGGTATTCGGTGATCGTTCTGTGACACATGTTTGTGTGAATTAAAATGCGGGTGCAAAGTTGTGTTACAGACTGTAGTATATGGGAAGTGAGAAAAGCCCGGGCCGGTATTGGGTTTTATATAGTGTTGAATAGCCGGTGATTCAGAAACATCGTGCTCTTATACCGCTGCAACTGATGCGATCTTCTGCCCCCTTGATCAAAGTCGGGTAGCTTCGTCCATACTGAGCTTCTTCTTGCATATTGGGCAGAAGCACTCAATCCACTCTCTACTCAAAGCAGCATGTGACCTACCGGAGGTCGCATTTACGCCATGTCTCTTCTGCCTGATGGTAAGCACAACGTAGCCACTCAGCCTCAGCCTGATTATTTTCAGACCTGACTACCCCTCACTCAGTCATATTTCAACCCCGAATAAAGGAAGAACTCGAATCTTACTGCGTGCACATAAAAGAAAACGTCACTTCTAAACCCAGTTTAACTATTCTGCAACGCCAGACTTGGACCCAGGCAATGGATGCTCTCACTCTTGTCATCGAGGCTGTGGAAAGAATACTTGCGGGTATCCCGCCGGGCCATCCTGATCGAGCTGTTTTCTTGCATGGCCTTGGCGGCGACCTGTTCGAAAGGTTTCATTCGACCAGCTCGATGGCAGATCTTGATCGCGCCATCGAAGTCGCCAATGAAGCCATTGAATACACGACACAGCAGCACCCCGATCGACCACGCCATCTGGACAATCTCGCCACAAGGCTCGGAACGCGGTTTGGGATCGTTGGGTCGATGGATGATCTCAACCGAGCCATTGAACTGGCCGATATGGCAGTGGAAGCGACACCGCCCGGCCACCTTCTTCGCGGCCGTTTTTTAGGCAACCTTGCGATTTGGCTTTGTAAGCGATACGAGGAAACCAGTTTGTTCGATGATGTGGATCGCTCTGTTCGCGCTGCCGATATGGCTGCAGAGGTCTCGTCAGAAGACCCATCTAGCCAGGCCAACTATTTGAGCATTCTGAGCAATTCTCTTGGCAGACGGTACCAACAGACGGGTTCCAGAGACGACCTCGATCGTGCGATATCGGTTGCTGAGCTATCTCTGGAGGCCCCAGATCAAGATTCCATCCATCGAATTGCTTATTTGAACACCCTCGGGTTGTGGCTTGGTGAACGAGCTGATCGAACTGGCTCAAAAGCCGATCTTGATCGTGCTGTCGAAGCCACCGACATGGCACTCGAGGCTATACCGCCTGATCATCCTGACCGAGTCATTTGTCTGATAAATCTTGGCAAACTTGTGGGCAGACGATTTGAGATGACTGGGTCCATGAGTGATCTTGATCGTGCCGTTCGAGTTTCTGATGCTGGACCAGAGCTCTTGTCACCTAACAGTCCTCATCAAACCGCTTGCCTAAATAATCTTGCCATGTGGCTGAGCAGACGGTTCGATCGGCTCGAATCGATGGATGATCTGGATCGGGCTATACAAGTGGCTGAATCTGCGCTTCAAGTCACAGCCAGTGATCACCCTGAGCGGTCCGTTTGCTTGGCTACCCTCGGAACCTGTCTTGGCAGACGATTTGATCGGACTTCCTCAATAGACGATGTCAATCGCGCTATTGAAGTAGGAAGCATGGCAGTAGAGGCTATTCCTCAGGACAACCCTCGCAAGGCAGGCCATTGGGATGCTCTTGGGGTGTGGATCGATAGACGATTTGACCTCACCGGCTCAATGGATGATCTCAACCGCGCCATTGAGGTAGCAGAAAAGGCAGTAGAGGCAACTCCTTTGGACCATATGGATCGAGCCAGCTATCTTAACAACCTCGGATGCTATCTCGACAAGCGACACGAGCGAACTGGTTCAATGGATGATCTTAACCGCTCTCTCTCATCATTTAAGGAAGGTTGGAATTGCCCAGGCACACCAACGTATAACCGCATTCGACTAGCACTCAGCGCTGCTGGAACATACGCCTCGCAGTCAAATTGGAAAGAGTCAAACCAGCTTCTTGAAAAAGCTGTGGAACTACTTCCGGCTGTTAGTCCGCGGTCATCATCACACAAAGACAGGGAGCACATGCTCTCCACCTTCGTAGGTCTCGCTTCCGCAGCGGCAGCTGTCGCCTTAAACGCGGGCAGGGATGCCTATCATGCTTTAAAACTGCTTGAGCTTGGGCGAGGCATTATTTCAAATTTGTTGATGGACATGCGAGGTGATATATCCGATCTGAAGGACAGATATCCTGGTTTAGCTGATGAGTTTGTGTCCCTTCGGGATGAGCTTGATTCGCCGGCGGATCACCCATCCTTTTCAGTCCCAAGTAATGGCGCGAGCTCCTTGGAATCCCAAGCAAAGCGACGTCGCGAGGCAGATCAGCGATTCACTGAGCTCATCACCGAGATTCGTGCTCAGCCGGGATTTAGCAGCTTTTTCCTTCCGCCGACTGCAGAGGAGCTGATGGCTGCTGCAGCCCTGGGCCCCATTATCGTTGTCAACGTGAGTTCGTATCGCTGTGATGCGTTCCTTGTTGAGATGGATCGGATTTCGGTGGTGGGGCTTCCAGATCTTACGATGCAAGAGGCTCAGAGACGATCTCGCGGCCTGCAATTAGAATCGCTAGAATGGCTCTGGGATGCCATCTGTCGCCCGTGTCTAGATGTCCTTGGCTTCAAAGAACCGCCTTCTGATGACAATTGGCCTCGCGTATGGTGGATTCCAACGAGGCATCTTAGCCGGCTTCCTCTTCATGCAGCAGGGTACCATGATGCGACGTCGTCGTCTTTTGATACCGTTATGGACAGAGTTATGTCTACATACGCTTCATCTATCAAGGCACTGATACATGGACGCCGACATACGCTTCGGACTGATGATACTCCCGAGCCAGACTCAGCAGTCTTGATTGCCATGCGGGAAACACCTAATCTGTCCGGGGGTGGACTGCTCCCATTCGCCGACGACGAGGTAGATATGCTGGCTGGGCTTTGCCCCTCCCTTGGACTAGAACCCGCCATACCACCTCGGAGCAGGGACGAGATCTTGGATCGTCTGCGAAATTGCAAGATATTTCATTTTGCCGGCCATGGAAAGTCAGATCCAGCGGACCCTTCGCAAAGCTGTTTACTCCTTGAGGATTGGATGACGAGTCCACTAACTGCAGGTGACCTCCGTGACCACAGGCTTCAAGATAATCCTCCGTTCTTCGCCTACCTCTCAGCCTGTTCGACGGGAACTAACGAGTCGGACAAATTCGCTGACGAGGGTGTCCACCTTGCTCAGGCTTTCCAACTCGCCGGGTTCAGACATGTTGTAGGCACCCTGTGGAGAGTGTCTGACAGACATTGCGTGGATGTAGCGAGGGTGGTCTACGAAACAATGCAGCACGAAGGAATGACAGACCTGGCTATATGTCGCGGCCTTCATCGCGCTGTTAGGGCGCTGCGAGACGGTCGGATTGAGATGGGATGGCGGGAGATGAATACTGCTCTTCATAAACCAGCAGCCGAGATTAGAGATATTGTTCCCTGCAACGAGGATGTTAAGCCATTTTACTGGGTTCCCTATGTTCACTTTGGCGTGTAGCGTCCTATCTATATAGTTATGGACATCCTTGTGTCATAGGTCAAATTGGGAGAATATTGTCAGTGCTGTATTATTTTTGCTCAATGCCCTTAGCTCTAGTGCATTGATGTTATCGTGAGCACGTGATGGGAGTGAGACTGAGTTATTTCTGGTGGGCTCAGCCGCACCCTTGTCAGACTTGCTATTCACTATACTCAGAAAACTCAAAACCTATCATGGATGAAATCACCACCGGATCGAAGGCTCAAGTCTCCGTTTCATTGCCATCAGAACCAAAATGTGCAGTATGTGACAACTTAGACGTATGGCCCGAGCGATCCCCGCGCGAATACCGTTATAAGCCGCCCACAACAATCGATTCCGACAACCTAAGCGATGAATGCGGATACTGTCAATTACTCAAATCGTCTTTGATCCAACTCGACCTGGTACCTCATGACAAATCACCTGTCCACCTGTGGACGGACGACGGCCGGATCCGGGTTAATGGTGGTGGATTCGATGAGGATTCACGATGGAACGTCATGATCTATACGCCATTCCAGGTAGGTACTTCTATGGAGTAGGGTATACGGTGATGATAACACTGTCTTAGAGTCAGAGCATCCCTCATCTAGGAATCTTTCCCCCTTACCTGGAGTCTTGTGATCTCGATACATCGGTGAACTTCATAAATACGCAACTGTCAAAGTGTCAGGAAGATCATCCGGAATGGGAGAGGACCGACACTCGCCTCCCGACTCGAGCTATCTACATTGGCGCTCCGAACTCGCATATGCGCCTTATTGAGGCGAAGGGAATGATCGCGAGATACGTGACTTTGAGCCACTGCTGGGGCGATGAACAACCAACGAAGACTACCTCATCAAACTTAGCATCCATGACAGAATCTATCGACTTCGACACTTTGCCGATTGTTTTCCAGCAGGCCATACTAGTTGCACGCAAGCTTGGAGTGGAATACATCTGGATCGACTCGCTTTGCATTATACAAGATAGTCAATCAGACTGGGAGCTTGAATCTGCCAAGATGTGCGATTACTATGAAGATTCTTACCTAACCATATCTACTGCTACATCACCAAATCCAAAGACTCCATTTCTTGGTCCTAGGGACATCAGGTGGAAGCCTGTCGAGCTACAGCTCATAACTCGACACGGCCCCGAGCCGATGTTGGCACAAAGAATTGCGACGACGGCCGAAGACGAAGGCAAGTTATTCACCAGAGGCTGGGCATGGCAGGAGTCCGCGATGTCGTCACAGACGGTATATTATACCCCGTCGGAGCTTTTATGGGAGTGAAGTAAATGCGATGTTAGTGTTGTCCCGCAGCGGTACATTCCAGACAGTAGAGGCTCGAGTAGACTTGGCTTCTCCTCGACAATGTCTAGATTGCGTTTCGGGTTCGGAAATAGAAGCTCTCGGCCTGGTGCAAAGACCTGGCGTAAAGGACACAGGGCTTCTCCAGATGATGACTCGGACGACCAATTGTTTTTCGACGATAGTACGGGACCAGACAAAAGACTTTTCAACTATATCTGGGATATGTGGAATGACTTGGTTGGTTGCTACTCTCGTCGAAAGCTTACCTTCCTCCTTGATCAGTTACCGGCCCTCAGTGGTGTGGCATCTCGTGTCTACGAGGTTACAAATTCGGAATACCTCGCTGGCATATGGCACGACAATCTTCCTACCAGCCTATGTTGGGTTCAGGAAGACAACAATGATGAGGCGCTACCTCTTTCAAACGAATATCTGGCACCCTCTTGGTCATGGGCATCGTTAGTTCGTGGAGTCGAGTTTCCAATCGAAAGGACAATTGCACGGTTCGAGTCAGGGATCACCGTCATCGAAGCCAAATGCCGCGTCCCTGGGTTGAATCCTTTTGGCAGAGTCTCGGACGGGTATATCAAACTGCGGGGAAAGATTTTCGAAGGGACATTGAATTGTGACAATCCGCACAGTACTGCTCACTACGACGTGGTTAGCTCAGAAGGGGAGTGGTGGTTCCGCACTGATAGTGCGCTGGTTGAACAGGACGGTAAAGTCTCAAGGGCTAGGGAAGGACAGACGCTATCAGAGTTTACTTCGAAGGTCACTTGCTTGTATCTTGTCACGAGTCGTTCTTTGAATTACATCGAAGGAGACCAACTGACACACTACGTAATGGTGTTTGGTGCTAGGGACGACGACGGAAGTTACTGTCGCATCGGATTGGCTTCTCTACAGACGGACTCCCCTTTCGTGTTATATAACTATCAGGACCGGGAGATAAGGATTGTATGAGGTTGTATTATATAGTCTAACTTTAAAAGAATTAATAAGATGCAGATTCTTATATTTGTGGAGAAAGAATACATCAGTGAACGCCAATCCTGAAACCAATGCTGCTGTAGGTTTGGGTCCAAAGATATACATACTGATAGTATAATTTGTACAACTCACGATATATACCTTTGAGCCTAAACCCTCATTAGTATTGGGTTCACGATTGGTGTGTTGTTCATCTATAGCCCTTAGAATCTGCCTGTGGAAGAAACTCGAGTGCGTCTAGCCCAGGACACTTGTCCAACCCGGGTTGACGGTTCCGGTCCCATCAAAGTACACAAGGTAGTAAATGACTGTTGTAATGAGGTTGAAGACTGTTAGTGTGATGCTATAGCTGGCTGTTGAATGCAAGGTAATACATTGAACAGCCCAACGATCAACAACAACACCCAATCTTCCCAAGAAACTGCCCTTTGGTACAGACGATGACTCCCTGTCTGTTGAATGCATGGCAAGAGATTGAACAGACCAACGATCAACAGCGTGGGCCCATCTTAACAAGAAACTGTCCTTTGGTACAGGCGGTGACTCCTCCGGCTCTGTACCGTCTTCCTTTGTTTGTTCTCCACCGTCCGACGACCTCACTTCTGTTTGCGCCGAGGCATCTATGGCCCGCACCATAGAGACCAATTTGCTTACAACGTCAAGAACCTTTGCTAGAGTTATACTTGACAAGATAGCCACCATCATCAATGTTTCAGCCCGCCTGAAATTTGTCATAAAATCCGGTGGCGGTGGCACTCCACTCTCAGTCTCTGAAATCTTGGGTCTTTCTCGTCTCTCCGTAACCGACAAGGCCATGACAGTAAACAATAAGAAACGAATCGGCACGGTGTGGGGTGTGGCCGAGATATCGAAGCGGCGCCGGGTGATAACAAACGCCAACCAGATTAAACCTTGTAGCATAATCAAGGCGAAGCAGAATAGAGATGTTATCGTGACGAAATGGGAGAAACCATCGGACATTTTGTAGTTACTGACTGAACTATTGATGTTGTACCAGATCCAAAATTCGAAAGGACTTTGGAAGAATGCACATAAGAGAACAAGAACATCGAATGTGTCCTCGTTTTCTGGGGGCGTATACGGCTCCTCCCAATCCAAGCCACACAAATCAATCAGAAGTCTTGTAACAAACGCGAAAAAGAATAAAAACGCGCAAAACTGCGTGGCGGGAACTCCCTTCAAGCTGAAGGCCTTTATTATTTGGGGAAACACGGTGAAAATTGCGATTATGAGCTTGGCTGCGACAACGGTGGCGCGTCGTCTAGATTTTGCCGGTTGCGGTGAAGTGAGCGCTCTGCAGGCGCACACACAGAGATATATGCTGTCCATGATGCCATCTACCAGACAGACACCCGGGATGCATCGTGCAAGGTCGATGTTGCCGCCAAAAAGATTGCGACCGTTGTTGCGACTGCTTGTGGAAGGGAGGACGACTGCGGCGGCTGCTAGCGAGGCGAGGATCCAGAATGCTGTTTGGCCGCTGACTTCGTCGGGTGAATGGTCGTTGTCAGACATTGTTACAATGAATTGGAATGTTTTACATGCTTGTCAACTCGAAGTAGTGGGGAGGGAAATTGAAGCATTTTGAGGATTGTCAGCATAAGTGATAGGCAGGCAGAGAGCGGCACAGCCAGAAACACTGCCCCGAATCCTGCGAAAGGCGATGTTCAGAGTATGTTACAGATGTACATAGCAGCTAGTATCTTTGCACACTAGGCACGTGGAGACAGGTTAGTAGCTCATGTATTGTCTTAGCGGGTCAGAACCCCTGCTAGCACCAACGCGACGTCATTCACAAAAGGACCTAAGGCTGGAATTGAGTCTGCCAATAACCACATTCTGCCTTGTAGCCTGGAGGCAAGATTTATCAATTTCAAGTAAATTTCAACCGGTAATCTGACCATATTGCCGGTCCCAGATCCTTGGTAATCACTGATAGATCTATGTAGCATCAGCATGTTCAAAATTGCTAATAGGGTACGCAAACGCTGTGTTCGACTGCTGACGCTGTAAGAACATTTACCATTACTTGATCTGCCGGAGGTGGGACAGACTTGAGCTTGTCTTAACCTTTGAGAAGAATAGTGGATTTTCGGGTTGATTGCTTACTGGGGTGAGGGATTTGTGGTAATAAGGAAGTCCACTGACATCAAGACCTACGAGTAAATATTGAGAAATTTAATACCCAGATACTATCTATAGCTCAATCGGTTTTAATGACGTACGCGCCGCGAGCAAATTGGAATTAGACATACTATGACTTAAATAGACATTATAAAGCAACCTTTTCAATTCCACTCATGTACTAATTTCTATAATGATTACGAGATCACACAGTACCTCAATGAGATGTTGTGTATTATCTACCGTCGAGACACGTAAGGTAAAAGTAGTAAAGCACACGAAACAGACTCAGCCCAAAGTCAAGTTATTCATGAGACCGTTGGTATTATAACCTATTAACTAAATGCCTAAACAAACGCAATGCTATCCAATTTTCTTCTTCAAACGCCTCAAAGCTTAGGTGCGGCCTTACCAGCACAGCACGAACCACCCTCCTCCTTCTTCTCCCCAAAAGCATCCTTACTAGCAGCATCAACACAAAGCGCCGAAGGAGGAACCCACAAACCAGGGTTCTTCTGGTAGAAATTTGACGCGCGAAGCATAACACTAACAGGCTCAGCAGGCATAACAGGGAAATCCTCCGTTCGAGGGAAATGCGTAAGGCCGAACTGGATATAGCAGACAACATCCGTGTTTTCGATGTTGCCGTCGCGATTCACCCAGTCCACAATGTTGGAGTTGTGAGGATGGTTTTCGATACCAGTGGATTGACACACGTAGTCACCCGCGGGGAAAATCTCGTAGTCCTTGTAGGGCGTTACCCAGAGGGACTTGCGAGCGAAGGCGGCGCGGTTGTAGACTACACTACCGGGCTTGGCGAGCAGGGGAGGACAGCTGTTATTGATAATCTTGTATGCAACAGGCTTCTTCGCAGAGGGATTAATGCTGTTGGGATTCGTAATCGCCCAAGTACGCTGTGTCTCATGCGAGTAATTTGAAGAAGCTTCCTTGGAAGTCTTATACGGGGTGTTTTTGGCATAAAAGCCATTACCGTAGGGATTCTCAGCAGATCCGACTTCTGCTTCTGAAGGTAACGCGTCGTTTTGAACGACTGTGTTGTTGGGACCGTCAACTTCGGGGTCCACGCGGAGGGAGAAGATGTGTTGGTGGTTGTGGGCGTTGATGGTGGGTGCGACTTCTGTACCGTACGGAGCGGCTGTTTCGGAGGGGTGCATGCAGTATGTATTTAACATACCAGTAAGCTTAATCTCAAGCTTATATGTTCCGTCGAGAGTGAAGGTGTGGTAGAAGCCATACTCATAGTTGGCAGCGGTGATAATTTGGGAAATGATGAGTTTGCGATCTCGTGCAGAGATGACGCTTCCGTCACGGTAATCAGTGTGCTTGTAGAGCAGACCGTTGTCCTCTTCGTGGATGCAGATGGCGTTCTTGATGACAGCTGCGTCGCCGTCACCAGTAGCCATGACAGCGTCGAGATAGTGAATAGCACCCTTGCAATCACATCCCAACTTCAAAGAATTGGTCATGAGACCAGTTCCGTATTCACCGACATCGAAGGCGTGTTTGCGGTGGTGAGGAGGATCGGGGTTGCCGTAGGGAACGACCATCTCTACAACACTGATTCTGTTGAAGAGGGTGCGCTCGCGATGCTCATGGTGGTCTTCCATGCGAACATCGGAAAGGACGATTCCTTCGCGGTAGTTGAAGCCAATGTGCATCTTGTAGCCTGCCCAGGAAATCTCGTTGCCGCGCATGCGGAAGGATACACCTTGGGGCTGGGTGATATTGATGGGCTTGAGAGTACCGTCGATGTAGTTCTCGCCAATGAACTCAGGCATGTAATTATGCTGAGTCAGAGGAATCTTGGTTCGCTCACCGTTGACAAGACGGACATCAACAGCGAGAACTTCCTCCTTCTCAGTGTCGAGAACAACGGAAAAGTCAAGAGGATGAGCGTATTGGTTATCGTTGGGCGAATCACGATAATACACCAAACCCTGCTGAAGTCTTCGCTCATAACCCCATCGATCATCAAAGCCAATAGCCCAAGCATCAATAAAGATCTTGTCCATGTCGGTAATGCCCAACTCCTCACAAGCGCGAATCACGCGAGGATCTTTGCGGGCGATGCGCTCGCAGACATCGAGATCTTCAAGGGTAAGGGTAGGACCGACGTCAGAGACATTCTTCCACTCTTCGACTTTACCATCGCGGATGTTGGCGATGACTTCAGAGACTTGGCCATTTCCGCGCTCAATCACGATTGCGAAAGCGCGACGAGCGGGACGAGGTCCTGTGCGCGCCTTAAAGGCGGAATACTCGGCCTTGAGGGGCTCGCGAAGGGTGAGACAGTTGAATTTTAAGGTTTTGGGGGATGCATAATCGCGGATTAGTTTTGTCGCGGCACGGATTTCATCAATTGACAGGGGGTCTAAATATGTTAGTGAGGGTGGTATTTTGGGGGAGATGGGGATATTTACCGAGAGGATGAGTGTGTTCAATTGACGACAGATCGGGAGCGGGATCGTTGGGCTCTTCCCGAAAGATGGTGTAGCCGGCGATAGAAGAGGTGTCTGGAATCATTGTGGTTGCTGTTTGAGGTTGTGTACTGTGCCATACGGTTGCGTTCAAGTCCAAGGTATAATAAACCTGGTAGTAACTGAGTGTTGTTGAGTCTAAGAGTGTTGAGCAAGAGTGTAACTTGTGAGACAAGATGATTGACAGGAAAATAACTTCAATTGAGGATGACAGCTTCTTATACACAAAAAGGGTCCAGACAGACAAAGAAACAAGAATCCACTGTAGCGCCGTTCCGTGACACCGCTCCGCTTGCGATGGATCTCCACTCTCTGCCGCTCCGCCTGTAAGTAAGACGAAAGCTTCGGTTGTCCGCCCTACCTTTACGATACTACATGATCAACATGACTACAGCATTACAGTTAGCCGAGATCCAGATCAGATCAAATTGGATTGCAACGGTTTACCCCAAAACCGTCAAACAATTGCATTTCTTGTTCCATCGGGGTAGTTTCTATGACAAGCTTCCATCCCAACCGGCAGTTCTATCCGCGAGCTATCCATAGAAGGGTATTACATTGAACATTCTACTGCCCCGCTAATTGCCCTATCTCGTCGTTATCTAGCATACATCGTCAGCTATCTAGTGGTTGGGGAAAGGGGAATGTTTGGTCTGAGGCTCTCGTCAAGTGACTGCCGATCCATCTAGCTTCACCTTTCCCCTCATTTTATGTACGTCTAACCGTTTATGGTAGCAGTTTCTCAGCTTTTGTCAGTCCACATAGACTAAACCGCTTCCGGGTAATGAATTGAAGGTTTTTGAAGGGCGAGATAACCGAGAGAGGTCTCGCCACTGACAGTTGAGGGATTGTCTTTCACCCAACCCATGATGACCGGCCCGGTCAAACGACAACGTGATTGTGTCCCTATAGGGAATAGAAGATAATTGTCTTGCATCACTGTTCAATTCATCACGTAATGGAATGCCATTCAATCGTGGTTCCCCATGGGGTAAACCATTGTTTTGCTTCTTTCCCCGGATGATATCTTGAAACATCGCTGAACTTGTGACAATCGATGCTTTTGTCGCTGAACTCGATGTTTTGTCGCGTCGCGTATCCGTAGAATGAATGCACTGATAAAAAATGGACAATGACGCACTGAAGAATTTTCACCTAACCCAGACCAGACCAGACCAGGGCACAGAACCAGAAACCAGTATGAACTGGGGTCACAGATAACAGTGACACCCTTATCTCTGCGCCCTTTTTTCCTCCCACCATACCAGGTTTTTCGCATCCGTGGGTGTACGTTACTCTTTGATTACAGTGAGTAGTAGGGCGCAATTGGGTTCTGGTCTACGCTCTTTACAGCAGGTCTGTACAGTATTTCGGCTTGGTTGTCACACGATAAAGAAACCCGGTTCCAATATCCGTACGAGATACCTAATCAGCGCCCAATACTGTACCTATCGCTCCTGTAACACAAGAGCTGAGGTGGTCCGGTCGCCGACGTAAATTGGATATAAGCAGCGTGTCGGGCTCTTTATTTCCTTTCCCCTCCCCAATACCACCCTCACACACTCATCATTGGATTCACCTTTATACTTTCAACCAGGCTGCCCGTCGCCTTTATACACATACGTCATACCAGACGCGGCATCAAACACGCGATGGACGTCGAAACAAACACAACCCTCAAACGCCCTCCTACCTCGCAAGAAATCCGCGATGCAGAAGATCTTGCAAATTTCGGCCATGACCAGTCCCTCACCCGCAAATTCTCCATGTGGAGTATGCTTGCCCTGGCATTCTCTGTCCTAGGAACATGGTCTACCTTTGCGCAAGGCATTGACAGCGGCCTCTCAGCTGGAGGTCCAATCGCCATTCTTTGGGGATTGGTCTTGGTGTTTGTTTGTAACATTTGCGTTGCTGTAAGCTTGGGAGAAATGTGTAGTAGCATGCCTACTGCCCTTGGTCAAGCATATTGGATCTCTAGACTTTGGCCTACACCCGCCGGACGATTTACGAGTTATTTATGCGCGTGGATCAACATGACGGGTTGGATCACTCTATCAGCATCGCAAATCGCTTTCATGGGCGAGTTCATGCTCAAGATGAAAGTCTTGTTCAAGCCAGACTGGGCAGGTGCAGACAAAGGCTGGGTTCTATTCCTCGTCTACCTCGGCGTCACACTTCTAATGACAGTCTTCAACATTGTCGCTTGTCGAAAGGACAAGATCCTTCCCTGGTTCAACAACTTTGTCGGAATTTCTTTTGCGAGTTTGTTCTTTATCATCAGTATCGCCATGCTGGTTTCCGTGGGCGTCAAGAGCGATTTGAACTTTCAGCCGGCGGATTTTGTGTTTGGGAGATGGATTAACCAGACTGGTTGGCCTGATGGCGTTACCTGGTTCATTGGTCTTGTGCAGGCTGCGTACGGACTTACTGCTTTTGACGCAGCGATTCATCTCGTTGAAGAAATTCCCTCGCCGCGAACAAACATCCCCAAGGTTATTTGGCTATCTGTCACCATCGGCGCCATCACAGGTTTTATCTTCATGGTGGTTTGTCTGTTCTGCATGGTCGACTCCAGCATTTACCTTGATCCAACTACCGGCCTCGCATTCATGGACTTACTCAAACAGACTGTCGGTCTCCAGGGCGGAACTGTCCTTCTGACGCTGTTCATCGTGAACGGCATTGGACAGGGTATTGGCATCGTTACGACTGCTTCGCGATTGACTTGGGGTTTTGCGAGAGATGGTGGGTTGCCCTTCAGCGGGTACTTTGCCCGCGTGGACGAAACCTGGAAAGTCCCCGTTCGCGCGCTCTGGCTTCAAGGTGCTGTAATGGCACTAATCGGCATCCTCTACACCTTCGCCTCAACCGTTCTCGAAGCCATTCTCAGCGTCAGCACAATCGCACTCACAGTATCCTACGGCATGCCCATCTTGACTCTTCTCCTCGTGGGTCGCGACAAGCTCCCACCCGGGGAATTCTCGCTAGGTCGTCTCGGGCCGGTGATCAACTGGGTAGGCGTAGTGTACTGCGCGGTAACCACAGTATTCTTCTTCTTCCCCGGCGCGCCGAACCCCTCTGTGGCGGACATGAACTACGCCATTGCCGTTTTCGGTATCATGCTTGTTATCACGCTTGTGTTTTGGGTCGTCAAGGGCCGGATTACGTATCTTGAGACGGAGGAGGCGCAGGGGAATATCATTTATGCGCAGAGGGCTGAGCGGGCGAATTATGTTGATATTCATAAGGATGACAGTGCGACCCGGCGGCAAGGAGAGGCGAGTGGGCAGTAAGCTGCGGGCGTATCATAGCCGAATAGCTGTTGGTAGTGGAACGAGAGAATGAAAGGGATGTGGGAGGTGGTCTCTTTAAATTACACTGTATCTTTGTCCTATCTTATTACCCTATTTGGGATAGATCGTCTGAGTCACTGTGATACCCCAGATTTGGGCAATGTTTTGTAATTTTAGCAGACATCATACGACATGATCATGTTTGACGTTCGGCAATTGTAAATGGTCGTGAACCAACGCCCAACAGCTGCAGATAATTAACAATCTCGAGCAACTCCAATTCAACATCCTCAGACGACTCCACTTACAATAACACCGATCCTGTAACAATAATAGTAATATCTGCAATTCCTTGCCCAAAAACAGTTTAAATCTTGTGCAAAACGACTACCCGATCTGGACACGAGGAAATATCTTTATCAATGCAGGGTATCCCAGCTCTTCCCCACACCGGACCGGATAGAGACGCTATACCGTATACAGGCAATACTTTTCATGTTTTTGACCTTCTCCCGCTGTCACACGGCCCCGTAACGAGATAAAGATGATCGGCAAAGGAAGGACAGCGCGTTGATTGTACGAATTGGGACAGCTGTTGGGTATACAAGGATAACTCTCCTCGGCTGATTTCCCCAGATTCTGAACTACAATCATCATATCAACATCCACCCACAATGAGTCTAGACGTTCAACTCACTGCGCCAAATGGCCGAACTTACAAGCAACCCACTGGATTGTTTATTAACAATGAATGGGTAAAATCTTCGAATGGAGAGAAGATTGCTTCCATAAACCCAACGTAAGTCACACGCACTCCAAGCCCTACAGAATCGCCGAACCGAACACTAACGACACTAGCAACGAACAAGAAATCACATCCGTATACGCTGGTTCCTCAGAAGACATCGACAAAGCCGTTCGCGCTGCCCGTCGCGCCCTGCGCAACCCATCATGGCGCGACCTTCCCGGTACAGAACGTGGTAAACTCCTCAACCGTCTCGCCACATTAGTCGAGGAATATAAAGAGACCCTCGCAACGATCGAAACTTGGGATAACGGCAAACCGTACTCGGTCGCGCTCAACGATGATGTGACCGAAGTCGCTGAGACGTTAAGGTACTATGCTGGGTTCGCGGATAAGGTTTTTGGACAGGTCATTGAGACTACGGGGGATAAGTTCGGGTATACTATTCGTGAGCCTGTTGGCGTTTGTGGACAGATCATTCCGTAAGTTCCTCCATCTTCACATCTCTTTGGATATGAACTGACATCTTGGGCAGATGGAACTTTCCTCTTGCTATGGCAGCTTGGAAACTCGGTCCAGCACTCGCATGCGGCAATGCCGTAATCCTCAAGCCAGCCGAGCAAACCCCTCTCTCAATCCTCTACTTCGCCAACCTAATCATCGAGGCCGGCTTCCCCCCCGGCGTCGTCAACATCGTCAACGGTCTAGGTTCCATCGCAGGCGCAGCCTTGGCATCACACATGGACGTAGACAAAATCGCCTTCACAGGCTCTACACCCACGGCCCGTCAAATCATGAAAATGGCCAGCAGCAATTTGAAGAACATCACCCTCGAAACAGGCGGTAAAAGTCCCCTCATCGTTTTCGACGACGCGGATGTTGAACTTGCTGCGTACTGGGCGCATGCTGGTATTATGTATAACCAGGGTCAGGTCTGTACTGCGACGAGTCGTATCCTTGTCCAAGAGGGCATTTACGATAAGTTTATGGTTGCGTTTAAGAAGCAGGTGCAGAAGATTTCCAAGGTGGGTGATCCTTTTGAGGAGTCAACTTTCCAGGGACCACAAGTTACGAAAGCTCAATATGAGCGGGTCTTGGACTTTGTCAACATCGGTAAATCCGAAGGCGCAAACCTAACTCTTGGAGGCGCACCGTTCAAGTCTTCTTCTGGAAAAGGCTACTTCATCGAACCAACAGTCTTCACAAACGTTACACCGGAAATGCGCGTGTTCCAAGAAGAAGTTTTCGGACCCTTTGTCGTCGTCACAAAATTCTCGAAAGAGGATGAAGCAGTGGATTTGGCGAATGATACACAGTTTGGATTGGGTAGTGCGCTGTTTACTACGAATTTGGCACGCGCGCATCAGGTCGCCAAGAGGATTGAGGCAGGCATGGTGTGGGTGAACTCCAGCAATGATAGTGATTGGAGGATTCCGTTTGGAGGTGTTAAGCAGAGTGGTATTGGGAGGGAACTTGGTGAGGCTGGGCTGGCGGCTTATTCGAATATTAAGGCTGTGCATGTCAATATCGCTGCCAAGCTCTAGTTCTAGCTGTTTTCCTTCAGAGAGTAATTCTGGAACAGCATCTTCAATACTTGAGACTGGATCATATCACATTCCCTTGATTGTCTTAGTGTTGCAAATGACTTTGTTCATCCACTCATACCCAGTAGTCTCAACCTCGTCAATTATGGACTTCCTATGATATCTCTAGCGCAAAAACCTTGGGCTAAGGTCGCATTAACTCCATGCCGCTATTCGAAGCCGGAGAATCGAGTCGGTGCTTGTCCTTCCCCAGCCGCGCCATCTTACGAACAGCCCCCGCAACATAGATGGCAGAAACAAGAATGCTGAGCACAACATACGCAGCGACCACCCCTGTCGAAGCACCCGACAATTGAAGACCGATACCACCGTTGACGATTCCAACAATCATTATACCTTTGCCGTACCACATATGCCCATAGCTGATCGTAGTTCGTCGCTGATACTTGAGATAATTCCTGTGATGAATCCATCCCAAGACCGGCTGCACGCTCATCAAGATACAAACTATTGTCCCCAAGATGACATGAGGCTCACGGAACCACTGAAGATTGTTAGTAAATGTTGGCATAAGCTATTGTGTAGACTTACATCTCCTCCACGATCTGCAGCGACTTTACCAACTCCAAATCCAACCCACATGCCCACAAAGGCGATGATCTGCCACGAAGCGTGAACAAGCCATCTTCCAAGCAAGGGCATGAGTACCGAGCCAATTGGGAACCCGAGAAGAAACACGACAGCCATGATAACACCGTGCGCTGAACCAGTATGATCTTCCCCTCCGCCACCACCAGAAACGGCGGTATCAGTTGTTTTATCGTTCGATGAATTGGTGAACGGGTTGGCATTTCCACTGAAAGTAGCCTTGGAAAGGTTGACGGAGAAACTATCTGTGCCATCATGTTTGTCCAAGTCGGCACTCGTGTCGCTTGTGTCGAGAGGACTGCCCTTCTTCCAAGCACTGATCCAATGGTTTGACCCCTTCAGGTCAATGCCACTGACATTATCCCATTGTATATTAGCCACCATTGTATCGTTGGATACACTACTTCCATCGATCAACTTGACGTCGCCCATGTCGTTAAACGTCGGCATATTATGGCCATGTCCCTTTCTTGTGCTCAAGGTGACGTTCCCTGTGCCATCCTGGTAGACGACAAACATCGTTGAACCGCTCATACGCGATCCCGTTCCGATCGCGATCCATTGGTAATCCGTGGGGGCTCGAAGACGGAGGAAGAGGGTGCTCGAAGTGGAAGAGGCTGTCGAGGATGGAACGGCCAAGCTGTAGCAGATGTTGCCTGAGCCTGCGTCGCAGTATGAGACTGGGGAGGCGCATGTTGTGTCGACGACTGGAGTTGATCAATGTTAGTTTCTGCTCTCGGTGGATAGCTTCAATCACTTACACAGTGCCCAACACGCAAAAGCCAAGAGTGTATCTACAGTATGCTTCATGCTGAAAAGCATCATTTCCAACAAAATGGAACAAACACTCGATACTAAACACGCCGTGTAACTGTCGTGCGGATATCGGGAAGCACCATCACTGCATGTCTCTGACAAGGTAACCTCTTTATATATCAGGTCAGCTGCTGAATCTAGTCAAGTCTACTTCCTCAACGCCATATCAAGCCTCGTCATCCATTCAACACTCTCAACAGTCCAATTCGGTGTTCATTCAAGAGCCCGTAATATCAACTACCCAATCACAACTCTCGTAACTCTGCTGACCAGCTTCCAGACCGTCGGTACGCTAGCCTCCCTTTCAGACGATCTCGACTGCGCCAGATTGCGCGCAGGAATCTCTGCCAAGAGATCTCCCCGTTTCTTGGCAATGCACCGGTCATTATCAAGAAGCTATTCTATCTTGGGATTCACTAATTGAACGACTTGCGTGGCCTGGAAGATATTTGACCTGCTTCTATTGGAGAAGTGGTGGCTTGGAAGGAACTCGGAGTCCGAAATGAGACCAGATTTGACGCTATGTATGTAAAAGACGCCACACAAGCGCTACGGAAAGCTTGTATTTGACCTTGGGGCCAAATCCAATATTAAGTCTAACGTCAAGCATATCTCAAGAATGAGAATGCTCAACTCTCCAAATAATCCTGAACGGTCTTTAAGCCATGATCTTTACCAAGCTCTTGGACCTAGAGATAGCCACTTCGTCTTGCGAAATCGTCAGTGCTCTTGAACAGAATGACCAAGCAATGAAGAGTTGGGTCAGCCTTGAAGAGGGCAGGCGGACACAGTGGAACGGAAGATGCCGATGTCATGGACCACGTCATGCCAAAGATTCAATTGGCTAATAAGAAACGTTCTAGACGCGACTCAACTCTTGGAATTGACCTTTGCTAATTGCGGGAGCTTGCGCGTTCACCCAGCCACAAAATGATGGGGTAGGCAAAATTACTATTAGTCCTCTTCGTAACATGACAGTGGCGCTCATGATGATGACTGCCATGCGCATAGCTGATACAAGCAGCAAGAGGAAGGGCTATATTGCCACATAATGGGGGGATATTGCCAATGACATGTTATTTACGACCATGTATTACTGCTCGACCCGAGTCGCATCATGGTGGCGCCATCAAAATTGATAACCGCTGGTATGTTATCTTGAGCTTCGGCCAAAGCGCCGTTTTATGACGGAGGGCTGATGTGGTCGGCAAACCGCCCACCTGAAGTGAATAGTGAAGGATACTAAATTTGGATCCATTGAAGCATTAGGTCCAACAATGAACTGTTCAATTACCGACAGATGTGGGATGTTTGAGATGCTACTCTGACCATAACCATGTCGCGAATGGGAACGCTGCACTGTAGATTGCAAACTCCAAACAATTTGCATTGGGCGGTGAAATTTATACTTGCATTGTTACAGCGCGACGTAATGTATCAGCTTCAATTGGAACCTAATGAATGAAACTTACCCCGATCTCGGGCTGTGGCTGTCGAAGATGCAGATTTAGGTAATCTGGAAATAAGGACTAGAATGCCAGTGGAACTAACGGGCCTAGACATTCGACTTTCCAGTCTTTTTTTTTTTGCTGTAAACCTTATACAGATATCTTACTTGAGCCTGATCAAGGTTACACACCTAAAAAACACACTTTTCTAATATGAATACAATAAGCTACTATGACCGTACGACTTTCCAGTCATTTTCCAGTAATTTCGGTGTTTCAGATTCGGATCTGTCAGTACCAGACCCCGAGTAGCGTGTGTGAGCTGTTAGCTGTAAAGGTCAAGATACCTGAGTCTTATGGGTATGAATTGAATGATTTAGTAATAATTTGAGGATTGTTTATCAAGATGCTGTCTTGAGATTACCTACTCACAATTAAGTATTCTATTTCTGATAGACTTGCTTATCATCAAGACTTTGCCGCACCTAAACAGCAATCAACCCGAATTTCACTCTTTTCCTTAGAAGTCAAGCCGAGTTCAAGTCTGTTCCAACTTCGGCAGATCAAGTAACAAGATTCATGACCTTGAGCGGAGGCGGGTCCGCGCGGGGCATCTGCGACTTTCCCGATGAAGGTATAAGTGACGAATCACAACATGAGGGGTCGACAACTCAGACATCAGGGTCATATGATGGTCGTGAGTTGCCGTATTTAGTAATCCGCATATGCATGTTACTTGTGACCTTGTTGATTGAAAGTGAGGCTGTAGACGGAATACGTATGAAGCGGGGTTAGGAGGATACGAAGACGATCTGAGATGAACTCCTCTGTCATAGAATCAGACGACGACAGCTTCACGGAACTTTGAACATGGTCCTCAAGTAGAGTAAAATAGAATAATGACCAATGCGTTACCTTATCATGTACATTTTAAGAAATCGCAGCAGCAAGAAATTCAAGTAGATAGCTTCAAAGACGAGACCCCCAAATCTCCTTCTCCCCAAGCCATCCCCAAACATTCGCATCACCCTCCTCCCAATTACTAGTAGAAAATCCCTTGGTCGGATCCTGAAAGTCCGGTCCCGGATCATTGAAAACCTGCACCTGTCTCGTATTTCCCTTTCCAATCTCCAAAACCGTTCCTCCAGGGTGTTTATCACTCTCAACACACTCGAGCATAGCTTCAGCGCATTCAAACGGTGTAACCCAAGCATCATCTTGACTAACGTTCTTTAGCTTCTCTGGGTGTTCCGTCCAGAGTGGTGTGCGAACAACGCCTGGCGCTACTGCGTTGACGCGAATGCCGGTGGTTTCCAGGTTCCAGAGACAGCGGACGAAACCTGTTATGCCGAATTTGGAGGCGCCGTACATGGGTGCTCTGAAGACGGGAATTTGACCGGCGATGGAAGAAATGTGAATCACCCGTTTGGGATTCTCGAGCGACGCTTTCTGCCCAGTGCCATGTAGCCAAAACGAAATTGCCATTTGCGTAGCCCTGATCGGATGCGTAAGATTGATGTCGAGTAACTTATACCCATCACCCTCGGGGTCGTCTTTACTTTCCGGCGATCCAGGCGGATGCCAGAAGTTAGACCAATTAGGCTCATAGACTCCCGCACCAGGACAAAGAATGTCAAAGTCGCCAAATTCGTTGACAGTAGTACGAAAGGCGTTGGAGAGGTCTTTCCAGGATGTTACGTCTGTTTTGACAAAGATTGCGATTGCTTTGGGGGAGGAAGTGTACTGGGAGATGAGGGCTTCAGCTTCCGGGCGGAGGGAGAGATCTGCGATCACGACATTGCAGTTCTTTGAGAGGAGTAGTTTAGCAAATTCATAGTTGATTCCTTGATAGATGTTAGTCTTTTGTTTCAAGAATGGTGAATGGACTGACCTGAGCCAGCTCCTGTTATAATGGCTGTTTTGCCAGAGACGGAGAATGACTTGGCTTGAGAAGACATCTGGGGCGGGCACACCTGAAGGAAAAATGCTATGAAGTTGAATTAAGTATATTCTGAGTTTTCAGAATCAAATAGCAGTGAAATGCATCAAGTCAATATATATCCAACTCTGGGCTCAGTCAGCTTAGGTGATCTACTCTGGTACGTACAAGCCCCGCCATCGGACGTCGTAGTACCGGACTCCCCACTTTTCCTCTCCTCGCCTTGATGACCTCTTCCGTCAACACTCTCGGCTTGGTTTCCGACTTCAGATCTCGTAATCCACAGCTGACGAAAGCCTCCACCACGCAAACCGGATATACATCCAACTCGGTTCAATAACCTCTCGCTTCAATTCCCTCCTCATCTATCTCTAGAGACGGAAAACAATGCGTTCTTTTTCTGGCTGGTAAGAATTACCTCATTGGGATTTGACGTTGGCTGATTGATGTGGTAGTGAAACGTGTAGAAGCAGAAAGCTCAAGTGCGATGAGGTAAAGCCTGTCTGTGGGGCTTGTACGAAGAGTTCGAGAGAGTGCAGTTATTCGAAGAGGTCTGTTTTCCGACCGTTCCAGAGCTATACCGGACCATCACGGAAGGATGTATTTGACGAGGATCACGTTTGGGTTGAAGTTCCAGATGAGCGTAAGTAGTGATGTTTCAGTGATATTTCCTGGCTAATGAGATGGTATAGTCCACTTCGTTCATATAGAGGATCCATATGCTGAACATGACGAAACGACAGTCGATACTACTATCGAAACAGAACAAACATCTGAGTCACCATGTCCTCCAGCTGTGTTCTGGGAAGAGCAAGACTCTATCACGCTCGATGAGGAACTGCAGTTCGACTCCAGCGTACCTGCCTCTAGCATACCTGCAACGCCTACTCATGGCGACTGTGGTATTACTTCAAGGCTGGCAACACTTCATTTAATCAAGCATTATAAAGAAGGACCAGGGACATGGTAGATTCACCCACCCAAGACCGCCGACTGATATCTAACAAACAAGGTTCGACATTTTCGACACAGGTTGCTACTTCTCCGGAAAAGTCCCAGTCAAAGCAGCCACATCTCCTCTTTTAAAATCCTCCATCTGCGCCATATCCGCCAAGCACTTATACCGTCTCAATAAGAGTAAACCTAATCCATCATCCGATCGCTGGCTGTCATACGACTGGCGCTATGAATCAGCAAAACATTATGACGAAGCAATCCATCACCTGAAAACTGCAATCGATCTGCAGTCTTATGAAAACGATCTAAGTGAAAAAGAAGATATGCTAGCTGCCGTTGCGATTCTTTGTATTTATGAGCTTATGAATGCGCCTGGGACAGCGTGGAGGGCGCATTTGAGTGCACTTCCTTTGTTCCAAGATACGGGTGGTTCACCGGTTGTTATTCCCAGGACAGCTATTCAGGGTCCTATTCTTTGGAGTTTAGCGAGGCAAGATCTACTGTGTGCTTGTAAGTACCTCCTCCGATTACGAGTTTATGATCTAACAGATGGCAGTCATTAGCGAAACACAAACAAGACTGGATCTGAAGGATGTCCGCCTCTGGCAAAACGCCGGCTTGGCAACCACAGAGGACGGAAGTCTAATGCCCTTCAGTCCAGTCGACATTCGAACATCAGCCGATATAGAAGAAGACACCAAGAGTAACGAATTAACTTGGCTGATTGGTAAACTATTGAATCATCTTACGTCGGGCGATGCTATAAATCCGACGGATTATGCACTTCCTCATGGTCAGCGTCCGACTGTTGGTGTGACTCAAGAGCGGCTGCTAGAGCGCTGGAAGATGCTGTTGTCAGAGTTCAAGAAGTGGTTCGAAAGTCTCCCTTCGACGTTTACGCCACATGCAAGAACACCATACCCTTCCAACCAACAGTCCTTTTTCACCACATTTGAGCAAATCTGGTACGAACTCCCGATCTGCGCCGCAACAATGCAAAACTACTACATGGCAATGATTCTCCTTCTCGTCAATCAACCCCAAGAATCAACATTCATTCGCTCCACCGTCTCAGCACGGCTAAGTTCCTACCGCAAGATCCAAGAGGATGTGCATCACTATGCTAAAGAGATTTGTGGTATTAGTCTTGCTGATCCAAGTGATCCTGTAAGAGCCAATTCTGTACAAGCGCTGTTTGTGGCGGGGCAGGTGTTTTATGAAAAGGGTGAGCGAGAGGCTGTTTTGAAGTTGCTGGAGGATGTGGAGAGGGATTTAGGGTGGACTACGAGGTTTCATCGGGCGAAGCTTATTGATGAGTGGCCGGGGGATAGTTGAGAAGATGAGGATTGTAAATAGTGGTTTTGAATGATACATGAAGTCAAGTCAGCATTGTGGCTGACGACAGCGAAATGAATAAAGATTAAGTATGCAGCAATAGCATGTGTGAGTTATGTTGCCGATGATATGTTCCCAACTTTTGACAGACCCAATTACGGGCTCGAAGGTTCCGCTCTGGCAACGCAAACCTTGGTCAAAGTAATATCATCGAGATTCATCAAAATCGTACCAAAGTCTCCAGTACATGTAACCGTGAACTCCAGGTCGACCTGATCCTCTTCTGGAGTAGACCAAGTATGAATTTCCTCAACGAAAACATCAATTGGCTGATTGGGGTGAACCTTGGGCAGCTGGGTTGATCCGATCATAGGTCTGATCTCGCATTCGAAGCTGAGACCAACGTCCTGCACATCGGTCAGTCTCCAGCGGTAGGATAGTTTGTATTCGCCTTCGGGGACATTGCGCAGGGTCTGCGTGATTGACTTGAAACCTCCGGCTCCGCCAAATGGTACGCTTCTATATATACTGTCAGTATAGGTTGTATGTATTCGTAGGCGGAGTCTTACAGCGAGTTCGGCCCAGAGTAAGAGGTGGAGCTTGTCACTTCACCATTGTAAGCCCTTGGGTATCCGTAGTAAGTCCACGGGTGCCCGTCGTTGTTATCATCGAAGCCTGGGTTGATAACAATCTGGGTCTCGACACAGGCTTCCGCTTCGGCAGTGGTGGTGCTGGCTGCACGGGTTGTCGAAGTCTCGTCGATCAGGACGTTTGAGGTAGTAGCATCGATAGTAGGTGTAGTTTCAACAAGAGTAGTAGAGGTAGTATCAAGTAGCGCAGAAGACGTAACAGCCTCAGTTGATAGCGTCAAAGAAATCTCAAACAGACCGGTAGACGTAGCCTCAGACGCCACAGTTGATGGTGTCTCGAGCTCCACCAGGCTTGTAACAGTCGTAGGCTTACAAGGACTAGCCTCGACTCCCAGCAAGCGAATAGCGACAACGGCCACAGCGAGAATCGATCGGCAGCCCATTTTGAACAAATGAATGAAAGCGACTGAGAACAGCGCAAGTTAAAAGAAGTTAAGTTGCAAGACGATCTTCAAGAACCAAACGTGTTCCTGGCTCTACCTCCTATTTATTCTAGCTTGTCGGTTCAATTTTAGAAGTGGATATGGGCTGATATTTCTACGCTAATGCCAATAGTTTCACAATCTATTGATGCCAAGTCGTTTGCATTTTATTTCCACAGCGAACCTGATAGCTGTAAGCATAATTTTACTGAATTCTTTTTTTGCTTGTTTTGTTGGTCGGGCAAGTACGTAAAGCCTCGGTGAACAATTCACCTTCGCTATTGCCGGGCTCAAAGCTAACCCTGTTCCATTTCAGCTGGACCAACATCCAGCACAGATTTTGCAGTGGACCCTTTTTTGACGCAGAAATGATGACTTGAGATTATAGCGTTCGCGATGAGCGCTTGCCACTTCCATACCATAAGATCCGCCCTTACTGCTGCCGCCAGAATGGCTCAAGCAATTGCAACTGTCTTAACTTCGATTGTCAGAATGATAGTCAACCTGCATGATGCAAGATTCTCTATTCTTGCAAATTCTAACTGGAAAGAGTAAAGTGATCATAAAGCGTGCAGTAATTCTAACGATGCATTGTGTTCGTGCTCGGGATAGTTACCGATATAGCTGCAATCCTGCTGCCAGCTTCGAGTTGCACTTCGCCTTGGTAACCATTTTCGGAACGACAGCAAAACTCAAACTCAAAACCAACCTCCACACATGCAGTGTCACGTATTGGGCCTCAAACCAAGGAACCCGATATTTCACGACAGCAAGATGTCGATCAGAAATCTGATAAATACATATAAAATACCTCAGATTCTCCAGATCGCTAAATCCGATGCTCTCGTCCGGAACCTAATTAAAAACCACTGATCCCATCATGAACCGCCTCAAAGACAAGGTCTGCATCGTAACAGGCTCGTCCTCCGGTCTCGGCCGCTCCATAGCCCTGTCATACTCCTCCGAAGGCGCGCACCTCATCTGCGCAGACCTCCAACCACATCCCCGTCCCGCCAACATCCAAACAGAAGAGGCTATTCCTACCGATGAACTCATCAGAAAGAACGGTGGCAAGGCAATATTCGTCAAGACAGATGTCACGAAGGTCAAGGATGTTGAGGAACTGGTAACTCGGGCTGTCATCCAGTTCGGCAGAATTGACGTGTGAGTTACCCCATCGAAGTATGATACAACAACTGATAGGTAAGCCTGGTAAACAACGCGGGAATTTCGCTAGAAGCAGGCCAACCTCCTGTACGGATCCACGAAACACCCGAAGAGCGCTGGGATAAAACCCTGGCCGTAAATCTCACCTCGATCTTCCTGACTACCAAATACACCATCGCCCAAATGCTGAAGCAAGAGAAGAACGAAGATGGGGATCGAGCGTGGATTATTAATATTTCTTCTATTCTTGGTGTCGTCGGTGGCTACACCGTTCGTGAGTCTACCTCCCCAATCAGTAGACGTGTGCTGACTGAAAAGCTTCATACGCCGCCTCAAAGGGCGCAGTAACGAACTTGACACGTTCTGTGGCGTTGGATTATGCGAAGGATGGAATTCATTGCAACGCGATTTGTCCCGGCTGTAAGTCGCATAACCTGAAACCGCCACCCAGAGCTTGTACATCAGATGGATTAACACGAAATCCTAAAGACACAGAAACAGCCATTTTTGCAGACACCATCAAAATGCACAGCAAAGAAGACATCCGCGCAAAACACCCCCTTCACGGAACAGGCAAACCACAAGACATCGTCGGCGCAGCTATCTTCCTTGCAAGTGCAGAGGCAAGATGGATCACGGGTGTAAACCTTCCAGTTGACGGAGGATATACAGCGCAGTGAGCAAGCACCACACGCTCATCTATGTTCTCAATGAACACAAGCTTCAAGATTACCTCGGTAGGCATGATCAAGGCCGGGGTTGCGATCACCTGAAACATATTGGAGCAGCAAGACTAGATAAACAATCCATCAATTTATCTCAGTTCAACTAGTAAACCCATTATCATCCATCATCTACCTCATACACTAATACAATCCCATCGCTATGATGTTTTAAAACGTTCCCTTTCTACATGCTATGCCCGCTGCCCAATATAACAAAAAGTCCAACCCAAGACGCAAAGAAAATGACAAAGCGAGAGTACAAAAGAGAGATTGACAAAGGAAATTGTTTCAAAAGAGTGCCGACGATCACGCTCCTCTATACTGAGGTATGTTGGTGATGTCGTGTTGTTGTTTTGTGTTGACCGATCTCTTCGTGAGATTGTTAGTGGTCTTGTTTGGTGACCCATCTCAGAAAGAGATGTGTTAATGGTCTTGTATGTTATAGTGTCCACCTAATCGTGAACAAGTTTCGCATCAAAAGCAAAACGCCCGTTGTAACTCATGGTTGAAATCAGAAACGCCCGTACATGTATATCAAAAGCCAAGTCAAGCATCATATTCATGACACGTGCAAGACCTCCTTCAACCATTCAAGGAGTCACGAATCAGCAGATCCATCGCTCTGCGAACTACTCCTCGCAGCAGCAGAATTCAAGTTCTTCCTTCTAACAATAGAGCTCCTGTACACACGTTAGTAACACACCCTAGGTAACACTGGGTAGAGGGGACAAACTTACAATCCCTTTCCTCCATCTCGAGGATCCCGAACGATGACAAGTTCCTGCGCACGCTTGGGATCCTTGGGTCCCTTTCGTCCCTTGGAACTAGACCTCACAGCCGCGACACCTCCACCGTTGTGGATCTGTGCGACCAAGGCAGCGATTTGGGTCTCGAGAGAGTTCACCTTGGATGTAGCTTGCTTCTGAGCCTTCTTGGCTTCATCGAGTTTCTTCATGAGATTATTGTTCTCGGTTCTCAAGGCGTTCAGAATAACAGCTTCGCGCTCCGCGGTCTCGAGTTTCTTGTTCAACTCATCCCGCTCAGCAATAAGAGTGGCAATCTGCTCCTCGGCAGCGGTGAGCTTGCCCTTGAGATCATCGCGGTCGGTGGTGACCTCGTCGGCCTTGGCTTGGAGGGCAGTGGCTTCTTCTTGGAGGGTAGTGAGCTTCTGGGTGATCTCGTCGCGCTCGGCTGTTAGGGTGTCAACGCTGAGTTGCAGACGGCCGGCGTTCTCAGCGGTGGCTTCGAGTTTGATGGTTAGGTCGTGGTGCTTCTCCTTGAGTTCGGTGTGCTCGGGTGTGTCGGCGGCAGGGGTGGGTTCCTCGGGAGCTGGGGGAGCAGGCTCTTCAGGCGCTGGGGGTGCAGGTTCGGCTTCGGGCTCGACTGAGCGAGCTGCTGACTCGGGAGCTGGGTCCTCGGCCACAGGCTCAGGAGCGGGGTCAGCAGGAGCTTCCTCGGGTACAGTCTCGACAGACACAGGCTCAGGTGCAGGGGCAGGTTCAGCTTCGGGGGCAGGTTCTTCAGGGGCGGGAGCAGGAGCCTCAGGCTCGGCAGCGGGTTCGGCAGGGGCTTCAGCAGGTGCAGCCTCAACCTCAGTCTCGACCTTGACCTCCTCGGTCGCAGGCTCTTCCTGAACAGTCTCAAGAGTCTGTTCAGTCTTGGCTGTAGCATCCGACGCGGTAGTAGAGTCGCTGATAGTGCTGATGCCACTAGAGATAGTCGAGATAGAGCTGGACACAACACTACCCGCATCGTCCCTCAGACTCAGGTTCTCGGACCTCAAGCCACTAACTTCAACAGACAGTCTCAGAACCTGGGCTTGTTGATCATCCTGTTGGCTCAGAAGACCCTTCACCTGCTCCCTCAAACCCTCACGTTCGCCGTGCAACTTCTCGTACTTCTTCTTGAGCAGCTTCCTCTTGGCCTCCATCTCCTCCATTTCCTTAGCGACACCCTCCTTCTCCTTGCTGATGGACTCAATCTGCGACTTGAGCGCTCCGTTCTCCGAGTCCAAGCCAGCAATTTGAGCTTCCTTGGCCTCGGTGTCCTTGGCCCAGGTCTCCTTGTCCTTCATAAGATCGTCGATAGTCGCTTGGAGTGTCGTAACCTGCACCTCGAGAGCCTTCTTGTCGGATTCAAGACCGGTGAGCTGTTCCTGGAGTCGCGTCTTGTCGGTGGTCAGATCACTGATTTGGTTGAGGAGATTTTTCTTGTCCTCCTCAAGACCGAGCTTGTCCTTGCTAAGAGACTCGACTTGACCCTTGGAGTTCTCGCTCTCGGTCTTGAAGCGGTCGCGGTCGACAGACATCTCACCGAGTTCCTTGGACTTCTCGACGAGGTCGGTCTCCATGTTGTTTACACGGAACTGCATGGACTCCTGAGAAATTTCCATGGTGGCGATGCGGGCTTCGTAGGCTGTCGCCTGAGACTTGCGGATAGCCTTGATGTCCTCGAGTTCGCGCTCAAGGTTGATAGCCTTGGCTTCGAACTTGCTGTTGTTCTGTGTAGCCTCCATACTGTTCTTCTTGAGATCCTCGTAGTTCCTCTCAAGAGCAGCCTTGAGTTCACGGTGCTTGGTCAGATGGTCCTCAAGCTCCTTGACCCTGTTGCTGAAAGCAGCCTCAGTCTTGATGAGCTCGTCGCGTTCGAGAGTCAACTTGGAGACGATCATGTCACGCTCCTTCTTGGCCTGGTGGATGATCTGATCCTTCTCCTTCTTGACCTGCTCGATAGCGTAGTCACGTTCCTTCTGGAGCTTGGCAATAGCCGAGTCACGCTCCTTCTTGGACTTGGCGATGGTCATGTCAAGATCCTTCTTGGCCTTCTCAGCAGTAGAGTCACGCTCACGCTGGAGCTTGTCGACGACAGAGTCGCGTTCGCGCTGGATGCGGTTGACCATCTCATCGCGCTCACGCTGAAGACGGTGCAGCTCAGCGTCGCGCTCCTTCTTGGACTTGGAGATGGTAGAATCCAAATCCTTCTGGGCTTGCTCGACAGCGTGGTCGCGTTCGCGCTTGAACTTGTCGACGTTCTTGATGGCTTGGTCACGCTCGTACTTGAACCTGTCGAGGACCTGCTCGCGATCCTTCTTGACCTTGTCAATTGACATATCGCGGTCTTTCTCGAATCGCTCCAGTGTGCGACGCTGCTCATCGAGTCTTGTCCTTGTACGCTCAAGTAGACGAGTCTGCTCTTCGAAGTCGGTGACAAGTCTGTCACGAGTAGCCTGAGCCTTGTTCCTCTCCTCGCGGAGCTCATCCTTGTCAGTCTGCATGTTGGACAGTCTGTACCGAGCATCGCTAAGATCCTTATGCGTCTCCTTCTGCTTCTCCTTGAGAGTCTTGAGTTCTTTGCGGAGGTTCTCGAGCTCAGCCTGCATGGTCTCTTCCACATCGTGGCGTGAGCGAGCTCGAGGTCGAGAAGGAGGACGCTCTGGCTGAGGAAGCTGACGTTCCTCGGGGATGCGTTGAGGTGGAGGTGCAGTCTGTGGTTGTTGCTGGATAACAGGCTGCACGAAGGGTTGCTGGATGGGCTGGGTGATGGGAGGGCTGATGGGAGCAGTGTACATGACTGGTTGGGCGGGCATGATGGGCTGGGTCATCATTGGTTGAGGAGCGACAGCAGGTGCTTGAGCCATCATTGGTTGGCCAGCTGGGTGCTGAGTGTAGGTGGACGACGACGATGTGGTGGTCGTCGTGGTGTTGGAGTGGACGAGAGTGCCATTAGCCTGGTTGGTAGCAGGTTGCTGGATGGTGGCTTGCTGGGTGATCTGTTGAGGCTGTTGTGTGATGGTCTGCTGCTGCTGCTGCTGTTGTTGTTGCTGTGGTTGAGCATTGACGAGGGCCTGTTGAGCAGTAGGCTCAATGTGAATGTGAAAGGTGCGACCGCGACTTCGTGATCTCTCCTTGGTCCTCTCCTGCTGACGCTCAGTCTGACGTCCAGAAGATCTCTCCAGTTGACGATCCTCCTCAAACTCAACCCTCTTCTCACCAGGACGAGACTGTTGTCTAGAGAGGGCACCAGTCTGACGAACAATAGATCGTGACCGTGTAGGTGTCTTGGAGTAGTCATCCTCACTCTCACTCATGACAGTAGTGGCCCTTGTGGAGACGGAGACATTGGATGAGCTGCCCCACCCTAGTTCAGATGCAGAGTCCCAGTTGTCATCAGACATGTACTGACCTCTGGGTGAAGGCTCCGGTGATCCAGTGTCCTGTGTAGATCGGAAGCGCAGCTGGGGAGGCCTAGTTTGGAAGGGCTGTTGAGGTTGGAAGGGAGCTTGAGGTTGGAATCCGAAGCGACCAGAGTCCGGTCGTCTGTACTGAGGTGGTGGTGATATGGACGAGACGTCACTGGCTGAAGAGACGGTGGAGACCTCGGATGGGGCAGTGGTGGCTTCGGAGACGGTAGACAGGCCATCATCATCTGGTCGACGAGATGGTGGTGGACGAGACACTGATCGGTTTCTTGTGAGGGCAGTCGAAGTGTTGACGTTGTTCCTTGAGTTCCTTGAACTGTCGTCCGAGTTGTTCCTGGGCGGGTTACCCCGGATTGTGAGGGCCATGGCAGTTTCCTGCTGTCGTTGCTGTTCAAATTGTGACAGCGGATCAAAAGGCCGACGGGCAGGCGCCGGCTTTGTCGCCGTCTTCTGTGATGATTTCCTCATATTGAATGAGACTGTTTGTGTGTGTGTATGTATGTGTCGTTGATAATATTAAAGAAAAGACGAGTTTATTTTCTTTCTCGCTCGTGGGTACAAGGGTCCGTGGGTGATGTGATCGGCAGTCGGCGGTGAGGATGGATGGGTGATGGTGCACTACATAAATGGTGAAGAGGTCACAATAAAAGGGCACTCGCTGTGATTAATGTTGTTTTGCTGTGCAGAGCTATTCTCAGAGGGAAAAAAAAGAGAAAGAAGAAGAAGAGGGAAAAAAAGGAATCAGCTCGGACTGGAAATAAGGTGTGCAGCCGCCAGTTTTGTTCAACCTCTTTTTTGCCTTGATCTACAGAAGGAAGACAGACCGGGGGACACCAGAGCCCGAGCCAAGCCCAACCCGTTTTGAGAATCTTTGTCTAGAAATCAGTTGGTTGATCCACTACCAACCACAATTGCACATTACATTGGGCACGGCCAGGCGCAGGACAGCTGGACCAATGTCTACCGAATCGGCTGTGACCATGACGCGTGAAGGCATGATCCTTGAACGGCAGAGCGGGAACAGAAGCAAAAAAAAAGAGGCCCCTAGTTTAGTTGGACAAGGTCTCGATTGGACTTGACGCGGGGTGAGGCTAAGCTCTGACAGTTGATTCTACAGTAGTCTCAAGTGGCAACTGGCCATGTGGACAGGCGTGGTTGAAGGGAATTATCCCCGGTAAGTCTAACAGGTAACAGTAGACAAGCGGCAGGGGTAGAGGGTCCTCCCCGGCCCCTCCGCTGTCGAAACAAGGCCGAACGAAAGATGTCTGTGCAGTGACTAGCTAGTCACCGGAGAACTAAGCGATAACCTCTCTTCTGCAAGAAAGGGGAGAAGATGAATGCAAGACTCCATACCGCTGTGTGTCTTACGTGTACAAGACCATACCAGAAATACATACATTACATTTACATGATAAATCTCCATTTTGTGCACAAAAGACTTTTTCGCTTATTTTTGCCCTATTTATTGTCCACAGGAAATGCACTGGAGCTATGCATATAGTGTCCTGTCTGTCTCCATATGTTGTGTATCTCTAGACGTGATTGTTCTGCGTGATTCTCCTCCCCCACAACTCAGCATGCCCAATCATCAAAATCAGGGCATCCAATAGCTTCCGTCTCTACTGATCAGCGGCTTGGGCCTCTAAAACTACAGGGGGGAGTCCCTGTAGTTTTTGAGGCCCCATTCCACCTTGGGTCCGTCGGGCTGCAACGTTTATGTGGGGGTTTCCGATTCGTTCGAGAAGGGTCGTAAAAATGGAGTTCTCCTGCACAGCACCAGAACAGAGGCACCCAAGAGAAATCTCAAGTGAGGCAGAGAAATTCTTTGGACAGCATTCAAGAGGGAATGTGAGTAATAGATATACACGAATCTCTTTTTGTGACTCACTGACAGTTCAGCTAGAATTGGCTGGCTGAGCTGGTTAGGCGCGTAAAAAGCCGCAGGTCAGGTCAGGTCAGGTCGGGAAAACAGGCCCTCGCTTAATAAATTTGAGGCTATTCACGTCTAGACGCTGATCACTTCCATCTACCGTATCGCTATCAATCTCGGCGGCTTCAAAACCCCGCAAACGAGTGGTTCCAGTTTCAGATCGACTATGCCCAACCTCTTCTAAACCCTTAACCAAGGTCTCGGTGATTTTGCATTGTAAATTCGAAACGAATATGGCCTCGGATGTCATTTACTGTGGCCTCGAATGTTGAGAAGGCGGGTAGTAAGCTGAGGCTCAGGCGCCTAGTCATCGCTGGCATCGTAGTCATCCCAGAGCCACAATTAACAGTCATAAACGCGCTGTAGTAAGAGACAACAAGGTGACTCCCAGTGACAATCAACCTCGCCACAAAAGCATTGCCGAAAAGATAATCGCGGCAATGTCAATCAAGCTTATTCCTTGTCTTGGTCATGTGGATCAAAATTCCAGACCGGACAATACCGAAAAAGCTAGATCAATCGAGAACGGTTGAACAATTCATCCTCCATGGTCAAAGCTGAGCTTGCCCCTTCATCTCCACGATAAGCGCTGCAAATGGCCTCGATCTCATCAGGAGTTTTTTGCTATGTTACGCGTGTGCATGAAGCATTTTGTTGCCTGGGCTACAGCAGGAGCACGAGCATAGGTACAGTAGGATCGTGAATGTACGGAGCATGTATGTAGGTACAGTAGGATCGTATCACAGTCAGTCACACGCACAGAAAAACAAAAAAAGAGCTCCGGATTCACTCGCCTGTTTTTGAGGCCATCCAGTCCTGGACCTGGTCTTGTCTCGCCCTATTATATGGGGAGGATGACTAAGGACGAGTCAATATGCACAATTGATATATGATCAGTAGATATCGGGATTCGCCTTGATATTGTTGGCGGCTGTGAATATGCCACGCAGACTGGACAACGGTAATCCACTATACTGCCTAGACAACTGTAAAATCAGGTGGCGGAAGAAACTGTTATGGAGAAGATGGAGAACGGAAAAGATGATTATTGGACAAAATACAATGCAAGATTATGCAGGACGATAGAGATTCATAGCCACAGATAAATCAAGCCACATCGACAGCTACACCAGGAACAATCATGCCCGTACTCGTCGGTCCTCTATATCCCTTCCTAGCACTAACAAACCACCAAAGACTCACCAAAAAGGTTAGTCCACCCCAGATGACACAAGTATAGTTCATACCCTCCGGCGTAGCAGGCAGACTATACGGAAAGCAATAAATAACACTCCAAATGATAAGATAAGCACAAGCGATGCCGTTGATGATGAAGCCCGTGATTCCATGCATCTTGAAAGGCCCGTATGTGATGTTCTTTCTTCCGCTGAGAAGATTGGGGAGAATGCAGCATAGGAATGAGCAGCTGCAGAGTAAAATGAATGTTCCGACGAGTGCGTTGAAAGCTGTTGTGCTGGCGACCTGGATGGCGCCCAAGATAGTGACGAGGACAGCTGTTGCTAGCGTAGACCAGAGTGGCATGTCGAGAGATTCCTTAAGATGGCCAAAGACCGATGGGAAGGGCGTAGCACCATCACGGGCAAGAGCCCACAGTGTTCGGCCGCAGGTGATGTAAAGTCCAACAACCGTCAAAGCAATACAAATCATAACCAACGACAACAACCCCGTAGCACCAGCCGCCGAACCCATTGCCTGTCGATAGATCTCGGCAATAGGGTACGCAGACTCGAACAGCGCGTCGTAATCGTTGATGGCGTACATAATAGCAATGAGATAACACAACCCCGTAACGAAACCAGTCGCGACCTGGAACAGAATAGCAATAGGCACATTCCGACTTGGGTTGGGAATCTCCTCCGCTAACTGCGTCGTAGCATGCACCGACCCAACAGAATAAGCTCCATTCAACATCCCCATGACAAAGACAAATCCATCAGGATATCCCATATCAGCCGTCCAATTCTTCCACACAAATGCAGAACTTGCATGCGGCGGTCGACCTCCATGGCCAGGCATGGCAGTAACTGTAACAACCGTAATAACAAAACCCGCAAGAATGATGAAAACGCCAAATTTGTTGAGGGCGGGCATAGCGCTGTTCCAAAGACAAACAGCCGCGCAGGATAACCACGTCGTGATGATATACGTGACAAAAACATGCCAACTCTCCGCAACAAAACCATCATGGTTGAGCGCATACATTTGAACAAGCGTGTTGGCAAGAATACTAGACATACTAGCGCATCCAAGACACCAAGCAAGATAATTCCACCACCCCGCAAAGAACCCCAAAACACGACCCCATTTCTTGCCGGGTGTTACAGAAGCCCAGTGATACACACCAGCAGACGAAGGGATGGCGCTAGCAAGTTCTGCGACAGATGCAGCGACGGTCCAGTAGAAGATTGAAACCACGATGAATTCGTAGAGTACCCCGGGCGGTCCGCCGTTGAAGATGGCGACGAGGATGGAGCCGCCGATTGCAGGCCAAACGTTGCCTACGACAAGACCTACGCCTGCTAGGGAGAGGAGTGTGAAGTTTTGGGGTGGTGCTTCGACGTGGAGTTCGATGTCTCGAGAGGGTGTTTTGATGATGGCATCGTTGTCGTCATGGCCCTTGTGCATATCCATCTTTCGAGTGTCGTCCATGATGAATACCGTTGAGAGAAATGACAAGGACGGTTGAAGTGCGCATCAGACATTCTTAAACGTCCCGACGTCCTGGTCTTGACGTTCTCGCCCCCGGACATTGTCGCATGTTCCTTCCAAATCCGGTTTGGATCCCATCTCTAATCTACATAGCGTCACATTTCCCCAGGATGGCTGTTATCTAACGCTACGGAGGATAAGGGTGGCGAGCTGTCGGCTGAACTATCCTAATAAGTCGATAGTCTTCAAGTCTCGGTATTTTGATAAGTGATTAGGGTCGGGTGAAGAGGCTGTGGCTGGTCTAGATTGAGGATATACGAGTATGCCAATCAGTCAATTGTCTCCGGTAGTGAACGCGTCTGGTATCGAGATGATAACAATGATAAGAACATCGGAAGTGGAGCCGAGTTTGGAGATTCTGGATCTGGGGCCAATCGTGCGGGGTAATTTCTGTTAGTCATTGCTGTCCGCAACATCATGAGTTCAGGGTAAGTGACACGGTTCGGCCCTCCAGAACGGTGTTGAGAGACGCGTTCAATTGGGGTTGTTCCTATCTGGAACTTCGTTTTCGGTTTGACCTACCATTCCGAACTTCATCACGGAGATAGAAAACCAACTTTTAGCAAGGCGGTGGCAGCCCAACGTGCTTTTGTCATGCTGTTGAATCTTTTCCTGACTTGCGTTCACCACATAGCACACCACAACGTCACACAACGTAGCTCACTTGCTGACGATGCTTAGAATACGACGGAAAATCTATATAAATGGACGGATGTTGAGTTAAACACATCACAATGGAAATATGCAAGCCTGGAAGATATACCTGCTTCTGTTGCCGCGCAAATTCTGTTGTCTGCCAGGCTCTTCGGGCTGCTTATCTTATCTATGCTGTTATCGTCTTCTTTATCTTATCATGATAACGGTCATATCAGTCGGGATCTTGTAAAACAAAGCATCAGTCGATATAGATCTCAATCTATATCACAGTATGTCATGCATGTGTTGTGCATCTGCTGATTTATTTACACGATGAGCTGATGGTCCTGATACTAAGTTCATCAACAACAAAATCAACAACAACAAAAATGTGAAACCAGACCAAATGTTACATACTATGTCGCATCGTCTATCCAACCTAGTAAGTATTGCCCATAGGAGCAGCATTCCAATCATTCTCAAATCGATGCCAACCACCATACTCAGGCTCACTCCCCATATACAAACTATGCACAACAAAATCATAATACCCATCAGAAGGTGTCTGCCCGCCACAAACATTTCCTCCCATAGCAACATTCAAAAGAATATTCATATCCCTCATCGGTCTCGTCCCCTCAGGAATATCCCCCTTCATAACAGGTCTTCCATCAATATACCAGATCATTCTTCCAGTACCTCCCTGCTGAAGCCACGCAAGGTCGTACCGCACAGGCCGATGCTGCATGTCGGGAATCTTGGTGCCAAGCACGCGATGCTTGTCCGGCTCATGGTGCTGTCCCCAGTGGAGACAGGAGTGATTCTCCATATCACCGTTCCACGTCTCCGCTATGTCGACTTCGCCGTCTGTGGGCCAGGAAAAGGGCTCCTGCGGGAGAAGCCAGAATGCAGGCCAGATGCCGCTTGCGCAGGGTGAGGTGAGGTAGGCGGTGAGCACGCCTTGATCTCTAGACAAGGTCTGACGACTTACGAGTCGAGCAGAGGTATACCGCTTTTCATTGTCAGATTCGCTGTTATTCGCGATAGCTCTTAGAACAAGCTTTCCATCAGGTGTGCTTGAGACTCTAATCAGTAAAATTCATGATATTGGGAGTAAGGTGGGCTTACTGGAAGGCGTTTTGTTGATCGGCGGTGTAGTACTGTAGCTCCTGATTACCCCAGCCATCCGGGCCGTTACCGATCTTTGCGTCCCACTCAGCGGAAACGGGAGCATCGGGGCGGAATTGGGGCTGCCAGTAGACGTGGCCTTGTTCCTGAGGTTGAAGTGGATGGGGAGGTACAGGAGGCGGTGGAGGATATTGGTGAGGATCCTGCTGCTGCTGGTCTTGAGCTTTTGGCTCACCGACTAGGTTTTCGAATTCATTCTTGAGACGTTTAAGATGGTCTTTCCACGGCATAATGAAGATATTGGTGATAGATACTGGGTGAGGATTGAGGGGATGTGTATTGTACGAGTCTATATATCTTCAAGGGAGAAATATTCCTGAGTCTATTACTTGGCATGACGTCAGGAGCTTGCGCGGTTTAGTGGCTTGTGTTGCCAAGTCTCAACTGCCCAACAATGAGTAGGTATTCTATCACAAATGAAGCTATACAAACACAGCAAAAGGGAATAAATGATTGACTGTGCGATGTTGTGGCAACAATTGCCACTCATAGTCAGCATTGCCTGACATTTTAGCGATCATCGAATCATAATGAATGCCAAACTTGGAACACGATAAGAAACATTCGGGCCTTGTCTATCGCGATGAAAAGAACGGTGAATCTAAAGGCCAAGACATTGCCTGATGTGCGATCAGATCGGATTACGATCCAGTTAAATTTCCTTGCTTCGGGAGACGCCGCTGCGAAGTATCAGATGGTTTTTGGGTATCGGAAAATTTTATTCAAGCGAGGCTTATGCGATACGAGTTGGAATGATACACATGCCATTTGGTGAGATTGTCGTGAGGATAAAATGGATTTGAATGATAATTGAGCATTGAAACGCTATAAGATGTGTTGCAATCAGTATCAGAGTAATGCCGTTGTTTCGTCTCACTGTTTCGTCTTTGCTGTCTCTTTTTACGCGTCGCATCTCCAGCGAATGGCTCCAGTGGACGACCACTGAAACTCAGTACACGCGTTGGCGAAGACAACCATCCATCGCAATGGCCTGATATCTCAAAGAAATATTGCGCGTAACACGGCTTCTTATCGGCAATCGAAATAAAATCCACAATGGTAATAATAGAGGTTTCAATAGTCGGCACATCGCCCACAAAAAACCACAAGACATCTCAATCCAGAATCTGTTGATGGCCCGATTCTCAGCCTCCGGAAGATCCCGACCAGGGGTTCCGGCCAATTTTCACTCTCATGGCACCACCCAACGGCCTCGAAACGCCGTCCACCACGCCATGAAAACAGAGATTGACAATGCGAGATAGAGCAATGATATATAATATTCGAGGATGTCTCTTGGTTTGGAAGGTATATCTACAGTAATATTCACATCAATTGAGCATTCATCACTGGTTAAATCATCCAATATGCAACCCATCCTAAGAGCCATGCCCGTCGAAAAGTGAGTCAGATCCACCCATTCATTATCTTTTTATCAACGATACTGATAAGATCAGGATTGTCCCTCTTCTCTTGACAGTCGGTAGCGCCACAGTTGTGGTTGGCGGTGTTCGCACGACGCTCAAGCCACAGACACGGTCTTTTGATAGAAGACTCACTTCATCATACAGCACAACACAAAGTGAAAAGGCATGTCCACCAGTACTTCAATTATCCTTTGGAAGTGCAAAGACTAACGCGTGTTCATAGACAATGACAAACATGATCTATAGCACTTGGCTAGAAGATTAAATCACCATCAAAGAAACGCGGGCGTTTCAGCGACATCACGAACAATACTTAATGCACATATTACGAACCAACACACACACATACATATACACGGGCTTAAGACTTGCTGGCAAGATCTACCAGCGATATTAGCCTTTACGATTCAAGATTAGATAAAGATAAACAGCGAATGATAGAATTTACGGGATGTTCCCGCTTGAAACAATTCGCCTACCGCGAAGCAAGTTCCGCGATCTGTTTATGTGATATGTGAGTGCGGAATTGGGAATTAGACAGCTGTGACTCACGTTTAATTACATTGACCATTGTTTAAACTACTTGAGGCAATTGCCGACTCTCAGCCGCAGCGGAATTGAAGCGCGACAGCCAGCTGCCGAGAGTAGCGTGTTTCAGGAAGCGTTTAATTTAACCATCATCTTGGCAGTCCATCATATTTCCTATGGATTTGTAACCGTCGTGATATTCGATGGGGATCATATCGCGACCAAAGAGATCGTGACAAGTCACACACTTGTGCCAACTTTATTCCAACCATGAAAACAGACACTCGACGGTTGAGGTCGCCAATCTCCAAGCCCGACGCCCTACCCCAAATTGGTAGCGCTTCAGTTTGCCTTATCAGAACAGCTGAGCCCAAGTACCGAATTAAAGACCATTTCCCCTACCGCAGGGCTGAAAAGCCGTTCCGCATGATGTGGGTGTGGTTGGATGTTCCGCGCCTCGTGTAATTACATGCGATGCATTGGGGATGGACGGTGTTGATCAAGACGCTAGTATTAGGCACTCGAGCTGAGCTGAACATGCGGAATGTGATGACCTTGGGATGATAGCTGGCTCTGAGAAGATAAAAGACTCGGGTCCTCGATGTTTTGTCTTGACCTACTTCCCATCTTAAAACACCAAGCCCTCCAAATTAACTTTATCACCAACTCAATCTCACTCCATCCCTTCCTCTTCACTCCACCAAAGACACTCCCACACAGACCTAATGGCGACCCAAGCTCCCAATAACGGTCCCATCGACCACAATGACTTGAACGAGTGGAAGGACCGTTTCAACGATGTCCTCACCCGTCCCAAGGAGCACGTCAACTCCAAGTCCCCCACCACATCCCAATCTTGGCAAAACAGCCTCTTTGCTTGTTTCAGCCCTATTGATCTCTGCGCAATAACATGTTGTGTTCCTTGTGTGACTTTTGGAAAGACACATCATCGCCTGCGAAAGGGAGGGAACCTCGAGGGCTATGAACCTATTAATACTTCTGTACGTTCTCTCTATCCCCAAACCGGGGAAATATCAGTTGCTAACATATTCACAGTGTCTCTTGTTCTGCAGCTCAACTTGCTTTGGTCTTCACTGGATTCCCATCGCTCTTCAGCGGGCTGATCTGAGGGAGAAGTACAATCTTCAGGGAAGTTGTCTTGTTGATCTTGCTACGGCGTGTTGCTGTGGGTGCTGTGATTTGATTCAGCAGGATAAGGAGGCTGAGTATCGCGAGGCACAAGGTGCTGGGGCTACAGAGGGATACAAGGCTAATGAGGGGATGAACGTGCCTGCCTAAGACTGTCACAAGAATGGGAGCGAGGCGGCTTCAAAGTAACTAGTAGTTAGCTGTCTCTTGTACTATGGATGATACCCTGCGATGGATTAATGGATTGTCGGTAACAGATGGCATTAATAACAATACCCTTCACCACGTGATACTTGTGCACAAAATGCTGCCCATGAAAAATGTCTCCTTGTCTCAATATCGCATTTAGGCATCGATCACACCGTCGAGAAGCATCTGGGCACAAAAAAGATCAGATTGCGGGTGTAGGATCCCAAAGTGCTGCCTGGACAAATGTGTCTCAATCGCGAACTAAGTTCAGTCGCAAAGAAAGTTTCTGTCGCAAAGAAGATTTGCAGATCGCCTGACATGAAACATTTCCCGCGTTAAAAAAAATCAATTTATAGCTGGCTGTTCATTCGCAGAGCTGAACGTTATTGTAAAAGACGACTTCTTATCTCATGATTGGATGTGCGGATCTGCCCGCAAACGTACTCCGTAAAACGTGATGTTTCCCCACAGAAAATTTGGCATCTTGATTCCCCCCTTTACAGCCGCACTAACCTCTTTTTGTCACCGCATTCAACTTTCTTCAACGACATAGCGACATAGAGTAGGTATGGAGTCTAGTCAGGAGGGCATGCAGGATGCTCTGCAGTATCTAATAAATCCAATGGATGCTGCGCAAATATCAGATGGAATAGATGGGTCAAGCCACGGTACGCATCTCACACTCACCACCATGTATAAACACTCACTCACAATATGTAGACAATCGTCCTCCAATTCCTGGTGCAAGCAGTGAGATATACACATTCATCGACGAACAAATCGTCCCATCAACACCCCCAAAATCACACCCATATCTCCTCGTCAACATCGGCTCAGGCGTGTCATTCTTCCAAGTAACCGAATCCGAAACAAAACGCATCTCCGGCTCTTCCTTCGGCGGCTCAGCACTCTGCGGTCTTTTAACTCTGCTCACTGGAGCACGTACCTACGACGATATGCTATCCCAGGCAGAAAAAGGAAACAATGCAAATGTGGATAAACTCATCGGCGATATTTATGGCATGGACTACAATAGAATTGGGATGAAAATGACCGCAGTCGCATCTACCTTTTGCAAAGCTTTTAGCCTGGAGCACCGAGCTGCGGGTGAGAATGGTGCCGATTCGAAAACATTTTCTGATGCGGATATTTGTCACTCGCTTGTCTTTGCTGTGTTCAATAATATTGGACAGCTTGCTACGCTGCATTCTCGCATCCATGGGAATCTGGATATTTACTTCACTGGACCGTACGTGCAGAATTGTCAGCTTTTGATCAGGACGCTTTGTATTGCCGTACGGTATTACTCGCAGGGGGAGAAGAAGGCTCATGTCGTGGTGGATGGGAACACGGTGTAGATTTGAAAAATTCTGCTTCATCACGAGGATGGAAAAGGGAAGAGATCAAAGTTTTCAAGGAGCAAAAGGACCGCTCCATGGTGATAGATCAATGCTATGTTAGAGTTAAGGCAGGATAGAAGATCGAAGAATACCATTTCCTCAAAAGGACAGAATCGGGGATGAAATCGGAAGATATGAAAATTTTGAAAGAGCAAAGTTTCTCCCATACAGTAATTGACCAATGCCGTGTTGTAGAATCGAGTCACCGGTAAAGAAATTTGTATTGAACGTGTGAACAATGGCCTCAATAACGCCATCCGAGAGAAGGAATTTCTCAATGTTGTCAAACTTTTAAAAGAAAAGAAAGAAAAGGTTTGGGGACATCTACGGATCAAGTTTGATGTTCTTGTATATAAAACACTCCCTTCTCCCCTGCCTAAAGGTCTTCTTGTCCAGTCATTCATCCATCAGTCTTCGCAACGCAAGTTCTCATTCTTCTTCGCTAACAAGCCTATTCCCATCAAACAATTCACTAGACATTCATCTACTGTCTAATTCATTACACATTTGTCTATACTGCCAGACACTTGTCTTTACTCCCCTTCTTCTTCTTTTCTTCCCTCTTTGAGATAAACTTTATACCTATATCTCACTCATTTACACATTCTTCCCGTCCCCTTTCTACAAACACTCTTTCGCTTCATCTTTGCAGACATGTCCTTCCCTTATACGTCTTTCTTTGAGCAAGCCATGGATGCCGCCATGGGGGTGAATGAGAACTACTTCGCCCAAGTACCTGAGCCATCTGGCCCTGCTCCCGCTCCTGCCCCTTCCCCTGCCCCTTCCCCTTCCCCTGCTCCTGCTCCCGAAATGGCGTCACCTGACAACGCGGCTTGGGCGAGGGACCTCGGCCCGCTCCGAGAATTCGTATACGGTCCCCAAGACGCGGACCTGATGGCCCAGGGTCAGGGGGCATTGGACGCTGACGTCTACCCCGAGGGCCTCGAACCGCAGGTGCTCGGGGACTTCTTTGTAGCGGACCCTCAGCTACAACATGATGAGGCGGCCCCCGCTGACTTTCCTTTGTTTCCCAACGAGGGAAACAATTTGGAAATGGATTTGGTCGCGGTCCTCGGTGACCTCGGCCACCACGACCCCAACCTTGATCTCTTCGGTGATCCTATCGTTGGTGACCAGCCCTCCGACGACACAGCGTCCTCTGAGGAGACAGCCTCCTGTGCCGAGGCAAGCTCCTCTCCCGACATGGGAGCCCAGGCACAGGAGAGGCCGGCTCCCCAGACTGTATCGGAGCTGACCGGCATGCGTCTTCCTAACGTGCCTGTTCAATATGCAGCGGGGCACGAACCTACACCTTCCCCCGCCGGAGCAGCTGAGGCACTGGACACTCCTGTCCAGATGCCAGCGCCCGAACATGTTGACGAGCCTCTTCCCGACGCTGAAGGTGTGCCTGCCGAGAACCCTCTTCCTGCCGTCGCTCCTGTTCCTCCTGTCGCTCCTGCTCCTCCTGTCGCTTCTGCTCCTCCTTTCGCTTCTGCTCCTGTGGTCATGTCTCCTCCCATGAATCTCGAGGTTGACGAAGCCCTCATTCATGCTGCCTTGAACGACCCTGTTTACGTGGCTGATGTGCTGGCCAGCGCAGATGCACTTGTTGCCCAGATGAACGCCTGGAACAACAATCCTGTCCCCGAGGCCGGCAATGTGCCAATCCCACAAAACAATATGTGGAATGGCCAGGGCATGCAGCCTCAATTGAACGGCACCTTTCGTCCTTCCTCTGTTGGCAACATCCCCATGCCACAGGGCTTTTCCCCCGACATGGCAGGACAGGCAGGCATGGAGCAGATGGTCAGGCGTGCCCAGAACCAAGGTCCCCATGCTTCCGGGTTCAACCCCTCCCTTCCTTCTAATATGCCTACCTATGGCATGTACCCTCCCGCCCTAAATTCTGCCCAGCCTGGCGTTCAAGCTGTCAATCCCCTCAACCCTCACTGGGGTATTCAGAACAGCCATCATCTCGCCCAGAGCCACCACCAGCCTAACGGAAACATGCATTATCCCGCCCAGAGCCAGCCCCAGCTCAACGGGAACTTTCATCAGGCCGGGCAGCCTATTACGCACCCTCTCGCCCCGAACTCGGCCCAGCGTCGTCTTCAAGCCGGCAATCCCCCCAACCCTCACTCGGGTTCGCAGAACGGCCACCTTTCCGCCCAGAGCAATCACCAGCTCAACGGACACATGCATCATCCCACCCAGAGCCAGCCCCGGCGCAACAGGCACATACATCAGGCTAGGCAGCCTCCCATGCTGAGCGTTCCGCCACAGCAGCAAGTTCCTCACTCCTCTGGCCAAGTTCAGCCTGCTCCTTTCGTCAACGCGGCTATGCATGCAAACGCACAAGTCCCTGTGTTGAATGCCCCCCGCCAGATGGCTCCCGCCAACCAAATGGTGAACGGTATGGGGCAGCATCAATCGTTCCAGTCCGTTGGCCAAGGTGCTCCTGCTCCTGTCCTTAACGTAGCCAGGAACGCCTCAGCTCCCATGAACGGTAGGGTTCAATTCCCCACAGTCAATTCTCCAGAGGTCTATCGGTCGTTCTCCCAAAGACCCAACAGCAAGCCAGGCTGTCAACTTCGCGCATACTGCATCGCATGCAAAACCCCCCTGGAGCAATTCGGCGTCCGATGCCAACATTGCAAATGTAGGCGCAGCCTAGCGCCAAACGTCGAGCGTCGCTCGTGCATCGCCTGCCGGAAAGAGCTTGAGCCTGGCACAAACAGAATCTTCTGCGACAAACACCACGAGGAGAAGCACCAATACACCAATCGGGAGAATGATACCTTTCGGAAGGAAGGCATCTGCACAGAGTGCAGGAAGGTCGACGCAGAGGGCGGCGTGACCTGCAAGAACTGCCGACGCTCCAGGAACAAGGCGTACAATGATCGAAAGGACGAGGCCGTAGGTCAGGGCATTTGCCAGACTTGTAGAGAGCCAAATCCCAGTCGCCACCAAAAGTGCGATGCCTGTCGGGAGGAGGAAAATGCCAAGCGACGCAAGAGGCCCAGACCGGAGAAGGATGATGGACCGGAGAAGGATGATGATGGTATGGGAGGAAAGAGGCCCAGAAAGGCATAGGCATTGAGCAGAATGGCGATATCTCCTGTTTGGCCTTGAACTTAGAGGTTCACAGTCGAGGAAGCTATTTCCAATCGAGCTCTGTGCACTGTGTCTTTAGGCTGGGATTTTGGTTGGTAGACATAAATTGTCTAAATTGTTATTGCTTTGGTGGGATATTCTAATTGATGGGTATAAATTGCCTACATCGTTATTGTTTTAGTTTAACCGGAGTTATTGGAATTGACAGTCAATCACACACACAATCTCTGCTTGCCCACCCGTGACATGATCTTCCTTCCTTCACCCACCAGCGATGCCTCCCACGAGGCTATCACGACTTCATTCTCCCACAACTTTGCTGCAATGATCATGCCACGTAAGATTTCTTCAATTTTAACCTCGAGCCAGCAGAAGGAGATGGAAGATGCTGCCACTGAAGTATCCTGTTCATCGTCCAATTACGCGCCTTCCCCCGTGCAAAATCGACGAGTTTATCTTTGTTAAGTTCAGAAGGTGCTCCTGTCCACGTCAAGCTTGCAGCCATGCAAACTCACACAGAACAGATAAAAAGGACAAGATGGCTCCTTCCTCACGGGCGCACCCAACTTCTCTTCTACTCAACAGTCGCCAAGATGAACTTCCCAATCTTCCCCGGACATGATTCTACCAACAACAACATTGATTCCACGATCATCCCCGAATTGCGGTCTATCAACAGCTCTTCTACCAACAAGAGATCTACCAAGAAGAATTCTACCAGCATGAAGCCTACCAGCATGAAGCCTACCAGCATGAAGTCTACCAGCAAGAAATCTACCAAGAAGAATTCTGCCAGCAGCTCTTCCAAAACAACTCACCCCCCTCCCAACAATGCAGCGCCCGAACAGCCGGCCCAAGACCATCCCGTCCCCAACCCAGACGAGCCTGACACGATCGATTACACGACGTATGAATCACACAAGTCCTTCACTGAGTTGATGAGTGATGCTCCCGATTTCATGGAAGGTTATACAGAGTATGTCATTCAAGAGTTCAGGGATCCTGAACCTACTTTCTTCGATCAAGTGGAGTCATATCAAGCTGAGATCGACAGAAACCCCCACCTGTACGGTCTCGACGATCCGGGTCTTGCGGAAGGGGCAGGCATTCAGGGGTTCCCCAACGGCCTCGAGCCGATTGCTGAGACCGTCGAGGACCAGCCATCAATCCAGCTGCAGCAGCCGCCGTTCCCTCAGACGTTCGATCATCACCAACAGACACCACAGAGCAATGTATTCTACCATCCGAGTGGCAGCAGCAGCAGCGGCGCGCAGTCTTCTAATTAGGAGAACGGAACTGCAGCCAACATTGATCCTCTCGCTCCCGCACCTGCTATCGAACCCGGACCTTCCTATCACGATGCCGTAGCCCAAGCACCCCGACTTCCCGATTTCTACTGCTTAGATTGTGGTAGACCGCAGGAACCAGGAAGAATCGCGCTGCGTTGCAGCGGAAATTGTTTACCACAAGACAGATATTGCATCAAATGCGGACAAACAACAGTCGAGGCGCCCCGTGTGGTATGTGACCTTCATGGGAAGAAAATCTTCGTACCAGAGCAAAAGGCGGAACTGCGAAATCAAGGCTTGTGTAACATATGTATCTGGAACGAGACAGAGGTTAAGGATTCGGAAGATCCTAACGGCGCGCGATATTCATTATGCCCTGCGTGTCGGGCCAGGACTAAGGAATATAATAAACGTGCTCATGCTCGAAGGAAGGCGAGGCTTATACTATGAGTACTGATGTATCGACTAAGGAATGAAAGAATCATAATTATTTGTCTAAACTTGTATTAAATATCCCAAGTTCTTTCGTCTCTTAGGCTTTGCTTGTGATGACGATAGCCATCAGATCGAAGATCTTTACATTTTGGATAAGGCCACACAGAATCCTTTTTTCGTTTTGCCTTGCCCTAGCGTAACTTGTAAGGTTTGCGCCAGCTACAAAGTGCCCCCCCATTCCTTGATTCCATCTGTGACGATTGGTATCGGACGAAATATTTGATGACCCAATGCCAGCGTAGACAAGCATGCAAGTCATTCCAACGGAGATAATTGTTCTGCGTCCATATCAATCGGGCGTCAGCGATTGACCAATTGGGTAGATTATTGCCTATTGTAGTCGTGCTTCGGGATGCCCGATGCCGAGTTTGTGATGGTCTGACTCGGTGACAACTACCAACAGCATCAACATCCTGGTCAACACTGTGATTCGTCTCTCAATGGAGAAGCTGAGAATCAAGTCCTCAAGATTGAGCCATGCGAATGGGGACGGTGCGGTGAGAGTCGACTGCTGATGGCCTAAGAGATAAAATAATGTGATCATTTTATGCGAGCTTAGACTGATGTTTAGACTAATTATTTCTGGCAGCCTAAGTATTAGAGTAGAATTATTCTGCTACCAAGATGCCATCATATCGCCACTCAATTGCATATATAGGTTGTACGAGCTGTCACCAGAGAGTATCTTATTCCACTGACAAGCACTAAACAAGACAAAAATGGCACACGATCCTCGAACAACGTACTTACTTGCCCAAGTCTCCCTCTCACCTCCACTCCGCCTAACTCGCCTCACAACTCCTCCATCCCAAGATTTCTTTTCCCAATCCTCCCCCAACAGCGAAATAGCCCACAACCTCCTCGTTCAAGCACGAGTAACATCTCCAAATTACATCCCACCGGAAGACCAACGATTACACGTCTTCCGCACGGAAAAGCAAAAAGCTGCGTTATGCGATACTTCGACATGGACGTTTACAAAGCATGAGGTTGCGGTTGCTTTTGATACGCTGATCAATCAGCCTGTTTTGCCTCCTGCTGGTGTGGCGCAGGCTTTGTTGATGACAGTGGATCTGGGGAGCTTGGGGGAGCTCTGGGCGCATTTGGGTGATGTGACGCTGGAGAAGAGGATGAAGAGTAAGAGAGTGAGTGTGGTGTTTGATGCTCCCGATATGAGCTGGTTGGACAAGGCTGTGAAGCATGACAACGTGAATTACATCCATCTTCTCTGCCAAACGCAGGTAGGGCAAGAGATCTTGGATAGAGCTTTTGGCATCGCCTTGTCCAACTCGTCTCTGCGGGCGGTGAAACTCCTTCTCAGCTTTGGAGCTGTGGCTTCTGGGTTTAATGACACAATCAATGAGCAGATCAAGGGCCGGAATCTTGAGTTGGTGGAATTGTTGCTATCGGCTCCGGATTGTATGGACGATGAGACATGGAGAGGCTGCCTCGATGGAGAGCTCTCTAGAGCCGAGGCCGGAGAGACTTTGTCCATATCCTTCCTTCTGCTTCTTCTCTCCAATCGCCCGAGTTTGGTCTCTGACGCGCTCCTGCATAGTGCTCTCCGATTCCACAACGTCCAAGCCACAGCAATCGTCCTCGCCTACGCCACCTCCAGCGACATATTCTTCAACACCCGCCATCAAGCGTGTGAGCTCGCATCAGAATGCCCGGACGATAATGACCGACTTATTCTATTCAAGCTCCTCTCTGATTCCGACCTTGTTGAAGGTAGCCCGTCTCTCCGGGAAGAGCTGGTCAAAGATACGAGAACACGTCACATCCCACTTGTCAAGCTTCTCGTACAGGCGGGCGTTGGAGTAGATGCAGCCTTGAAATGGGCTATCTCTTGTGTTGATATTGAGTTAATTGAGATTCTTGAATCCGGAAAGCAGTTTTCTTCGCCTACGGGAAGTCTTGTTGGAAGGGTCTCAGAACGGTCGGGATAATGGCAGATAGAATTCTTTTTCATGAGTACCTACCTATATAGTGAAACTAGCGATGGGCACACCGAGCTCGGCCAATGCTTTGGCAGGTCCGATGTCTATCCAATTATCAATTTCGTTTTGCGTCGCAACGGCGACAACTCCCATCATCCCAAGCGCATTCGCTCCAGCCTCTTTATTGACCGCTGCTCGACGCCTTGGAAGTACGACCATCCATTTCTTCGTGACCAGCATATTGTGCGCGATCGCAGCTCCACGTGGAAGTTTCTTCGCGTTCTCGGACAGCCCTGCTTCAAGTTCTGTCGCTTTTCGCAAGAGGTCATGATAGATATCCAATAACCCTTCTGGCGATATATCCGAAAAGTGAAACCGATGGTAGAACCACTGAAAGGGCACATCGGGCTCTTTCCCATGTTCATCATCCAAGAAGGCGGCGAAGCTATCTTTTGGTTTGGGTATCAACTGCATATGCTTATGCAACCGACTACACCCTCCATCTTGTCCATAATTGTAAAAAGCAACATATTCACTACACTGACTGCATAGGACACCATGCAAGGCTTGCCAGTCTTCTCGATCGAGTGCCTGGTACTGTCTTTTGTGTCCGTCCTGAGCCAAGAGCATGAGATGCGGCCTCGCGTAACAGAATTTGTTGGCGGCGAGAAAGTGAGTATCTCCGATACGGCATATTTCATAGTCCGCAGTATCTATGTCGCTCCCATCCCGCTTCTCCGCGAATACGTTAACGTCGCGTTCGGGATGGGTGACATTTGTCTGAAAGGTCGGTTTCTTTGAAAGAGCAGACGTGAGAATGAATTGGAACTGGGCTTTTCTCAGTGTCAATGTTCGAGCTACAGTTGGAGTTCATACCTTCAAGCCATCGTCAATATGTTCAATAATATGCTGGTGGCCATCATAGAAGACCAGACCATTTTCAATCAGTGAATCGAACTTTTGCAGAACTGTCGACTCGATCATCGTGTCGTCCGTTGGGTGGCGGGTGGGTTAGAACGCGCTGGGCGGGGCGTCATAGTCGCTTGAGGACCCCGGTCCCAGGATTCCCCGATTTCAAGACACGGGTGAGACCAACTCGAGTAACGCCACTGCCACGCAACTTGGTAGTCTTATTGCGATCTTCATTTCAGACCTTCAAAAGGTCGGAATCGCGTCACTTCTCGTCGCTGACACCAAGTTCACACGACGCGTTATTGTGAAACATTATATCTTGTAGCAAGACATATTAACCCCTGTACTTCAGCTATGACGTAGTTTTGAATAAAGTACACCAAGTCTCAGTACAAACTGTCATAGAATATTTGTACTATTCAGTCTCTTGAGCCGGTCCTCAAATGCTGATTGAACAATGGTACACTTCTTTCTTTCTGTCAGTGTCTATCCTTAAGACGCGTCTATAAAATTGAAACCTTGCTCCGGTTCGACTATATAAACGCGACTCTTGCCCGAATACCTCCCATCATGTTTTCCTCTTCACATCTACGTCTCTCACAATCGAGTCTACTCAACTGCCAGAGCAATAAAGAGCATCTACTACGTTTTCATCCTACACACAACCAATATGCCAAAGAAACATTGTTACTGCGCTATCTGCGGCGTACCATGCGGTCAAGTGACCGATGAGATCTCGGATGAAGAATACTCCTATTCTCCTTCCATTCTCAAACTTGATGACATCTACTGGATGTCCGATGTCAAGCTTCTGACTGTGAACCGAAAGACTGGAAGGTAAGCAAAATTCTTCCATATGGTATGGATGTGGATGTTAACTTGATGAGGACCGTCACTTGCAATGAACACGAGCACGAGGGAGGCCGGAACTTTGGCCATTGGAGCGAATCACGTGTCCTGACGCACCCTGATAACTTTGGAAGAGGCGCTATTCAAGTGTGCGTATCGTTATGTCAGTCACTGGACAAATCACTAACTGGAGTAGGTATCGAATTACAAAGGATAGACCACCCGTCATTCCTCTGCATCTCTCCTGTCTAAAGCTTCTTCAAAAGGCATCAAAAGACAAAATCAAACTCAACCTTCTCCATGAAGCACTCTCAAGGCGATGTGTAAAGATATATGGCAAGGATCCCCTTGCTCTGAACTACAACTACGGTCAGGCCAAGAGGTTCCAAGCAGCCGGGAACTGGCGCGCGGAGAAATTCTCAGAGTCCATTGTCATAGATCCCACCGAGGTCGATGGGACCATAGTCAACGGGATGCTAGATGAGGCTACCAGAGATCCGTCTACTGAACCATCACCAGAAGACGAATATTGGAAGAGCAATCTGTACGGCAACCATGGGTGGTTCACCATGTTCCTCCCCTGTGAAACACAGCTCAAGAAGCGTTCTATCAACTGGCGCACTCTGCACATTCTTATTCAGGATCTTGGCAACGGCAAAGGTCGACATGGTTCTACCAAAACTCAGCTCCAGTTTCGCAACAGAGCGCGTGTTTGGAGAGTTTGCTCTTCGATCTTGAAAGATTACAAAATTTCTTCCGACGAAGACAAATTGAAGCCGAAGTATTTGAGTAAGCGGCAGATGAAGAAAGAGATGTTGAGACGTCGGGATGAGATGAGGGCGATGGAGAGACAGAGTGAGATCAATCTCATGGAGAGCTTGAGTCAGTTGCATCCTTTCGAAAGCCAGGACGGGGTCAATCTGATGGAGAGTCAGGTTTGGTTGAGTCCAATGGAAAAGGAGCGACTGATCAGTTCTTCCACGGTCCAGAGCAAAATCAGTCAGTTTTTCATTCGACCTCACTAGGCCTGGGGCTTCATCGGAGAATAAAGGACTGCAAATGTTTATCTATCGCTCATTTAACCCTTTCGTTTGTATTCCATAAATCTTTCCTATTCTTTCATGGCCTGATTTCCGTTTCTTCGAACAAAAAGAAGAAAGAGAGAGGGAAAAAGAAACAGAGTATCGACTTCTGCGCTCCTTGTGTCGACATCGACAAACGGCTACGCCGGGACTTGAACCCAGAATCTTCTGATCCACTCTCAGACGCCCTTCCATTAGGCCACGCAACCTCGTATTTACGATAGCAAGGATATGGTTCCAATGAGCAATTACATCCTACGCTGTTCTTAGATTAGTCTCAAAAACACCTAGGAAGAGACTAGCAGCGTAGATCATATTGTCTAGCTACTGGATCCTGTGGTCTAGATAATAGGGAATGTCACTTCAACCTGAAATCCTGAGGAACGCTGGGATTCGAAAAGCGTCCTTTACGGGAAAACTATTTCGACAAGCTGTAGGTAAGAAATGTAAATCAAAGTTGCTGTTGGTATTTTTGCAAATTATACGTGACATTACGGCTGATACAAATGACTTGGCTGGGAGGATGTAGGTGCATAGGTAACTAATATTTATATAATAGATCAAGGACGTGTGGTGTAAAGACTGAATCCTTATTTCTTTTCTTCTTCTAGTGTAATAATATTTAATCCCTCCTAGTAAAGTTCAATGCAGAGATACCCTGTATTAACAGTTATTTACTTACATCTGTAGGTCCTTGCATGCTAATAGCTCGGCTGTTTTAAGCTGAAAACAAGAATGTCCTTTTTTAATAACTAATATCGTAGAACTTGTAATCTAACAAGATATATAATGATCTGGTACTATGCTAGTTGCGTACTAATGGGTACGCCACGTGGGTCAACTCGAAGATCAGACTTCTACTGTTCACAAGTTGTATGACTAACACAACCGAGTGGGATGAACGGGATGCATGCGTTTTTTCGTGCCGTAGTTTCTACGGTTTCTCTGACCCGTTCTAATACATCACAACGACACGATTCGGATCAGAAACAATGGCGACTACAAATCTTCGAGTCGAAACTCGCATTAGCCATGGCATTGCTCAAGATATGGTATCATCTTTGATTATAGGTAGTCAAGCAGCTGTACTCATTGATGTTCCCTTGACTATTCCTCAAGCAAAAGAACTTGTCCCGTGGATTCGCTCGCATACCAGTTTGCCATTAGTTGCGGTCTTTGCCACGCATTTCCATCCAGATCATTATCTTGCTGCTCACATCATCTTGGAGAGCTTTCCTCAAGCCAACTTGTATGCTACCGAGAAGACAGTAGCTTTGGTAAAGGACATCATCGAGGGCAAAGTGAGTGATTACCCAAATCAGATAATTAACTAACTAACTTCGAAATAGACTATGTTCTGGAAGTCGGCGTTGGGTGATGAGAACATCGCCACCTCGCCAATAATCCCTCAAACCTTTCCATCGACCTTCTTTTTGCTCCCAGGGGACGACGAAATTATTCATCTACTTGGGCCTGTCAACGGGGACAGCCCTGAGCAGACTATGTTCTGGATCCCCTCTATCAAAACGTTGATTGCCGGGGATGTTGTATACGGTCATGGAATGCACATGTGGCTCGCCGACCTTGATGATCCGTCAATGACAAAAGCATGGCTTGACTCTTTACGGTTAATCGACTCTCTTGGAGCAGAGAGGATTATCCCGGGACATGCGCTCAGTGACCAACAAGACTTCAATGGAACTAAAGACACCGACCACACACGAGCATATGTTAGCTTTTTCCAAAAGGAGATCGAGTCGAAACCGAGGGATACCTTTACGCCAGAAGAAATCATTGCAAAGTTTGACGATGCGTTTCCCGAGTTGGCAAAAGCAGAAGAGGGCTCGACCTCGCAGCTCTTACTCCAGATCAACGCTCAGCATTTTGGCAAGGGGGGTCAACGACAAAAGCACGATGTTGACTTGGTTTCACTCCAAAAGTCTTACAGCTCGACCTGGGATTTCAGCAAGAACTGAGTCACGGTGACATAATTTAACAGATTACCTAGCTTGCATAGTATCTACATCAAACATTTTTATAAAGTCACAAACCAAGAAGCGGTCAATTCCGATAGAAGATAGCATGGATACCCTTCTGAGCGCTTCTGTTACGTGATAAATGGAGATTTATTTCCGCTGCAATTTTCTTGCCATAATTGTCCTCCGCTATTGTCCTTCCCGCCTTACATCAGCCAAATTGACCTGGGTGAGACAATCACGACATCGTCCCCACAGATTGCCAATCGATGGTGCAACCAGCAAGTCCAATGCACTCAACCTAGATGATGGAATTTTCATCATTATTCCCTGTATCTCCTCGGAGATTAAGTAAACTTGGTTCGGGCAATTGCCTCATATTAACCTAGATAGGCAATTTTCACATTGCCATCTATCGCGATGTGCCACTCCATGATCCAGGCTACTACGTAAGGCGTATAAGGGGTCTTGCTTGGCCTATTGACCCCATTTATCGCAATACAACCCTTTCCAGGGTATTATGATGATTAGCAGTTATTTAAATATTTTGTGGTGACCCGGTATTGCAGTGTTCAGTACATACTGTCAAATTCCATCATCACTACAGAGTGAACAGGCTGCTCGACAATGCCACCTCAATCAAAGCCTCATTCCGACAATGGCAGCATTAAAGCGGAAGGCAAGGTAGACAACAATGGATCCACCAACGATTCTGTGCCTCCTACAGCGCCAGCATTGGCAGCACAGCAGGGCCAACGAATGGAATCAGCAATGGGCGACGCCATTCTTCGATTTCTGCGGATCAGGAAACCCCGAAAAGACGATGTCTACGACCTCGATGCGGTACGATACTCATATAACCATGGTATGCCAAGGTCCTAACTTGAACTAGATCGCTACGCAGCCGAGTATCTGGGACTCTCCAGACCTCGAGCGGTACAAGGAACTCTACATCCACCCGCAGTGGGAGAATTGGTCAGCTTTTGATCCCAACTTTCGCTGGACTTGGCGTGAAGAGAATGAAGTACGACGTAAAGTTGACTGGAAGATCATGGTAAGTAACGTCTGAGACTAGTCACGGGGTGAGACTGACGTTGGTAGATCTGGGTTTGTGTCATGTTTGCGGCCTTGAACATCGACAGGAACAACATTCAGAACGCTGTATCAGATAACATGCTTGATGATCTGGGTATCACGCAAGGTGACTATGTGAGTTGCTCTATAGCACAAACCCACCTCAATGGTACTGGGAGAAGTACTTATCTACTGCAGAACATTGGACAAACTATCTCTCGCGTCGGCTTTCTCGTGGCCGAGTTACCTTCCCAGCTGATCTCCAAACGGTAAGTCACATAACTACCACGAATCCCTCCGCTGAGCTCACGCTTTACCAGCATTGGCCCCGATATGTGGATCCCAATCCAGCTTTGCCTCTTCAGTTTCATCTCAGCTATGCAATTCTTTTTAAAGGGCCGTGCATCTTTTCTTGCCACTCGATACTTGATGTAAGCTTCTCTCAAGTCGTGGCGGCTAGCCTTGCTAACTTCTCAGTGCGACGTTTCAAGGTGGTTTTATTCCGTAGGTCACGTCTTTGCATGAAGGTTATATCGCATGTCTGACAAGCCGCAGCGACACGATTCTCTACTTGAGTTACTGGTACACTGGCACAAGAGTATGTTGGTTCGGACCAAAGCTTACTCGAAACACCACTGACCATTTTAGCTTCCAATCCGACTAGCCTGGTTCTGGATGTCATCTCAACTTGGTATGTGATGAGGCTATTGTTGAATACGGATACTTACAAGAATGATAGTGGACATAGCTGTTGGTTTCGCCGCCGTCGGTCTGGTGTCTATGCGAGGTCTTCTCGGATATGAAGGTTGGAGATGGCTCTTCCTCATTGAGGGCGCCTTCACGTGTAAGTACTCGACTTATCCTTCGAGCCCACGTTTTCTAACAACACCTTAGTCCTGATCGGAATTGCATCCTTCTTTCTGATGCCTCAGTCACCTGCCAGGACCGAGAGCTTTTGGTGTCCCAAGGGTTACTTCAACAAGAAGGAACAAAAGATCATTGTCAACTCTGGTAAGCCAATTGACCGCCATGAGCAACATCCCGATCTAATCCGCTCCAGTTATTCGAGATGACCCTCAAAAAGGAGGCATGTATAACAGACAAGGTCTATCTATCCGACAAATCTGGGAATGCACCAAAGACTACGACATGTGGCCCCTGTACGCTCTCGGCTTGCTCTTTGGACTGCCCAAGTACCCTGTCAACCAATACCTTACACTATCCTTCCGTGGTCTCGGCTTCAACGTCATCGAATCCAACCTGTTATCAATCCCGTACATTGTTGGATCCTGTATCACAATGCTGGCCATTACAGCCTTCAGTGAGCTTATAAATAACCGAAGCTTTGTGTCTATGGCAGAGGATGCATGGTTACTTCCGTGCTTCGTGGCACTGATAGCCCTACCAGATCCGATTGGGCCTTGGGCTTACTTTGCAATCTCGACTGTTCTACTGTCATTCCCTTAGTAAGTGGCTTTACAGGTGAAGGCTGGCTATTCTAATAATATCTAGTACGCACCCGATTCAAGTCGCTTGGACCAGTAGGAATGCTGGGTCAGTACAAAACAGGACGGTATCCGCATCGTAAGATATCCCTTCATCGTACTCACCAACGCTGCTAACGACCTGTAGTCTTTATAACATGTGGGTTCAAGTCAGTGGAATGATTGGGGCCAATAGTGAGATTCCAAGACTACCTTGAGAAATTATTCACTGACAATCTATAGTTTACCAGCCTGATGATTCTCCCCGATACTTTAAAGCAAACAAGGGCCTACTTGTCATTTGTATCTGGATGTGTGTAAGTATTATCCACCTCCATTATCCCATACCGTGCAGCAAGAAATCTCACATTTTATTAGCTTATCCAATACCCAGGCACATTTTTCTACTACAGGTGGCGGAACAACCAAAAGGCTAAGAAATGGGATGCAATGACGCCGGATGAACAGCACCATTACAGGACAACTACCTCTGATAAAGGCAACAAGCGGTATGTGTCTGTTCTCTAGTAACATGATCAATCAACTGACTTTTGAAACCAGACTCGACTTTCGCTTTGCTACCTAAGTATAGTTGTGTTGGCTGGACGAAAATGGCCTTAAATGAATGAGGAGGTTGTAGCTCAAACACTGGCAGCTAAGTTCAAAGATGTCGTGACTTGGCCAGAATTTAATGAGTCTGCGCTGGGAAAGATCTCGTTAGAATCTTCTTCTATGATCACACTCTATTGCTGTGGATCTTATCGGTCATCTCAGTCTCGCGATTAATGAAAAGAGTGATTAAAAATATTGTTTGAGTAGCTTGTGGCTGTCCTTAGTCCAAGCTGACTGCTTAGTTATCTCAATCGTCACTTAACCATGCTGTGCTCCTCAACTCGAGGTATTCCCACGCCCTTCCATGAGGTCACGCTTTGGTGAGCAACTAAATCCTTCGGTTACTGTTGTTGGATTAGTCCCAAAGGTTCCTGATAAGGGATCAATGGCACTGATCACACTGTCTGACCACCAGATCCTTTGGTCTGTGTGGTTAGAAATAGGGCTACGATGGTGAAGTTTTGAATTCTGATAGGGTGGTCGAGTCTTTGCTTACGGGGTGTAAGCACGGCACATCACTTGGGTGAGGAGGTATAAGATGACAGACATTGCTCCCAATAATCCATTGTCGACAAAACATTCTGGCTACTGAGATTTGACGTATCCTTTCATCATGACTTCAACTCAGGGCCAAGTTCGCATTGCTATGCGCAATGACTTCTATAATGATCACTGCGAAATTCAGAATGCGGCCATGAAAGCGGGACTTGACTTGATCCCCGATCTTTCAGGACGCAAGTAAAAAAGATACATCTAAATTCTCGTCCCCAAGACAATGCTGAATCGTACTAGGAGATAATCTGGTCGTCGTTGACTATGGATGTGCTCAGGGAGCCAACTCGTGAGTCCAACCTTCTTTAAACCGCTCTAGTGGTAACACTCCGCAAGTGTTGAGCCTATGAAGAAAGCCATTTCCACTCTTCCAGATGGCGCAACGGTTTCTCTCATCTTTGAAGACACACCTTTCAACGATTTTGGTAGTCTAGCAAAGACAGTCTCAGTTCACTTCACCAACACCAACGACAAGGTCTTCATCGCACCTAGCCTTGTACCTGTCGGCTTTTACCAACAAGTCGTCCCAGCAAACTCTGTCGACCTTGGCTTGTCTTGGTCATCCTTTAACTATCTTGAAAACACCCCAACTATCGCTCTCGACGCGACGGCCTCTCCAACAGACTATGCCATCGCTCGCCACAAAGCTCTCGCAAGAGCTGCTCACACAGATTTGATCAAGGTCCTCAAACTCAGAGCCAAAGAAATTCGCGAGGGTGGGTATCTTATCGCTGCTATCGGCGGCCAAAAGCCTGAGGGGGAGACAAGACCTTCGAGCCCAGGCGGTCATATCATCCAAGCTGTCACCATGCGTATGGTCGGAGAGGGCAAGCTCTCACTTCCTGAGCTGATGCAAATGGCCTTGTTCCCAAGCCACGAACGCACACCCGATGAGATTCGCGCTGCACTGAACGACGAAACGGTGGCATCGCTATGGGAAGTCGAAGTTCTCGAATCCAAGTTGATCGTCCAGCCAGCCTGGGAAATCTACCACAATGCAGCTCAGACAGAGAAAGAAGAGGCTTTCAGGAAGTATGCTACTGTTGTGATCGAGAATTTGGTTGCTGCAGCGGGATGGTTCTGGATTGATATACTGAAGAGATCACGAGGCGAAGGATGGGACAGCGCGGATGCTTGGCTTAGAGAGTTTACTAATATGGGCGTTGAGGAGATGGTGACGAAGCATCCGGACTTGAAAGCTGAGATTTGGTGGAATTATAGTAAGCTGAGGAGAACTTGCAGCAAGGCAGATTGATGTGATGTCGACGTTCTATGGAACATCATAGTTGCAGCAGAATACTGATCATAATTTGGATTCACACAACTCATCGTATTTCTATCCTATGATAGATATGTGCCAAATTGTACTTCTAGGAAGTTTAAGTCGTTTCCAGAAAAGAAAGGCATTCTCACTAGTGAAAAGGGTACTAGGGCCGCCCTGCTGACTCCAAAGCAATGACAAACTTGTACTCTGGCTGAACTAAACCTCTTTATCAGATCTAGTTGCTCCCTAGACAATCCGTGCTGCTTCCTCCCCTTCCTCCCTTCTCGAGAAGATAATTCCTGCCGACTTCATTGCCCTCCTTTCTCGCGATATCTAGTGGCGTTTCACCTTGATGGTTGCGAGCGTCGATGTTAGCGCCATGTCTCAGCCAGATTCCTAGTCTCTCTGCGGCAGTCCCCTGGTGGTGATGGGCCTCAGAACCAGTCCCTAAAGCCAAAGATAAATTATCATCAATAGTCTCCGGTATAGACTTTCGTGACGCAAGGTGCAACGGTGTGTTGCCACGCTTGTCGCGGGCGTTCACATTAATCCCTAAAGTCTGCAACAACTGATCGTCATCAGATTTCAGCCCTTGAAACCACTGGCCAAGGCAGTGGAGGTATGTCTGGCCGTCATAGTTGGTGGCGTTGACATCTAGTCCAGCGTCGAGAAGGAGTTTGACTACTTGAAGAGGAGGCCTATTTTTGGCTAGAACGGTGTGGAGGCAATTATTGCCTCCATGGTTCCGAGCGTTAACCTCCGCCCCAATATTGCACAGAAGTTTAGTCATCTCAATCCATCCAAGTTGGACAGCCCAGAAAAGACAGGTTTCCCCGTCATGTCTTCGTGTGTTGACACTCAGCCCATGTTCTATGAGGAAGTACACTAATACAGCATCATAGTGCAATATGGCATACCAATAGCATGTCTCCCCGAGATAATTGCGGGCATTAATGTCTGCTCGTCTTTTAAGGAGTTCTTCGAGCATTGCCTTGGATCTTACGCAGTGAACTGGTCGCCTGCCCGAATTGTCTGCAATTTCGACATCGGCCCCATGGTCCAGGAGGACTTGCGCCATCTCACTGTGACAATGATTCAAGGCGAAATTGAGTATCGGTTCTCCATTAGGAATGATGTAGTCAGGGTCAATGCCCTGATCGAGAAGCAATTTAACAACTTCTGCACTGCCACTTTCTACAGCTAAGGAGATGACAGAAGCCTTCTTTCTGGAAGCTCGAATGTCTTCGCCGATGTCAACCAGCCATTTTGCTACCTCAATGCTCCCTCCTTTTGCCGCATACATCAACAAAGTCCATCCACTTACCGGATCAGTGGAGGCACCCCTTTGAAGAAGGAGCTTGGCAATACCAAGATAGCCATGCTCACAAGCCCAGGAGATCGGAGTATGTTTATTACCACCAGAGCCGATATTAGGTGTTAACTGGTATGTGATATCAAGCCCCTCGTGAATTGGAGAGGATAGGCCTAGAAGGCTGAGAACACTTTCCCGATGCCCTTTGGCCATGGCGACCGTCAATGGATGTCCGTATCTCTCCTCATTGATGCGAGAACCGATGTAAAGCTCACCCTTCCGTCTCGTCTTGATAAGCGAAGAGTGTCCCCCGTCCGCAAGAACGTACAGAAGGTCTGCGTTCCATTTGAATTTGCGAATGTCATGCTTCTCAAATCTGTTGACAATGCCAACCCAATCGCGGGTTGGGAATTCGCGCAAGAACTCGTCTTGACAGTAAGTGCCCGCCGCAGAATCTGCATGACTTAGAACTTGTCGGCTAGCATATTCCAGAAATGGGTACTTTGTATTTTTCATCTTAATTGAGGGGACCTTGTTCATAGCCACAACAAACTGAAAATAAAAACTGCAGTAGTTTTTCAGTTTATCATGGCCAAGGTCTTCCCAGTCTGCTTTGAGTTCCGGCCATATCTCAGTAAGGCCCCTATCTTTGATGAGAAAGTCACGCACAGACTCGTGCATGAATTGGACAGTCGGTGCCTTTCCCTTGGTGATCTCAGCTAGGCCTTTGGAAGAGCTGATGACACTTTTCTCAAAGCAGTCGTTCGCATCTATCGCATCAACTTCCGGCATGTCAGAATCAGTTACTCCCTCCAAGTAGAGTCCCGACCACAGAGCATGGTAGTATTCGTCCGGTTTCAGTGGCCGCTTGCTAAGCAGGATCCACATAAGGCAAAGCTGGAGCTCGGCCTCATTGGAGGCATCCCTTCTTAGCATCTCTCTGAATAGATCGCCCAAGCCATTGGGTATTTGTTCAAGTCTTTTTCGGAGGTTAAGACGTCCACGCCGATTTTCATCGTTCAATCTATCAACGACCAGAACGACCCACAGAAATACACCTGATGCTTTGACCAGCATTTGATCCTTTAATTCTGCAAGGAGGGCCGGGTCTTTGATCCGAAGGTTGAAGTTGATGTAGCTCTCCAGATCACTAGCATGCCCCTCTTGGCGCTCAACAGTGAGTGGTATACCCCGCTTGATATCGATATAAGGATAATGACGGCTCGAGAAACAGATTTGAAGACGAACTCTGCTTTCAGTACATGTTTCTGCGACATCTTCAAAGAAGCTAACTAGGTCCATAACTTGCTGCTCATCACATTCGTCAAGCGCGTCAATAAAGCATGTGAATGACCTTTGGCCCAGCTTCAAGACCGCACTTCGGAGCAGATCCTTGAGGCAGTTCAGCGAAGGACATGTAGTTTGATTTTGAGGAATAAGATCGGAGTCGTCCAGGACGCATTGAAGGTCGGGAAAACCCGTGAAGAGTTGCAGGAGTAGAGATCGATACATGCCAGATACGGTCCTCTCTAGCGTGTCGCCTCTGGCGTTGAAGAAGAAGGATGCTGTGACGATTTCGTTCTTCTTATCAGACTTCTTGGTATCGAGATAGATGAACTTCATGATAGTTGACTTGCCTGCTCCGGGCTTGCCACGTATCCAAAGGAAACCGTGATGTTCGGGTGTCTTATCCGGGTCTTTCCATGCGAGGTAAGCTTCATGCTTTAGGAACCACCGACATGTTTTCGATTGGGCGGCTTTAATTGTGGTCTTGCGAGCGTCGATTGATTCGAAGTTCAAGGACTCAAGTAACTGTTCATGGCTTGTTGTTAAAGCAGAGTGCTCTTTTCTCACTATTATAGCAGTTAAGTTCCGATTTTAAAAATAAGGATCAATCAAGGAATAATTACTAGTGTTCGGGATGTGACCAGGCTCGATATCTCGCCTATGTTCTCCTCGTACTCCCAAAAGCTCATAAGCGTAAGCGGCTGCTGTTGCTGCTGCATATCGCTGCCATTCTTTGGCCTTATGAGAGTCCGAATAGTCGCAAATGCCACGAATAGGTAGACAAGGCTCGATACTCATTATACCAGCAGCTTCCATTTCAAAGCATATGATATCAAGTTCAGTAGCAATCTTGTTTCGGCTGGCAGCATCCTTAATCACCTGGTTCCCTGAGGCAATGCCTCCATAATGAATGACAGGGTCGCGAGAGTTCCTGTTCTTTCTTTTCTCCAGTCGCGTCTTGTCACACTCGTCGCAACTGGATACATTGCTAGGGTGGCTGTAGGAGGATTGGAAAAGGCGGTCTGGTTCGTTTGGTAGTCCGAATGCTGGATATCTTTGCATCTTGTCGTTCATAATCATGGGCACCCGGCTGCCCTCCAGCTCATGTCTCGAGCGCAAATTTGAGATAACGGTCCGAATAGAGGCGCTAGGTATCCTTGGAATGGCGGTACGTTGGAGCTCTCCATCGACTGTCTTGCCCAAGTCAGACTGCATTACTCTTGTGCCGACAACTATATCGCCGAGTCGTATGTCAGCCTTGGTAGGGACCCCTCCGCCAATTCCTACCATGAGGCAGATGTCGATCCGAGGAAAGGTTCTTTTCAGGTTGCTCATAACAATTGCAGCATTGTTGGTGCCATATTCCGCAGTCGGCAGACAGGCTATAACAACATTCTGCCTTTGGATAGTCCCGAGGACGTATGAGTTGCCATCGTCGACTCGGGGCGAAGCTTGATCCTGGTCGTTTTGGAGTGGGTGATCTCTTACGAGTGCCTCATTGCTCGAATCCTCTCTTAGCAGTGGGTCGTTCCTTAACCCCATCCTGAGGTTGTTACTGAGGTCGGATCTGTGTTCCTCGTCAAGCATTGCGCGCGCTGCCGCCATTTCAATAGGTAACGCGCATATCCACGCGACGGTGTAGCGGTCATATGAGATGAGCCCTGAGCAGGGCCGTTTGTTGTGGTGCGATACTGTAAATTCATCGCTCTCATGTGCGCGTCGTCGAGACATGTTGATGCGCTTTGTTGATGTCAGTCCGAGTCGACGCTAGTAGTGGGAACGATGTTGAGAGGACAGGTAAGATGGGTTTGAGGAGAGAATTGAGAATCAGGCTGTGCACTGCACCATTATGCCTGCAGGTCTGCCTCGCCAAGGCCGTTGGTAGCTTCCAACCAATCATACTTGGAAATGCTCATGCAGGCAGGCCAACATCCTAGGCGCGAAAAGCGACAAAATAATTCAGGCACATCCAACTCAGGTGCTAAGTAAAGCGTGCTCTTAATTCTGGTAGCTAATTATATACTTGAATCTTATCCAACACCGATTTCCCAATCTTTGACATAATCCGTTCAGAATCTATCACAGAATCAAAACGGGGTGACATCCTCACTTGTCGTGAGTTGATCTCGTCTTCGTCGACGGTATGGTTTCCACGCCCTTACTCATCGCACTTATAAGTCATGAAAGCAGCCCTAAATTCAAGTCAGTATCAAAGTCAAAAATCGGGCAAAATGAAGGTGACTTACTCAAACATCCAGAACCCATCGTTTCCATCAGATCCCGAGGTGCACCCGTTGATGCCAAGGTTGAGCAAATCTCGGCATTTACCACCAGTAAGACCACGACCAGCTCCCGGCGTAGTGGTCTTGACCATAAAGGTGAAACTTCCCTTTCCAGAGGGCGCATTGACACATGTTTTTCTCGTCTCGTACCTATCGTACAAACCACCACCGCCACCGCTGTAGCACCATTCGTTTGCGGCAGCAAGGGCGTCAGCCTTGTCAGCACCCCAAGGGTGGACAATGCTGCTTTGGTAGCACCTCACAGTCTTGGGAGGAGTGTACCCGACGGTGTGGGTGCAGACGTAGGCGTCTGCCCACATGTATTCGCATTGGTCGCCGACAGTGGGGTTCCATTTCTTGAACTGCTCAAAGCTGATGCCGAATTCGTTGGTGATTGCGAGACACACCTCATTCTTTTGGACGAGGTAGAAGCGGTCACAGTCCTTCACCATGCCGGGCTGGATGGGAAGGGGGGTTGTGATGCCATTGTCACCGGTTGTGGATTCAATGGCTGTGGCTTTGAGAAGGACCTTGCTTGGCTCCTTGGCTGTGGCGTCGGCTGGGGCAGCGAGGGACAAGCCAGCGTTGGCGAGGAAGAGGGAGGTGATGGCAGAGAACTTCATTGTGATGTTTGAAACGATAGACTGTATTGTTGTGAATGTTTGTGAGCTGATGAGAAAAGACAATTGTTCATGGAGAATTGGGGGCCTTTTATATCCATCAAAACTCCATCAGGTCACCATCGTGAAGTCTTAGCCTTGCAAGGCAAATTAGGCCACCACCACTGTGCCTCTCAAAAAGTCCTCAGCCGAATTGACTTCCTTCCAATAACGAAGATCACCGACGTAGCATGCTGTGTGGGTAGTCGGATGATAGTACCGGTGATTACCTAGTTGAGATGTTGCCGTGAAGGTTAAAGGCTAGACTATCCGGAGAAGAGTCATTCCAGTGAGCTGTTTCCTCTTTAGCGTGTGCTAAGATCTCACTCGCTTGTGCAAGGTCCACTGTTGGCCTCAGCCACCCGTTGTAGGGCTACAGGGGAAAATCAGGGACCTGTCGGGACATCGGAGGCTACTATCAGTATGTAAGTTTTTGGGTAGCAGTTTCGACTTTCCAATCGATATAGAAATATTGAACAGCAAAACTCAGCTTTGGCTAATGTTTTCGTGTTTGTCTCATCGCTTGTCTCCCAAGCTGAGGAGCAAATTCTTCCACGGTCCTCAGCCCCAGGCAAACGATCCACAGTCCCTGCACCTAAGGAAAATTACTACCTTGGCATGCGGCGTAGTCCACTCACAACGTGGCAGTCTGTCCAAAAGGTGCCGTCGCTTCCTTCATTTCTTAGCCTATACGAAGTTTTCCGGAGAAAGTCACTCATGGTCTAGAGCGCACCGCTGGCTGGCCTCGCTCTAGACTATAATAACCTTAACTAAGTAGGTCAGCATTGCGAAGAATGTGACGATGATTTAGTGCCTGCTACGTAAGAGTAACGTTACGAGATAAATAATTGAGGCTGTGCTATCAAATGACAACGTGGGTTCAGTCCAGTCCTTAGTATCGTCGCTTCATACACATCAGGACTTTGGAAAATGATGACATTAAGGAAACTGGCGAGCTCGGTGACATTTTGTAGGTGGGGTCTTACAATCTTCGCAACCCTTTACCCATTCAATATCAAATTATCTCGAAAGAATAATATTTATATCATAATTTATACTACCTATCCGGCAAAAGTCCAAGCACTCTATAACAAGCCACTCTCGTGACAACTCTACATATTGTATTTCTTTCTTAACCATCGAGGACCCAAGGCGGCGATTAATTCTCTGCGGCATGGCTCCTATCAGAAAATTAGCAAAGAATCGTTTCAGAAAATCCCCGTTCAACATACCAGTTCTTCCTCTTTTTCTAGTTCGATGCTCAGTACCTGAACCGCAACAGCCACAAAGTCAACACCCTTCTCATTCCTCTCATCTGATTCGAGAAAGAATTTCAGCGCTGAACCGGTTCCATTCGTACAAGGCAAATCCACTTCCACAGGGCAACCCATCCGGTTGGATCCCCAGAAAGGACTCGTTTTGCCGTTGTCAGCTACATATTGAAGCCCTGTCAAAGCTCCTTTGTCACCAATCCAAAGGCGCAGAGTCTTCAGACGTGAGCGGCCAACTTCCCATGTCTCGGTGGTATAATGCGGTCCCTTCTCTAATTCCCCATCTTCAGCACCGCCGTAAGCGCAGTGACACCAAGGATGTCCGTTGACTCCTGAGTTGTCATTCGACTGCGAGATAAAGTCAGGACCAAAGCTTGATAATGATCTATCGACGAAGCTATATGTGATTGATACTATTGGGAGGGTTGAGTTTGGCGTACTGTGGCACGTGTTGACTTTCACGGATCGAAGGGGTTTGCTGCGGTCTAACCAAACAACTCTAGTCTGGCTGGGACGTGTGACTTCCTTTTGGCTGGTCGTGATGATGCCATAGATAGAATCGATTTCTTGGGCAGAACGCTCAGGAGGAGGATCCCTGGGACACCAACGATAACCATGAGAATCATTCTCGGTAAGGTCAGAAGCGTGCAGCCTCGGCTCCCCTGTAAAAACACCAAAAGACATCAAAGTCGCTTGCGGAGTGCCGCGCTCTGCCCAGGCCCCATAAAAGCCCAGGATATCCTTGTGGTTAAGCTCAGTAATAAGCGGCTCCGCATCTGGTCCGTCCTTCCCAATGATCATCTGCCGTCCCTTACTTGTAACAAGCCGTATGCCCTCAACTCGCTTGGTCCCAGTAACATAGCATTGGGTTAAGATCTCATCCCCTTTGAAATGGAAGGTTTGCATCGCCTTTGCATTACCACCGATCAGTCGATTTGGGACCGTTGGGGAACGGAGGTATTCAACTTCAAAAGCACCGAGCTGTGCGTCAATACCAATCGAGGACACGAAATTGTCTTTGCGCCTGTCATATCCGAATAGCGCGAATTCTGTTATCAAGTAAGGGTCTGCTGGACGACGATAGCAGGGTGATAGTTGAACATTGGCGCGTGGTACAGCTCCTTCCCAGAGGAAGTTCCCTGCTTCAGGGTCTGTAACGTGCATTTCATGTTCTTCACTTCCCTTGGAAATCAGGCGACGAGCGTATGTATCAAGGGGCGTCCTTTCATAATACTCCTGAAATATCCCAACCTTGTGCAAAGGCTTGTCAGGATTCCATACACCAGCAAGACCAACAATGAAGTGGCTATCCTGAGGCATGAATACTCTCTTTTCCCCCCAAATATCCCCCCACCCCACTCTCTTCGTGTCGAAGAAATCGAACTCGATGCCCACCACGCGACGCTTTAGTAGTCCATTCTCATACTCTGGAGTTTCGCGGGTTGTGAAAGTCATACCAACAAGGTAATTCTTTTACGGGATAAGCAGTACGTAATAAGTAAATTAAAATAAACTTATTATTATTTAATTAAATATTAATAGTTAAGTAATAAATAACATAAAGACTTAGTAAGATTAAATTAGGAATAGAATTAGTAATATAATCTAGTTAATATAATATTTTATAAATAGAAAAAGTAATATTTAAACTAATACTATCTTCTGCTCAATGCCAGTAGCCCAACGCCTGTCAGGACTCTGTTCAACAGCCCAAGAGCTAGAGGAATCAATTATTGCTACCCCAATACGGTAGAATTGACATTCTCCAAGACTGGTCTCTTTAATAACCAGGAAACGAGTGTATGGCCCAGCTGATTTGCTTGACTTTCTTGGAAAGTAAACCTGGGTTATAAAAAGGACGAAACACCCAAAACTCTCGCCCCAGTCTCGTCTTTCGTCAATGTTCAATTCCAAGTCTTTGCCGAACACACTCTCGATCTTGGTACTGCTTCCACAGCCCGAAAGAGTTGCAGGCCATACTGTCCCTATCATAGAAATTTGACCACCTCGCACTTCACCGAGAGATCCTTCGTGAACCTCATCAACCCATGCCTCGGTAATCGTGAGATTGCACCCTCCAACAGTTCGAACAGAAGGGAAATGGCGACTTCCAGGAAAGAAGAACCAATCGTATGTGATTTTGCCTTCCACAGATGCCCAGGTCCAGCTTGGGATGAAACTTTTAGGCCGATTTAAAGTTCCAGGCTTCTTTGCCTGCCATGTCAGCCCTGAAGCCAAGTCCTCCTTCCATAGACCGGCCAGGTAGGTAGCATCCGCGCTGATGGACTTGGCAACAACTCCTGCGATGCAAGGAAGCTTATCTTCAAACTTTGTCAGATGGCGTCGAGAGACTTCTATAGCCCATACATAAAGCTCCCGAAGTTGGTTAATACGCAGTTTAGAGAGTTGCCGAGATCTTGACTTGAGATCAGGGACTTTATGGTGGCGTGCCCATGCTGCCTTGGGCTCCAGAAGCTTCACAGGGCTTATCATCGATCCCAGATCCCTGGCAGCTTCCCCAGGGTGACATCTGTTGGTGCAACAACGCCATTCAATGCCTGTGGGTGTAATAGACAAGCTGGCTACTGAGACCATTGTTTCTTGAAATACCCAGCCGCGAGATTCCAGACGACAATGTTTCTCTCCATAAAACGAATTGCTGGGGTTTGTGGAGATGATTGCATAGACGCTTGTTCTGCTGCCGGTTGGTGTTCGTTGGTTATCCGGTGTAGATATGGTTGATGAGACTGATCCTACATAGACACTGCAGTCTTTCAACCTAGGCACTGTATCTGAATCACTATTTGCAGCCGCCGCGATAGCAATGTTGAGTGCGCAACCTTGATAAATCGTTGTCATCTGTTTCGATTGCTGTGCCCAGTCCAACGGATCATCCTGTATGATGCACAGAGCATCTATCCATATATAGCGGAACCCGAGTTTAGATGCAAGCAAAATTGCTTCGCGAAGCGTCGTCGGGAATGCTTCCAGTAGCATTTCATGTGTATGGTCTGCTAGAGTCGCTTGGGTTGTCTTGAGGGTGACCCCGAAACCCCAGCAATAGCTCAATGTCGCTTATAGAGCTACCTGACCGGAAGACTCGAATAACCGTACTATATTATACTGGGTTTCCGATATATCCAGAACACGCTTCGGTAAGGGAGTAGCAACACGCATACTGGCGCAGACCTCATGTGTATTCTTGCAGCGATTCAGCCAATCCAACACTGTTTCAATCGTTTTTGCCATTGAGGGATACGACTCTGGCACTAGGATGGGACCTTCTGACTCGCGCAAAGGGTGTCTCAGGATGACCTTGTTATGCCATGGATAAATTGATCCATTCACTGCCCAGAGTTTGAGAAATACGCTCAGGCCCAGACCCCCTATCCATAGTAACCCAGGGTGACTGGAGTACCTCTTGAGCCGGTATGATGTGAAGTCATGATAGTCCACTTCGTGAAGAATCAAGTGACAAACAGAACAGCTAGTCGCTGATAATCCCAGTCCTTCCTTCGTTCCATGATGCGTGTGTATCTCGCCGTCTCTCTGATCTTTCGGGGGTACTGTCAAGAGGATTTTAGCCAGATCTCGGCAAAGGTCGCATAAAGAAGCCTCAAGATCGCACTCAGCATCAATTAAGGTGTCAAGCTCTGTCCAGGTTAAAGGCTCACTATCACCAGTTGCAGTAAGGACTGATGTATAGTTATCCTCCACTGTGGCCATAGTTTTGAATAACTTATAGAAATTTCAGACCCACTCGAAATATAAGAAATTAAAACTTAAGCGCTACAGTTTCGAAAGTTAGAAATGTGGGATATACTAATATAAATACTGTCATATATAGGTATTCTTGCCCATACACACCCCGCTTGCACGTTCCAAGCCTTAGACTTAGTAAGTCAGTTCACATTACTTATCAGGCTACTAATCATGCCTGATTACTTCGTATAGGCGACCTCTTTTTAGTTCGCCTCTTTTAGCTCTAACTTCCCGGCTCTTTTCCTATCAACAGGAGCCAAGTGGCAAATATTTCATGATTTATCCTGATTCAGTGAGTCTTGGTCCTGCATGTCTTACAATCCCGCCCTCCTTAGCGCTTAAATAAGACGCATGTCTGCTATCAGAACAGTAATCCCAGCATTATCGGTCCAATTGTATCTCAGAAAAGGATAACAGCTAACAAACAGCCAGTCTCTCTGCCTAAGCGTCACAATGAAACAACTGAGATAAAGCAATGCCATATGTACCTTCATGTCTCGGGGTAGGAACTTTCTGTGCCAAAGTGCACCAATGGAAAAAAAAAAAAGAGGTTTATTACTATGTGATGTGGCTTGCAATCTGGTGCTGCAACGCGTAACATATCCCCTCTATTGTAAGCAGTTACTAGAGACCTTACTAAAATATAACGCTATAGTAGATAAAAGGTAAGATAATAATATATATGTAGAATAATTAAGTAGTAATGTGACGGGGTTCGAGCCTGCGACCTTGAGGTCGGAGCTGACCCCGCACCCCTTGTATCTGTAGCTAGTGTAGATCCCTAGCCACAGTCTCTTTCGGCAAGAACTTTTGAGCCCTGCCTCTGTACTACAAAGCCTATTAGTGCAAGCTGTTAAATATAAGTTAGACTTAAACTGCAATTTTCACAAGTTTTCTCCTTGCTGCGTTAATATGGACGGTGATAGTGATAACCAAGACCCAGGTTTCAGTCGATTCGGAAGGTTATCGCTATTAGAACTGGAATGTTAGGTTGATAGCTTACAAGTGTTGATACGGCTAAGGTGCGGTTATGGATGTGAGCATCCCAGATCCACTCGAATGCCGGGGTAGATAACCCGAGAGGTGCCCCCGAAGTTGACTTGAGAGGTGCTCCATTTTTAGCCCTCACCTGAGAGATGCAACTAGACATATGATTGGCCCGACTACGTCATTTGCGGAGCACCTCTCCAGTCGTTTTGGATGTCATCTCTCATGTCAAGTACAAAGACTGTGGATGAAAAGACTGTTTATAGTAAAACGCAATTACAACTTAAAGCTACATAAAGTATTCTTGTTAGCAATGTAAAAGACTGGTATAAGCGACAAAAGTTTGCCATTTCTCCGGTTTGACACTATTCTGCTAGGGCGATTAAACCTGTAGAAGATTAAATCAAAGACTGACAGTTTCGGAAACGTCCTTAGGGAGACCGGCAATCTTAACTTCGATCTAAGTTCTACAGAGTGCACTACAATCGCCTGTATACTATATTCTCAGGGATAACGTGCTTCTCTTGAAGATAACTGCGTGCGATGGTTAATACCGATCACACTCCCATCGCTACCCTAGACCTCTGCTCCATGCCCGTAAGCCAGAACCTAAACAAAGCCCAGTAACATAAAAGCCCCGTCGCAACTAAATGTCATTTTCAGTATATGTAGCTCAGCAATCAATCTCTTACCGATCTTTACCGCCGAAACTCAACATTACACTTTCGATGACCGATCAGATAAACCGATCTCGGCATTCCCATCGTCCATTTCCGACAGGATCTCCACTTAGTCGGCGGTTAGATCCGCAGCCATTGGATAATCTTATCAGATTCCGAAGGTCCGCTTTGTCATATCATGTCACAAGGTCAGAATCAGGTTGCTGGTGCGGTCACATTGCTATTTCAGGCACCCAGCACCTGCACATGACAGGGATTTTTGTAACAATGCGCGAAAAATGATACCCCTGTTACCTGATATTTGTTTTCGTGTGTCGTGATTTTTTCTTCTCTTTCTTGCATCTACAGTTCTCAGTTATTAGAGGGATACTGAGATTATGGCTTCGCCTGAGACAGCGCCTCTTTTAGGCGCACCCGGCCCGAGTACTCTCCCAACCCCCGATACAATCACAACTCAAAATGTCCGCCCAGCAAATCCAAAACGTCTATCCGCAGGCGTAGCCCGCATGGCTATCATATCCCGCTCCCTCACAAACACCCACCGAATCTGGCTCTTCAGCGGCATATTCCTTGTCGGCTACGCCTACGGCCTCGAATCGCAGACCCGTCTCGCATACCAATCCTACGCAACATCCAGCTTCGACCTACATTCATACCTCTCCACCATCAACGTCTTACGAAATGTTATCGCGGTCGCTGTGCAACCTAGCGCAGCGAAAATAGCGGATGTTTTTGGACGGTTTGAGGTCATTGCCATAAGTACTGTGCTGTATACATTGGGCATTGCTATTGAGGCGACGGCGGGGAGTGTTGAGGTTTTTTGTACGGGGAGTATTATTTATCAGACGGGGTTTACTTGTATTGTGCTGCTTTTGGAAGTTCTCATCGCCGACTTCTCATCTATGCGAGCGAGAGTGTTTTTCAGTTATTTACCCGCCATCCCCTTCTTGATCAATACGTGGATCAGTGGAAATATCACTTCTGCAGTCCTGGAAACGACGAGTTGGCGGTGGGGCTTGGGAATGTGGGCGATCATCTATCCCCTCGCTTCCCTCCCTCTCCTTTCATGTCTCTACTTTCTCGAGCGAAAGACCTGGAAAGGTGGAAAGGAAAGTGAAGAAGTTGCTCTTCTTTCCCTCAAGACGAAGAAGGGAAGAGCAGATCTTTTTCATCAACTCGACATCATCGGTCTTATTCTTCTCGTCTCAGCATTCTCACTTATCCTTGCGCCTTTGACCGTTGCAGGCGGAACAGCAAGTCATTGGCAAAGCTGGTACATCATTTTGCCTTTGGTCGCAGGACTCTGTCTCATGGTTGGCTTTATAACGTGGGAGCAGCGCGGTGCGAGACATCCTCTCATCCCATTCCACCTTCTTCGCGATAGAGGAGTCTGGTCAGCCCTCGCTGTACGAAGTTTACTCAATCTCGCATGGTGCACGCAAGGAAATTATCTCTACACGATCCTCATCGTCGCATTCGACTTTTCCATCGAGAACGCAACGCGGATTCTATCGTTCTTTTCCTTCTTCGGCGTCATCACAGGTGTTCTCGCCGGTCTCGTTATTTTCAAGATTCGACGACTCAAGTTTATTATTGTCGGCGGCACATTGCTTTTTATGGGCGCTTTTGGACTTTTGATAGCTTATCCTGGCGGTGCATCGGTATCTTCAAAGGATGGAATTATCGCGGCGCAGATTTTACTTGGTGTGGCTGGTGGATTCTTTGCTTATCCGACACAAGCTTCCATCCAAGCTTCCGCGTCTCGAGAACACGTTGCGATCCTTACTGGATTATACTTATCTTTCTACAATGTGGGCAGTGCGTTTGGAACATGTCTCTCTGGAGCAATCTGGACACAAACCCTTTACAAATCACTCAAGCGAAACTTGGCCTTTCAGCCTGACGAAGGTCTTGCCAAGGCGATTTACAACAACCCTTTCTCCATCATCCCGGATTATCCCGTCGGAACAGAGATTCGAGATGCAATCATCGACAGTTACAGTTCTGTGCAGAGATTGCTTTGCATTGCGGGTATTTGCGTTTGTATACCCATGATTATATTTGCATTGGCTTTGAGGAATCCGAGATTGTCGGAGCAGCAGATTCAGGACGAGGATGAGAGCGAGGATTGAAGCATTTAAGAATTATAGACCATTTAGATGCATATAGACAAATTGATATAACGCCAGTACTTAATCAGTTTAAGCACCTTGTTCCCACCGTTTCTGTAACCGTCCAAGCATCATCTTCACATATTCCACATCCGTAACATCAGGAACATTCCTCAAAGTGGCACTATCTTCCCTTGAAACATCCGTCAAATAATCCAATGGTCCAGTCTCAGCTTTCGTGGAAGCTTTGTTGCCGTACTTGCTCTCAAACCAGTCTAACAGCTTGATGGGAGGATTCTTGGCAGGATCGCGGTCGGAGGAGCGGAGGCGGTCCATCCATTCGCTCGTGGGGAGGGTCTCAAATTTGAAGCCTGCTTCTTTCATGGCGGGGAGCATTTGTTTACCCCAGTGGAAACGTTGGGGATGGAGGATGTGGTAGACTAGACTGGGATCTGGACGGGATGTGGTGGATAGGTCGAGAATTGTTGATGCTGCGAGGTCAACTGGTAGCCAACTCATTTCCTACACCAAGTCAGTCACTATAATCAACCCATAGACGCAATATTGCTTACCTCATTCAGCATCGGCAGAGCACCAAGCGTAACAGCAGTCTGAATCATCAAAGGAATACCCTCAGTAGTATTCCACTCTCCAACCTTAGTATCACCAACAAGCTGTCCCAATCTCAACACCCTAGCCCTGGCACCTGCCTTGCACGCATTGCCAGTGATATGCTCAGCGACATACTTGGATCTAGCATACCCAGTATGTTGTGCATGCGCTGGACTAGGTACCAAGCTCTCCTTGACTTCTCCAGGTCTTGGTGTACCACCAGCTGACGAAACGGACGAGCAGAAGAAGAACTTGGCCGGCTCAGGTGTTTTGACGTCAAGGCTTAGCTGTATGAGATTGTGGACTGCTTTGATATGTTGATCCTCAAAGCTTTGCACTGAGATGTTAAAGTTTACGGCCCAGGCGCTGTGGATGATGGTTGTGAGTTTGCTTTGGAGCTCGGTGATGTGTGATTCACTAAGACCGAGGTCTGGACGACTGAGATCGCAGGGTAGGGCGAGGACCTTGCCGCGTTGAGAGTCTGAGAGCGTGAGACTGCGAGTTTGAAGGGACTTTTCGAGACGGTCGCTGGCGGCGTGGTCGCTTGACGCGCGGATGAGTGCCCAGACTGCTCCGACGTGGGGTTGGGCTGTTAGTTGAGCGAGAGTATGAGCGCCGAGTGCACCGGTCACACCAGTAAGTAACTAACCCATTAGTCTCAATCAATCATCAAACCCCAGAGTAAAACTTACCACAAGCTCCTTCTCAGACTGACCAACCGAACCAGGCACATGCGGTCTAAACGAAGAATACTTCTCAACGAGATTCTCCATAATCTTCAACTGATCCTTCTCCTCATCCCCAGCACCACTCCTCAATCTCTCCAGCTGTCTCGCGAGTAACTTGACATTCCCAGTCTCATACAACACATTTTGTCCGAGAGAAGCCTGATTGCCTCCAAGGTCGATTTCGCGTTTGATGAGACTCCACATTTGGATACATTGCAGACTATCCACACCACCAGCGAAGAAATCTGATTCTGAAGACTCAAGTTCCACACCGCATTTTGTCTTGAGTTGTTCCAGAAGCCAAGACTCAAGTTCTTGACCGGAAAGGGTGAGAGAACCTGCTGTTTCGTCGGTTCCTTCGTAGCGTTTATACGCAGCGTCAATCTCCTTCTCGAACTGCTGATACGTAGGAACTCTGATAAAAGTGCCCTTATCAGTCTTCGGATACACCACATCTGCAGAAACAACAAGAACCAACTCCTTAGGAATTCGCGAGAAACTCTCCGCTCGGGAGTTAGCGTCTTCAACAGAAGGCCAAATCGCTTCCAAAAACTCTTCATCAGACATATCGTTCACACGATCAGCCTTGACGATCAAGATTCCAGGATATGTTCTTCCGTCTCCGAAAACGATCGCCTCTTTAACGATTTCTTCTTGACGAATCCGACCTTCTATGGGGAGAGGTAGGACCTTTTCGCCGTTGATTAGAGTGAAGCGATCGTCTAGTCGACATGCGAATTTCCATAGATCTGGACGCGTGGGGTGACGATGGAAAAGATCGCGTGTGCGGAATGAGCCGGGTGGATTATCTGAGTTCGTGGTGCTTTTTGAAGGCAAGCCGTCAAGAGCTATGCATTCGTAGAGACCGGGTGCTACTTCGTCGAAGATTGTGTATGGCTGGGCTGGAGGGAGGATGCGGATGTAGTTCCATGCTTTGTCGCCTTCTGGACGTTGGGAAGTAGCTAATCTTCCAGTCTCAGTGCTACACTGGTCAGTAAAACCCACTATCAGAGGTTTGAGGTTTGTGTACTCACGCTCCATAGTTTCCGCAGAGGTTAACACCCCGTTCAACGAGTCTATCACCCAAATCATCAGGACAACCACTCCCCGCATAAAGAACCATCTTCATATCCGCCAACATCTGAATACCCTCCTCATTCTCAGCAAGAAGCTTAATAACATAAGGCACACAATGAAAGATCTCAGGCTTCACAGCTCTAAGCTGCGCCATGACCGTTTCTCTCGTGAGTGGCAGGTTGTAATTCGTAAAGTAAATCTGTTTGCCAGAGTAAATCGATCTGAACACTTCGTAAAAGCCATGGCTGTGGAAGAATGGTGATGTGAGAAAGCCGCGCATGTTCATGTGCACTGCAAATGCACCAATGCAGCTTCCGTTGGTGAGGTAGATAGGCTTTGGCAAGCCTGTTGACCCGGAGGAGTGGATTATCACAGCTACTTTGCGAGATTCTGCTTCGGGTGAATAATCTCTTATAAAGCGCGGTGCATCATGTCGGAATACATCATCAGGTTGTAATAAAGGTAATATCTCTAACTGGCGATTTTGTTGGACTTCTGACAGAACGGGATGGAATGTTGGTGTGGTAAGAATAGTGCTGCAGTCTGCTAGTGACAGAAGTTGTGTTATAGCAGGACAAGCAAGACGCGTTGAAATGAGGAATGCTGAGTAGCCGAGACGATTTAAAGCGATGATTTGGACGACGACGTGAATTCCTGATTGGCCCAGCATACCAACGACAGGCGCTTTCTCAAGCGTGGGATCCTAACAACTCACTGTCAACTCACTTTCATCATAGTAAGATCAAGATACGTACCACAGACTTGAGTCCCAGACTCAAGAATCTCGCAACAGCCGCATCAGCATATCGGTCAATATCAACAGCACTATGCTCCCTAAAATCATCAACACCCTTCTCCGGCGCTCCAAAAACAACTGCCTCGCCCAGCTCCACTGCCCGACGTCGAATCATCTCATCGAGCGTAAACAGCTTTGCCTGCGAAGGCTGCTGTGGCTCGGGCTTCGCCTCTGCGAGGGTATCGTGTCTGATGGTCATATTTGCGATATTCGTTACATTAGGAAGAGACATTGTTGTTTGTCAATTGAGGAGATATATATCGTTGTGAAGACGGATATTGAAGTCTCCACTTTACGATGATCGTGGGTTTTGGGGGACGGAAAAGTGAACCCCCGCAGTTTCGGAAAAGCGATTGGGAGGCGGACACCAAATTTGGGTACTGTTTGGGGTCGGAAAAGTTCCGTTGATGTGGGGAGATACGGTGCCAAGGTATCCGGTTTGAGGTTTCCGTTGATATAAAATTGCCGTGATGCCGATATGCAGTGAGTTTGGCGGTTATCTTTCACTTTCCCCGCGCTGCAAGACATCTCGTCGAGCACCATGACGGATGCAAGAGATCGGCAATAGCATAAATATGCCGAAGGTTATATCCCACCAATAGAATATAGTGAACTGGATTGGTATCAATCAGTCTTATCCGATCACCAGCGACATAATGAGATGGCAACTAAATGAAGGAAGTCGAGTTAGTAATAATCTCATCATGGCCCGGACGAAGCTATTGGCTATTTTCATAATCAGATTACTTCTAGGGTTCGATTAAGATGCTGAGGCTTCTAAGAGAGTCGGGTTAGTGATAATCTCATTATCCACCGGATGAACTATTGTTTATCTCAATGATCAGGCTGTTCGTAACTACTGCAGTTTATAATTGTTAAAAGTCTACATCTAACTGTTGAAATGACCAATGGATTCATCCGGTCGATGATGAGATTATCACTAACCCGACTTTCTTGACGTAATCATTGAAACGGTCATTGGATTCATCCGGGTCCTGATGGGATTATCGCTCCAACCTTATGCTGAGATATGATCTGTCACCATAACACTTGGGCTCACTTATCGTTGTAAATCAAGTTAGTGATAATCTCATCATTGACCGGATAAACCCATCATGGCAATTAGTAGAAGTCTTATCATTGAGATGACGAATAGTTTCGTCAGGTAGATGATGAGATTATGACCAATATAGATTTCCCATAAGGTACCTAATTCACAGTAGTAAGTCGGGTTAGCGATAATCTCATCATCGGCCGGATGAACCTATTGCAAAGTTTAGTAGGAATCTTATCATCTAGATGACGAGTCTGTTCATCCGGTCGATGATGAGATTATCACTTGACAAGCCGTTTATACACTGTCAGTAGACACACTAATAAGCTACCGCTGTGGTTGAGAGGGACTGATCTTGATTCTGGGGGGCTAGCTAGTTTATGGCAATAGAACGCAGAATGGATTACAAATTGATTCTTAATCCTCCTCAGAGACTTCTTCTCCCTTAGAAACTTCTCCCTCTCAAGCTCCTCAAGTCCCTGGACCAAGGAATCCCCAAACTCCGAGTCGTCCTGTTCGTTCATTTAGGAGGACTGTCATATATATTAGTAAAGGATTTCAAAGATTTAGCAAAGTAACTTACAGTTTATTTGGCAGCCTTGGATGGAGTGGCGGGAAACGCCTTGTCCTTGTCCAAACCATTGAGCTGACGGACTAGGGCGTGATAGTAAGCTTACTAAGTTAGTATAATGTATTGCACAGAGATTGTACGGTCGTTGCTTACCCTTGGCCTCCATCATTTCCTTCGTGGTGCTGGAACCAAGATGAACCTTCTCGACATGGACGTTATGATGCACCTTCTCCATGCGCTTTCGAAGGTTGTGGGTGCCAGAAAAGCACTTGTCCTATGATTCGCTAGTCTGCGGTCAAGCAGTATCCAATTAGTTATACATACATTGTAGCAGAGACGGCCCTGGGGATTGCCTGGGTCCAGAGGGATACGACAAAATCGTTCTCCGAGAGGCACAATGTATTCACCTCGAGCCTGTTCCAAGTCAGCATAATGTATTTGTAATGAGCTCCAAATCAGTTGACTTACGTTGGTCTCAAATGGCTTCAAGCGTTCCTAGCGCTGGCCAGCATGATCTTCGCCTCCGATATACTCAACGTAAGCAGGCTCAGCGTCGAGAGACATTCTGGCGCGAGGCATGATGATTGATTTCGATTGAATGAATTCCGAATGAATTGATATATTGGCAATTGTACAGGGAAATACAACCTGTAATTCATCCAGGAGGGAGAGAGAGAGTTGAATCGGGGTCTGGGGTTTATATAGGAATCCCGTGAAGACGGTGAAGGGGTCGACTGGCAGAATTCGACCAATCAGGGCCTCAGTAAGATAACCACCTCAGCCCTCCGTTGCGGGAGACACAGCTCCTCTGTGGAGGAGGAGGGTCAGCAGGGAGGTCTCCGGCTGGGTCAGGTCAAGGGGCTCTGATGTCTCCAACTACATCCACAAGCATATGACGTTTTGAGGTACGAGAAGGTTAATACATAGAGTTCGTTGGTACCTTGGGATTCTTCATAAGCTCTATCATGATCTATAAGTCTATGTTGCTCATAAAGTCTATCATCAATGGCTCTCATAGCCCATTCCTTCCCAGTATCCATCCTGTCTAAGGCTTCATCGATCTCCTAGCAACCCAAAACTGCGCATTATAAGCACTCGTCGTCAAAGCCCTGTCATCAAACCCATAAGCAGCATGCATCCCCCTAACCGACCTCCCCTCAACCGTCCTCTCACCCCATTTATCGTCCGTCTCCAGAAACTCAAATCCCAACCCCTCACATACGATTAATATCTCCTCCAAGCTCAACTGCACAAAAGGACCAGTTCCGTACAGCAACGGACCGAGGTTAATCCAGTAACCACCCGATTTAAGCACCTTCTTAATCGTGTCCAGATAGGACATCAGGTTGCGGGCGGTGTCGATGAAGAAGTATGTTATGACTACGTCGAATTCGCCAGGCTGGGAGAAGGCGGTCGTGAAGTCGCCTTCTACAAGGACGACAGATGTGCTGTTGAGGGAGGTGTCGGGGAAGGTGAGGGGACGGAGTTGGTTGGAGTGTGTTGAATGGTGGGACCAGGAGTCGACGAAGGGGTGGAGGGAGTGACTGTTCTTTGCGCGGTTTGTTTCGATGTAGCGGTAGGCTATGTTCATGTACATGGACCATTCGTTGATAGTCACATCGAAGCCTAAGAAGTTAGCAAATCATACTCCAAGACACTTTCAAGATTAGCTTACCTCCAAGTCTCGAAATATCATGGCCCAGCCTTCCCAGTCCCGCCCCCGGAACAAGCACTTTAACCGGCTTATCACCACTTTTCTCAGGAAACAGCTCCTTGAGAGTCGTAGTCAAACACTCAAACGTAGTCTTCCTCTCACTCTCACCAGTCTCAGTCCAATCCCGAACATAGTGCTTCAAAGCCTGTGATACAGAGATCTTATCAGCCAGCTTTCCAGAAGCTTCAAGACTCTTGACGTGCTTGTCGAGTTCATCTTGGCTGATGCCGTAAAAGGTCATGGCATGTTGCACGATTTGTGTGCAGAGTTCTTGGTTCTTTTTGAGAAGGCTGTCTATACGGGTGAATTTCTTGGAATATTGGATTGACTTTTCGAGGAGCTGTAATGGTCAATATTCTGCTTGAGATAAGGGCATGGGGGGCTTACAGATTTTTGAGCTTTGGACACATGTTTATAAAGTCCTTCTAGCCGATCAAGCTCAGCCTTTTGACGCTCATAATATCGAGAATATCCATACAGCGCATCCAACAAGCGATGCCTAGGATGATGCACATTCCAATTTCCCCATCCTCTTGCCATGGACTTATCCAATTTCTTCTTGGCTTCGACATGGGCAGGTGTATTTGGTGCACCAGCGATTTGATCCAATGGTACGATGGCATCTTGCAATGAGCTTGGCTGTGAGTGGCGAGGAGTCAGTTGGGTGTTTCCGGGATACATGGTCCTTCGGATGACGATTGATGCTGTAACAAGAAGGATTGAGAGACAAACCAAGTTGGGAATTGAGGCCAAGTCGGGATTTGAGGCGTCAACCTTGATGTTCTCTGCTGAGCATGGCGGTGACAAGAGCCCTAGGAGGGCTATCAAGTGTAGTTTCATGGCTGCTGTGAATGTGCAGAGAATATCACCAACAGAAAAGAGGGCCAGATATCAAGGTATTTAACCGACGTCAATTGGCCAATCCACAGTCTCAAGTAAAAAGAAAGCACCAACCATTCAGGACCTTCATTTGTTGTCGGATTAAAAGTTTCCTGATTTGTTTGTTGCGCCGATAAGTCAGCGATGCGATAGTGGGGCCGGATCCAGTTTTTAAGGTGAGGACCTTGATGGGCATGCCAAGGCTGCCAAGATTAAATATTGACTCCATGGATTGACTACAGGGACAGAAGCAAGACGAGAAGACTCTTTGGGACATCGGTCTCTATTTGTTGTGTCTTGTATGGAGTGGTTGGAGTGTCAACTGTGTTGGCGGATGGGTTGGAAAAGATGTGGTAGACTCAAGATGACTTACACCAGAGGCTCAACACCAAGAGACAGCATAGAACATCTTCACTCAGCTCAGGAACAGAGTCTCTAGCAAGCACCAAGGTTATTCGCCCCTCTGTCACTGTCCCCGTAGTTAATCCCAATCCTTCACACCCCCACGCTGACCTACTTGCGTCCTTTTGTCAACCAACACTCCCTGTCTTGCATTTGCCCGAAGCTCTTAGTCCGCATCTGCCCATCACTTCCAGCCCTCAGTGGCAAGCATCCTTGGCAAGCAAGCTACTGTACCTCACCATGCCTTGTCTAGCAGCGCGGCGCATTTGTTTATAAAAATTCCACTCCCTTGCGCTTTCGTTCCTGCATCTTCATCTTCATCTTCTTCACTCTCAATCGTCAACCCTCTTTGTAACGTAAACACTCTTTACAAACCATTAAGATGAAGACCGCTACCTTCGCTGTCGCCCTTCTGGGTCTCTTCCCCGCCGTCTTCGCCGAGACTCTCGCTCCTTCTCCCACTGAGTCTACTGGCTGTGAACCTCACGGTGATCACTGGCACTGCGAGGCTGCTCGTACCGCTGAGGAGTCTCATGCTTCTGGTGCGACTGAGTCGCTTGCTCCTTCGCCTACTGAGTCCACCGGCTGTGAGCCTCACGGCGACCACTGTATGTTTCTTCCTTCTCGTGTATAATGGGGTGTTTGCTAATTGGTGTAGGGCACTGCGAGGGTGCCAAGTCTACGCTCGCTACCGAGGCTAAGGCTACCACTGAGGCTGAGCACGATCATGACCACGATGAGGATGACCACGATCACACTGGTACCGAGTCGCTTGCTCCCTCTCCTACTGAGTCCACCGGCTGCGAGCCTCATGGTGACCACTGGCACTGCGAAGCTGCCAAGACCGGCGCAGAGGCAAAGGCTACCGACGATGACCACGAGCACTCTCACGCTTCTGGTGCAACCGAGTCTCTCGCCCCTTCACCCACCGAGTCCGTCGGCTGTGAACCCCACGGCGACCACTGTAAGCCTGTCTCACCTCTCTCTTCCCATACCCTACTAACATGTCTTCAGGGCACTGCGACGGTCCTGCTACCGCTGCTGCTACTGCTACTCCCACCGAGAGCGACGCTGCCGCTGTTACCGACAGTGGTGTCGGCGCCCAGATCATTCCTTTCGCAGGAATGGTCGCTGCTGCTGTTCTGGCTCTGTAAGAGGAGTACTCAAAGTAGAGTGTCTGGGATGGTCTTTCGTGTCGACGCCTGGATTGCAGAGGAGGATAAAAAGACATGATAGATGTGTATATTCTTCTGAGGATAGATCGTGATGATCATTAATTATGACTTCTTTGACCTACTCAATTGCGCTTTTGTTGTGTTGACGGTCTTGAATATGCTACTGTGACTTCGCTGGTGATTGAGTGATAGGCTTTAATTGACAGACTTTAGTTGAGGTAACATAGACACTGTCATAGTATCACAAGATAATTTACTCTAATAAACTCCGTTTTGGCAGATTGACAGCTGAGCCTCATCGTAACATCCCATCCTCGTCCAACGTTAATCGTCCGTAGCGTACCACCGACAAAGCATGTCCGTCAAAACAACGTTTCACCCCACGCCCTCCCAAATTATCCATAAACATAACCTTGTTTTCTAGTCCTGAATTAACTAACAAACTCTTATAGCCTAACCAGTAGAATAAGCCCGAAATAAAGCGTTGGAAAATCTCTCATTCTGTGGGTAGGTTCTGCGTCCATCAAGGTTCTCACAACCGGTCATCACCAACTAGTGGAGAGATTCGCAAGGGTACCACTTCCTCGGAATGAGCTACGATTTATCAACGTCGTAACCTTGTTTACAAGCTTACCTTGGGTCTCTTTGCTAGTGGCAGAATTGGGGTATGGTATGGTGGGTTGGTTGGTGTAAGTGCGAATCCTCCGCTGAAGATCCATCCGTTGCCCGACTTGGCGGGTAAACACTCCCTTGCCACCGAACATAATGCAGCTGAAGAATCTTCACGAGTTACTTTTCCAGTAATATTCCCCGTAGACCAGTCGTTCAGTGTTGGGCTATCCAGGTAACCGGCCCCACGGTTCAAAGCCCGCCAAGCATCCGATCAAGTTTCACTGACAAACGAGGACCTTGATGTTCACTTGACATCTCGGCCGATTAACAATTTGCCCCCACGCAGATTTTCCCTTTCTGAGGGCTGGCTTCGTGATGCAGACTACATAACCACCCTTACTCTCCCTCCTTGCTTACTGTTCCCTACCGAAGACCTGTATGTCCACCATGGCCCGCGTCAAGACCTTCTTCCAAAGCCGCAAGGCAGCCATCTTTACTGGTGCTCTCTTGTTTGTAGTCGCTGTCTCTGCGACTGCACCTGGAGCCGCTGTCAAAAGGCAGGCGAGTAAGACGGAGACGGGTTTTGAGTCTTTGACTGGATGTCATATGCATGGACCTACACAGTAAGCTTCTCTTCCAACACAACACTCTGTAACATCTACTGACGATCACAGGTTCTGTATGGCAGGTTCAGACGAGTACCAAATCGTCGCAGAGGCTTCAGCGACAGCTACTCAAGACCTCCCATCTTCGTACACGGATTGTCACAACCATGGCTCAGATACATACTGCATGAATCCAAGCGGCGGAGAAGTCCAAGTCCTCGGCGAAAATGCCAGCGCTACTCAAACCGCCGCCAAGGAGACGGGTTCTGCGAAGGTTGACAAGATCACTGCCGTGTCGGATTGTCATATGCATGAGACCTCTCTGTACTGCATGGGTCCTAGCTCTACAGAGTATTACGTTCAAACGACTATTACCAACACAGAAGAGTATCCCGCTCAACTTACAAGCTGCCACTCCCACGGCGAAGAGACGTATGCATCTCCCCTTTAGGCACTCTGTGTTAGGGCTAACCGTTTAGATACTGCATGTCCGACGACGGCGAAGCACCAATCCTAGCAGCTGAAGACGTCGAATCCGGCGCGGCGGATCCTCAAGAAGAACACTGCCATTTCCACGCAGGAGTAGAGTACATCTCTCCCATCCCACCCAAGGCATCACATCACTAACACTCCCAGACACTGCGTCGGCGGCGGTCAATCCGAAGGTTCACGCTCCTGCACCCGAACAGACAGAGACTACAAAATCGGCATCCGAATCGGCATGCTCTTCGTTGTCCTTGTTGCTTCATCAGTCGGTGTCTACGGACCTATTTTGCTCTCGAGGTTTACGCCTGTTAAGTCGAATCTGTTCCTTGTTGTGTTGAAGCAATTTGGTACGGGTGTTATTATCTCTACTGCTTTTGTCCATGTATGTACCACCATCCCCGACTCTATCGTCCTGTCTTTACTTCCATGGGAGGTTTGAGGAACAGTCACTGACACTCGCAGCTCTTCACTCACGCAACAATGATGTTCGGCAACGAATGTCTCGGCGAATTGCTTTACGAAGCTACGACGGCCGCTATCGTAATGGCTGGCTTGTTCATCTCCTTCTTGATCGAATTCCTCGTTCATCGCGCGATGCGCTGGCAAGCGAGCAAGAAGGCCGAGACGGACTCTGTTACCTTGTCGCCCAAAGCTGTTGAGAAGGCTGAGATGGCGAATATTAGTATTATGGAGGCTGGTATCATCTTTCACTCTTTGCGTAAGTTTCCCTCGACTGTTCTGGTTTGGGTCAATTGAATAACAGTGGCAGTTATCGGTATCACCCTCGTCGTGGCTGGAGACTCTTTCTTCATCACCCTCTCAATCGTAATCATCTTCCACCAACTCTTCGAAGGCATCGCCCTAGGAACACGCATCGCTTCCTTGGGCTACGGCGCCATGCCCCTCGCTCTAGGCCACTCGCACTCACACTCCCCCACACCCTCCGTCGAACGAACAGGAACATCCACCGTCCCACTCTGGAAGAAGCTCGTTCTCGCCTCCGGCTTCGCCATCATCACACCCATCGGCATGGCGATCGGCATCGGTGTTCTGAACGTTTTCAACGGCAACGATCCTTCTACTCTCATTGCTATCGGTACGCTGGATGCGTTCTCAGCTGGTATTCTTGTTTGGGTCGGTTTGGTCGAGATGTGGGCTCAGGATTGGATGCTTGGTGGTGAACTTAGTGATGCGAATGCACTGACTACTACGTTGGCTATGTTTGGGTTGCTTTGTGGTATGGTTTTGATGAGTCTGCTTGGAAAGTGGGCTTAGATGATCATTGGAGAAGAAGAGGAAGAAAAAGAGGAAGAAAAGTTCGGTCATTTTTATGCGATGATGGATGCATTACAGATGACCATCACCATCGCGGCTTTGATACCACTCATTAGATTAGACATAGAGTAGCATGCTACAGCATTCGTTTCCGCACATATACTTAACATAGCTTTCACCGCAAGGCATTGCGACACTCTCAGCTCATCTCAATTGATCCCAAGTGATAGCGACCGTCCAGCCCCAACCCAGCTCAGCCCGACTTCTGCCTAGCATTCTGAATCTTCTTACTCAAACTCCCAATGTTAAAGAAGATCCCAATAACACTCTCACTAACCCATCGAGGCAAACAACTCAAGATCCACACCTTAGTAGCCATACCACCCGCATAGAACCAATCCGGCGTCCCTCCAATCAAACCGCCAAGGTACCCCTCACCCTTGAGCGCAGCAGTAACAAGCTTTCTGGCATAAATCTCCGTCTGCATCGTAGCAGTACGCTGACTAAACGTCAATCGCTGCTGGAAGAAGTCCTCGACAGGCTTGTACAGCGAGTTCTGGGGAAGAGAGCGATGAGTGCGACTGGCGATGTTGGAGCGCACTGTTCCGGTGACGGCGTTCATGACGCGCACGTTGAAGGGCTTGAGTTCCAGACGGAGAGCGCGGGACCAGACGTTGATAGCGCCCTTGGAGGAGGAGTAAATGGCGCCAAAGATGTAAGGGACCAAAGTGGAAGTGCTGGAGATGTTGATGATAAGACCTCGAGCTTCAATCAGAAGAGGTGCGAAGATTTGGACCATGGACATGGGGCCGAAGACGTTGACTTCGTAGGTGGCTCGGAGGTCGTCGAGGTCCATATCCAACGCGGGGATGGTATGAGTTCGGCCGCTGAGATGGTCAGTGATATTCAATTGATGAGAGGAAGACATACGCGTTGTTGACTAGAATGTCGAGACGTCCTCCGGTGAGATCAGAGACTTTCTGCATGCACTCCTTGATGCTCTTGGGGTCAGTGACTTCAAGAGGGAAGCAGCTAATGCCAGGACCTTCAAGATCCTTGATCATGTCTGTGTTTCGCACGGTCGCAATGACATGGCAGCCTTCATGACATTAGCTACTCGTTCTTTAAGAGCTTCTCGTTGAGGGACTGACCTTGGCGATTGAACTCTTTGGCGAGAGAATGTCCAATACCTCCAGGTGAACATCTACACTCATTAGCATCTGTTCACTCAATTTTTCTGCGATGGAGTTCTTACCCTGTAATCAGAACGTAGGTCTTTTTCTCAGCCATGATCCTGACAGCTGACGTTCAGGTGAAATTCCTCAGTATATTGGAGAATTGATGTGTTGGAACTGCAATTGAAGGTAATTGAAGTTCATTCAATGAGGAGGATGTTACATGTGAAGGTGGCATGCGCTGTTCGGTGAAATCCGCGGGTCCCCGCTGACCGAGGCCCGCGGGTGACAAGCCACAGTCAGCGGGTGACAAGCCACATTTTGCTGAGCAGCTGTATATAGAAGCCGACATTTCGATTGAACAAACACACAATTCGATCGCAGTCCCCGCGGACAGAGGCATAAAACGGCACTTCAGCACTGGTGTTAAGCTTTTACCTTCCTTCAGACAAGCCGAATGGTCGTCCACTTGGCCTTGGCTGTTGGCTTCCTTTTTGTTCTCCTTTCCGGATTCTCCAGCTTTGCTTTTTTCCATTTTCTTGCGTGGCGGCGCAAACTCCGTTCGAACTCATCACCCTCAGCAGGAAGATTCTTCTGCAGGGCATTAATGACTTCATCGCCGTGACGCATGGTAAAGCTACCAATGCGAACACAGTCTCTCGTATTTATGCTGCCATCACTCTGTGGGCTCTCCTGGACTACCAAACCCCAAATCGTCGATTCGCTGTATCTCGTCTGGTAAAGCAGCGGCACGAGGAAACACGTCGGCACGAAGTTGATGCATACCTCTAAGGGCACAGTAATTCCCGAGCATCTATTGATGTGAGTCCGTGGGTATGGAAGCGGCAGTAAGAAGCCATCTGTAAAAACGTGAAAGCACTTGTTCTTAGCTTGTTTAGCTGGGCCTTCAATGCCCTGAAGCCAGTCTTTGGGGTTGTCATCCTTCCAGTACCGGGCTTGAACAAGAAGACATGATATTTCTAGTGATGCCGATTTGGGTAGACCGTAAACATCGTTTCCTAAAGGCTCAAATTTGATGTTACGCAGATATGCCATTGGGCCTCCCTCGAACATGGGCATCTCATTGTTGAGGGTAGAAGGCCTCAGGCCCCCATGGTCGAGAATCCATCTGATAGGCCCTGGACAGGCAGCCCATGACCATGAGGGAACGATATCATCGGGTTGGCGGTTAAACGATCCTGGACCGATCTTGTGACGATCTTCAGTAAACCCCAACTCCCATGGATGCAAGATGAATGGACACCAAAGAAGATCTTCAATCCAATGAGCCCTCTGTAAGCCAGCGACGTATTTGATGGTCTCATCGGGTTCCTTCTCATTCTCCTGATAAGACACAGATTTGCCATCATTGGGTAAAATTCCCTCTATTGGACTCAAAAAGAACCTTGCGATGCCTGATATAGCGAGCAATCTATCTCTCTCAAATGTCAAATCTAGTCCCATGAATTGGACCACAAGATTCTGCCAAGTGGAGTGGTTTCTATCTTTATGAGCAATAAGATTCTTTCGCTCATAATCCCATAGGCTGTAAAGGTTATAACCGACTTCCGGCGCAGTCTCACATAATGAGGTGTCGTCGCATTGCCAGTAGATTTGGTCGTTCCCTAAATATAGAACCCTCGGCGACAGAAGCTGTTCTTGCAGCACCCACCCACGCTGGTTGACTGGTGTCCTGCTAATCGCCTTTTGCAATTCCCTGTCGTCTTTTACAAACACGTATCGATCTGTAAGAACGCTGTCTTTGTCATAGTCGATCCATCGAGCAAGTGCACGAGGTTCCCTGGGCCGAAGAAAGCCGCAGGGAAACTCCCAACAGACGCTAAAGGTGCAGAAAGCATTTGCGTAAACTTCTTTCATGGTCGCAGCTTCACGAAGAAAGTCATCTGCTGAGTCCTGGAAGATACATAGTGAGTCAATCCAAACGTACTGGATCTCCAAGCCTCTGCAGAGTACGAAAACGTCTTGGTAACTTTGTGGTAAGACTTCGTCGCGTTGGTCTGTCTGGAGGTCAAGATAATTGCCTTGGAGAAGGCGAGGCGTGTCTGTTGTCCATCTGTGTGATAGCGCAACATATTTGGGAAGGCTATCGTGATTCTTCGATTCGATGAGAGACCATGTTTGGGAGCCATAGCTGTGGACGTTGATGAGTCGAGTCGGTATGGCTGGCTTATTCACAGCACGCCTCTTTACAACACATCCATTGCTTTCAGAACCATGGCCCTTGTCGCACATAGAAAGCCAGTTTTTGACAGTCTCCAAAGTTGTTGCCGATCCCATATGCTGTTCCAGAGGGGTTTGGGCCACTACTTCTACAATGGGTGGTCAGTCGCCTCCCAACAAGTGTCCTTGGAAAAGGTTACCTTCAAATCTCTGTTTCGTGGTTCTCTTAAATAATAACGCAACGTTATCCCAGTCATGTATATCAGTAGAGCAACATAAGTATAATCTTCCGTAGCAATCCTTCAAGTCGACTCCACGATCAAACCAGAGGTAGAACCCTTGACGCGCTTCATTGCGATAGGAAGCCATAGGCGACTCCCTGATGTGTCGCCACACAACCCAGCAGACTGGGCAGAAGTTGTCGAGAGACTTGCAGAATGATTGCCAAGACGAATGGATGAGTCCAGGGAGGTGTGGCAAGTCTTCGAGAACATGGCACTCGTCACTTACGTCCGAGAATCGGTCCTGAAACCGGTCACGAAGCCAGTCGCGAAACACAGACGCGATGGCAAAATGTTCGTCTTCATTTCCGCTTACTTCTCTGATCGTATCCTGTTCGTGGCACTGTTCTTCAGGAACTTGGTCTGGTTCGAGAAGGCAAAATAGGTCATAACAAGGATCACAAAGGGCCATCTTTGATCCAGCGATCTGTTAGAGGAGGACAAATATTGCGTTGCGGAAAGTTCAAACAGTTTGAGGGAGATGTCGCATCTCTCTGAAAGTCGGCTGTGGTCATTCCCCGCCCCAAGGCATACAGCTTGCTGAGGCTGACAGGACAAGCCAGGCCAATCAGACTTGGTGTCATTTGGCGAATACCGCGTCGTTTCCAGTACCGGATCATGTGCGCGAGCGTCGTGAGACCATGCAAGCATACCTTTAGGTATGGTATCGTCTGAGGGCGTTGGTAAAAGGTCATGGGAAATGGTCTCAAACCAGCGACTGGGAGAAACGACAAGGCCACCAATGCGAAGAGGAAAATAGTGAGGGCATTGTGATAGGAATGGGAGAGAAGAAAAAGTAGGAGGAAGACGAATGCACCAGAAAACAGGGGAGAAGGCCATTACGGAGGCAGGAAGTAGAAGATGGATAAGACTCCTTCGTCAGCAAGTTCCTCGGGAGTCTAAGAGGTGGTGGCATCAGCAAACAATCCTTTAACACGACAAACAGACAAGGAGCAAGAGACAATTGCAAGCTGGAGAACTGGGGTAAGTACGCCAAATGCCATCAATGAAGGTCAAAGGCTTAAGTATTTCAGGTTTTTGAAGGTCAGTTATCAAGTCGTGCAGTTCAAATCAACACAATTAAAGGCTTAAGTAAGAAGGGAATGGGATGCGAAGGGGAAGACGAAGCATTGAAGGAGGAAAGCCATCGAGATTATATAGGACGAGAGGCCGAAGCAGAAGATCGGGAAGGAAGGAAGGGGTGAGACAGGCACTTGACGAAGAAGGAGCCCGACAAAGCAACAGCAGCCACTGCAACTTCCTCATCACACAACAAGTAAAACACGACTGAAAGAACTCAATATGTACGCTAAATGCCATCCGATATGTAAACGGCACACTATCCCAAACTCCAAGGCTAATACCTCAATCTATGTATCCCATTAATTCCTCTGCATCTCCCCATGTGGCCGATACGGCGTCCCCGGCGCAGTCTGCGGCGAAACCATCGCCGAATCCCCCGCCGAAGAATGCAACCCATCTCTACTAAACCCATCCCTAGCATACGCATCGACAGGCGTAGACCCAGGCATCTCCACAGCAGCACTCGAAGTCCCATCCATCTCAAATATAGGCGCAGGCGCAGCAACAGCGTTATCAGGCGGTAATTCGACAGGGCCGGCGTTGGGTTTGTATTGCGGTGTGTAGTAGCCTCCTGCGTTGGGATCGGGTGTTTGCCAGCCGGAGGGTTTGGCTTCGCTGGGTGCGTATGGTGAGTTTTGTGTTTCGTAGTTGGGAAGCATTGGGTGCGATTCTTCGGCGTTCTTCTTACGGCGGTGGAGCCAGAACCAGATGAATAGTCCTACAACCGCTGCGCCGCCTGCTGCTGCACCGACAGCCACACCGATTGTAGCGCCCGTTGTCAATCCCGTACTTTCATCATCCGCAGCAGCATCGGTTGTAGAAGCAGCAGCAGTGTCACTACTCTGTGAAGCACTCTCTGTCGCACTAGCAGTACCACTAGCAGACGTCGTAGAAACTCCATCATGCGCAGCTTGCTCGAATTCCTTTTTCGTAGTCTTCATAGGTGTTTGCGATTCCGAACACGATGTCTTCATCATATCGTACGTCCCATCAATATCATTAGGCGATTCCTTGCCAACACACGCCGCCGATCCAAGAATGAAGTCATTGTTGTAGTTTCCCAAGCCGCAAAGACAATAGTTCATTTCTTTCGCGTCGTTGCCAGTGCAGGAGGCGTCTGCGGCGTTTTTCTTGAGGCAGGCTTGGGCGCCCTTGGGGTAGAGGGAGAAGTCATTTTCGAGAGCCAGCGTTGGCGTTAGGAGGAGAGCGAGGGTGAACCAGCGCGACGCCATGGCGGGCAGAGTAATTGGTTGTAACGATCGTGTGTTGTTGTTGATGGAAAAAAGCCCCTTGCTGACAGGTTCGAACAATTGGTGATATACCCGGTTTCAGCTCCAGCCACGGTAATCGCTAGATCTCGTAGCACCAGACCCAGTAAAAAAGTAACGCAATCAAACTCTAAAAGCGAATGACTTGTCGGAAAAAGCGAGTGTCGGTAGGTTGGATGATTAATTAGATGCTGTTGAGTTGATACTGAGTTGGAATGGGAGAGAAAAAAGAGGAGAAGAAACAAAAAGAGGGAAAAAACAAGAAACACGGAAACTAGGCGGAACCAATACAGTACGTATCCGTACAACAAACCCATTATGAAGTAATCGGCACTCCCATGGATCTAATTTAATTATGCTCGACGATCCTTTCGTCAGCACCAGTACGGAACGAGTTTAAAACCAGCCCCAGATGGTAAGATCGACCGCCCCATTAAAGCGCAGCACGGATTCATCTTGACACAACATGATTGGGTGTAAAAGTGCTATATTTAGGTGGACTGGTCGGATTGTGGCTTGTGATGCAGGGTAAGATGAGAGGATGGGATGGGATTCATGGGATGGATCAGATGAAGATAATCTGCCTTGCGGGAATATCATCTGGTTTCAAGATCTTTTGCTGCAGTCGGTAAGCAGAAGTTACAGCCCTATGGATATGGAAGGGGCTTGGCAGGGACGCTGATGCACATCATCTTTGACATATGCATGTTGGTTACATCTTGAACTTATTAATGAGGCTGTTGGTACGGAAGCAGCGATATTGCCTCAACACTCTGTAATGCACCTCACAAGGTTGCAAAGTTAATGCACAGACTCATTACAATCAAGGGTATCAGTTCATTCATTATCATTCCCCAATTTTTAAAATAACATTTCCATCCCATCTCGCATCATCATCAAGCGTTAAATCCGTATCCACCTTTCTCACCAACCCATCTCACCTCCAGTCTCCCATCATCCATCCCAACATCACAGCCGTCCAAAGACCTTCGCAAAAATCTCCCTAGCCTTCAGCAAATTTACCAAACAAATCCTTTCATTATCCAAATGCGCAGAATCACTACTCTGCCCACAAGGCAAATGCGCAGCCGGCGCACCAAATTCCTTCTCCAAAAACCGAATTGCAGGAATTGAGCCGCCTTCGCGAATATACAGTGGTTTGCGCGGCTTTCCCATTTTTGTCTTAACCTCCAAAGCTTCCTCTTCGGATTTGGATTGGTCGGGTGTCTTGTCGGGTGTAGCTTCGCCGGATGTCTCGAAGCAGTCTTCCCACGTCTCCAGAATAGCCTTTTCGAGGGTCTGGAAAATCGCATTGGTAGGATCGCCTAGCCATGGTTCTGCGCGATTGTCCACCGTAATGGTAAGTTGATTCTGCGACTCAAGCTGCTTGAATTCATTCTCAAGGAATTTCGTCAAAGCTTCAATCACAGCATCAACTTCCTGCCCCGGCACAACTCTCAAACTGATATGAGAGCTGGCGTGACTACTCACCAAACTCCCATCCGGCCCAGAAACCTTGTAGCGATGCAGCGTAAGATTTGGTTCGCGCCATCGCGCCATGAGGGATTGCTTCAATCGATCCTCCGGTCCCTTCTCAGGATTACTCCGGATCAAAATCCTCGCGATATCATCGTAACGCGCTTCTTCTTCTGGTGTAATGGGAAGAATACCATCGTAAAAACCAGGAATTTGGACTTTGTTGCCAGGACCTTTGAGTTTGCCCAAAATTTGGGTTAGGTCTGACAAAGGCTCGTTCATCATGTAGGAACCGTCGACGCCGGAGTGGATATCTGGTCTGGGCGCGTCGACGCAGACTGTTGTGTGTAAAACGCCGCGGAGACCGTATGTCAAGCAAGGCACTTCGTCGTCGAGCCAGTAACTGTTGGCGAGGAGGATGTAGTCTACTTCGCCGATGAGATCCTTGTTTTTCTTGACTGCTTCTTCGAAGCCTAGTGATCCGAACTCTTCTTCGCCTTCGATTAGGAAGATGACGTCGTTTTCTAATTGTTGGTTCTCCATGAGATCTGTCACTGCGTATAGCGCTGCGATGATGGGACCTTTGTTGTCGCTGACTCCACGGCCGTACAAGTACCCATTTGTGCCCTGCATGCTGAATGGGTCGGTCTCCCATTTCCCCTTACGACTATCAGCGGCGACGACATCGTAATGACCGTAGAAGAGAATGCGCTTTCGTGTCTCAGCAGCTTCTTTCTTCGCCGAGAACCTCGCGTAGACGACAGGATTGTGATGCTTCTCCGTGCTAAGCAACTCAACATGTCCACCCAGTCTCTTGAACAGCGCACCAAGGTACGTAGCGCCCTTGCGACAATCCTCCGCAAATTCAGGTCGTGACGAAACGGTCTTGTATGATACGAAATCTCGCAGCGACGATAGCAAAAGATTATCCGAAGCTTGCGAAACTTCCTTCTCTTTCGTGCCGCACTTGTCGGTGTCGATGGACCAGACAGAGATGTTATCGTCGTTTGCGCCCGTGATAAAGTATTGCTTGTTCTTGTAATTCGTTACAGCCGAGGCGAGGACTTTGCCCTGGTGAGCTTCCCAGCGGAGGAGACACTGGTACTTCTGAGGAACGGCTCCGGAGGCGGCGTGCTGGTATTTGCCATAGTGGGTGGTACTGTATTTCTGCATCTCGTTAGCAAAATAGCATCATCTGTTGAGAGGAGTACTCACGCTGGCCCAACCATTAGTTGCGGCAGTCCACAAATACCCCCAACCCATCTGAATAGACATTATATCGCAGTCATGCGCCTTGATGACTCTCAAACGCTGCGCGGTATCAAGATCCCACAACTCAACGATACCATCAAGCTTGCCAGCGTACAAGAACGAGCTGTCAAGTGCCATAGACAGAACAGACTCGCCATCGTCGGTACCCAATGTCATGATCTCTTGTATACCGCCGCCCAGCTCCTCGTCGTCTTCAACTGTATTTCCCAAGCTCCAAAGCTTGATCGTTCCATCGCCCGCACCAGAGATCAAAACATCGTCGTCGGTTCCAACGTCGACAGTAGGACCCTTTGCCATGAGCATGCAGTATACATAGCCGTAGTGCGCAAAGTTCCTAACACAACCGGAGTGCATTTCGAGAACATTATGTGCCTTGGGAATCAATCCCCATCGATCGTCGTTGCGTCGGGGTGTACTCGCGCCGCCGCCGACGGCCTTGGAATCGAAGAAGCGATGGTTTCGTCGGTCGGGGTGTTGTTGTGATTCAGGCGATACTCTCGCAGTAACATCATTAAGTCCAACCCACTGAATAGTAGCATTCTGCGCACCAATATAAACCGTCTCATGCTGCGCACTATATGCCGTGCAGAAAATATCACCAACATCATACGATCCATAAATCTCGTACAATCTTGTCAAAGTTTTAGGATCCCAGACATTGATGATAGGATCTCCAGCACTGGAGAATAAGAGGTTTGCATCAGGCGATAGCGAGAGGGAAAGGACACTGCGTTTATGTGCTTGAACCCGTTTGACTTGTCGGAAGGTGTCGAGTGACCATGCTACGATTTCGCCGTCTTGTGTGCCAGCGAAGATGGTTTCGTGCTGGGGACTGACGGCGAGGGCGAGGACGGTGCTTGCGTGGGAGAGCGAGTGGACGAGGTCGGGACTCGTGGCGGGGTCTTCGGCGGCTTCGAGGGGGGAGAGGATGGGTGATGATGGGCCGGGGGACATTATCGGGGAGACTGTCCGTGAAGGCATTTCTGTGGTTGTTAGGTTGGTCAATTGACGATTAAAGGGAGGGGCAGAAAGGAGATGAGGATGGGATTGCAGCTGGAAGAATGGAGTATGCTGCTAGAGAGAATAATCCCAGTGGAAGAGAAGAAGCATAGAAAATTGGGATATCGCCAAATGGGATTGAGAATGCGGTGTTGAAGTTGTGATAAGGAAGGGAGTCAATGGCGGTAGCTCGAGTTCAGTGCCGAGACCGCTCACAAATTCGGCCCCAGTATGACGCGATCGCGCTGGGCCCCATTCAAGGGTCCATCCCTTGCGGCTGTCGCTCGCAACGCCAAAAAGTTATTGGGACGGATACCCCATAGACGGCGGCCTTTTTGTTTCAGATGGCGACATAGGAGATGAGCATTTGCAATGAGGCCCCCCCAAACGTTGAGCTTCCTTTTTGCTGTGTTCCAATTGACGGTAGATTGTGCAGCCTTCTGTCATGTCTGGGCTGGTATTGGTTGTGACTGCGCCACTTGGCCAGCCTTATGAGCTCACCAGCCACAATTTGTGTGGAAGCTACCCGGGACTAACCTTTCGGAGACATATTGAAGGGGATTTGTAAGTCGACACACTTGTTTGTTGATGTGAGATGATGTGTGCTTTTGCAGAGATAAATAGGATTGCTTCTAATGATGGGGTTGACCGCTTGATCCTGTATGTTTGAAGAAGAGTGTGACGGTATTTTTCGACGTCCAGCATGAACCCACAGAGAAAAGGGAACAGTGAATGGCGACATGCGAAAGAAAATACGTAGACAGTGATCAATAGTAAATGAATAGCTCACCATGTTCGGAAATCATCGTCTCTCCAGATAAACGCTTCTCATTGAGTAGTATCTTTGCGCAACCAACACAGCCATCACCGTTCAGCAACGAAACATCAGAGAACATCTTCACGTGGGTATAAAAATACAGTATCGACGAGCAAAAGTGCAGAAGTAATCAAAAAGAGGAAGAAAGATGGAGTACCGATCGGAGAATAAAGTAAAGTTACGACTACAGTCGGACACCTAAGATAAGACATCCTTCCCCCCAAGCTCCCAACAAACACCACCGGATATATCTTGTACCATCCCGTCCGTACCACGAGATAACTTTCAGGCATGGATGCTGTGTCTCATCAGCCCCGAAAGTGTGCGACACAAAGAATAAACGTGTACGCATCTAAAGACAAGATCAAAGACATTGGCTCACCGATATTTAAGCCACCCCTGAATATGTATATTGATCTGCTCTTTCAGCTGGGGTTGGCGATATCGGGGGACCGGGACGGCGCGGCGGACGGGACACACCAGCTGAAAGTGGGGGGTTGCAATCGCCGTTGGATCGGGATAAGGACCCTTGTTAAATGTCATGTCACTGTGAGATTTGGTCGGCGATTGTTCAAAAGTGTTTATTTGTTTATTTGTGTCTTCTATCTATTGTGATATCTTGTATGTCTTGTTCTTTATTTGGTGATTTATTGCTGTTTACATAGATGTTCTTGGGATGACGCGCCCGTAGTTCAGCTGGGGCATGATGTTTGATTGACGTCAATGGAACCCAACTCAAATTATGGCGTTTCTGCAGCGCAGGAATGCTCATATTTCGAGGTCACCAGGCTCTATGAGTGTTGGTAAACTGAGGTCGCTTGGTAGATTTGCCCTCCAAAGACGAGACACCCTTGGAGTCCACGACTGCAACTTGGAGGAGGAGGTTTCCAACAGCTCCAGTGTTGGTGGGTAGACGATATTGCGAATGTCATCCAAGTGCGCTATTCACCTTCAGGATGCGAGGGTTGACTGTAAGTATGTTGATGATTTGCCAATTGACTCGAGTCGGACCTCTATAATATGCTCCGAATTTGGCGGCATCGAGTACCCGCAGCTCCTTGCACGACTCGAACGTTGCTACTAGAGCATCGATGTTAGAGTTGGGGTCTCTAAAGGCCAGCATTGTTAAATAGCTAATACTGAGATCCGGCACGAAGCACTTAGCATCGTTTCTTATAGTCTTGAGGTTCTCTCTGGTCCCATTGTCGAGACCGGTTATAACATCTTGGTCACTAACATGCAGGTAAGCATGTACGCTCGTCGCGCTTGACCATTTGCATAAGTAAGGATGATTCCAGCATATATTTTTCTCCACAATGCTCACAGGTGTGTGTTGGGGTTGGTGGTATGTCAGGACCATTTCTGATCCTTTCCTCCTTGAACGGACAAGTTATATATAGGGTCCATGCACCAGCATGGACTAGGGCGCCAAACTCTTCGCACGCCGCGGTATGGGTTCAGGGCAAAGATGTTGTATTCACCTTCAAACCCTGCCAGTCGCGCGGGGAGGATTGTTAACAAAAACCCTAGACGTCGCAAGGCGGGATATATATATATATTGTATGGCTCAGCTCTGATTTGCTGCTTCACCCGATAGACTTCTTCTGAGATGTCGAGCAGAGTGTATATATAGCCATCAGGGCATCTTGGCCGTAGTATCAGGACATCCAGCGAGCCGTAGAACATATATAAGTATAGACGGTCTTATAGACATAAGCGTGTTCGTGGTATGTGTGTTTTGTAGAACTGGATCCGAGGCCGAGGGTTCTTGGTGATAAACTGGTAGGTCATTTTCTTGCATATCGTATCAAGGCGCGACGCGGTCGAATTGCCCCTGTAGTCGTAATGTTAGGTCCCGTCCGTCATTGGCATCAAGTCTTAACATGATCCTCTCTGGGTTCCCCCCAAGGATGTTCGTAGCGGAAGGGTATTCTTGGCATTGCCTTGGGTGACTGTCAGGCTAATCGGAGGAGGGCAGAGGATGACATAGGTCAGTCGATGCTCTGCCCAGTGGCGTAGAGGTGAGTTCGGTAAGCCTTTCCTGGATTTCACGAATCCCGGGACATGATCGAGAGCGTCGTTAATGGTGCTAGACCCGACTGAGGAGGTATTTGAAGAGTCTTCTGACCAAAATAAGCAGAGAGTATATATACTACTGATGCATGCCTCTATAATAAGACAGCGGTAAAATCCGTCCAAGATAGCATTGGACAAGGGTGGCTGAAGAACATCGTCGGATCTATAGCCGATAAAACCGTAATCGAGTGAGAAAACCCGATCGGTGGAGGGTTCATCGGCACCAACTTGAAGAACGACAGGATATTTTCCAAACTGGGGACCAGGAGCAGAATGGGGCGCAGAGGAGACAGGTTCTCGTGTATTAGTAACTGCACCACGCGAATCTCCCAACCCAACAGCGAAAAACAGGGTACATGGGATGTATGGATCGTCCACACGAAGGTTGCAATGTTTGATGAGTATTGGGTAATACAAGACACCTGCTTTTGAAGACCAGTTCCAATTATACCACATCGGACCTTCGTCACCTCATAGTAGTATAGACTTTATATATTGAAGAGGTATAGTCCTGCGTCGATCCGACAGATGATGAGCAGCGATGCTGGATACCATCGTGTCGCTGGATCATCCTACAAGAACTGACCTCGTCGGTAAACTCTATACGTCGCACCGATCCTGATCCTAGTTTGTGCGGTCAACTGAGTACCATACCCCACAGCTGCCGGCCTTTATCTCCTTGTAGATGTGACGCTCGATACCCCACAACATATTCGACACTTGTAGCTTGCGGTTGGGGAGTTCCTTTGTTAGGTTGCGTTCAACATTGTCATTGGGACATAGTCGTGCAGAAGCAGCCCTCAGGCTAGAAAGGTTGGCCACAACGCACGCAGCGCCATATTGCCTTGTGCTAGTTCCTGAGATCCTTCTCGCTCTTGCCTTACAAGTTTCCGAATGGTCCATGGGTGCTTAACAGCTAATTCTTCAAGGAGATACCGTGGACATACACAGCCGTCGCAAAGTCTTTTGCATTGCGCTTAGCCTCAGAAGATCGCTGGACCTTCAAACTCTGGTATTGTTTCGTGTACAGAAAGTGCACAATGATATGTGCTATATAGAATATATGCAGTAGACTCTACTTTATCGCATTGCCGAAATTGTACGGGTGTCTTTCAGACGGCACCTATCGCGAAACTGGTAGGTACCTTCGGCTGCATCACCGCCGCCGTCAAGCGTCAGGTTCGTTGCGTTGCTTTGGCGAGCAGAAGACTCTCCACGACAGATTCCGGCAATCTTCCTCTCGGATTCCAACGTCTTTTGGCGTTGGCGACGGCAGCCAAGATTGAATCTCCCATCGTCGTCACGATCGTGGTGATCCCACGAGGTCGGATTCATCTGACGACATCAACGTCGCCGAAAACCACAGCAGCGGCAGATCCATGTATTCATCGCTATTCGGAAACCACATGCTGTGGCTGTCATCGATGTTGCTGTAGTTGTTGTCGTTACTAGTATCGGGGTCATCTTCAAGTTCAAGTTTGAACTCCTTGGGAAGCTGAAGGTTGTCCTCCTCGAAATAGCCGGCAACAATCTTGGGCCGTATATACCAAGGCCCCTAGAGGGCCTCCCGGGTCCGGTGCCCTCAACGGCCCCGGCGAGTGCGACAATATCCGGGGTCAACTCTGGAACTATCACTCGTCACAGGTACCTAGGTTCCCTTTGTACGTCGAGAAGTCGGCTCCCCTGGCGCAATGTATGGTAGCCAGTGGAGCACTAAACACCTGTGTTGCAAAAGGAAGCCCAACAATGTGATTGAGTCGCAGCTTGGCTTTGACTGTTCCGTATATTTAATATATCGTGGTACAGGCGGAACCCGTATGCTGTTAAACAGTCTCCGCCCCAAAAAACCTTTGTGAGCTATGCGAAAGGCTGAGTATATTGGCGCAGAGATTTGGCGAAGCTTCTGACTGTGCCATTGTTGTATATAATATTTGTTGAGAGCACATCAGAGCCGTTTCAGAGTCTTCCATGTCGAACGCCCAATTGTTATATATAAGTAGATAATGATGAACGGACAGCATTTATTGTCTGTCCGACTGGATTGAGAACGCGATGTTTAGGTCGGGGTCTGAGGGGAAAAACTCTTATATTGCTGGCAGATACCTCTAGTGTAGTAACCCGCAGCAGGCAAGGCCATTTTGGTACTTCTTTGAGAAGTGTTGGATACGAAGGCCAGAGGGCTCGGCTTGACTTATACTATATTATTGGCCAGAACACTTCGCATGCGGCCTATACAGTAGAGAGAGGAAAATGTGCTGGCAAACGTTACAATGTCGTGTTCTGTTTCGTCGATGGCCCAGGACCCAAATTGCGACGCGCCTAAACCCGATGTTAGATAGGTTGCAGCTATAACGTCGCTCATGTATTGCGTCGATGTGATGTACTCGTGATCATGTGTGTATATAATAGAATTCGGCTGCAACCACAGTTCGTTGTGCTCTCTTCTGTCCAGAACGACTTTCTTGAGCAGTGGGGCTGAGTTGATGTCTCTCGTTTGTCAAAGATCTTTTGCTGGCAAGCTCGGGAACACTAAGCTTTACTTAGCTAGTGAGATAAATACTGCTTAGGAGTTTTGCTTTACTTACTGGGCGCTCTTTGACAGTAGATATATATAGAGTAGCTGACCGTTGAACATAAGACTGGGGATACGATTCTTCCTCTTGCAGGCCATATCCTTTGACGGACACTCAACGATACGGTATCTAAACTACTGGTAGTCTCTTGGTAGTGTTTGTGAATCTCCACGCGACCAATAGAGGGTAAGATCGGCGCTGTAGCCCTCTCCGTGGACGTATTCTATGAAGATGAACCTCGAAATATTCGGAGGTATGTGCTTGACTAATTACGAATGTGGTTCTTATATAGAAAAGACAAAAAAGGTCGGAAGCAAAAGCTATCAGAAAAGAGAGCTTCCTGTAGCCCGAATGTGTTGGGAAGAAGTGACACAGCATCTCTCCAAGCGCTCCCATATTCGAGAGGTGGGGCGACGGGGAGCTGTATACTGATTGAAGTCGAGATATATAAGCGAATGATATGCTTTAGCTTCCCGTGGTATGTTCATCCTGTCAGGGCTATTGTCATGTAGGCTGTATGTCCGTTACAAAATAGCCCTTGCTCCTTAAGCTGGGGGAGCGTCGCTCAGCTCCTCATCATCAACGCAGCACTCTTCTGTCTTGTCTTCGAGATGGTCTTGGACTTCTTGTTGGAATTCTCTGCCTCTGTCGCTGCTTGAAGCTCGGCGGCCTTACACTTGCGGTGGCGCGTGTTAGGCCCAGAAAGCACTTCCAAGTCGTCTCAAGTTCTTCGTTGTTAGGCGCCTAATATTATATAGAAGCAAACGCAAAACACGCAAGATGGTATGTTCTGCCATATCCACAACACAAGACAATTGTTGCTTTTGACATTCTGGTCGATAGATTCATATTGCTGGTAAATACCCCTATATAGTAAACCCCGGCAGGCGAGTACCGTGCAATACCTTTCTAGCAGGCTTTTCTCTTGGACAACATGGCCTTTGGCTGGAAGTATACTTCACCCTTGGTATGCATCACCTTCTTTTCGTGTTCGTGACGGAGAGTCTTCTCAAGACCTTTGCCGTCAGTTAGCCAACGTGTCTTCCTTGTCAGGTCGGAAAGCTTGGCATGGGGTGTATAGAACATGAAGAGCGAGGCGTCATTTTGCTCCTGCGTATGCTTTAATTCTTATAGCTGTTGAGTCATAGGAAGCAGCGTGGACGAAGAGCAGCAAGGCGCCCAACAACGGCACAAGTCCTGCCCTTGTTGAATCTTTGTTGACTCGCTGATTTGATTCGACAATTTTGCAAGCTCGTGAATCCGTATATAATAATATTGTTCGACCGTGACCACAGCCAATTCTGCAATGTGTGCTTCAGAATGATGGCTTTCTCGAGCCGGGGTCGGTGGTGGTAGCTGTCGCGTCTATGAAAGACGGTTCCCCGGGGAATGTAGAGAACTGGTCTCAATCTGCAAAGGGTACCTGAGATAAGGGGAAGAAGAGATAGGTCAAGGATGTGGGACGCTGACCTCTCCTTCTTACTCGTCCCTTTACGTTAGAGCAGAGAGGTGTTTGTTGACCAAGTAGTGTATGAAACAATATCTATGTGTACAAGCGATGCAGATGAGGAGAAGAAGCCAAAGACAAATAGACAAGAGAAGAATATTTAAAACGTGACGAAGCCCTAACTCCCAACGTGAAGTTGTTTACTCTCACGCTCGTCGAATATGCTTTTCTGTTGCATCGTGGATAGGCCTTGCCTTGTAGTATATTTTGGGCATATATAAGTTGCCTGTTGTAGTTTGCAAGAAGCAAAGGAAGAAGTAAAAGCTAGGAATAAAAAGTGTGTTTCTTATAGCCCGAGCTTGTTAGGAAGAAAGGGCACAGCAACTTCAGTCGGAGGCATTCTCATTCCTGCAATGCTGAGGGGGTGTCCAATACGCACGCGTTCAGAAGCATGTGGCCGCCACTGAACTTGGCAACAGCGGCATTGCGCATGTAGCTTTTAGCGCTTCGAACCATCGAATTCAGAGGTGATCGGGTAGCACCTCAATGTTGCTAGGGAATATCGCGCGCTGGGTAGTCGCGCGTTCGTTCTCCGTCCATAGAGTGCGGAAGATTCTATACTACTTCGCTTTATTGTTGTTGATGTCGTGTCAAGTGTAGACCTTTCTTGATGGGATGAGCTGTAAAGCCATACACAATGTTGGTTTAGGATCCAATCGTATCCGAGGCAAGGTTTGGATCACTATATATACTTGTGCGGATTGTTGTGATGTGATGGAACAATACTGACCACCACATGACTAGATCCCCTCCCTTGTCCAACTTATACACCAGGCACTGGAGGAGAGCTGATGTGTTTCTTCATGTCTGCGATTGCAGGTGTCAGCTGCATCTTCGGAAGCTAATAGGACTGTCGTATAATATAATGTATATGGCGAGATTCGTCAGTTCGAATGCTTCGGTTGCACGGGTGGTATCGACGCCGGGCATGTGGACGATGCACAACTCATTTTTGGTGGGCACAGATGTTGCCTCATATAAAACCGTTCATTATGTACAAAGCCGGCCGAGATGGGCTGGAACTGAATGTTCAAGAGCTTCAGGTGTTCGGCGGTCCAGAAGAGGGGATTCTTGCAGATCCAGGGATTCTTCCTAATAATATATCTAGTGACCTATACCCTTTCTGGTGCTCAGCTAGATGCCCGGTGCACCTTTAGAGAGGATAGGGAAATATATAGCGAGTTATATGCTGCCAGCGACGTCATTCGGATCCTGGGCATTTGTTGTCGCTGTCGCACCCGCTAGCTATCGACGGTTCCATCTTGCTCCGTCTGCCTGCTGGGATCGGGCGAAGTCCAACGGGGTATTGTACCAATGTTGTGTCGGGTATACATCATTGTCGTGTGCAAGGCATAATAGACTTTGTTGGTCATAGAATCTGTATCGCGAGGTAACTTGACCGCTGTTGGGAGTCGTCTCTTGATTCTTGTAAGCAACAACCAGTTATATATATAGGATCCAGAATCCAGCGGCGAGATTCGATCACAATACATCTGCCCTACAGAGTATATAGAGAGCTTTCCAGAAATTTTACCAAGGCTTTGGATGTGCCTTGTATGCAGTAGGTATAATTGGTGGATGGGTAGATACGACCAAAGTGATGTTCGTCCACCCAGAGTGCTGCGAATATAATATAGAGTCGATCCACAGTCCACCAGTGGCTCTTCAAGAGCGACTCCAGGCCCTTAGCAAGCTCTTGATAGTGTTTCCAGGGATCGGAATATTGAAATAGGTTTGGAGTATCGAAATGGCATCGAATTGAGCTTTGAAAGGAGTCCGCGTATGTATTGACCAGTTCAATTACCGCCTTCTCGTTAGGCGGAGATGGCGACAAAAGAAACGCTTCTTGCGTTGTGGCAGCCCTGCAACCCGCTTCGGAGTCAAACATTTCTTCGCATTCGACGTTCGCGCCCTTCAGGCGTACAGTTCGTATGGTACCGATGATGCTTTGACGTATCTAGGCGTTGTACAGAAGGAAGGCTTGACGATATTCTCAACGCCTACTTGTACTGCTATATTAATATATGTGATAAAACAAGGGCTTCTCTCTGGTATGGTAGGGAGTTACCAAATGCCCTTGGGTTTCAGATCTTAATTCCGGGCTTGCATGCGAGGGGAATGGCAGGACCTTACAGTTGGACTTGATTTGGCCTTCCTGCGATGGGTTGCCTTACCGCCAGAAGTTGTTTTCGTCGCCCTTTTCATTTCTAGCATAATGTAACCGTCTGTTCTGTGTGGCTATTACATAAGGAAAAGATCTTTACCATCGGGGGTTGTGTGATGACAGGGAGAATAATCCTGAGGTGTTGACAATCCGAAGGATGCCCACATTGCTCAATATGCACATTGCGTCGTCGTAGGAGATTAGGAATTTATTGTCATGGAGAAAAAACATGCAGGAGCACGGCGTGTCTCCTCATGTGTCTGCCGCAGGTCAAGTCCTGTGCGATATATAATAGGAAGAGACACCAAGCTTCTCCTCCTCGTCAGATAGGGGTCGCCCCTGAGATTTGTATTTATTCCAGGAAAACACATTTTAAACAACATCCTGCTCAACAGGCCATCGATAGATGCCATTGTTGTTGTATACTTCCTCCAAGCTGATCTCGGGGAAGCCTCACCAAGCTGGCTCCTCTGTCGAGTGATGGAAGGGGTGAGTAGAGACAAGCCACGGCGGTTTTTATGCTGCCAGGTGGTTGTCAAATGAACTCAACCATCATGAATGACTAGAAGTTGGTGCGTATATAAGTTAAGAAGGCGTTTGTCGGTACTCTCCTGGACCTTTCACGGGTGTGCATATATTAGTGTCCGATGTGCGATCGTGTTGCTGTTATACTCAGCTTCGACTTGCTGATATGAGGTGCAGACAGGTTCGTGGTCTTTATCGCCGTTTGAACCTTACGAATCCGATAGCTCATGAAGTTGGATATCCTTCCCCCGTAATTTGCAATTGTCTCACAGAGGAGGAAGCAGGCTGTAGGTCTAGATCGGTCGCACTTCAGGCAGCAGGCCAAGTTCGACTCCTGACGCACATGCGATACAGCTTTGGCCTTCCTAGTATTGCTGCTATATATGTGTACGCCGTGGACAAGGTATAACGCCTTCTGGAAGCATACTCTGGCTTGTTGCAACCGTGCTTAGCTCAATGCAACGGGAGGAAGGGAGGAGGAATGCAATGGCCGACCATTTTGTACCCCCAGCAAGTGGGACAATGTCTTGACTCGTGTATGCTGAAAGGCGAGTGATCTAGTATAATATATAGAGGCTGGCGCCAGAGGCTTCGGGAAACAGGACAAGAGGCATACATTAGAAACAATTCGTGGTCCAGTGGTGTTCGCGCAGCATTCGGGACGCAAGTGAGGCGGGACCATGAAGTCGGCCTCCATTCGGCATGCAGTCTCTCGAGTAAAAAACCTTAGACAACTGAAGATAAATGGGGAAGTCAATGGCCTGTCTGCGGCTACGAGGGTGTAAGGCCTGGATCCCTTCCTTCCTTTGACTAGATCTCTCAGGCATGTCGCTTCTCTTGATGGCTATATCATGACCTTTGGCCGACTTGCCTTGTGATATATATATAAAACTTCGGCCAGCTTCCAGAAGCCATTGCATGGGCGTGATCCAACGATCTGGTGGAGCCGGAATATCCGCTGGGTTGTACGCCATCTAGTGCGTCTCACGGGTGGTCTCCTAGACATCGAGCCTGGTAGTGTAGACGCTGTAGAGTATCTCGCATCTATTCGACGATTTGATGTTTGCCGAGGCATCTCTGCAGCGTTAGGCGTACTTCTTGCCTGAATGTCTAGTAAAAGTACACAAATGAACGACCTAGAATGATAGCTCATATCGTCCAGATACAGTTCCTCAAACGAGTCCAAGATAAACCCTCACACTTTGCCAAGAATGAATGCAACAAGCTGCAAAACGTTCTTTGTGATACAGTCTCTGTCATCTTCATGGGAACCTCTCTGAAGTTTATCGTTCCTGTCAGATGTGAACCTCCCGACGAACAATACTGCTTGAGTCTGCTCAGGCTACTTCGCAATATATACGGTTCGACCAATACAGCGATTTCGCCCTTTTTGAGTTCGTGAGCCTTTTCTTGTCCTCCTTAGAAAGTCTCGTGGTAGTGGTCCCATTCTGGGCGCCTTCATCCGAGTCTTTCTTGGGAGGACCTTCCTTAGTTTTGGCCCGCTTGGCGGCAGACTCGACGGTTGGTCCTTCCATAGACTCAGTGGCACCGCGATTTCGCTTCTTGACGGCCTTGGAAGCAGCAGTTTCAGCTCCCTTGACGGTGCTGGGCTTCTTAGGGGCCATCTGAGAAATCGTTATTAGAACCTTTACTTAACACAGGAGCAGTATTCAGCAGGGTGTTGGAGCACTGTGTCCCCTATCAATGTCACATGGGTGGAAGTCCAGACTGTACAACCATCTTATCTCCGCCACTGGAAGCTCCAGTCGCAGACCTCTTGCCAAGATCCTTGGTCACAAGAAGTTGCCGAGGCTCCCGTTATAATTGCAGACTGAACCTTCCTGAAATGGGTCTGGACCGCCTGAGCAAGATATTGATATCATGTCCCCAAAGCCATTCCAGTCGCTCCTGATCTGTCAATCGTGACCACGGTGCACAGAGATGGCGCCTCGTCGAACCTTGGTGATACTCCTACGGAGTACTTTGCAAAGCACAGCGACAGATAGGTCCTTGTCCAGGAAAACGAAGGACCAACGCAACAGGCTATAAGATATCGAGCTGCAACGGTGAATATTGCACGGCGGACAATTCTGCTGGGCGCCACGACAAGGGAAGCGTAGCTGCCGTGCAGATTTACAAGAGCCATCCGACCGATGCCAATCCGTCTTCATCTGGAGATATAATATATCGTGACTCCACACCGAGAAGTTGTGGCGGAAGACCAGTCGCGAATCGTTATAACTACAGCCACTAGTACCTGTGTGACTCATTTTGCGACCGGGAGTTGAGAGGATTATATGTGGACAACCGGGCACGAAGGCAAATAGGTTGCCTTTGATGAATGGAAGAACAATCCATCGGCAGTGGCAGGGATGCAGGCCATCTGCAGGCGTCTTGGCCGTATCAGAGCCGGAAGAAGACGATGTGCAGTAGATTAAAGGACCTAGCTAACTTTCTCGATGGTCTCCGTCGCACTAATCGCTACCGGCCTAATACACAGCGATGGTTTGAACCGTCCAGAGTGGCTATACATAGGAGTATATTGTGATGACATGGTAGTCTGATGCACCGCAGGCCTTTGGAATGTTACATTCTTCTTGAGACCAGTGCGAAACGTTGCAGAACCTTGAAGGTTGGACTGGCTCTCCCAGTTCTTCCTAGCAGGGTTCTAGACATCTGTTTATCGTCAGCAGGGCACCATGGAAGGAGGATCTGGTTCGCACGATGGTTGTGAAATCTATAAATGACGTAGACCACCATAGTCTTATGGGGAAAGATGCCTTGACGCTAACCATATTTCCAGCTCTGGGCAAAATCTGTGGCTGGGATCGTCAACAACAGGCTGTTGCATCGGAGGAATTTGTCTAAACGATGTGGCGATCATGTCCTCGACTGAGATGTGGAAGCCTTGTACAAGTTCCTGTCGTGTGTGAATTATATACAAGACCAGAGCAGCGTTTAAGGAAGGCGAGTCGCTCGGTACCCCGCCACAGATCTTCGAAGTGGAAGTTTCGTTTCTTCGAGTTCGAGTCGTATGGGAGAGTCTGCGACTGGGACGATAGGGTTTCTAGTATAAATGCTGAGACAGAAACGGAGAGTGAATGGGCTTTCTTCTGCATGAAATCCTGGTCAAGCTTCGTATGGAACCATGAGAGGCTGCCCATTATGACGAAGTCGTTGAAGAATGCGTATCATTTGCTACAGTACTTGCAGGCTGGATTGGAAGCCTTGCGGCTATGATGCTAGTTTTATGCATGTAGAGCCAGTCAGCCTACGCCGTTTCGCTCGGCGCAGGCAGCGCCATCGTGCAGGGGCTGGGGCTGCTGTTGACTGTTCCAACGCGACGTTGACCAACAGAAACGCTTTGTTTGAAGCAGAGGCAAAGACTGGTATATAGCGAAAGTAGCCTGGAAGTAGTAATTGAGTTGATGAAGAGGATCTAAGACATGCTATTCAATCTTCATCATCTTGGAGAGGTGACATGCGAAGTACTAGGTCGATATCGTGTTCAGCGAACTCGTCGGTGATTTTCAAGATCCAGCCACGCCAGTACCTGCTGTTTTTATCTTCGTTCGATGGAAACTCCCCTCCGCGAGCCAGGGTGAGGATCAAATGGCCATCTTAGGTATTCGGATTGCTCAGAACTCCTGTATGGCCCAGAAACAGAGCCCAATGGGTCGGGTGTCGAACTCGATGTTTCTCACAAGGCAATCAAGGGGTCCGATCGGAGGGCGGTATATACCAAGTCGCTCAAGTCATCCCGTTGCTCAATTCGTGCCGTGAAGGTGCAGTATCTTCCGAGCGCTGCAGAGAAAGGACACTGGAAGTCCCATGTCCACTTTCTGTTCACACTGCAAATTGCTCGGTCTCAATTGCAACAGTTTACGGTTCTTCGTACGGTCTGGTGAATGGTATATATAATTGATTGCTTCAGTCCAATCAAGATTATCACAGGAAAAGAGCCAAATAGCTGTCGTTTTAACTTTTGTGGTCTGAAAGGATTCCGATCGCTGGTACACGAGTTCGCGGATGGTGTCCAGAGTCATGGGAGATTCGTGATAGACTGAATAGCAATCGTGATAGCGTCTCCCAAATCGCGAAGGTTGGTTGGGGTACCAGTTGGCTTTATTATATATATCTAATCATCAGAAGTGTCTGGGGGTGTAGTGCCACTTATGGTCTGTCGATAGTCTGAAAGCGGCTACGCCAAAGGGGGATTGGGGATCAGAGCTCTATGAACGAGAGTCTTTTCTAGTCGGAAATGCCGGACATTGATCGTATACTGCCCCGTAGAAGAGGGGGATCATGTCGATATACTATAATGGGCCAAACGAAGACGAACCAGCAGCATGCTGGAATCGCTGTGGAGCGAGAGAAGGCAGGAGAGAGTGCGTAGTTCCAGCCGTACTCCAGTATATAGTTTTAGACGCTCGTTGGTGATAGTGGTTTCGCGCCCTACATCATGAGCGTACCATTGCCTTGCCTGTATATCTAATATGTTGAGAGGCAGATTGGCTTTCTATCTCATGAGCCTTTGATAGAAGAGAGATCTTGGCTGTCACCCAGCTCGACATGCCTTGGTCTTGAGCACTTGGACCTGGGTGCATTGAGTATATTTAAATGGTTTGTCCCAGTCATAGCACGCCTTGGATCATTTATCTCTCAGGTCCACAAAGATCAGAGTCCCCTTCATCGAGAGAAGAAGCGAGAACAGAGAATGTGGGATTTGACTGGATGCTGAGGTAGCCCTCTATTTCCGCGCCTTCCATGTTGGCATTTATAGATTGAGAAGGAAAAAGGCCGCCGAGGTGTTGACCTACTGTGCGCAATGTCAAGACAATGGCGCAGTGGATAAAGGGTACAGCGTATATAATGACTGTTTCCCGAAGTGAGGTCGAGCAAACGGGTAAGAGTCTTCCCCATACGACGGTCCTCTTGTGCTGTGCAAAGGATAGCAGGATGTGGAAGGCAAGCAACCTCTGCGACCGATGAGGATCCCTGGAATGAGTAGAATGCCAAAGTACTGCTTTGAAAAGCCATTTGATTAGTCTCATTTGTAGGATCCAGGCAATTGATGGAAACCAGGGTAGAGAAGGATAAAGGTCGGATCATAATGCGAATAAGAGAGGCTAGGGAGGACGTCAAACACACTGCTTCGTTGCCATTGTCTCGTCTTCACCCTTCGCTATTGATCGAGTTGACTGAAGTCCCTTACCCCCAAGATTTACAACCGACTGCGTGCAGAGTCCGGCAGACCCTTACCTTCTCCTCGGGGTCAAGTCGATCAAAGAATATATTCCAAGTCTCCTGTGATCGTCAAGTTCTCGTGCCGGATGACGTCGATACCGCAGGGAAGCCTGACTGGGATAGTATATATAATTGGGAGGCTTGCGACCCGGCCTGCTTTGGCACGAAGACCTTATCTGCATCAAAGGATGGGCGAGATGCGGGGTTGAGGCACCTATGTCCACGGACTTGAAGCAGTTATGGTGGTGGAGGAGACATCTCTACCAATGTAGCAGATATAGTAATAAGAAACCAGGAAAATTGAGTGGGCCAGTAATATTAAGAGCTTTATAGCAGCGTTCAGGTAAGAGAATCCTCCGCTTTGTAGTTCTATTGACAACAGGCTGCGACTTATGTCGTAAGACTTTAGTTTTGAAGCCTTAATGGGATATCTGTATCTCTCAGTGGAGCGGTAGCAGTACTGGTTGTCTAGCGGTGAGAGACGAGACAGAATGACTCTTTATACTTTATAAGTCGATGTTTCGCACGGAGCGTAAGCTTGTGAGAAGGGCATCTGAGCCCACTTGGCGCAAACCGATAGGAGCACTGTGTGGTTCGTCCATGATGCGTTGTTCACCACTACTGCGGCGCCTCCTTGTTTATTGGGTTGAATCGGAGCTTTTGGGATGGTATCGGCAACCAAGGAACTTATTATAAAGAGTAATTGCGAACAACGCTTCGTCGTCTTTATCATATTCTTACGAAGCCCTGTATGATGGGCCGCCTTTCGACGTTTCCCGCTTGCAGCTTCGCAGCTTCAATATATCCTAAAGAGCACACAGCAAGTGTAGAGAGTAGTGTGTATGTTTGTGTGTCTGTAAGCTTATACTGTAGCCCTGGCCAGCGTGGAGATCTGGGATGGTGGGACTTCCGTCTCGAACATGTATCTATGTCGAGCAACTTGTGAGTCGCGCCATGGTTCGTAGCGAACGATTGAAGGGCTATCATCGAGAGATCGAGCAGTTGAAAGTACTTCGTACAGTCTTTCGAATCACGGATTACACCACAATCTCGGACAGAAGAGTGCTTGCGCCTTCCCCATATATATAGGTTATCCTTATATGGGCAATCGTGGTTTTCTTTTACTTGTCTTCCAAACAAAGCGTGTTTTATTTTCTTTGTAGACATATGCGCCGTGATGACCTGGCAGCTAGGTCGACTCTGCTGCGTACATACTAAAAGGAGGCAAGTGAGTTTTTATAGGGTAATTTGTGCGACACGGTCGAGCGAAAGGTGTATGTCTGCAAGGGAAGAAGTCCGTTTCCGCGTCCACTTCCACGGATATTTTCGCGCATTGACTTAACAGATCCAAGAGTCGCCGAGTCCAGCGAAGCTTATATAATATAATGAGTGGGTTAAGTATAGGTCTGCAGCCACGTGCTTTCATCTTCATAAAGACGAGCCCAGCCGAGTGGCGTGTCGTCGCTTATGGAAGGTCTCTTTCAGAGCTGTCGCGAAGGCCCAAGCAAGAGAAGCAAACTTTTGCCTAAGGATGTGCTTGAGGCAGGTGTAGAAGTAGTATATCGCTGGTCAAACAGCCATGAAAGCTATATTTAGATCTAGGTGACGTGAAACGCCGCTCAAGTAGTTGTTGTCGACTGGATCCTTTCATTGATCTGAGTCAACTGCCGCAGTAACAGCAGCGACATTGGAAGAGGTCAGGTTGGTCGTGAGCCACAAGAGGCCAGTGAGTATATGTAAAGAACGAATGCTTTCGCATGGGCGGCGCGACTCGGGCCCGTGACCTTCCTCGTTGTCTTTCTTTAATGTATAGTATATAACACGAGAACGGGGCTCAATCCGTGCCCAGCTCTCGCCACATCTTCACTCACGTATCTGTACAAAGACGGACAGCAGCAAATCGCGTGTCGACGCTTATGGTACGTCTGTTTCAATGCCTCCAGGGTGCGGCGGAGTAAGGAACGCTTGAGTGTCCAAGAAAGATCCTTGGAATAGCTATAGTAGTAATATAGTGATCATTGAATGATTGAGAAAATTGGGTGTTGACTTGGGTTATATAGAACGCCACCCGAATTATAGCCATCGATCAGCTACTTTCTTCAGCTTCAGTCAATCACCTCGGCGCTCTGGGCTGCTCTTGTTATCGTTTGCAGATACACACTGTTCCAGACTTCTCGCATCTTCTTGGCATGATGACAAAAGTCTTTACCGGAGATATGTTGAGACCACATCGCGAGTCCCAGTCTATATAGTTGTGCATCGTGAGACTCATTTTCAGGCCGGAGCTTTTGAGGCGAGGTTTTCACCAGCCCGAGATGGCTCAGGTAGCCACCAGGTGTTAGGACTGTGCGATCGGCCCTGATGTCCTGGACTTAAGGCTGTTAAAATGTGTACCCAAGCCCAGGAAGAGACTGCTGTTAGTCCAGGTCGAATGCAGGAAGCAAGTGCAATTTCTCATGTGTTCGGCAAGCTCTAGGGTCCAATTAGACTGTGATAACCGAAGTCCACCCTGCTGCTGAGGCTGTGGAGGACGGTTCATATGATCCTGGCGTTGCTGGTACGCTGATATATATAATTCTATGTTTCAACCCCCCGGATGCAAGGAGGGGTGCCCTATTATCCTTGCAAAAGCCCCTCTGTGGTGTGCCCTGAGAGCTGGCAAAAACGGCGAAAGGCAGTGGTAAATGGGGTCAACCAGACAGCATGCCGAATGAAGGTTATCTTGGTTCTGGAGATGCTTTCAATTGCTGCCAGGAGGGCAAAAAGGGGAATCTCTTAGCCCCCAAAGACTGAGAAGACGACCTCCTGAACTGCCTGCCCTGTCGGCGTGCGAAGCATGAAGATGGAAAGATGCTACATATCTCTTCAAGGAAAAGGCTTGTAGAAAAGGATGACTAGGTATGTTGAAAGTCTTGAGAGACGGAAGGACGGTAGCAGTACCGGAGTGCGCAACCAAGAGTCTTGTGATTTTCCCCATCGCATAATTGAGAACGTCCCAAAATACCTGCTCTTTAACGGCAATCTCCCTCACTCGCCTGGAGGTGGGGAGAACTCGATATCCAGGACACCTAGGCTCGATCCCGACCGTTTCCCGAAGTGACTTCCTTCCATTTTGTTTATCGCCTTGTAGGTATCTGGGACTATCCAGCAGGCTTGTGTCTGGTCATTGAATTCTTCGGAAAGGGCGGTGCACCAGACTGGTGTGCAGTGTACTGCGTCAAGATCCTGGATGTGTATATACTAACACCATTTTACTTCGTCTATAGTATATGGTGAGTGGCCGTATCAAAGTCGTGGTATATAAGCTTCCCAATAATGTTTAACGGCTAGTTTTTGACGTTTGCTGGGGCCTGCTCTTTAATGACTGTTTAAAATGCTTCGGTCTCCCTCTTGGCATCCAGAGCTACGAGGCAACGAAGGACCGCCGCCCGGAAGTGCATCAACTGCTAACTGTTAGAATGATAACCCAGGGATCGCGATAGATCGGCTTACATTTCGGAGGTAGTCGCTGTCTTCTTCCTTCGCGACGACAGGCAGAACGGGGTATTCGGTTTGAACACCGAACCTGTGCTAGAAAGGTTATATAGAGGCGTCGACGATGTCTACAGGTTGCTGTAAAACAAGGACGTCGCTGATATGGCTCCGGGGGGTTCCTCAAGTGGTACGAAGAAAACATTTCCTGTTGAGGAAGAGAAGCCGGGATCAAGGCAGCACGAGGTTTCTGGACTTACATAGAGAAGATGTTCTTGCCAAGCGATTGCGCATGGCGTGACAATACTCTATCATCCACTGACAGTGCACACCGGCCCACCAGTCGTTATCGACAGATCTGGCCTGTAAACTCACGAGAGCCTGCCCAGAATGAGAGCATTATAAAAAGACTCGACAAATGGAACGACTACCAAAGGTCGGTATCCACCAACTCTGAGGATTGTGGCTCTTGGTGTCTGCGACCGAGCCTAAAGTCTGTAGCTTGCATGCGCCGTCAATGTAAAAAGACGTGCAATAGGTTCTCATGCCAGATAATGTCAATTCCGCAACCTATCCAATGTGGGTAAGTTTGGAAGACTGTCGAATGTAGCGTGTGTTCGAGTTGGGACTAATCAATCTGCATCAAAACTGGATGCATCAACTTGTTGGAGAAGCCAACTATGACTCCTGTATAGTATATAGCAAGATCCTGTCGTATCAATGTCTAGGAGGAAAGACGTTGGTGAGAGTTGACGAGAGGTCTTTCGCTGTGAAGCAAGCATTCCGTCGATGGCGACCTTGTGATAGAAGGGTGGGTGCTGGGGCGTCCCTGGACGATTATATAGATATGGAACAGCGATAGCACCAAAGTTGAACATTGGGTACTCAGACACCGGGAAATAGTCGGCCTCGCCAGACCAGCATTTGTTGTATCTCTTCTGACGGAGAAGCCGGAAACAAAGGTCAGGCGAGGTGCCCTCAAAGCATGCCACCAGTTGTTTGAACAGAATAGGCAAGCTTTCCCACTTTGACATGTCTGATCACGCGGTACTCGGGCAACGTATATATAGTGTCAAGGTGAGCTTTTCCCCATGGTATAGCCCCTCCAGACCCGGTCGCCTTGAGACTTAGACCATCAGATGACGTTGTGGGATCAATATGATTACACACAGATCATATGGTCAGCGTGGTGGTTTCTGTGCGTTGATCCCTCCGGGTATGTCAAAGGTCTGGTCACTTTGGCGTATCTCGTGAGAACCAGAGGGTATTGGACCACAATCCCATTTCGGTATATATTGTTGGTCTGTACGCCCGTAGATAACTTGTAGGTCACAACCAGCGTTTCGACAGTGGAGGCTGGATATCTCAAAACCAGCGTGGCTTCTTGTCATTCATGATATCGGTTTTCCTCACACCTCTGGCATTTAGAAGTCTCCATTATGGTCGACCGCAGCCATGAGATCGGTAATCCCCTTGCTCGTGCTTTGTTCCAGAGGAGGCTGACACGGTGTGGACGGGATCCCTGCTGAAGGTACGAGTTCTTACCCTGATTGTGCCAGGTTGGTGAGTCCCTGACACTTTCGTCTTTCGCAGATTGGTACTGCTCAGGGTGTTCGAAGCCATGTGGCCCGAATGGATATACATACGGTGGTGTATATATAACCTTAGCGTTCGCGAAGTTCTTCATGCGGCGGAATCGTTCCTGTCCTTTGCCAATTCATGTTTCCCTCGCATACCTGGGAGTCGCCCCCAGGGCCAGTGGGGAGAGGTGGTGGTGGTGGTGGCATGTTGGTGGCTGCCATGTGCTGGCAAGCCCATCCGAAAGTTCAAAGAAAACAAAAAGAAAATAACAATGAGCGTTTGCATACCTTGCAGTAACGCGAATAATCAACAAGAGGCAAACAAAGAAGGAAAAAGAAAAGGTCCACCACATGACGAATCAAAAACAACCATCCATAACCAAACAGCCCAGCGGTATCCATCCACCACACCTAAAACGGCACATTGCTAGCCTCAAATATCTCTCGAGGCCATACCATCTACGAAGTAATTAGCACAACTGCGGAAGGACTGGGGTGATAGAAGATTGAAACTTACACCAACGCGCCTCACGACCTCCTCGTGTAAGGAATCATGGGGCCAAGCTTGTTGGGACGCATCAACCTGATATTGGCCTGTACACGGTTGAGCCAGGCTATATATACGTCGTAGCGAATGGAGCGAGGTGGCTTCAGGACATTTTGTCTGGGAAACTGCGTGTATAATATATATCCCCCATGGGTACCACCAGATGAGACTCGTCAGGAAGACGAAGAGGTCATTCTGACTAGGCGGAGGGTTTGCGCAAAGTGATGCAGATGAATGCATGTTGCACGTTTGTCAAAGCTTACAAAAAGGTAAGGAAACGCTTTCGGATAGAAAAGGCCAAGAGTACGAAACATGAGGAACCTTGCGGCCTGTTTCGGAATGTGAGCGTAGTAGTATATAATCTTGGTTTTACAACGCTAGAGAAGTCTGTGCTGTGATGAATGCCCTGCTTTACCGATTCCACATGTTTTGATAGGAGAAAGGTAAGGAAGAAAATGGTAGTAGGGTCTCGAAGGAGACCAATTGAACACATCAGCCGATTAATGCGAAACGGCATTGGATGAATATGTTGACGGAAGAGTCGTGGGCTTCGCATTTTTGTGCGAGGTGGCCAAAAGCCGACTCCATCCAACTGTCACTTAGAAACATCATCGGCGAGTCCTGACACTCTACGTGATGGGCTTTGACCATTGATACTTGTTCCGGCTTGGTAATCCGAGGTAAGGGTAAGTTAAAGGGTGAGTTTCTGGACACACGCGCATGTTCCCAGTCTTGGTGCCAGTTCCGAATACGGTCAGACAAGATCTGCTTCAGGGCCTAGACGTTGACCCGGTCGTGACCTTTGAAGAAAGAGGGAGAGCTACAAGGACGTGTACACGTTCTCCATCACTGTGCCCATTTGCCGACGTTCGGATGACCTGGAAGAGTGAAACTTATGGATCACCCTTCTTTGGCCGAGTAATTTCGCATATCGCGATGGAAGTCGTTCTCCGATTCATGTTTCGAATGATGACTCATTTGGACTTCGGCAGATTGTAGGGTGGCACAATGTACTGTGTTAAAGAAGCCCATGTTCCTTCGTGTGATTGTTTCTGTGCCACTCAGATCGCCTGCTAGTTCACCAGGGAGGTAGGCAATGTCAGATTCCGCCACACCCCACAGCTAGGAGCATCCACAGTGCTGGTCGACGATAATGATAAACAGCCTGTCATCTTCCTGCATTTCGTGCTTTGGCTTTCAACGCTGAATGTCTTTGCCATCTCATTAGCTGTCGCGCCTTAAGCATCCGCTCTCTGACAGTTCCGACCAGAAGAAGTTTAATCCCGTGTAATATATAATAAAAGTCTGGCGAGCCAAACCGTTTGATGCTGATACGGCTCGCCGCAGCTGTTGATCGCATGAGCCGTTCGGAAGTAACCGTTGGTGTTCATGAAGTAACTGGCTCCGTTCAGCAGGTCCCATAACCCTGGAGTAGGGTAATAGGGCGCGTGGCCATGCTGGGAGCCAGGCGCTATGGTGCTGGGTTCGAACGAGGAGAGCACATGTCTTCCTTTGCGACCCAGATGAGACTGCCGTTATATATAAGAGTTCGTCCTTGGAGATCTGGAAAGAGCGAGTTCAACGCTTTGATGAGTTATACCGGACTGATCGACGCCCACAAAGCAGCCGATAGCTCCATGAACAAGACTTTGTTCACGTGGCACCCCATCTGGCAGCAGCTTGACCGAAGAGTGATGCCAAACCTCAGTGGACTGTGCCATGTTGTCTGTTGCAAGAGGAGGAGGGAATTGCGATCTCTTGGCACATTTGAGTCAAGGTATCCAGCTGACGCTTACCAGGACCGCGTTTGAACTGCCGAGGTCCCTAAGATGAACCAGGATTGTCGGTCGCAATGTCGGAAGTCCAAACGTAAGCTTATATCTATGATTGCCTTCTCGACGGGACCTATAATGACATATAGTTTATATAATGTTGCCTGATCGTTCAAAGTTCGTTTATATGGACAGATGTAGTCGACTCGCTGTGCAAGGAATTTATGCGGTGATGCCCGTCCCAGGATGCCGTCCACGAACCCTTCAAAGAAGGTGAACATTCTTCCGAATTCTAATTCCGCGAATGGTATCCAGTTGGTATGTTTAGGAAGGTGATGCCATCGCTTGGCTATGGCGTTGTACGTCTTATATATTGATAGAGGAGTTTTTCTTCTTTCTTCCAGGCCATGAAATGGACGGAATGAATCAGCAGTGAAGACTGTCGCTGGTCCCCACTATACTGTTCCCGTTGCACTTGTTGAGATGATCAAGAAGAGCTGGGTCATCGAGCTCAAAAGTCTTGAACTTCATTTCGCCAAGCTCCTTGGGTGTATCTGGGCCAAGAATTGGAACGTATACGATCGCTGAAACACCAACAAGGAATTTCTTGATTGGTTCACATCCTGCGCAGGCGATATACTTCCAACATCGACGGAGGAAGGTTGGTACGCTCACAGCGGCGCGATCGAAAGGGAGGTAAAAGCTAGCAGTCTTGTTCTGACGATGAGCGACTTGTGCATCATGCCGAGCTCGCCGTTCCTGAAGAGTCATTAGTACCCCGCTGAGGGAACGGTAAGAATAAGACTCACGAAAGTGTCCGATTTCTTGCCAGTCAAGCCATGATGGGAGCGATGAGCAGTACCGGCTCTGTGGAATGCACCCACAAGGTGGTACAGCGCGAGGGCGACGGAAGACGTATACTTGTTCGCCTGAAATCTGATCAGGCGAAATCATGCCTTTGTGACCAAAATTGACTCTAGTACTCAGGTGTTCACGGCGGAGCAACTAAAGTACACCATGAACATCGCCTCGTCTATATACACAAATTTGCAAGACGCATGTGCAGTTTCTTCTGCGACTCTGATCCGTGGAGTCAAGACACATATAGTATAGAATACTCGTTTCCCACTTCGAAACGCGGCAGATAGCTATTGCATGGGCTTGCGAAAAGGCGATGAGTTGAACGGTCGAGTGACAGACGCAGGCTTTCTTGGTAGTACAGGGTGATTCTGTACGTAGGGCTTTCAGGAAGAGGTTTTTTCAGCATGCCAGCATAAACCCGTCCCATTGAGTGTCATTGCGCAGTAACTGATGATCGCTTTTTGAGAGTGGCTCGTATGGCGTCGGGTTGCATTGATGCGAGGGCAAGATCCTCGCATGTAATTTCATCCGCGACGTTTTGAACCCCGAGCAATGCCACATCTTGGTCCGCGATATATAGTTTACTCGTTGGGAAGGAGGCTTGCTCCGAATGTTCCAGCTGTTGCGCAAGAGGTGGGTGTGTATAGGGTAGGGCGTTTTTGGTCAATGCGTTGGCGACAGAAACCCGCCATCAGTTCCAGCAGATGAAGATTAGCTTTCCTTCCTCCGTCATAGAAAGGTAAGTACGTGCATTTGCAAGAAGCATATCACTCCATCCACCACGTTGTTGCTTCAGGAGGGCATTGAATTGTACCAGATCGTGTGCCGTAGCAGGGCTCGTAATCCCAGACGCATGCTCAAGAGTCTGGAGGTTAGTACCTTCCCGTATCTAAGTGAGCTGTTCGGTGCCAGACTTCGACGTGGTCCCTTCGCTGATGCCTGAGTCGCATGCGCGGCAGCCCGGCCGGTCAGATGCTTTAGCAAAGAGTTCAGCCAAGAACACTTGTGCGGCGCGCATCGAATGAATGATGCAGGACCCTGTTTCTCAAGAGAGGGCGTTTGGTAGGATGGAGTATTGCCAAATAAATATATATAGGACCAGGGTCCCAGACCACCAGGTGATAGTGTTTCTGAGCCTTAACCTTGGCCGCAGTGGAGCGCTGGTAGGGGATGTAGCTTCCTTCCCATTCTTTTAGGTGAATGGGGCGCTTAGCAATGCAAGCTGGCACCGTACCGAACACTTGGACCGCGGAGTGCTAGGGTTAGACATTGTGATGTTAGAGGATCTCTGGGCTCTAATATCACGTAGTGACGCCCAGACCTGGCCTAAACTAACCCTAGTGGTCTGAATAAGGTTGGTTTTGGTCTGGGAACGATGTTCGGTGGCTGGACCTGCGATGAAGTTTGTTATCTGAGTCTGATGGCACCACGTATAAGGCGTTGCACAGAGCCAGTCTTATAACATTGATTTTGATGCGTCCAGTACCATGTTGAAGCGCAGTGATTCAAGGTTCCTTGGTCGGAGGTCGGAGGTAAGTATCCCAGTACCCCCAGCCCTGACCACAGCGATATAATAATTGACGAGGAAAAGAAAATCTTCGCCATGTCCCGTCAGATCGTGGTATGTTTGTGAAGCGTAGTGTGATCTTAACCCCGGAGATATATGCGATATCTGTGCGGCTGCCGTCTTTTGGCGCTGCATGTATGCATTATATATATCATTAGTGGAATCTTCCGTCATCCAGTAGTCTGGCTTGAGCTGGTAGTAGATGTTGATATGTAGGCCTCATAGACTCATCATCTGATCAGATGACAACAACGCATGCACCAACGACGTGTACCGCGAAGGCTGCCCGCTATCATAAAAGCTCAACATATCTTCTTCAAGCCGACCTTCCAGTCTGGTGATGTGTCGCAAAGAATCCTCCTGAGCATGCATGGAAGTAACCGTCGGATAGTTGAAGCCCGAGGCTCATATAAACTTAATGATAAGAGACACGTTTATCAGGACTTTCCGTATATCTGCAGTGATGGCCCATAGGCCGCGCGCGAATGCTGCCTGAACCAATCCCATTCGATTTCCCGAAAGCACATTTCTCGATGATGGCGCTGGGTATCCTTTTCTTTCCGAACTTTGCTTGCTCTTGTGCTGTGGAGAGTGAGTACGTCTTCTCTTCGAATTTGACAAAGATACTTGATGACTCGGGATGCTCTTTGCCCATATCTATTTCTATGGTCAAGAATCCCGACATCTGTCTTTGTAACTGCCGCTGTCGAGCAACCGAGGCCCTGGTGATTACTGAAGACGTGAGTTGAAGCAGTCGGTACCATTAACACCCGACACTGTTCCCTCCATTCCAAGGGCAACGCCGCCACATTCAGGACTAGGTCGAGGGTGACCACAGGTCTGAGCTCCCACACCTTATCAGTGGTTCCTTGCTCTGTTCAGCGACGATTGTCTGTCCACACTTCGTGTAATAGTCTATGGACATTACTACATTCACATGGGCCGTTCATGCCGTCACGGCGTATTCGCTCCAGTCATCTGAAGTCAGGCTAACACTGGGCCGTCTGGTTTGCTCGATGGTAGATGTAGGCGAAGAGTGTGTGAAGTTCTGCAAACGTGAATTGGTTTTGACCCCTTCGTCGTGTTCTGTTCGGCCAGAAATTACAGCTGAGTAATGTATTGACCCCAACGAATATGCCCTTCCATCAAACCAGAGACAGCCACGCAGATGCAATCTGCTGACTGTTGCTGTCATGGATCCATCGTCCCGAACCGCCACCATCTGGTAAGCGATCCGAAACGCGTTCTTGTTGTGAGATCTTTTTCGGCATGATTCACGATTTTGTTGATGGTTGGTAGAAGGAGCGTATATAATACCAAGAGTGCGCCGTAAAGACGAGACCAAGACACTGTTGCTCGTGGACGGCATCGCTTGGGATTCAGCTCTCTTATCCACGGCTATATACTGGCTGGTTTGTAATGATGGGAGGTCGCTCGCTTCTGCTAGCGTAGCGATAGCTCCAACAGTGTACAGACACTCCAATCGAAGAAGAATATGCCAGGCCGGCCAGACAAGACGTAGTGTAAAAAAGGAAACGCTGCACGCAAGACCATCCGAGGGTAGCCACTTGGTCTTGAACATGTGCCACTTGTCAAAGCCGGTAGCCCTATTTTTGTCGCTGTTGTCGTCGCTATACTTATATATAAGCCTCCAGGTGGTCTTGCAGCTGATACGCGGTCATCTCCTTGTGAGGCATATGCAGCACCTTGATGCTTAACGTAACCTCATAGGCAGGCTTCGGGGATGAGTTCGTGATTATTGATAGGGACACCATTGTCAGTTGGAAGGTTTAGTGGATAATTAGCTGGGTCCTGGACAACTTGAGGCTTTCGGAGCGTTCGATGTCATCCTTGGGCGTGTTTGCTGCGAGGGGAGGGTTGCACTCCATCGACTCGTTATTGGCTGCGTCTGGATCGCATACTTTGGCGCACGACTTCTCCTGTCCTTTCATCTTGAGCTTAGACTCCAAAAGCACAGGAATTGAAAACCGCGATCTTGGTCGTCAACTGACGCTGCTGGTATTCTATAGCACGATCCACTCACGCCTTCGGTCTACGTTTCGGTAGCATTAGCGACGGCGTGTGACTTGAATGCAGAGGACTCCCGGCTAGCCATAAAAAGAACATATAATAGGTTGTTACAGCGACGTCAACTGGTAGGCTGTCGACCCAGGCCATTGTATATATGGTGGTGGTGCGTGTGGCGGGCCCAAAGGTGGATCTTCCTTGATCTCCTTCCACTCTTGTCGTTAACAGGATCATGGGATATATAGATAGATGTGTGGATTCGAGAGCTCATCGATCAAATGATCGACAAGACATATAAACAGATCATTCTCCGCGCCTACTCCGACGGGTGTGTCGTATATCGGCGCATGCGGCAACGTGGCAAGCAGGAACGCCGCCCAATATGCAAATGTAATATATCATTGATCCTGGAATTATCTTCTGAATCGACGTTATCTTCTTTGTCCTATTCATCCTCTTGAAAGAACCCACATTCGTCATCGGGGTGTTCTTCGTCAGTAGCATCAACGTTCAGGTTGTAGCTTCTGTTAGATCGCAAGTTCGCCATAGTGGAATAGGCTTTGTCGTGAAGAAGTTTGACTTTGGGCAGTAGTGTTGAGGAGGGGTTTACTGTCTTCATGAAGGGGAATCTATCACCCATCAGCCTATAGGCTTGTAATAGACAGCTCCCGCAGTATATACAATGATTTAACCGTTATCCCGGCTTTGCGTGTGTCTTGCATGTAGATCGATAGCTGCTAAGGCGAATATTGCAAAACCCCGAAGGTTTATATAGAGATCAGAATATCCGTTACTGTGTTCCATCGTATCTTCGCCTGGTATCCTACTTCGAAGGAAACGATTGTCTGCAATGGGTGTGTGTCGTCGTCGTTTCTAACTCATGTCGCAAGAGGATGTCATCGTTTCTTGTTTGCTTCCCAGGAGATTGTTCAGTTTGTCTTGTTCGTCATCAGGGCCACGCGTCTGTTAGCCTTCCGCGTTTCAGCGTGCGTATTATATTCTTAGTCACACGAGATGCGTTGCAAGCTTTGGAGTCGCTGCATAGACCGCCAACCTTTGTAGGTCCGGCATTTGCAGGGCCGGTTGCGTTTGGCTCTCGGGACCTTTGCAAGGTAAGTATTTGGACTTTTATTCCTGGAAAGTGAATCACGTACCTATTTTTGAACTGAGGTGTGTGGAGTCTTTATATAAAAGAACCGGAAATGCGATTATGAAGCTGTCACCTGAGTATCCTGGCCCAAGACACGTCACAAGGGTTGTATGTCTGCGGGATGGAGGGCTGTTCACGCCCGGACTCATCAGCTATTGATGTAATCCTGCGCTGAGTGCTGGACGTCGGCAGCTAAAGATTGACGGGTTATGTGTCGCTGTTTGGGCGCACGACAAAAGTCTGCATACAGGGCCGGCTGGTAACCGACACGAGGTCCATCATGGCTCGGATCCACGGTTTGAATTCAGGGTATATTCTTACCCGTTACTCAATATGGTCTTATAAGCTATAGAGTAGCAGTCGGAAATAAGGATGAGCCAATCCGTAAACCCGTCGTCTTGGCCTAGGTTTGTCATTCGCTTGTCAGTGAGTCGGATATTAGATAGAGTGAGCCTGACATCTTAGTGGATTGAACATGGAAAGTTATTTTCGCTGTTGATCGCCCACCACTGTGGCTCCTCGCCCATTTTACGACTTGCTGTGGTGGAACATAATATGCGTGGTATCGGCCGAGGCAAGGTACGCCCTGATCCATCGCTTCAGCTCCTTCGACCAAAGTCGTCAGTCGCTTGACAGGCTTTTATCCAGAGTCTCGCACCCCGACATAAGGGGAAGGTCTCCAATGTTCAACTCGTAGCCATTAGGGGGGGTGAGATCGTTTTTGTGTAGTATACACAGATGTAGGCTTTTGCGTGGTCCTAAATCTGCTCAAAGGGCTCCCAGGTCGTATCGTTTGGTAGGCAACTAATCTACTGGATTTTATACTGGGCGCTGGCACTATAAGCCTTGTGATTAAGGACATCAAAGACATTCCACATCTGAAAGTTGGTTGCAGCGGCTCGTCCACCCAGGCTTTCCCAGTAGTCGTAGACTACCTAGGTCAGGAGCGACTTCCTGGACATCGAATTGAGCAATTCCCTCGACGTGCTTGGGAGGTCCATCAACCCCCTTCGAAAGCAAAAGGGTCGTCAAGAGATTGTCGCCGGTCGGGTACTAGCTGAAGTCTGGTTAACATATTCGGCATCATCGGTCGTCGCCAAGTCGTCGTCAGAATCTGCACCATTGGGAGACCGGTATATAGGGACGGCTTTTAAAGCCGTCAAGCTCCTTCCGGAGTCACCCCTGGTGCTGTTTGATGGCCTCATCGACCGCGGTGCGCCTGTTCCTACGCCTGTTCCGTGTTATTGGCACCTCCTCGGCGGGGTAAGGCTAGCTTCGAAGGGCTCGGCGGTCCCCGATATTCAGATGCTGAAGATGGGAAATCAACACATCGTTATGTCTATATATATAGAGGAGAAAGACAGCAGAAGCGTCAATCACTAGGTCAGTCTTTGCCCCCAGCTAGGTCGCTTTGAAGTCCACAGCCTTCAGTCTAGATGTTTGTCGAAGTGATTCTTCCGTGTCCTCTGGACCTTAGCAGCTATTTCTGCTAATTCGGTTCCTCATTCTCATACTCAATTGTATCTGTCATGTATTGTCCATCACCATCTTCTGTGTTCAAGATGGCTGTTGGCACAGTATTGTGCTACATTGTGCTTGAATCTTTCTTTCCGCAAAGGTATCGTCATCTCTGCAGAACATATTTGACATATGCTGAACTATAGCTGTCCCAGGGGTCGCAATGTGGGCATTTGAGAGCTGGAAAGAGCGGCAGACTTGTCCCACATCCCTATGAGTCGGAAGCGTGAAATGGAGATGGCGCAACTACCACTCGTAATGGACCGGTTCCAGACGACATGACGTTGACAACCACTGCAGTGTCATCATGACGCCCAGCGATTCATATAGTATATATAAGGTGGCATGGTAGAACCCTGTTTCGGTAGATGAGGTTGTCCTGTCTTGTGCATTGTCGACAACAACTTATGCGGTCCCTTGGCAAGGTCATCAACATCCCATAGTGCTTGCAATCTCTTGTCTTACGAACAGTCATCGCAGATCCCGTGCTGGACGAGTCTCGTCTCGGCGACCACCTTCATGGTACCACGGGTGGACGCAATGTTCCAGGATGGCTTGGTAGTCTGGTTGGTTGTGGTCAGATCGTCGATCTTCCTCAAGGTATTCGTGGAACTCCTCGGGGTACTGGACTATAAGTCCATGCGGACGGATGTTGTTTCCGTATTCAAAGCTCATAGGTTACTCAACTGTCCGTCGACAACAGGTGTATTCCCAACAACAAGACGCTGGTTATGTGCCTTCTTGTATGGGCATTTGAAACAGGTGCTGTCGCTCTCGACGGGTTCCGAATTTCTGCCCTGCCATGTTACAGTAGGGTACGGAACGTCAGATACGGAAGACAGTTATGCCTTTTGATGATGTTTAGGGCTGTAAAGGCGATTTTGATGCCTTACAGACACACTGAAGGCTTCCATGCGTTTTCTTTAGTATATAGCGATTTGTAGGGCACAATGCAATTATCAGTGGTGAGCATCTCACGGAACCACCGACACGACGGTTGCTTGAATGGCCAACACCGATTTCCTCCACTATTTGGGAAGGAGTTTCTTCACTGTTCACAGTCTTGGGATATATATATAAGAGGCGAGTAGTATAGGTGTGTCCTCCGTGTTCATTGGGTGAAAGGTAAGGTGTTCTTCGACATCGTAATCATCAATAACCGGCGAACTACGACCTTTTCTTCAATGACTGGGCCGCCTTCGGGGGCCTTTGGTAGCATTTTCGTTAGATAGTCGAACTTAGACAATCTCTCTGTGTATAGCTGTACATGGATACAGACTTCTTGGGGTCGATTCTTGACGGACGTAGCGGAATTGCCGCGAGGGTTACATTGACAGGAGGATTCAAGGCTGCCAACCAGGACTCCCTCAGTCTATGATGTGAAAACAGTAGTTTGAACCACTGTCTCTCATTTCAAGGTCCCTTGAAACTTGGCCGCGAGGCTTTTTGCACAAATGCGTCGTCTTGCTGTCGGAACAAGACATCGACGTTTACTTATCGCTATATATACGAAGGGTAGAGTGTTCGCTAGGATGATGATCTTCCTGCCGAAGCTTGTTCGAAAGCTCTTTGAGGTGAAAAGCGAAAGACATTTCCAAGCAGCTGTGTTTGTTGCGGGGTGGCCAGCCGGAGTTACATCGTCAAATGTCCAGTTCCCTCCGTTGAAGCCGTGCATGACCAGCAATGGGTGGCGCCCAGAGTAGGGTCCTGGCCACGATGTTTTTGGGCGTTGTGGAAAGCCAGTGTGATACATTCGAACGACAATTGGGAAATGTTGCGTTCAGCTGAGCCAGCGTCATCCCACCCCCTAAGTTCTTGATTGGCACACTGCACACCAAGACCCTATGTTATGCATCACGGTCTACTATATCCAGTAAGCCAGGGAGCCCTCGGACATGACGCCGCGTTGTGCACCGGAGCGCGAAAACGCGATGTTCAAAATTCCCAAACCTGGGAAACGGGGATGTGAGAAGACAAGAGACCGAGGGTGGCCGGGATCTGGATATGCTTCACAGAATTAATTGCTTAAGTAGTGATTGCGATATTTTCTGTACAGTGTAGACAATCGTGCCTGCACCGCTCGTGGGAAGCGTGGATCGTATGTCTGGTGGGCATGGCTGAGTTCATGTGAACGACATGTTGGGGAATAGCAGGAGAGCATTGATTGGGTACCTCACTGCCACCATTAAAACATTTTAATAAGGACTTCTGATGCTCTGCCTCGTCGCGCAGTTCGATGCCAAGCGCAAGGTCTCGCGAACAACATTGAACCGGTGGTGGATATCAGGAGTCCACCATCCCGGAAGGGTTTCCAAGGAATTTTCGATTCCATCCGTACTAGATCGACTTAAAGAACGGGTTGGTTCTGGTAATTTTGACCCTTTCCCACTCAAATGGGTTAAGCCGGAGTAAAGGCAACGGTTATCTCTAGGCCGACCGGAAAGTTCCATCTGTGTTGGCATGGACTATCGACAGCCTGACGCTGCGTTGAGATTATCCTTGCAAGGCGTATATCCCACATCACTATTTGGGAGAGACAGTTTAATTCTTCCCTTTGCATTCATGAGTGGGTTGTGGGGTAGCAAGTCTGGGGCATGCGACCCGGGGGTGGTCAATGGAGGACACGAAGTTCTGCCGGCATAGTGGTAGGAAGTGAAGAGATTAGCCGCAGCATCGGCTACGCCAGGCTGCCGGTCTCTTACCGCTCTAACAGTCCACATAAACTCTCATAGGTTTCATTAGTATGTGTAGGCCTTGGGCGCTTTGCAGGCTGGTCGGATGATGCCGGTGGTATAGATCGAAGACTGGCGGTTTCGGTCAGATGGTCATAGACCATTTCTTTGATGTCCTCTCGTTGACTCCGGGCATAAAGAGTAGCGATAGTGAGCCACATATGAGGGACAACGAAGACAGCCCTTTCGCTGATCTTTGACTCGACGGGAAACGCATTTCACCGAAGCCACCCGTTCATTGCTGTTCAAAACGTAGCACTAAGACATTCCAGAGCTTCGGTGTCTTCCCAGTTCTTCAGATGTAGACGTATCCCAATACCACTATCTTCTGTTGAGAGCTGGTTGTGGAACGAGCCGTAAAATATACGTCCTTTTGGTTTCTCAGATCGAGAAGGACCAGTGTTTCTTCGGGTGTTTCCCTCTTCTATACCTGTCCGCGATCCGAGTGAAGGTCCATTGCCTTCTATAGCCTTCGACTGCCAATGTTGGATCGTTTGTTCATTCTTCTTCCCACTGCTCGTCGTATGAGTTTGTAAAGGGAAAATTGGTCCACCAATTCTAGAGCATGCTCAGTGCACAGCTGCGTCCCCACAACCAACTGCAATACTCACAGGAGGCACAAGACAGGTTCGGAATGCTCAAAACCTAGACAAAAAGTATTTATACAAGAATTGAGATTCTTAAAATGTCTGTACCACCCTTGAGTCATAGGCATTTCGTGTCATGCTTTTTCGCGCCGATAGCTCGTGCCCCAGCTTGGGCGCGGTAGTATAGTGTAGCGAACACACGAGTCCCCACATTACGAAATTTGAGCCAAGTTGGGAAGTATGCGATAAACTCTCCCAATTGTCGCAACGCGACAATCGCGTTGCATTGGTATTGGTCTCTGACGATAAAGATGTGCCTTCAGTCAGGTGTTGCTCTGTATATAGTTCCTAACAATTTGCTGCTCGTGAAGGTTGGTTGTTTGTTGCATAGAGGTGGTTTCCTTAATGCGTTGGTCGAGCGAAAGAAGCCGTGGGCGATTCATTGCTGGCAATCGACCGAGATCGTCTTGACGTGGTAGGACAACCGCCATGAAGTATATATAGTGTGCTAACAAACGAACCCAATCAAATCGGGATGAAAGCCCCGATGGGTTGGTGTCCAGGAGCGTGGCGCTGCTCCAGTCCTGGGCGCCAGCCACAGGGTAGGGAGAACGAGGTAGAGAATATATATAGGAACCATATTTTGTGGATAGATGCTTCGTCTTCCAGTAGCAACTGGGCCCAGGGTACAAACATGGTATCTCCGGAAGCTCTCATAGGCCCCTGATTGAGTGATTTCTTACGCGCCAATGCCATTGAGGTTCGGGGCTGCCACGAGTCAGGTCCCTCATACTAGCCATCGTTGTGTCCTGCGCTGTTTCTTCCTCAGCGGTTTCAGCACCCCATCGGTGGATGGATGTCCTTAGCCCCTGGAATTAATGCCCAAGGCGGGCACGCCTCTGTTGCGTGCTTTTTCTCATTACAAATTTCACATGCCTGTCCTTTGACCCCAACCGTCCAGGTGATCTTGACCTCGTCAACGGTGAGCTTTTCGTACCCCTAGTTATTGCTCTGTACGAGGAACGAGACATGGGAGGTCTTCGTCGTTGTCCATCGATAATTGCTCTGCCGACACTGTGGAAGTACGGAGAGCAGATGCGATCTCCGCAGTGCTGCTTGGGCGATGGAAACCAAGGATCAAGGTCTCCAGTCCTGGTGCACATGTTGCACGATGTACCTGCATCAGACATATGGCAATTGGAGTAGTCATGACCACTTCTACCGTAGGGCGGAACAGATAAACTCGCTAACAAAATTGTCTCCAGGTGTGCGTACAGTTATTGCTAAAGCGACTGACCGGGAATCTTTGCAAGGCCTCTTGGTGTCCCATGGTCTGTAAGTGAATGATGGTTTCTTGTCGAGGTAAGCTCTGATGAGTTTGAACCAAACCTGCGACGGACGTGTAGCTTCTGAACTTCCTCTTGCGCAACAACATGTTCGCGCTGCGGTGGAAATGCAGATTCGTCGTTCTTTGGACCGTAGTGAAAGTTATCCAGTAACTCTAACCCTAACCCCAAGGTCGAGGGTTCGGATGAGGATTGGGGACTCGTGACATACCCAGCGCAGCAGGGTGACGCGGTCGGACGGGGCCAGGAGGGCGTTATCATTTGATGTTATTCTGTATAGCCAGGTGAGTCCGCCGTTTGGATCGCTGGCGACGAGCTTCCGAACATGCCTGACACCGACGACGACGTCCGCCTAATCCTCCTCCTGCCGTCTGAGTCTGTCCACCTTCGCCTAGGTCCTGGGACCCGGGGGGTTGGAGAGGGCCTTGGCCCGAAACTCGATGACCGTCGCTTGTAATTGACTGAGAAATGCCAGAGTATCACATGGAAATTGAGTGTCGGCAGAGGTATATATAAGCAGCCGGGGTGCAAAGAAAGTAGTATAGTGAAGATTCGTGGAAGAAAGGGATCTGACTGACAAGAGCGGTTACTTCCAGCCTGGGCTTATGATTGGAACCCAGACAACGGCTGAAATTCCAACGTAGACCGTCTAGATGGGTGTAGACTTGAAAGAGGCTTCCTATTTCTGCAGAACCAAGAAGAGATTGTCAAGCGTGCTCGGCTCTGACCGAAGAGTTGCAATGGCATCCACGTTCATAGTCGGATTGTACTTCGCTGTCTTGGTTGTTGCCTCTTCAGTCAGGGTGCTGCAGTACTCTATAAGAGTATATATATGTTTTTCAGACCGAAGTGCATATTGCCATTTGCGACTCTCATGAACCGAGCGGAAGATCCTTTCAACAGAGACCAGGTGGTGTTTCTGGACGTCGTAGAATTGAACGTTTGGATGTGAGAACTAGTCAAGGCCCAAGCGGGCCAACACTGATACTTGATGAGCCCGGGGCAGGGCAGAGTAGCGGCATGGCCCGGTTGAGACCTTCGTACGATCTTGGTTCGAGATCCGTCGGTCGCCTTTGGAGAGAAAGTCCCTGTGGCAGTGCTGTGTTAGGGCCAAACAGTCTATCTCGTGTCCAAAAGGTAGACTGATCCGACCGAGAGCATATCGATGGTCTCCATCCAGGTTATCATCTAATATAAATGTCCCATGTCCCTTCCCAATCCCGCTTGTGGGTAGGGAAAAGAGAGAGTGCTCATTGTCACGTCCACCTCCTCAACAGTGTCGCAGGGGAGCTGAGCATGTGTATATAGTACGCCTACTGCAATGGAGAAGGACACCGCGACGCGGTACGCAGTCATACAGTTCTTGTTCGAAACAAGGGAGAGACGTAAAACAGTCTGTCGAAAACATCCTTGCCCGCGAACATCCTTTGATGCTGTTATTGTTTGTAGACTCTGAAGGTAAACAAGTGTCGTCGCTGTATCGAAGATGTCTTCCTCGAAATGCCAGAATACATTTTCAGCTACGGTCCGGCGGCCGGAAAAGCCAATGTATTGACCACACTTGTCGGTTTGCGACATTTATTCCCCTTGATGTAGGGTCGATTTATGTAAAGTCGCTGGACTCGTGGATGTTGTAGCTCAAGTCAACATGACCAAGCCGTGTCCCAAGACTATACTGATTGTGATAGGATTATTCATGTTATATAGACAGATCACCAAGGCCTTCTCCGCGCGCGATCCCTTCCCTGAAGCAGAGGAAAAGCATCGGGCGCTCGTCCAGACTGCATGCCAGGTGTGCTGGCTTTGTGCAGATGATTGCAGCGAACAGTTTCGCGTATAAACAATGCGACATGGCCGTGAAAGCACGAGCAAGTCATCGCACGTTGCGATCATGGTAGTTCAATTCGTGACCAAACATCCCACGCAGAAACAACTAAGCCTATCGGTCAAAGGGTTGGTACCTGTAGGTCATGATGTCTCCAGGTGTTGGAACGTCGCGACGAGGTCTGGAGTTCCTAGCTTGGCAGACAACTGAGGAGCCCATTCGCCGACGACCATTCGCTCGATGTTGTCGTAATAGGGGTTCTTCACCTTGATGAAGATCGACGCGACAATCCTTCCGTATATTTATACAGGACCCTGATACTAACCAGTGGTGGAGTTGGCATACCACGACCTTCGTATTTGCCAATCTCTTCGTGCGGTGGAGGTCCCAATAGGCGACGGGCCTTCGTCTGGGGGGTTGATATGACTTGACACTGTGGTTCGTCTTCGGCACCGAGCTTCTGAAGGAAGGGAAATGGGAAAAGCCCATGCCGCTTTTGTCGAGACAAATCGACTTAGACGGCTCTTTCCAAGTCGTTACCGCATCCCTCGCATTGTCGTTTGTCGCAACGAGATCGCAGTGGCAAACGTGGGAAGAGTGGTGCCGCTCGAGATCGCAATACATAGAAATAGGTGCACCGAACGATCGTATGTTGACGCGATTTGATGTTCAGTAGACTCCCTAACTCTGACGACTTTATATACGGCGGACTCGACGCGACGACATTTATATACTCGTTACTAGGCGGGCGCGGTATCAGCGACCTCTCGAAGTGGTTTGTGCGTTATTAGGTCGTTGTTGAAGGTAGCGGGAGGAACCAAGTCTGTGCTGGGGGTGTTTAGTCGAGCATGTATCTGCTCTATGTGTTGACGTTGCCTAGACTATTTAGCTGATGCTTCATGTGGCAAGTGAGTCTCTTACCTGGACACGATCTCCGCGAAAGAAAAAGGTCATTGGATTTGCCATTACCATACAGCACTGTTTACCCTTTTGGGACATGGGATGACTGTAATATATGTATATATATATACAAGCCGAAAGTCGAACTTGAGACTTCTTTTCGGGGTGGTGTCGGATGGACGTCCGGAAAACGTAGTAAACGCTGCAATAATCCGATCGCCCTGTAACCACGGACTGTTCTTCGTCGGTACTGTCGCGGGATACACGTTCATAGTTGCCATTGAACTGCTGAAAGATGCGCAGGTGAAGACTGATTGCCGAAGCGGTCATTCTCAAGCTCGTCCCAGAGGTTATACAGGCTTCTGCCGCTGAGGTTGAAGCGAGCTCATGACCATGTCGAGATCAAATGCCCAAGGGTCTGAATGAAGTTCGTCAAGGTCTTTTGCATACTCTCACAGCACCTCAGAACGTTCTCCGCACTCCTCTGGACGTCGATGCATTCGTTAAGCCCACCCGTTGGAGCTCTTACTTGAGCTGCTGAGGTATCAATAAGCTAACGGCGACCTAAGAAGGCGCGAGATGATCCGTAAGTCATCAAGGGATTGAAGTGTCTGTTCGGCCATTTTTCCTTATTTCTGGCCCTCGTTGGTGCGATCAATCGAGTACCACACCTCACACTTCGTTTTATCTTCCTTGAACGCTTTATAGATGTGCTGCTTAATATTCCGCAGGATGGTGGGTACTATCAGCTTCCCGTTGGGGTGTTCTTTGGTGGGTGTCCGTTCGGCATTGTCATTGGGATCGCCGTCGTAGACGATCAAGATCTTTCCTCCACGGTTGCTATGGCGCCCACAACGCTGCGGTGCTATGCCTCGTCCTCGTATTTCTTAAGCTTGTTCTTCTTCAGACCGACCCATTGAGTGAGTAGCCGGATCATCGTATGTAGTTGCAAAATAGGAGATATAGCGCATCAATTCTCCTCGTCTTCGGTCTTGTATCGATTGTACCTAGACTAAATAGTGACCCGGCAGGACATTCGTCTGAATTACTCATGTAGGCAATCTTTCTATACAGGAATAGATATATAATGAGGCTCAGAGCATGAATATGCTGGGTGGGAGCGGCGCCGCGTCGAACCAACCCTGGTTAACGATACTTGAATAAAGTCTTGCTGCAATGCAAAATATGCACTCGATAATGGGTCGATGTATTAGTGATGTCGTAGGTCAGCCCTGTTCCGTTCTACCCATAGGAAGAAGCAGCCAAAGTCACTGATACCATGGTGTGGTAGCGCGATCCAGCCAGCCAGGCAGTTGGACGAGAGTGGCTTGTTTAGCTACTGTCTTATACAGCAGTCAATTGTATCTACCCGAAATGTAAACAACTGGGCCATAGAGAAGGCCAGGTGCAGATAGGGCATCACAGGCGTGGAGGAAGCCCACCTTGGGTTATTAAGCCACTCGTGAGGCCGTCATTCACAACTGCGATGAAGCCTCCACGATCAGGACGCGGCAGGCGAACATTGACCGCCTTGCGCCTTTTTTCTGTCTCCTTCAAAACATCAATAAAAGCATTGAAACAGGGAAATGAGACACTTACAGGTTTGGTGATCTCGAGGCCGTGGACTCCATGGATATAATCTAAGAAGAAGAATGCGACGGGTACAGCAGGGAGAGGACTGAAGAAACGAATCAGTCGGGCGGCCTCGAGTTGCAGTGGGAGGCGAAAAGAAGCGACTAACACTTTACTGCAGCGACAGTCAGCGACGCAGCGCTCATGGCAGTCGGAGCTTCCATCCGATTTCCAACACTTTCCATCATCGCGCCCAGCAAGAACATTGTCGAAACACGGTCGACAAGGCTTGCGGCAACATATATATATAAGTGTGATATAAGTCAAGACTGAATACGTATAAAGCCATGAAGGCAAAGGTGAACTGGCTGGATTGGCTGCCTCGGATAGACTGCCGCGCTTACTCGTAGCTGTGACTCGCCCCTTGCTTTGCGCCGAATGATATCGCGTATGCTGGACTTCGGCGAACCCAGGATCTATAATTAGAACCTGATACCAGCCAGAACAGCTACTCTAAACCTCCAAACAAGGCGCGACGACTTCCAAAGCATATGCGCTGCATAGCCGGCTATCATTCCCCTCGTTCTCCCATTTGGGTCAACGAAGAAAGTGAGTATCGTATATAGTTAAGAGGGAAGGAACTTGACCGCCACTCCACTTAGCGATTCTAGCATCGACCTAGGCCTTCTGATCGTCTTTGTCGTTGTATTCTTGCTTAAAGCAGTGTGGTCTGTCCAATATACATCATCTGCGCGGGAAAGTGTTTGTCTGAGGAAATCCGGTTCATGTTTCTGCAGCAGTGCTAGGCAAAGTTGAGCAAGATTTCATTTGGTCTTCGCTAGAGTTCAAGCGTGATTCGGGCGCGTCTATGATTTTGTTCGAAATGACGAGGGGGCCAGAAGTTGAACTCCGTCTTCGGATTCCTCTAGGAGTGACTCAGAATATTAGGATCATATCGGCAGTAGCCGAATCTTATACCTAGGCCAACCTTCACGACACTGGATCTAATATAAACAGGCAGAGCGAAGAAGCAGGTCATCTCCATTCCTGATGCGGTTTGGTCGAGGCTGACAGGAGCAACTCTCTGCGGTCATGTGGTGGGTATCGTCATTGCTGTCCGGGGTGACTGAAGGAATGATTTTGGAAGAGAGGCACGTCCATCGTACTCAACGCCTGTCTTTTTCGGGGCCTGCTTTCTTTGCGAGATCAAATCTAGTCGCCTTATCGTTGGAAATAGGTTGGGTGTTTCATGCAAGCAGGCCAAAGGCACTTTGGCAAGTAGGGTTTCTCGACGGGTTCGCCGGGAGACATGTTAAGGCCTGTTCGGTGAAAGACGGTGTTCGGACCAGGGATTATCCTCGGCCCTGATATAGGCACGGAACCGCTTGTCATCGCGTTGGATGATTCCCTGATCCTCAAGGAGGAGGTCAAGTCCGGGCTTAACCAGGACTTGTTCCATTCTCTGGAAGACATATAAGTGCTATGAGTCGCCATGTCGTCGGCCAAAGCTCCGAGTACAAAGTTACCAAGGCTAGGCTCCGTTTTGTATATGTCTAGCCACGTGAAGAAGGCAGAATAGGTGTAATGGTTCATCCTCTGCATCAAGGACTTTCCAGCGCCAGCTGGCGCCGAGGACCTTGACACGATGGAAAAGGGATCAACGTTCTTGCTATATATAGAGTGAGCTGCCAGAGTGAGGTAGGTTCGGTGTTGACGATATCCACGACGTGTTGATGGATAGTGTTTGGCTCGGCACGTTCATTGTTCTTCTATATATAGTTACGAGCAGGGTTCGAGGAACATTTTCGGGTGTCGATGTGCAGCTCTGCACCACATATACTTATAGATTGCTTCTGCCGGTGCCTACCTCTCCGGAGAAAAGAGGATTCATCAGATAATTCATGCAGAGCACCATACAGAGCGACAATGTCGTGGTTTTCCACATATTTGTCGAGGGCCGATAATATCGTCGGAGCCAATAGCTTCGCTGCGCCACACAAAAGCCAGCATCTGTGTTTGATGCTGTTGATCGGGACGAGTGCAGCCCAACTGTCGTGTTTGCCTGATGTCTAAAGTCGCTGTGTCGTGGCTCGGATGTGTAGGCGACTGTCTGATCTCTTGCGCTTTCGCACATAAAGACGACCAACGTTGCCACTTGTCGTCCTTATGATATCTATATAGAGCCACTCACTTCCAAGGTTGATACTTCGATAGATAACCTTGGTTATGGTCGGTATCAGTTAGGGAAATGTATGGCAAACTCACACCAGTTTGAACCAACGCGAGGTGTAAAATGCTGATATGAGCCTCAGCTGGGTTGAGATGATATGTCTTGAGCACAACTCAGTTCTTCCAGGTTGTACTCTTTTGCGTGAAGTCAAAGGATGGAGATGTGGTAAGGGAACAGACACTTCAACAGATGGCAACGGCTTCAGAACGAGTCTGAAGCGGATGCAGTGCAGATGATATCATCTGCAGGATACTCGCGTGGACCCGTTTATATATAGAGGAGAGATACATGAGGGCATGTACCCGCTACGATCTTCGGCGTCTATCATCTGTTAGTAGCTGTGTCCAACGTGGTCGAAAGCCATGATCTCCCGCCTTTTACAATTCTTACCTCGTTGCGGTCAAATCGCTAGTGTTCCGCCCATCACTTCTTGGTAACACATTTCCCAGCGATGTACTCGGCGGATAGTTGATGTTCCCCCCATTGTTTGACATGAGGGAACTAGGCAAGACGGCGTAACGGCCAATTGTCGGTTCCGAGACCACAGGGAAGCTGGCAATGGCTGGCGGCGTAGGAGGTGAGAGGCCGGGCGTCAGCCCAGGATCAGAAGACAAACTTTTGTTGTTTTCGGCATTGTAGTAGCAGAGCAGTTTTCTGTGAAGGGGAGGCAAAAGGGTGAAAGAGAAAGGTTGAGTGAGCCGATGGTCTTGACCCCTGGGCAGCAGCTCAAGCGGTAGAATAGCCCCCTCCGGCCATCGTTCGCCCAAACCCTTGTATGCAGCTCTGTACTCCAGATACTCTTGGCAGGTGTTGATAGCATTGCTCTTACCGTTCTTGGTGCGCGCCATCGAATCTCCCAGGTAACAAACCCATAGTTTGTTGTGTGTTGTGTTGGGACCTCAAAGCGTATATACTAATAGTCGTTATCTGAAGCTGGGCAACGTTTATTATATTTGTCACTATTTATCCTCCTATCATGGGAGAAACTGTTCTCAAAACCTTGTCCTCGTGTGCGTGGTACACTAGGAAAAGCTTTAATGCTCTCGCATAAGCGTTTGCTCACCGGTTTTGTCGTCTTCTTCGTAGAACGTGTCTTCCCAGATCCTGATGTTCTTCTTCGACTAGTCTTAGCAGTCAATGCGCCACGAATTGGAACTGATTAACAAATGCCGGAATCGTCCTGTCCACTCAGTATATATCGCATGAAGCGGATGAAGTTAATGAATGATGTAGCGGTGAGATGACCTTTGTCATCTTCCATTGGTCTTGAGAAGCAGAGCCAGAGGCTTGCTCCGAGTCAATGAGTGCTTGATCGAATGTGAAGCCTATTCAATCATCGGTAACATTGCCATCCTTGCACACTCAACGTTAGATATCTCTGAGACCCAGTGGAATCTCGGGCCCCAATGCATACATCCAGTTTAGGACTTTCCTGCTCGCCCGTATAACACCCGGAGATGAACTAGCGCCGCAGGGGCGATGATTGCGACCGCCTATATATACTCTTTCGGGGGCGGAGAGCCGGAGAACACATCGGACTGCAACGCCGGAGGCTGGCGCGACACATGGAATGTTCGTGCTGGTGGTAATTCCTTAGAGTTTCTTTGTAAGGGCGACAAGCCTGTCACGGGATATAGCCGTGTATAAGGAGTTTGCCTAATGATAGATCGTTGTCGGTAGTGCTGACATCCTCTTGCGAGACCGCATGACGGTAAGACCCTGGACGTTGGAAGTATTATATAGGTAGACTCATGAGGTTGAATAACCTCCATGAGCCATTGGTTGTTGGCCTCCTCCGACACTGGAGCACAGTAAGTCGAATTGACTTGTTGCACGGCTGGGTCGGTGGTCGAAAGTACTGGGTGTGCTATGCGTCTGATAATGACATTGCCTCTGACTCGTGCTCATCGCACTTTCACTGCCTTGGACGAATCGTTCAAGAAGGTAGCATTCAATCATTCCAGGGAAAAACCCTTCTTGGAACACTGTTGAATGCATGCCGTCATAGCCCTTCCCACTGGGTCGCTCGGCTACCGTTGAAAGCGGTGGCGATGGTAATCGCTTAATACAAGAGTCACAGCCAGAGAATGGAATTACCCAAAGGCTCCGACCACAGGTAAGCATTTTTGACGTTTCTTTGGTCTTTGTCAAGTACTGGTACGAAGTGTTGTGACGCCTATCTCGCAATAATGGCAACAATAGCCAACTGGAAAGGTCAATCATGTCCGGATTTCCAAGTTCCACTATGCAAGCAGGTTCTCGTGAATATGACACCTTCGACTGTCGTAGATGGGTTCTAAAGTCGATTGAGGCGCGAAGCTCGATCTGCCTCATCGAACTGACCGCGATGGCCACTGGCTTAACTCAGGTGCAGGTTCATCTTCTCGAGGTTGTAGGTGGCGCAGACTGTATCAGCCCCCAGTCTAGTATATATATGACGAGGGTGTCGTAAAGCCGTGCACGTTATGATAACTGCTTTCGAATCGTGGAGGCCACAGAATTTAAGTCCACAAGGCTTCAGACTCCCATCCATCAAACTGTGAACGTTCAGACCCTATATATATGCGCTTGAGGTTGTGAAACCTTAAGCGGATGGGTGAACGCGGACCCCACCGTTGTAATGGATATCCAACCCTTGGCCTGACAGGTTGACGCATCTCCGCAGGGCAATGTGACGCTATGTCAAGCTTGACATAGGTAACTGTTTCATCAGTCATATCTTTCCGACCAAAGATTTTCTTGATATTCAATTTCAGAAGAGGACTTGCGGTAACAGCGATGTTATGAATCCTAACGAAGTGTGTAAGAAAGCTTCGGCGCCTCTCTTTTACGGTTGCCGCTCGGCTTCGGACGTGGCAGGAGGATCGTGAATTGTACTGTCCGCCAAGGTGCGTGGGGTTGCGGCCCTTCTCATAGGTTCAAGACAGTCGCTCTGGACCGGTATGAATACATTTTATATATAGATGTTGGCTTGGGGCTTCCCTGGCCAGTGGGTGGTAGTCGTTATAGAGGATGTTGTTGATAGGGAAGACAAGTCTGTTTTCTCATTGAACCATTTGGCTTATCTGAAGCGAACCACAGTCCTGCCATGTAACACAATGAGACGATGATTCGAAGCCTTTTCGATCTCGTTGAGCCTTTAAGCTCTGTGTCATTTCGTCTTCTCTGAGTGTTGAGTCGCACCCCTTCTGAGTATTCTTCACTTTGAAGTGAGCTTCAGAGTGCTCACTGTATGAATACTGGGCGTAAATCGTGGTCAAAAAGGTCTCGTGACACCAGACTTGGAGTTCTTCTTGCCGGAGAGTCGTCTTCAGCTAAATGTATCTGTTCAGCACAGACAGCCCCATGAGATGATTGGATCGAGGGTAAGCGAACTGCTCTCACTCGATTGCCGCAGCGTAACGCTGCTCGCAGGGTCCAATTCTTTCCAATCCCAGCACGTCGGCGTTGTAACGATACCGTGCCGGACCCTCGGAACCATCCCACGGCTTCAACTAACAGCTGGCTATTGTTGGCTTGTGCTGAGAGATCCCGTGCGCAAGTTGACCTAAGGAACCGGTTATGGACGGTCTTGGGCGAGGGCTGATTAGAGGCTGGTCTCGTTCTGCCACGCTCGGGTCACTTACTACTGTTTCCATCGCGCTGTGCCTCCGGAACTTTTCACATGCTCAACTTCAGAATATATATCACAGAGCCTATCCATATATATAGCGGGATTGGATGAGGCACCGAGGCTGCTGGCCTTCGGCGTGAAGAAGGATGCTCTTAATAGAGAACAACAGTGTAGTCTGGCAGTGGATTAAATGTAGTGGCATGCATCTTCGCCAAAGCACTTCAAAGCGGTCCCGAAATCGGTTTCGTTGCGTTTCCATGGACAGGTAGGTCCTTCAAGAGTGTCCGATGTCAAATGGCGGTTCGAGTGCCGACACTGCGAGACTCCCCCATGGTAAGCCTATAAGTGTCACTTCTGCTTCATCCAACAAGAGCACTGGGACGGACATTTGCTTTCTGGGTCCATGGAAGCATGCGTTCTCTGACAACTAATCCACTGAACGGTGGAAGGGTACCTCAACAATGACGGACTGAAGGTTGGCGCAAAGTGATGTAGGTGTGGTGTAAGACAAAGGAGCTTGTATAGGTGGAACGCTGGGATGTTCAAATGCAGCATCCAGGGGAGCCAAAAGGTCTTCGGGTCCTGTCCGAATCTATTGACCTCACCTCCACCGTCGCGGCGAAACCCACGGTCATTATGATTGGAGGCCACTGTTCCTCGTCTCTGATCATTACAGCGGAGCGAGCCATGATGCAGAGTGGAGCATTCATATACTGAAGGCCAAGCTCGCAAGGTGAGACGAATTCCACATCGTAGGACCGAAGCTCAATTGTCGGCTGTTCCATATTTCTTCAATCGAAGAGTGCAGCCTTGAGCAACAGACGGCATGTCCCGAAGCGGTTTACGACTCGTCTCATATATATATATATATTTCGGGATAGTTTGGAACCCATTGCGAGCAAATGCACAAGCCGCACGCGTTGCTTCTTTTCTGGTTCCAGGTGCGGGTCAGAGGTTTGAGTTTGACAAATGGCTGTGATCCTGGAACAAGAAGCGGGCGACTGCATTGGACGAACAGCCAGGGGGACCGAGTGCGGCGGCGATGACATTAGACGCCTTGTCCCCAGATATCCTTTGTATAGTATATATACGTAGTGGCCTGTTCACGGCCACTTCGGTAGAATGATTGGCGATACCTCCGGGAAATTGCAGCTACTCCAAGTCCCGAAAGGTTGTGTCGATAGAATTAAAGTAAGTTCGGGATGTTGGGAGGGAAGACCAGCTGGACTCCTCTCGACGTTGGTCTGCTGACATTTGAACTCTTGCGGCTCGTCGCATGAGACTAGAATGATGCGCATGGAAAGGCACGGTCATGTTCTATCGAGGCATAAGTCAGCTGAAAGTTCTTGAATTAACGATTTGGTAAGTCGTCCGATTCAAGGTACTTACCATTGGGCGGAGTTCCCCTGGTGAGACACGGGACTATTCCTGATTCTCATTTCGACAAGGGATTGTGTTTCACCCAACGCAGTACTTATATATATTCCTTCTCACTGCCCACAAGGGGAATGTTCCCCTCTTCTTTATGTTGTTGTAGAGCAGCACCAAATCGATATCGACATACTTTTTCCGTAGCGCGGCACCCGACCGATCTTGCGTAAGATTTTATGGTTGAACTTCTTATCGGCCAGCAGGGCCTTCTCAGCATCGTCGAATACTTTTTTCATTTTGTAGGGCGTTTTGAGAACGAAGAATAAGCGACTCGATCGGTAAGAATGGGAGCCTTGGTTGGGCTCAAGATGAGAAAGTTGAGAAATTCTTTTTGATTTTGGTTTCCGTTGACTGAGGGTAAGTTGGGAATGTCTTGAATTGGTGTTGTTGACCACTTGGTGACCTGATGATAGCCTTGTTAGATGCTGGACGTAATTCGTCTAATCGGAGACTCACAATCTTGAGTGTACAAGTCAGTCGTTGAAGGGATATCGAAGGGTTCTGATCGAGCTGCGGTCCTCGCAGCTGAGATGAAAGGGAAGACTTGGTAACCTTCCGAATTCTCTTTGAAGGATATGACCTGATAATTGGTCTTACCGGTTGCTGACTGCTGCTTTGGAAGGATGCCAATAGATTTGGCCTGACGATTACCCTGGCCAAGTTTATAGTCGGGTATACCGACAGGCGCCTCTCTCTCTATGCCATGGCAGGAAAACATGACGCTCTCACTCCCTCTAGACTTGTGGCTGGTGATGGACGTAACCTTCACTACTACAAAAGAACGTGAGTGGACCGTATTGTCTTCAGTGCTGGGCTAATGCTTACTGTCCCATCTGTGGATTCTTATGCCGGCGTCTCTCGTGATATAGTTTAAAAACTCTGGTAAAAAAAAAAGCAGGAGATAGTTTCTCATGATGACCTACAGAGGCCTCTTCTGCGATCGCAGATATATAGACCAAGTGGTCGTTTTCGGGATCAGTTCTTTTGAGCCCGCCATCTACCCAGTATGCATAGCCGTGCGGACATCGCCACTTGACCTTCCATAAGTGGAGGTCGTCTCATTGATGTTGAATCGGGCCAGATGATGAGCTAGGGCCAGTCTCTTCAGCTGGTATGCTCAGGTAGCGTGACACGTTATCGTCACTATTGTTGCGCGCTTTGGTACTTTAAATTTCGGCACGACTTCGTTTGAAGAGAATAGCATATTGATGTCTTCAGTAGACAGCTCGTGGTGAGCTTCAGGTTCCTCGTCAGGTTCGTAGAAATTAGCAGGGTCTACTTCAGGCGCTTCTGTAGCAGTCTCCGGTCGACGGGGGCTTCAGTGTCCTCGATAATTGGGGTTCTGGTAGGTGTCTGCACGGGCGTAGGCTTTGCAGACGGCTGGTGGCGTCCATCTCGCAGTTCAAGGAAACAAGCATCGGTTGAGAAAGGTAACAGTGGTCATAGTTGTGCCACGCCAGCATTATAGTATAGGGAATTATAATAGCTTCCGTTAGTCGTCCCAAGCCGTTCAGAACGCTGCTTTCAAGGTCGTTCTGGTTCTTGATAGTATATATGTCCTCGGCTAGATGTTACAAGAAATCCCAAAGCTCGAGGACTCGTCGGTCGACACTGGTTCCGACGTGCTGTGAGGTCGGCGCCTGCATAACACAGTTGGTGGCCTCTGTGGTGCTTGGACTTGGCGTAGGCTCATATAAATAGTTGTCGAATGAAGCTCCTGTCGGTGGCGACATCCGTGAAATTCTCATCATCGTCAACACCCGGGTTGTTGGGTGCTATCTGGAGCCACAGGCCATGACTGCTAGTACTGTCGCTGAGCCGTTAGTATTCGTTGGGTTTATGCGTTAGAGAGGTTTCATACCATTCGGCTACTCGTGCAGCTCTATTTTGTCCGGATTGCGTATCGGATACCTCGTTACTTCCGAGGTGTTTGTATGAGAGGCAAGTTCGGATGCCCACAGTGGACATCTTCATCCACTGAATGTGGGCTGATGACTGCCTCTATTTCAAAGGAGCTTGTTCTTTACCTGTCGAGATGCTGCGCGCTTCCAAGTCTACGACAGGGTCGCATGCTAAACTGACATTCTCGTGAGCCTGCGTCTCTCGAGCTGTATAAGATGTCAGTAAGTCCATGGGCGTTAGAAACGTCGATACTCACAGTTGAGCCCAATTGATACGGCAATGATTGTTCCCTTGCGAATTCTCTCATGTTTATGAGGTTCCTTCTCCGGTTTATACTGATTCTATCCGCAAGGCGTCTCTGGCTCCCTCCAGTTGGTGTAAGTTTTCTGTTCACAGGGTCTCTCCGAGTCAGTGGTGCTCAAAAACATAGAAGATTGAGTTCGTTCCCGATGGTCTACCTCTAAGGAGTAGCGAGCTCCCCACAGAGCCTGAGTGGCATCCTTGGCCGGTTGACGAGACCGCTATCACAGTTCACCAAGTTCCAACGATGGTGCTCAGGTCGCATCAACCTCAGCATGTATTCAGGGTGGGAGTCCTGTCGTATGGATGCTGATATGGGGGAGGTTCTTTGGTCGCTAGGTATTGTCTAATATAATCCTTGTGTAAGAGGAGAAAGGGTATTCTTCGAGCCTTTCCTTTCGATCGCATAACATGGCTGCTAACGATGTGCCTTGTCTCATCTTGATGCAAGCTTCTCCGATATCGCTGGCTCCTTCGCCATGAACCGTCTCATCCAAAGTTCGATGAGTTCATCTGTTGAACGATGTTATGTCTCCAGCAGCTTATCTTCACTGACTAGGTTCGGCCGGCTAATCAGAGTGGCGGACATGGTCTCATCATGTGTGGAAATCTGATGGTCTCGTCAGGTATTAGAGCCGCCGTGATAGCAGCCTTTCAGGAGCTTTGCTGGGCGAGACGTGAAATAGATCCCAATCACATTTGGCACCAATTTGCCCTCGATCCCGATCTGGCAGTGCGCGTCTTCCTGAGCCGTAGGCAGTTTGTGGAGGCCCTCTCTTTTCCAACCAAACACAGACAGGAGATGTCGGGTTTGAGCAGGTTTAATACGCACTTAGTGCAGGATCTATGTTGATATGAACAGCGTAGTCCTTATCAGTAGGGTCTCCGTCAATGGGGCAAACGCCAAAATCGCTGTCGGTAAGCGGAATACGTGACTTGCAACTTCCGACAGTAATATCCTCATGGCTGTCACAGCAAACTTCCAAAACAAGACTTCAGTTGCGGAACGTAGCTGAAGCAAAACACGGTATTGCAGCCTAGGTAGGTTGTATAGAGGGTACCCGGTAGTTGTCATCGAAGTACCTCTCCTTCGAGTATATAATAGGGAAGACAGTTTTCCATTCGTTGATGTGAAAGTCGATTTTGTTTCGGTGTCAAATCCGACCTCGCACTATGGCCTTTGCTCTGTCCCCAGACTTTCGTCCAGCCACGCCTCTAACGCAGCATTCGAGTGTCGAGCGTTGTGTTGTTGTGACGAATAGCATGACATGACAATATAGTAAAAAGCAGATTGCTTCAAATCTTATCTTCTCGGACGGTCGGTATACTCGTCGACTCAGATCCTCGAACAGCTGTCAAACCTCGTCGTATGTATAGACCGTGACGAATGAACGGCGATGATCCTTGATACCGCGAGCATATCATCAGGCCGGTGCTTCATACCTTCCCAGTATCCCCGCAAGGTAGTGCGGGTTTCTCATGCATCGAAATCGCAACACACACCAACAACACCCGTCGGCACGTCGTCATGCTCTTCGAGTATATATAGGTGAACTCTTTCCTGGCAGTTTAAGTGAGGATGTCTTCTCGTCTCGGTCAACAAAAGACACGCGCAACATCGGAGGCGGTGGACATCTTGTTGGTCCGTGTAGAGAAGTCGCTGTTGAAAACGAAGGAAGATCTCAACCTCAACGCCTACCCCGCTATTGGTGTCCTGGCGAGGCATATTTACGCCAACACAATTCGCTGTATAGGTAACGGGGTTTTCGCTTGACGGGGATCGTATTGTACGAAAAAGGATCTTTCTCTTAGCCTGCTGGCAGAGAACGAGATTCGCTAGGAGCTTGTTACTGGCCTCACATCAAATAAAAGGTTCTGGCTTATCCTCAAGGCCGCCTTGTTTGGAGGCCCTAGACTGTAGATCCCATGGTAGCGCCATCAATGCGAGCCGGGCTTTTACTCTTGTCCCAAAAGTATATATATCATCATGCGCCTTTTGTACATGAAGCTCTCTCATGGTTGCTGTCGCTTCTAGGGACAGCCAGTAGTCATCTCGACTTCCCCGCGCGTTCAAGTCTTTTTGCCGTCTTGCTGATGGCCTTTCGAACCATCTCCCCAACGGATTGGATTGTTTATTCGTTCCGATTGTCGAAGAACCCATCGTACTTTTGTTCGGGCTCGGAGACGATACGCCTGTCGAAAGAGGGGTCAGCTGGGTCCCGGGATCGGGCGACATCGTCGTTACCGCAAGTCTCAAGGGCTGGTGTATATAATGATCGAATGGACTTCCTGAGCTGCCCACAGTCAAGTCAACGGTTATGAAGATTTTGATTGGGTTGACTTTGCAACGGCGATCTGATGTTGGTTTCTCAGGTTCGGGGTTAATTGTTCACTGCCCAATTCACCAGATCATCAATTGCTCGTAGATAACCCTCTGGGCGTTGAGGGCACAGAAAGTTGGACGCTGTAACCGACCTCCTTCGGTCGAAGGACAACTTCTACCAAGGAATCGCCATGGGCGCATTTCCACACCATCGGTTGCTAAACGGTAGTCGATGAAATGCTCATAACACCACGCCTGGACCTCGACATCAATGAGATCCCGCTACATTTGCATAAAGCAATGCATGGCATGAAGCCGCGTTGTAAAATTGGACTCGCCATCTCTGAACGTATAATGGCAGTCATCAGCCGCATATCGGGCGGCGAGAGACCTCGCCAAGATATTATTGCTTCCGCTCGTGGAATAGGAAGGACCGAAACGATGAACGGGACGGGGGATTGGATCAAATAAATATGTCAGTAGCGATTAAAGGCTGATTTCCCCTTGCGCTCATCGTAAGGCGAACACCACCGACATTGGCGGGATGTCCCCATGGTCTGTCGTTGTACATTCATGACCGCTCAATATAATTTACTTGAGATCGAATTCGTGCATCCTTCGTGAAACAGGTAGCTCAGAATGCGGACTTCGCTCGCGACAAGGTATAATACTCCAGGCTCACAGCGGTAGTGTACACCCTAGCGATACCAGTCTATGAGCTGGAAGTCGACCCAATTACCCAATTCATTGGTGATTGGTTGAAGTGGTATTCTGTGTACCTCAACTAAATGGTAAGGTCTAGGCTTCGGCAGATGATTGATGATGATCGGGGTTTCACATTCAAGGTCAAGTGGTTGCAACGTGAGAACCAACACTTGGAAATACCTTTCTCATGCCAGTACTAAGCGGGTCAGTTGTGTTCTTCCTGGGCGTTGGCCGTGACAGTCATCTTCTACCGTGCTGACCAGAAGACTTGTGGTATCCTAAGACAGGGGACATTGTCCCGCTTATGAGATAGTCCTGGGTCAAGTGGACTATCTTTCGGGATGTCCAGCACCAACATCGGCCACGGCAGCCTCTGACATGGTTCTCCATATCGACATTCTTCGAAATCCCAGCATTTGTAGCACTGCATACTAGCCAACGATTGAGCTTCGCGCTTGTGTGACGAAACGCCCTTGCAGCCATTTTGAAGAGGATCTGGTGGACAGCAATCGTGCAGGACAGGCACGCACACACCTCCACGTTCGTCATCGAAGGGTGTAGGCGGCCTTGTGACGCGAGTAGCATAGCTTTGGCGAATTGGCTGGAAAGAGGTCCAGTCCTCTACATCTCAACAAGGAAAAGGCCGAGACCAGCTTTAGGACATTGCTGTCCTCCTGGCAACGAATGGCAGTTCGCCTATCGCAACGCGGAAGGAAGATAATGCTTCTTTCTTGTTGTCATATGCTTCTTCGTCGTCATTGGAAGTGGTGGTAGAAGCGATGGAAGCTTTCTTGGTGGTTTTGCGTATACCTTTACTCTGGATATGTCTCGGGGCGATATATTTCGGGTCAACATCCTCCCACACATGCTTTTTAACCCCATCGATTACCCTGTTTAATTGATCGTTTGAATAAGGAGCGAGAACACGGTAAAATCGGTCTCCTTTTCGTCACCATGCTACCGCCTTTGAAGACAAAATGGAATCGTGTGCTTCGATGATCTCAATGAGGGCTGTCCTTGTGTTGCCTGTTTCGCCATCCTGATTGACGCCGTTGCCGGCTTCAGGTAGCTTCTCAGGTGCTGTACGCGATCTTGGTCGCAGCCGCGAGCCCGGAGCGACGAGTAGTAGAACCCGAGCTTATTACCAATGATATATAGGAGGTATCATGGGCAGTTCTCAGTCCGGGTTCATGAGGCTCACGAAAGAGGTTTGGGTACGCTCTGTTGAGAGGTCGGAGGAACAGTCCAGCCCTCGTCTATGTAGACATCGAGTCGCATGGGAGCATCCGCTGTGGCTTGTTAAATTCTCCAGTGAGGGGCACTGGGCATGAACTTCTTCCAGACCTGGCCCAAACTTACTCCAGTAGTCTAAATAAGGTGGGTCTTGGTCTGGGTACGATGTTCGGCTTCTGGACCTACGATGAAGTTCTTTATCTGAGACTGATAGCCTGCATATAATTTATCTTCTGTATTAACAGAGACTCCCTTAAGTATAGGTAGAGAGTTAATACAAGTTGAAGAATAGACGATGCGGCATACGAAAAGATGGTCGCGGCCCCAAGCGCTACGGGGGCTCAATATATAGTATTCGGTAGTGCCAAGTTGCCTGCGCAGGGACAGTTGTGAGTGTTACTTATCTTTTGCATCACTCCCCACGAGGCAAATGTACCTTTTCACCAGCCGGGGCCCAGCACCCAGGTTTAGCTGTAAGGCTAAGTCTCGACCTGCTTTTTGCTGCCACAAATGATTGTCAGATGGTGCACTGATCAACCCAATCCAATCTTTGGCTGTTTCGTTTGGCTGCCTGATGAACACCCCGGCTGTTTCTCGCGAAACTACTCGTTGAGTCCTCGGGGCCAGTTTGCGCACTCAGCCTTGTGCGATAACGTGCTTCAAGATATCCGGCAGTACGATGTTGTCAGGTCCCATGCGCCCATCCTCCGTATGCTACGTTGCAATACGCCTGGTGGCCAAACGGAGGACCACCACTGATCAAAGAGAGAAGGCCTTCGGGGGACATTATCCCCATGGCACCCCAGAGGCCCAATTGTCATCCCCATCGGAAGTGATTTCGAAATGAAACGGCCACATTTAGCAGCCACATGATGGTCCAGAATGTATGTGACCGTAATGAGGACTTGGTATTTGTCCTACAAGAACAAGTCGATATCGCAGTCATTGTTGTTTGTGGTCCAGATAGTCGTTTGAAGACCAACGGCGGCCAGCGTGCAGTCAAGTTGTTTATCGAGTCTATGAGTCGATGTTTAGTATGATCCTCCTTTTGCAATGGGTAAACTACTTACCAGTTGTCAACGCCGGTCTTGTTCCTTGTCCTATAAGGTTTCGAGTTATATAATTCGTTTCTGCCAGACATTGACATGTTCTCGAATCAATAGAATCCCATTGACATAATCTTGAGAGCGTGATCCACGAAGGAGGTGGAGAAAATAGTTGGCTCCACATCGGGCGTGAAGTCCCCGACGAGCACTTCATCTGTGCGTCAGGAAGAGAACTATTGATGCTGTTAGTAAATGCGAAAGTCAAATTGCAGTTTTGGAGTACATAAAGATATACCTTGAATGAATGTTTAATGTCGTTCCAGTCCAGCGCACACCGGAAAACGGTCAGGAAGTTATACTATAAGACCCTCCGCCTTGTGGGCCGACTTCATGTGTTGTTCGACTGCGCTGCAGGTGAAAAGAATGTTTTGAGACAATCCGTTTTCCCGTATTACCGTATATGGGCAATGGTTCCGCATGTGAACATTCCTGTAGATCGGGCTGGTAATGACCTGGCCCTAGACCATCCTCAACAGCCTTTGTGTTGCGATACGCATCGTGGACAAAGGGGTTCAGGGCCATCACTGAGCCTTCTAGAGGCCTTGTTCCTATGGCGCCGGAGTTATCTCCTTCGTGGAAACAGTGAAGCTTGTCATTAAAGGTTTTGTTGTGAGTTGTGATCTTGTGGGTTTCCACAGCACAATCTTGTGCCCGGATTTCGTACACGAACATACTTGTTGGCTGGCTAGGCAGCTAGACTCATCCCCTTGTCTGCACTTCCCACGTTGCTTTCCACCACGGTCCGCAACGAACGATGAGACAGCTGGCCAGCCGCAGAGGTCGGCGTTGAGTTTCGCACGGTCCTCACCACTGAAGTCGCTGGGACGGGGTTGAAGTATACTTTACTATATATAGCTGTAGGTAAGGTTTATCGTCGGCAGCGGTTGCAGAAGAGGGGATCGATAACCACATCTGAAAGGGGACGCCATGTATAGGGGTGAAGGTGTGCAGTTGGTATTGGATGAGACGCCGAAATTGATGGAAGGAAGAGGTTGCGCTCACAGGTACCGTCTGGGTCCTCTGGACGGTACTCAGGAAGTCGAAGTCCAATAGTGCAATTTGCATGTGCGATGGCGGACGGGCCTCTAGCGTCGTGCGAGGCACGGGCGATCATTGACAAGGCCGAAAGGGTCTTTCTAAGGCCCGGAGGGTCCCCGAGGGTTACCCTTTGATCTCAGAGTTCATAGCCCACTCTGTCTCGCCGACGGCATGCCTCTGGTGATCTTGTAGTGCACTTCAACGGCTTTGGAGGTAGGAAATGCTTTCAGCTTTTTTTCCTTGTCGAACTTCAACATGCAGCGACAACGATACCACGTATCACATATTGTGTGAAGGACAGGTGTTTGAGTAGCTTTCAGTGCCTGCAAAAAGGGTTCTTTCTCAATGAAGCTGAGGAAAGGTGAAGCCCAAGCCCATTGTAAGTATATATGGTAATTGGTGATGGAGGTAGTAATGCAGGAAGGACAAATGCAAACATTTATCCCAGATCTGACTCGATATAAAAGGTCCGAGGCAGAGCTCGGGGCCTGGAATGTGGCACAGGACATTCGAGTCTGAATCGTCCATTGTGTCGTTTGTGGAGTAGGTAGACCGCTGTGACTTCACGTCATCGATGGTGTGTCTCCTTCATAAGCTGATTGAGTCTTCCGTTCATGTTGGTAAAGACTAAGCCCTGATATATATAGCTGTAGGATTGGAAGCCTGGTGATCGTCCATCACCTCAAGGACAGGGCGGATTATAGATTGCATGCCATCAGGTTCGTGAGGGGCACTGGCTTGCCAGACAATTGAAATAAAGGTGGTGACTTGGTGCAATTCTCGGTTTCCCCCAGCCGGCGTTTCGCGGGAGTACTTTGGGATCAGCGCCTCGAGGAGCCTTGATACATCAGTATGACCTCTCTAGGTTCTCAGGCGATTTTCCTCTTTCCTCTTCGCGTAGCATGCCTGACACTTTTTTGTCTTTGAAACTGACGCGCTGCAGGTAAGATACTTCCCCTTCGTCTTTCGGTTGCCGTATTGCGCTCGCAGATACTTGTTGTGGCATGTGTGGTATCTTGAGATGTTCCCGTATATTGCGGTATAACAATTTATACAATCGCCTATGTGGTGCTATTGACAGTCATAACGTCTTGATATCCCTTCTTGCTGAGGTTGGCTGCAATCAATATATTCTGACTTAGCTTCTTCGCTTTCTCGTCCATAGATGTAGTCGGTTTGTAGTGGTCGATCTCCTTCTGTGAACGCTGACGGCGATCGGGGTTCACGTCGCCCTCCTGCTCAGGATTGTCCTCTTCAGCGGTTCTTTGCCTTGCAGAGATCTTTAAAGACACCGGCAGCAATGATAATGAACCCGATAAGACTAGCGGCCCTTCGGTTGAAGAGCTTTTCAGGCATTACTGGTTTACTCAAGAACCACGTCAAACGTGAATGAAGCGCATGCAAGCCATGATCGGAAATAACAGACAGATCCACTCTTCATCGAGATATTGAAGGTAGCTTTGGACGGCACAACAGTCGTATTCGTGTTGGGCGTAGTATACTTCACACATCAAGACGATTACCATCGTGTGTTGATGGAATCCGTTTTCATCTACTCGTGGTGCTCGTCGGATGAGTGTGTTCTTGAGTGTAAGGTATAGTATAGCTCGTCGGGATGGATCCTGTCTAAGATCAAGCATAAGAATCATGCTGAGGGGTCGTTGGTTCTTCAAATCCAACAGGCGTACGCGTGAAAACTGTAGCACGAGCCGGTCCAGACGCAAAGGCCACGAAAAGGTCCTCACCGAGACATGTCTTTCCTGATCCCGGTCCGCCTGTGATTGCTGCGTACCCAAAGGGTACCTTGTCGAAAGAAACCGATCATCTTTCTTGTCTCATGTTGTAATGCTTCCGTGATGGGTCGAGAAGGATCTACAGAACACCGATTCGAGAATGTTTCGCGTTTGACTTAGTGGCTCTGGGACGCATCCTATGCAGGGAGCCACTTGTCGATACGGCCAGCCAATTGAGGGGTACGAAACGGGGACCGAAGTGAGGTGAGTTGGTAATAGTATATATAAGTCGTTATAAGTGAAGGGTGGCTCCAGCCCCCGGATGACATCGTTGCGAATAATGGAATATCTAATCCACTGTCCATGCACTCGATCCCCCTTGTAATTTAGAACTGTGAGGGACGATCATAATAGAGACCGACAGATGCATGCATCAAGACAAACTCTAACGTTCGGAAACATTTAGACGCAAAGCTAGGAATGTGTTTCTTGACAAGACGTCAGGTGACAAAGGCCTTTGAGCTGGGTATAAGCAAACGCACTGAGACACGTCACAATTCCAGCTGTCTGTATTTTGAGAGTTAGAGGAAGCTATGGCGTGTTAGCATGATATGCCAAAGGTATAATTGTGGTAGTGAGAAGGGACTTACACACCGGACAGGCCAAGTAAGTGGAATCTGTAGATCGATAGAACCATGTTGAGGGTTTCTGGCATAAGCGTGGGCAATTTGAGTCTGGGTCCATCGGCACATCAGTGGCTTCGACGGCGCGTGGGCCGGTTTCAAATAGCTTGATCTTTCCTCCAAGATCTGGCGTCTTTTCAATGTTGGTGTTGTTGTAGACTGGGAGCAGTTCAAGACCATGGTGGACCAGGACATGTGATGAAGACGAACTCGTATAGGGTAAGAAACACAGGACCAGGTAATTCTGGTTGTCTGAAGGCTTAGATAGGATGGCTATCACTGGTTGAACCGTAGTGCTTTATGATGGTTAGCGTAATGGAATGTCTAGATGTAGTGATAGTATGGGACATACTGATTTTCGGTTCACCGACGCCATCATGACGATGGCCTTGTCGAGGTTTTGCGATAGGACCCCGTCGCCACATACATGACAACGAGGTTCTGGCAGGCCCCCGTTGTAGATCCGCAAGCATACCGCGCATCGGTTCCTCCTCGAATAAACTTCTCCACAGTCGATGCATGCACGTGTGTAGCAGCAGTGACAAGGACTCGAACGGAAGCGAGCACCACATCCTGTGCAGGCTGTGTAGTGTCAAACGAGTGGACTGATAGGCCCTGGAGTTAGACTCTTGTGGGTTGAGACCATGAATACAAATATGTTACTCCATGGCGTTTTTCCAGAGTTGATCTTGCGATTCGCATCCGTAGCTCGACGTTGTAAAAACAACACATGGCCCTGAAGACTTCCTATGAGCGCGTTCGCGCTTGTAGATTGGCTTCCACTACTGTTATGTATTGCGAAACGCGCCGGCGGTTCACCTCATTGCTAGTGTCAAGATGGGTAGCAAGTCAATCTGCCCCTTATTGGAGGCGGCGCCCACTGCAATAATATATAGTAGCTCTTCGACCTGCATCGTGAAGTAGATATGTCAGTACTTGACGATAGCAACGGCTGCTATTCCATGTGGATCGGGCGAACCGTCACATGTTTTATACTGACGGCTTTCGCCTTTCCTGGTATGTTTAACACAGGCGCAGTGGAAAAGGGGAGCAATCAGTAAAGCAAGGCCGGCCGACTGGCGAGTCGGCGAGTGTTGGTGACTTTCAGACTAACGCATGACGACAAGAACAGTGTCGCGGGACTTTGATGTTGGCTGCCCATTATCATGAATAATTGGAGTTGCAGGAGCCCTTTCCAGTAGCTCGGGGCCAGAGAACATTCAATCGAAGGGTCTGACCTTTGCCGCAAGTTCGGCATTTCCCTTCATGTCATTCACTGTTCCCGTGTATATGAGAGGGTACTCTCAACAGGGCCGCGACAGAGGACCGGCTATCATGCCATTTCTTCATGATGTCGACAAAACGGACCAGTTTGCTTCTTGGAATGTAACCTGGAGCGCCCTCGTAGGGACATTCGTAGATATGAGTTCAACGATAGGCATTGAATGGGCAAAGGTAGTACCGATCTTCATGACGTATAGGCCAGCGTCTATCACAAAGCTTGCTGGGCGTAAGCGTCGTAACGTATTCGAACTGAATACCATGCGTATGTATATAGAAGCCGGATGTTAAAAAGACCCAGATCCAACGAGAATGCTACCCGTTAGTTGCATTTGCTGGATCTTCCTGCGTTCACGAAAGTATCCTATGTATATCTCGTCTGCGAGGGAAAGCCTTGATATATATAGCAAGGTATAGGCGAAACGTTGTGAAGAGAGGGATATAATTCTCGTTCTTTGGGATTAGGTTCTCATGTCCCTTTCACGCTGTTAAAGCCGACGAACATTGTTCTTGATTGCATGTGCAGGGCGATTTCGCAATGGCTACTAACAGTTAGCTGTCCTGTCTGATACATATGAGGTTGGGGTGTGACTTACACGCCCAGAGGAAGCATCCATGTAACCGTTGGACCTTGGATATATATATACAGATTAAGATTCAGAATAGCGTAGACTGTTTACTCAACAGTACCGCTGCTGACGTTTAAATTGCCGTGTCAAGATCGATTGTTGTGTTATTAAAAAACAGCGACAGGTGGTCAAACCCATTTTCCTGTGCTCAATTGTTTCGCCTCGACTGTCGTGCATGTGTTGCACTTCTTCTTTCCATGACCGCGCTTGCGAGGCTGATTCCCTTCGCGGCAGGTTGATAATTGTCATTGCCGACAGACATGTTGTTGTAGCCTCGCGCTTGAACGGTGGGAGGGCATAAACTTTGCCCAGGGGTTCGAAACAGGGGAATCATCGGGTTTGGCGTGACGATACTCAATCTCTCGAATCTGGATTCGGCCCAGCAAACCAAAGATGGGGAAGACGTAGTTGCTCGGTTCGGAAACTTTTGTGTGGCTCGTCTTGACTGATATATACTTCGGGCAGAAAACTATTGCAACGGCATGTTTGTTGAATGAGATGGGCTTTTCTGAGGCACCGTCTAGTCGCTTATCGGCAGAGGATCCGATGTACCGTAATGCTGGACTCTGCCTTGATGAGCTTGTCTAAGTACTTTGCGACGAGAGCAATGAGCCCCTGGACCTTACGATCATGTTACTGACGATGTTCAATGTCGTCCTTGATGTTCTGCAGCACTGCATAGGCTGACGAAGACTTGTGGAAATCATCGTCTAAGAATGCGATACACCTGTCGGGTATGGTAGGTCCTGACAAACCACTCATTCTTCCCGGATAACTCGCCGCAGTAGAGGCTAACGACCGTACGTCTCGTATATATAATGAATTGTGTGAAGCCGATTGCAGTTTGGCCATGGACTCTTCCTGCAGCGCCAACAGTATGCTTTCAAGATCGCCGGATGACTGGTTGTGATGGCGTTGTCACTGTGGCCACTGGATCCTCAAGTTTAGAGTGAGGACAGTTGTTGCAGTACCGCTTGCAGAGACGATATCCAGGGGCTGAGGCTGGACGGCGATAACGTTTGCGCATGTGCGACAGCTACTTCAGCAGTGGACTTGTGGTGCAGTCGGGCTAGTAGAAGGACGAATGCAGAAGTTACATACTGCTTGAAAGTGAAGTGTTGCTCAACACCAAGGCGATACTGAAGTCGGATCACGTAAGGTATCGCACTGTTGATAGGAAATTGCTTTGATGGTTGATGGTAGACAAAAGGTCGTGCGGATCTTTTCATCGTTGTCCATGTCTATTTGGGCAGCATGTTGAAAGGGGGAGGAGTACATTGACTACTTTTCGTCGTCCAGCGACAGAAAAGGGTGCTCCAACTATCGACCCAAGATGGTGATCAATGGCATATATACCGTCCATAAGGGATATGGAATGAAGTCGTGGGGAATATGCTAAAAAGGCACCCATGCGCTGGAACTACCTGTTATCCCATGCTGATTTGAAGTGTGACAGGGCTGTATGACCAGGACGCTGAGGTCGAGTGTTTGTTCTTAGGCAATGAAGATAGATGTGATGGGTAATAATCTTGTCCCAGACCTCTTTCTCAACCAGGTTTGTGCTGTTCGAACGCCGGCGCCAATGTTATCTTGGTCTTTCAACTGCGTTGATTCATGAGTCTGGGCTCTTCAGTCTCTTCGTAGCCATTCGCCAATTGTTCTGGAGGACGTTGTGTTAGCTGCCATACCCGCTGTGAGTGGCGGCTGAACAGTACCTGGAGAGAAAGTGAAGCCAACTTCGAGCGTTTTTTTGGTCCAGGAAACGGAACAATTACTAATATATAACAAAAGGGCAAAGCTTCCCAGTACGAGAGATTTCGAGATCACGGGGCTTGCCAATTTCTGCCGTCTCAATCTCTGACGCAGGAGCTCCACAGAGGAAATTCGGCGGGAGCATTATCAGTATCGAGACATGTTCAGACACCGTGTTCGGGTCTATATATGGTGTTAAACGTGGATGATGACAGCGCTATCTGGAGTGGTCTTGTAGTGATGATCTGTCCCTGGACAGCAAGCCAATTGACTCAGAGGAACGTATAGGTACATGGGTCCTTGTTTGAGGGGTCGCGATTGACCCCGGGAGATATGTCGCCAGTGAAAGGCGAAACTGAAGGATCGCAACGTAGATACAGCAGCAAAAGACGGGTATGAACCCTCTCGTTCAGGTCGCTAGATCACTTGTCAGCCGAGTATAAAGATGGTACATTCACAATACACACGTAATCGCCTCTAGTGCTTCCCGGAGATCATCCGCGATCCCTTGCACCTGGTTCTCTAGCTTCTTGCCAGTGGCTTTGTCGACCGTGTGATCCGATGTGGTAGCCATTGTGTCAGATGGCATCATGATGAGAGGTGAGGCAATCCAGTGAATGCAGAGCTGGAGGTTACCATGCATCTTCTGCCTGGATATGTTTATCCTGCTTTTGCAGGTGGCTGATGACAGAAGTGGTGCAATCGGCACTGTTGAATCCCCTGTCTTCGTCACACCATTCCATCGGCCACCCTTGGATTTGGAAGGTCCAATTGTCAATTGGCGAGCCGTGTTAGTTGCAGGTAGTTGAGAGACCGCGTCCAGGCCCATAAACAGCTAGAAAGATGTTTACAACCAAACCACCTTGGCTTGCATTGCGGAAGGAGAGGCTTCTGCTTTGGCAGGGGCCGAATGATCTCCACGGCCCAGAGGACAAACAGTAGTCCTCGTATCGACTTCCCACGACACAGTCGGGAACCTTTGAGCAGGGAAGGATGACCTCCACGGCTCGCATTTTGACGATAGGAAAACATATAGTATATAACTTGGTATAAGTTTCCGATTGCCTTTTACCACCACACAGATTATGGTATCGATGTTGTGTCTGGGCCATTGCTTCTCCTGTGTGGGTGTAAAAGGAAGTCTAATAGAGCTTTGCGTATTGCTATGCCACCTTTTGTGACTACTTTGGTGTACTGCCGATTGGAGTGTCGAATCAATTTCAACGGGTATGTATATATATATATATATATATATGTTCCCACCGTTGGATATGAACTTGTGAAAGTCTTCCGTCACACCATTGTTCTTGATTACGCAGAACAGGATAATTACCGATAGGGAAAGACAAGAAGAAGTAATTCCAGTGTCGTGACCAGGTCGTAAATGAGAAAGTCAGCCTCGTCTTCTTGAGCATTGTCGACAGTGCTGAGCTTGATGCGACTCAAGTCTTTGTCGCTTAGCTCCAATGTATTGTAAAATGCGACCAAGCTGGAGACCACATTTGTCTAAGTCCCTCATGCGGTGCATCTACCTTGTGCTTGTCATTGAGAAAGTGAATTGCTTCGTGATGGGAGGGCTGTGTCGAGAGTGCCCTCAAGTCGGCCAAGGGGAAGAATCAGCGGCCTCGGCGTGTGAGTGGCTTCAAGAGTTGACTTCTGAACGTCCAGGTCCCACGTCCATCTTCAAGTGACAGTTATCGATCGCAGTATGTCCAGGTCTGCGCAGCTCGCCCAGCCATGGCTTGCAACGCGATGCGACGGTTGGTTGCGTACGGCACTCATTCGGATGTCGTGCTCAATCCGGTAGATCGGATCCGGGACCCAGAGGGGGTTCTCTCTTGTGAACAGAGAAGCATATTACCGACCGAAATCACTACATCGCTATGTCGCGGTGCTGTTGAACTTGATCTTCCAGCAAGTCATAGGCTATCTCCAGACCATCAGATCGAAGAAGACGCGAAGTACGAAATGACTGGAGCTGATTCCTGATCTTTCTTTCTCGGGAAGCCATCAAATGCTGGTCGGACCACGTGGTAGTTTGTCAAAGCTACCTTCCTCCAGGTAGGGTGAGTCTTTGTGCAAGTCTCAAGATAGCAGCCCAACGTGCCGCATGATTGGTTTGCCATGTTACCATCATGCGACACGATATATCGGCCGATACCGGGGCAACCTTGTATCTCCTGATTTCGATGTCTGGGAGACGGTGGCTCCATCCACTGAGAGAGGTTTTTCCATGATGGCCTTTCAAGAGGGAGTTCTTTCCAATGGCCAGATGCCATCAAACAGTTCTGCGAGGGCTGGTGGAAGTCGGGATGTGAACATTGCAGATTAAAGTGTACTCATGATGAAGGAATAGCAGTAGAGATCTCCATCGTAACTTGGATCTCCTGCATTCACTGACCTCAGCAACTCGACGATTGAATGTCAAGTGTCCGATGTTGCGTATCGTACAACGCCCTCAGGCTGATGACCAAATATGGTGGATGTGTCAACTGTCGACCAAGGGCCCAGCGAATGCATTCCTCGCCAGCATCCATCTCAGACCAGTGGTTTGTATTCCTTAGAGATGTTCATACGCTGCTTGAGCGACATTCGTGATACCAGTGACTGGCAAGTCGATGTGCATGAAGCTCCCAGTAGCGTGTCTTCGTTGTTGTACAGCTGGTACGCAGTTTCACACCCTCGCTCGAACTCCGGGTCAGGACACGAGATGCCCAAATCATTAGCTGAACAGTGCCATTTTGCCGTTCTTGAACGCCAGTCGGATTACAGCCGTGACTGATTGCAAGGTTTTGCTATCAAATGCCAGCTGCCTACCAAAATACAATAACGACAGGCTCCGCACTCGCCAGTTCGGCAAGGTCCCGAAGGAGACCGACTTTCGACTCGATGAGCGGGTTCGAATACGAATCTTGCATCTTGGTCAGATTGTTCGATCATCAGGGTCAGGACTTGGTATGTGTGTTCATGTTGTTCGTCTTGGATGTTCCTCCGACGCCTGGAGCCAGCAAGGTCGTCCAGAGAAAGACTTGGAGGTGTGCTGGTTTCCAAAGCAGTATGTTGTTCAAGTATATATATATGCGATGTCAAAGGTGTGTCCGGATTAGCCGGAGCCTGGTAAAGATACCCATGCACACTGGATATCGATGCTTCCGCGGGAACGCGACTGTGATCGCATTCCGTACGGCCCAGCATTATAGCCCTTTCCGGTAGTGAGACTATCTTACGCCTCCAATAGTTGATACTCACTAGCATGCTCTATGGACTTGTTCAGCGACGCATAGGTGGTCTCACCATTCGGCTTGAGATGCTGAATGGCTAGTATAGGGTAGTCAATGTTGTCCCTTTGAGATTATGTTAGTATATCTGGGAAACGTAAACAGTTGTATGTGGGTGGTCTTACTGAGTCTCTTGTATCAAGAGAAACGAACCATTAGACGACCTGACCGAACCTTCCGTGTGACACATCGTCCCCATCTAATTGTCCGGGACGGGCACGACGCCTGAACTAGGATGCCTTGACTGAGTGTCTCGCCCGACGAATGGAATGGCATCGCGGACTGTTGGTGTCCCGGCATTCAGCAGGTGATAGTGTGGCTGAAACATAGAAAGAAAGAATTTGTCTTTCCTTGGAGTGTTAGGTCGCCGCGGTAAACCTTGAACGACCGAAGGCTGTTGTCTTCGATCTGGAAGGGATATTCCACTAGAGTAGACATGACATAGAGGGAGCATTCGCAAGCCTTTGGGTAGTCGCAGGTCGCTCTAGTTGTCCTCAGCGGCAAAGTACTTCCAGAATATATATACAGTGGCGTCGATGTCGAATGCGCGATATCTGATCGTCCATCTGATTACCGGCGCACACGGTAGCTGCGTCTCACAGCCCTTCTTGCTGTGTCCAGACAAATTCAGCAGAGCTCATCGTACATCATGAGGTCACTAAAAGTGGCATTTGGACCGGTAATAATAGATGGTTGAGTGACTGCAACAAGTTTTCGACTTTGACATGTTTGTTGAGAGCAGTGAGATGTCGATAGATGAGGCCATGTATTATCGGTACGGCCACTCCTTCAGGAGACCTTAAAGAGATCCGCAAGCTTCACAGGGTTGTTAGAGGGTTAAGCGGAGACACTAGTGCAAGCGGTAGTCGAATCGGACCTGACACAAACATCTCGTTGTTTTCGTTGTTCGTTTCGACTGTTGTATATCGTTAGCGAGAGCAACTAGGTATAAACCAGGCCGTAGTCATGGGGAATCGCGTGGCGATATACACAAGAGATCATAGTAACGTACCAAAGCGATCATCCGGTAACCGCGATGGCAACACCCACCGACGACAAATGCGCTTCGGTGGGCAACGGGATACTGCAAGTCAAACACACCTTATCTCCACATTGCGCCTCAATGTCTCCAATGCTTCTGTGGACGAAGAATGGCTGATACTTGCTTGAAATTGATCGTCTCGTAGCCTTAGCTGGGGTGACAAAAGTGAGAGTCAACTAGCTTCTGAGACCCATCGCAGGTAGACAGCAAGTGCAAAGATAACGCCAGGTTCTGATGTATAAGATATAGTAGCCTTTTCAAGACCATAGGAAAAGAACATCGTAGGAAGATGGTGATGATGTATCAGCTGTCTCTTTTGTTCTTTGGCGAGATCGCTTCGAGGTAACCTTCTTCCAGGGCTGAGGGGACGTATGCCGACTGACTTTCGTATAGTCTAATATATCCAGCGACTGCACATTGGACACATGCAATGCTGAACACGGTTGGCGTCATTCGCCACGGCTTCTGAAAATTGCGGCTGCGATTTCCGAAACGCCTTGGTTTTGGTCGGTCGGGTTACTTGAGGCAAAGTGATTTCTCATCCCGAGCTCAGGGGAGTTGCAAAGCACACTTGGTTCTTGTTCGAGTTCGGTGTACAATCTGCACACCTCCCCATCATTGACAACTCCAACTGCATCGAGTCGAGTCCATGTATATAATGTGAAAAGGAACAACGGCGCAAGCCGCGGGTGATTCGAGACTGGAAAGGTGTGAGGAAGACGATCGATTCCGGGATAGATTGTCAAAGTGTCGTGAAAGTTGTAGTAGCACACGACCAAGGTCTGACCGAGTTGCCTTTGTTCCTCCCGACACTGACAAGGTCAGAAGAGAGAACTAGAATGATCTCTTCAAAGATGAACTTCTTTTGGTGGGCATTCTTCTTGGAATTATCTTCGAGTTCAGTGCGAGAGTCAGGGAATTCCACAAGACCTGAACCGCTGTTTCCCTCAACTTATGGGCAAACCTGCTCATTGATGTGTTCAAACACACGCTTGATAGCGGCAGCTTCTGTGTTTTGCGGCCGTACATTCTTGACCCTCATGAGTGAGTGGAAAGACAGACAGTTTACGGCTTCGCAAGGGTAACATTGCCTTTGGGAAAGAGGCCTGCTACCTTACAGATGTCCACATGGAGTTCCACAGTTGACTCTTGTGGTCCAAGAGCGCAGGGACGGATGCCTTGACAGGTGTTGACAAGCTCAGGGTGAAAGTCTGCCTGAATGATGCCTCGAAGATGTTGTTTTCCTGGTACGTGTCGTAGTCTTCGTGGTAGGGGCCGAGGAGCTAAACCCCCCTACCAGGGAGTCATCCGGTTCGAAGAGCCTTCCACCTGAGGATGAGCGGCGAGACGAGATCCAAAATGGAAGATCCCTTTTGTCACGCCATCTAGCCCTATATATAACTGTCTAGTGAACAAGGCTCGTGCTATGGTCAGATAGGTGCAGGATCTTGAACCACCCTGGTTGGGTTTCGATGGCAATGCCGAACATGGCGAAAGCCAGAAGTGTTTCCATCAAGTATGACTTGCCAGACCCAGCTACGCCAGAGATGAAATGACGTCTGTGGCAGAGGCTAAGAGTTGCTTGAAAATAGAACTCAAGGGGTAGCTGTTGGCACAGAGGGTCCATCAATATATATAATATATATATACCACGCGCAGCATTGATCGTGGTAGACCACGCGATGCAAGAGTCTCGCTGTTCCGGGAGGCACTGCCAAATACGCGGCGACTGCGTTTCCGGGGACCGAGGGATTGGAAAGGTCCGAATGGTGGTATACTCGTTGTCTGGATCTGCGTCCTCGTTCGCGGAGACGTTAAGGGGATAGAAGAGGGTTCGGTCAAGTACTGTGCTCGCGAGGACAGTCCATTTGGAAAGACATAGACGATTGACGCTGAACCGCTCATGGTCTTGGACCAGAGCCAGATGTTGACGAATATAAAATATAGATACAATGGGGTGGTTCTCGATCGCGTCCCCGATAGTCTTGCAGCATTCGTCCTAGTTGTTGTTCGTCGACTCGGCGCTTGAGTGTCTTAGGTAGAAGTGCTGCTCGCGAGTAAGGGCCAACTTGAGGTGCTCGGGTTCTCGTGCTCATTCCTAATCAGTTTTAGGAGATAGCAACGAGTCCATCTTGAAAAGACTCCCTTTCTTGGTTCATCCCATGCGGAGGGCCACGGCGACTCGTCACCATCGTGGCGTCTGAGTATGTTTTTGCAGCCTCACTGTCCTTTGTTGTGGCCAGCCAGCGCGTTGTTCAGACACATATGGTAGGGCACGTCGCGTCGCAGCGCACTGCATCGCTGCCAGACGTTAGAGCTGCAAAACTGGGAAACGAACTGCGCAACTTACACAGGCTCATTGGCTGCCATCTTCGCTTCCCGCTCCAGCTGAAGCATACAATATCCAATACCCATTTTTGGATCTTGTTGCTCAGGGCTTCTTCCGGCTACCGGCCGAGGCTCTTATTGTGGTCCATGATCGAGGTTTTCGAACAGCCGTTGGCAGTTCTTGACAAAACGAGAAAACGGAAACGGAGCGACCAGGAAGATTGTCTCCAAACCACCAACATAAGCTGTTTGGCTTTCGGGGTGAGTTTGCACTTCTGACGCTCGAAGAAGGTGGAATGTAGAGACCTCCACAATGGAATCTTTACAAGCAATAGCGTAGTTTCCAGTGGTTCCAAAGCGACACACCTTGCTTTGCAGTGTTGGTGTGTCGAAACTGGACTCCCCACACTCCTGTCACCATCAACAGGGGAGGCTTGGGGCTGAGGGCAAGGTTCGTTGTAGAGGTAGATTGAGGACATCCGCTGCAATAGGTTGAGCTCCCCAGTCCTTCTTGCTGTCATCCACGGTAGCTTCCCGGTCTTGCTGCTGATTAGCGATGGAAGTCTTGTAATTTCCATCCGATCTCTTCATAAATCGAAGATGGAAGGTAATGGCCGAAGCGGTAAATTGGTCCAGGTTGACTTGTTCTCAACACAAGGCGACGGGAGGTCCATGTTGTTTATGGCTTCTGTTCGCTTGCCGCGGCGAAGCTGCACTTGCTCAGCGGTGGTGAAGATCGAGACGATTCGCTCATTTTCGTACTCCGACACGGCAGATACGGCTTCCTTCTGTTCGGAATAGTTTTGCTAACCGCCGCCTGTCGGCCGCAAATGCCTTGATATATAAGGATAGAGGGTCTCTGCGTATGTTGATAGTGCTTGATGTAGAGCAGGTGAATTTGCCGTCGCCGTTGCTGCCACATGTGACCTGCCTTCCGCAGCTCCACTCCCAAATGTGCCAAAAGAGGTGTACCTTTGCCTGTGAGTGGGAGACGTGATCGATCCATGAGGTATCGTCAAAAGCGCCATCTCAAACGTTCTACCGGTTTCTATGTTCTTGCACCGGGGTCTAGAAAAAGCATGTCGATGGTAGAAGATCAGACTGCATATAGTTAGGATGTCATGGTTGCCTGCCATCACGGCAACAACAGTGGTCATGACATTAAGGCAACTCAAACTAGAAGCCTGTTTCAGGGCATCTAACCACTGAGGTTCAATGGGCAGTTGTAAGGCCTTGTTCACCTGTTTTCCTTGTAGTTGAGGGCATTTGCCGACTTGTGTATGACGTCTGCGAGATCTTTCCTGATCTGCAGTTTCGCCGCACAGTAATACCATTCACCTGGTTCTTGCTTGACCAAGGTGTCCCCGAAGGCGCGAGCAGCGGTCTTCTGCTGGAAGACGTGCTTGGCACACCAGGCAAGCTGATAGGTTCCTGTGCTTCCTGCAGGTATATATAGTTTGAACGAAGTATATAAGGGGAAGACATGGTAGTTATGACCTTTCAATGCACCTGATCGGGAGGCAGGCCGCCGTTGTCTCGCCGCCACTTTCGTGAGTCCATCACTGGGCCGTTTAGTATATATATTTGGTGGGGAAAAGGGCTAATGCGCTGGAAGTCGCGAAGGGTGTGTCTAGAGTACCTAGAGCCGAAAGAGGTGTTGGATCTTTCACGGTACACGCCGCGGGCGCCGAGACAGCTCGACCGTAGTCAAGGTTACCCGTTATTGCATGAGTCTTCATACTCAGCAATGTTCCAGGGCCAGTAGCGGTTGTTGAAGTTTCGCTGCAGGCCGTAAACTAGTTTCCGACGACACACTGAAAGGACAGGCATTCTGCTTGAGAGACGTGTCTGGTACGGCCAGTCCAAACTGGTGATCGCCGAGTTGATGGTCGCCAAGAGTATCTCTGCATTTCGAAGCAAATAAATGAGAGAGAGCGAAATGACCCATTTGGTATCTCGAAATTGGTCGCCCCTTGACAATATGAGGTTCGCGATCGCCAAAGAGGGGTTCGAGTTCGCTGAGAGCAGTGAATGTGCACGGTTGGTTGTGTAGTGGACATAGACGACAATTCGATGTGGAAGAGGAATTTGGTCGTATCCCAACTTCAGGAACTTTCCGCGTTCAATAGACATTCCCAGTTTGTTTCGACTGGGAAACAGAGGAGGAGGCCAGACTGATATACTTCTCCAGTTGCTGCACGAAACTGCAGTAAAGCTGTCGGGTTCGTGCCGTTGGGCGGATACTTCATCAGTCTGGATGGACAGACAGTCCATTCTCCATCCATTTCTTGAGCCAGCGACCGGAATCAGTGCTTCGTCTGGGTCTGGATGGGAAGAAAAACGCCAAAGAGCTGTAGTGTGGTCCAGTGCTGCTCGCTTCCAGATAACGCAAATACAGGTAGCCATGCATCTTGTTCTCGGTAGCGTAAAGGCAAAACGACCTTTGGGGCAACCGACCCGGGAGTGGGAACAAAGATAATTCCGGAGACTGGGCGGGACGATAGTATGGGCCAGAGTAGATGTGAGATGCGAGTAGATAGCATGACTTCAAAGGGAAGAAAAGTTAACAATTCGTTTGACTGGGATAAGTTCGGCTGCTCCTGAGAGACTGAAATCTTCTTGTACATTGTCGAACTGCTCCGAGAGGATGCCGCTACTTGTGTTTCCGGAGTTGGAAGGGAGGCAAGTGTTGTCGTTCACCAAAAAGGACCGGTGCTGAGGTTAAGACCTCTCTACTCATCTTTGGTCAAGATTATCTCCCAGCCCATGTGATCACTGATTATTTCAGCAGTCGATAATATATATAGGATGGACGGAAGGTTGGAGTGAGATGGTCATTTCTGTGTATTTCATGAACTGCAGTGGGTATTGGAACAGTATCGCATTCCGGCAAGCATGTTTTGCTGGCAGTCAATAATAGACCGGTGGGTCATGGTTCGGTGACATGCTTTCGAGGCCCGGCTGCGTCGATGGGTATATATTTTAATCTTGAAGTTTCTCGATCTCATCGTCTTGCTAGGGAGGTGTTCGAGATCGAACGTCTTCTCATCCAAGCGGGTACATTGTATTCAGACTTCCAGATTTGCTGATCAATAGGAAGCCAAACCGCCCTAATGGCAGAGAATCTGTCTTCGTGCTTGCGATGACGGAGGAGAGCCTGAAGTACTCAGAGGCGTGCTCCTAAATGGGCTTCCAGCACCCCATGGTGACAAGGTGCATGTTGTCAATCTAGAACTTGTCAACTTCCTCATAGCACAAGATGACTTTGGCCATGATTGAGAAGATGCGACCGAGAAACTGTGTCTTGCGATCCTGATAGCTGATATTCTGGCTGTATATCTTGCGAGGCACCGTCCAAGCTGAAGTGAGCAGTTTCCGTTTTGAGAATCTTCTCGCAACTCTTCCAAGTATACTGGAAAATGTTCTTGATGTTTCTGTGAACGTGGCCGCATCATACTTCAGAGCAGTGTAACTCCTGAATTTTGTTTTGCAATTTGGGTTGATTGGTCAGGGGGTAATCAGAATGCCAATAACATGTGTGATGAAACGACGCCGAGCCCCATCGGCTCCTGTGTCATAATCCCGTTCGATCAGTCAAGGAGTCTGACAACCTGATATGAAATGAAGTCGTTCGTAGAACTTCTCCATGTCGTAAAAGAATTGTTGTATTGGCGCAGTGAGCTTTTCGAAGATGTTCTAGATGGCAGGAAGACCCTACACATCTTTGATAACATTTTTGACCCCAGGTAGATCTTCGAAGAGGTGATAGCACTACCTCATGAAACCGTGAATCCGATGTTGTGCCCGCTGTTCTGATTGTAGCTGCTACCATCTGATAAAACAAAGGTCAGGAGACGTTTGCATGTGTCAAAGATGATAACCTGCCATCGTGAGGCCATCACCACAGGTGAGGTCTGCACAGTATCTCATTTTGAGTGCCCATGAGAGGTACGATGGTGGTGACGGGATGCAGCGGAACTTCGCACAAGCATATCTCCAGGAGTTCAAAGTCCAGCCAATTGGGGGGGAGTGGGTAGGCCAGAAATCGCACCCGTTTACTGCTGGGAAACCACGCATTCAATGATGTCTTGCTTGTTGTTACAACCCCCGCAACCTTGTCACTGGTAGACGATATCGCGAGAGCGTTCAAATACCTCCATGACAGGTGGCTGCGTTGACAATCCAGTCGGGCATCAGGATGAGGGTAGGTCAGACGAGACGCCAGGAGATGACTTTGACATGGCCACAGAGTAATGAAATGTTTCGATGCCTGGATGGCAGGGGCACAAGATTGGAAAGGGCATATAGGCAGGCCACGTATCCCAGACTATAGCCAGTCAGCGATGGTTGCGGATTCAGAGCCACTGTTTTGCGGAATTCTAGAGCTTCTTCTTGAAGACAATGGTAGGTCTCCACCTCGACTGCATCCAAGAACATGTCCTGTAAGTCGTCACGTTTTGAATGAGGTGGCAGATTGAGGTCAGGATCGATCTGTTTAGGGACCCAAGCACGCCGATGCCATGCAATGCAAAGGCCACCATGACTGGCAGGAGATTGGAAGGGATGGATATGACCAGCATGATAGTCTTGGCCATGTGCGGCAAACAGCACATTGTTAGAGTGGGTGGGTGGAAGCATTCGCCTTTCCTCCCCGATAGTCTGTTATGATGTTCCCTCTATGAGATAATGTTCTGTTTGTGTAGAGGTATGACGGATAGTTCTACACAGACAGCCGACATGAATTGATCGTGACTGGCTACAGACACGACATGCTATTGTGGAAGGCATGGTGGGTCAGTCATCGTGGATATAATATATAGAACGTGGGCCATGGCTTGCTGTCGTGATCCTCAGGGAGCGGGATATCGTAGTTGTCATGGTAGGCACGAACAGAGGCTTTGATACAGTCCCAGAACTTGGTCAATCGGGCTGCTCTGATAACTATGCCTGCTTTTCCAGATGCCCCGATGTTGAGAAACTCCGAGATTGAATCTCCTTGGACATATACAGCTGTCGTAAAGCGAACAGTAAGATGCCGTCGACAGCCATGACTGGAGGGGCAGAGAGAGGACCCGTAGGAAGGGTGGGAGGATGCTCGCGCAAAACGTATAATGGCGTTCGCCTTCCGCTGTCATCGCGTAGGTGTACTGAATCGCGTTGAGCTGATCCGGAGATATAATTCAAAAGCGTTGATTGAAAGTGGCGCCGTCCAACTTAACGCTGCATTGGAACAGGCTTGAGCTCTATCCGGGAAGTGGATTGAGGTTCAAGTGAGATGCTGTGGAGGAACAGTACGCGAATGAAGCAGACCGCAGTATAAGCATCGTTCGAAGGAAGGATGAGAATGCGTCTGCATTTCTAGGTTGAACATGGGTACCCTTCCCAATGTAGCTTGTAGTCGCAATAGAAGAGTGGCCTTATCTGCTTCTCATGAATGGGAAGATGAAGGGGCAGGGTATGTCCAGGAGGATGGATGTCAAATATCTGGTGCTCATCCGTCAGACGGCAGTTTGGCAGTGACTGGCGACTCCGGTGAGAGGTTCAATCTCATGTATATAGTATAGGTCGGCAAGCTGAGTCTTGATGAAGGAAAGACAGCTTGGCCCAGTGTGGTCGCAGGTCGCGCTGTGAAGCCGGGATATTGTTAAGCCTCTTGCGTTGGGCTTTGTCGTTGGTGCTCAATTCGCTCATCGGACTGTAAGACACTGAGGGCGAACGGCACAACATGTTGGTGTCAGCTCGTTCGTCCTAGAAAGATATGAGCGTCAGCCATGAAGACAACCATGAAGGGGGCAGCAAACCTTCTTCTTGTGTTTTGCCCCGTTCGAACCGCACTCGGAGCGAATCATAGTCTCAGCAGCGACCAGACCCTTCGAACGATGCCAGGGGGCAACGCAGAGTGAGGAGCAGGCAGAGCAGGCGGAACAGGCACAGGACGGAAGGCGTAATATCCCTGCGAAGGGTCAGTCAGATGTAGCTAGTTGCCAAGTAGCGGGATAGACTTACCATCTCGGGAGCAGATAACGATGAAATAGAGGGGTAATGGTCACTGGCCAGAGTACCCTATCCTTGGGGTGAGGAGTCGTTTTGAGACTACCCGACCCATCGAATTTGATGTCAGAGAGGTCCAACGCGTGAGTTGACAGGGACTTGCTTTTGAGTTAGTCTGTTGGACATTATACCAGGGAACGGGATAGACTCAAAATTGAAGCAGCAGATAGCTAAGAGCATAAATGCAATGGTAACTGTCAGCCGACCATTGGCGGCGATCTGCTTCTCAGTCAGTCAATTGTAACTTGATGCCGAAGGATGGGAAAGACTTACCACTGAGGCAGTATGTATCTAGTAAACGCAAGTGCGGTGGTGAAAGTAGACTGATCATTGGCGGTGATTTGCTTCTGAGTTAGTCTGCTGTCACTCCATGACACATAACGGACTGGACTTACAGTTGAGGGAGTAGATGACGAGGATGCACGATGCAACGTCAAAGTGCCGAATCATTGGTGACTACTTGGCCAAGATGAGGCAGGGAATCTCGATAGCTCATGTGTAGACACGAGTATCTCTTGGTGATAAAGACCGGTGCCTACACATGAGAACAAGACAGAAAAGAGTGTATGAGAAGAAGACCAGGTCAGGCCAGACCCTCAGTTGAGGGGGGAAATTGTGTCAAAAGAGAGCCAGGTCGTGCATGGTAGAAGATGAATGAGGAGGGAAGGGGGAAGAGGGAAGAAGACGGGAGACCAGGGGGTATTTATACTCGCCCGGTCTTGGACAAGTACTATATGTACAAGACGGGTATTCACGTCAAATCCCTCTTTCAAGGTACAAATAGACGGATCGAATGGTCTCGATTGCTGAAAACTGGCAAAGTCTTCCACTTCAGGTCATGTTTGAACTCCAATATCTGGATGATACTATCGACAACTTCATCCAACAGCAAATATCTGATAGGGGAATACATCCGGTCTTCAATGTTGGAAGTCCAACAACTCCATCATCACGACAACTGAGGGAAAACACCAAGGTTCCCATCCAATCTGGTCGGGGAATGCATCCGGTCTACCATGTTTGGAGTCGAATCTGGACATCTCTGTCGACAACCGCCAGAATGTTTCATCCGAGAGCAAAGACATGGCCGGGAGAGTCATCCGGTCGAATCGGACTCTTTAGATGCAGGCAAGCTTGCTCGAGTGGGTCGTCGATATATACACGACACAAGCAACAATCGTCACGACCAACCTCATAGCGGCAATCGAGGCATCAACCCATCTTACCCTCTCTTGTCAAGCATACTCCCGCTTAGACATCACACGCCGATGGCAAAGACCATCAAGGTGACGTGTCCAAGCCCAGAGCAATCCTCACACCAGCAATCGAAAGCATCAACCCATTTTCACCCTCTCTCATCAAGCACACTCCCGATAAAACACCACGCCAGATGGCAATGAGTAAACGAAGCAATCTCACACCCACTCTCCAACCAAAGTACTGAGCATACTGCTGTCTTATAGCACACCCCAATGGCAAAAACTGTGGAAGCGACAATTCCAACAAGCTTCACGTCAAACCTCATAGGAGCAACCAGAAGCATCGACGTATCTTGCCCCCTTTTCATCAAGCATACTCCCGATCGAACATGACGTCCTGATGGCAAAGTACAACTCCAGAACTTCTAACCTCCGACCATAGCAAAGCATACTCCCGTCGGATATCACGCCCTGATGGCAAAGAGCGACAAGTTCAGCAATTGCTCCGACCATGACAAAGCATACTCCCATTCAGACCTCACACCCTAGGCAAAGGTCGTTGCAGAATCCTCACGCCCAAGCTCTGACCATAACATCAAGCATACTCCCGACCAAACCTCACACCCTGGTGGCGAAGAGCATGTTCAGCAATCTCTTACCTGGCCTCTGACGATATCAAAGCATCCTTCCGTTCAGATAGAAGACAATGGAAGAGACATGTCCAGCAATCTTCACCCAGCCTCCCACCATAGCATCAAGCATACTCCCGTACAGATCTCACACCCCGATGGCGAAGATGATGAAAGCAGCAAATACAGCAGTCTTCAAACAGTCGGCCGCCTCTTTATGAAGCGTACTCCCGTTGGACATCACGCCCAGTGGCAATGACCTCAAAGCGACGAGTCCACGCCCAGCACAATCCTCACATCAAACTCCGATCTGAGCATCAAGCAACAATCCGTCTATCAGACACCCTGTTTCCCGTCAATCCAGGTATATCTTCAATCCGACCTCGTATTCTTGTTGAGATGCCAAAGCTCAACGGCAAACTACCTCTTCATCTGGCGAGCTGCATAGTACGCACTCACTTTCCTCCTTCATGGCGGAGCCAGACTCCTAGTAGCCAGAACTGTCATCTAGGGTTAAAGGTAATGAGTTGAATTAATTCAAGTACCAATAAAATACAATGAATATGCCAGAATATCTCATCTTTTATGCTCTCTGTCGAGTCTTCTGATACCAGGATAACGGAGTAGACAGACCACTCTTCCTCACCTCTCCGCGCAGTCTGCTCACCGTTACACAACATCCCCAACCCGCAAACAACACCACCATTATGACTCAAAGCCGGATAGCGGATCAATCAATTAATTAAATCAAGAAACAAATTCAACACTCCCTCAATCAATTGAAAACACTCCATTGAAAACATCGACAGTCTCGTGAATACTCACTTGATCATACGCCCAGCACCTACCCGCTACACCCCACAAATCTCACGCCCAAATCTCATCCCAATCCCACACCACAAACAACGGTGATCTGACATGAGATCGGGTATCAACCTTGAACAAATCTCGTTATGTTGCATTACCAATCTGATCGAAATCTCATTCATGTGGATGCCAAATCTGACGTCAATTTCACATGAAAGAATACGACATCAATCAGCTCATTCACACATCAACCACAGCATCAGATGGAAGTCAAGTAGAATCAAAGGCCCAAAGCCCAATTGATCTATAAAAAAAATCCTAACTAAACCAAAATACCATCCCAGTGAATAAATAAAAATCCCAATGCAAACAGCTCCGTCATCTGTCTTCCGTGCGTCATGCAATAAAATGAAACAAAAAAATACTCAAGCGCGTGCAAGAGTCGCCCATGTCCACAGTGCTTCTCATTCATTTCCACTCCTGTGGCTCTCTTCTCTTTCATTGTCCACAATGTCTTGTCCAACATTTTTCATAGTAAATCGTAAAAAATGATAACGAAAGGGGAATAAATCGCTGGTGGGAAGGGCTTCCTTTGCCCCATCCATGATTCTTCAAAATGTAAATAAAAAATGAAATCTTGTCTCGTCTTGTAGATGTTTTGTCCACCTCTTTAAAAATAAAATGCGCCAGAATAATATGCAAAAGGGTATGAAATAGCCAGTCTAAGCCATAAGGTATGAGATAGCTCTAAGCCATGACAAGTGATCGCTCCTTCTTCTCCTTATTCTTAAAAAGAGCCTTGAGCATGTTGCTATTGGCACGATTAGCCTTAGGTCGCAGCGTAACCTCAGAAGCATCATCTCGTCGACTGCTTCGGCTGTCAATAGATCGAGTCTCAATCTTCTCAGAACGCTTGCTCCTTGAGGAACGGTGACTTCGCTCGCTGTCGGCGATGCTACGGCTGTCATCGTCGCGACGGCTCCGTGAACTGCGGTGGCTACCTTCTGTGCGGTGCGACTTGGAACTTCGGTGGCTTTCGTGCGTCTTGCTTGTTCGTGTGCTGCGGCGTGACTTGGTGTCGAAGTCGTCGCCGCCCATGCGACTTCTCGTGTCGTAGGCGGTTGGTGTGATGAGTTCCATGTCGACGCTCTCGGCGACGGATTGGGCGGGAATACCGCGCATCCAGGTCTCGATTGAACTTAGATCGTCGTCGATAATGAGAGCCTCGTCCATACCGCCGTACTCAACGGTAGGAGCACTCTGTGAGCGCGCCAACTCAGGTCGTTCCATGGGTACACCCTCGTAGGCCAAAGCTGAGCGCGCGGCCTTCTCCTCCGCCATTTTCTGGAAAATCTTCCATCCTCCAAAGCAGATGACCGTAACACCAGCAGCGATACTCGTGCCGATGAGGAATTGCGGTGACGATAGAAGCCCAAAGACGGCGGGAGATCCACTCTTGAGAAGGGCCAGGAAGGCGGGTGAGGATTTCTTGACAACCTTGGACAGCTCAGCTAGGGTGAGCGCAACGGCCGCGGCGTGGTCAGGGTTCTTCTGAAGCTCGGACATGGTGTGCGTGGCAGAGTGGTGGATACACTTGGCTTCGGTAAGGAGACGCTCGACGCGGTGAACGAGTCCCATAGCCTGCTTCTCATCGACCACCTGCGGGTCCAGATCGGTGCGGTCCTTGAGATCGGGAGGGACGCTACCGTAGGCGAGGTCCATGTCGATTTCCTTGCGAGGTTTTGTCGCTTGTACCAGCTCTCCGGTCGATCTATTTCGGGGAACCATCTGGCCCGCGTTGTAGGCTGATGGCGCCACTGAGCGAGGAGCTAGAGCATAGTTCATGGCAACTCCGTCCTCGTCGTACATCATTTTTGTAGGCGCTCTGCTGGGAGCTTTGCTGGGTGCTGTGGCAGAAATCTCGGTGTGTCGCTCAAGGTTATCGAGAGTCAGGGCCTTGCGGCTGCGGGTGTCAAAGTCCTGTCGTGAATGGACGCTTCGTGATCGGCGACTGCGTTGTGAGCCAGCTTCGCTGCGCTGGTCAGCGGCGCGAGGGGGGTAATAGCGGGAGCGGTCATCGTCGACGAAAGATTGTGGAGGAGGAGCACGAGCGTCAAAGGTTTGCGATCGCTGGAGAGACTTGATCTCGGCCTTTTTGTCTTTGTATGTGCCTTGAGCTTCCTTGAAGATGGAGAAAAGCTGCTTGCCCTGGGAATTGTTAGTCTGGGGAGTGCAGAGCGCGCAGAATAATACGAACGGTCTTGATAATTTTGCCGGAATTGTTGACAATGGTAATTGTCTGTTCGAGCGCGGGCGCCATAATGGGCAGCGGTGTAGTAGGTCAAGAGCTGAAGATATCGGGTATAATGTGATGTCGGAGGGAGGAGACCAGCTCTCTCTATATGTCTTTGGATTGCAATGTCTCTGGAATGCGAATGATGAGACAGAAAAGACAAAGGGAGCTGAGCTGTATTTGTTGTCGTCGATTGCGATACTGACCGCAACGAAGGGTCAGGTTCCAAGTACGAACAGGCCTGGCCTGTCTTGAACGATACGATCCGATCAGGGACTGGGACTGGGAACTGGGATACCCCTTAACGAAAACCGATCAAGGAAGAAAAAAAATAAAAATGGCCAGGCGAGAAGAGGAAAAGGAAGCCCGGTAGAATAAATGATTCACGCTTTGGAGTCCCGGGCCCGCGGTGGGAATGAGCTGAGATCCGCAGTGGGGTAACAGGATTGGAAGTTGTGGAAGAGGTGTGAGAGCACGGAACAACTCAGAGTGTTCCGGGTATACACCTCAGATAAAAAGAGGTCGGTCAAGCCCTGAAGAAGAGGGAGCCCAGCGCTATAGTTACAGCGGCCTCCAGGGGAGGGGGCAAGGCCAAGCCCGATCGCTGTGGCACAAAAGATGGGGACCTCTGTTGTACTAGGCGGTGGACACCGGGGAAGAGAAAGATAGAACCAGCCCAGTGGGGAGAGCGATAATAGAAGGAGGAAAAAAAAGGGGACTGGGCTTGGGTATTCAAGCGAAAAAGTGGAAGAATAAGCTTGGGAGGCGGTGGATTTGTCGGTGAGGAAAAACCGGAGGGATTGTACCAACAGGGAATCCCAGTGTTAGACAACAAGACACGATAACAGAGCAGAACAGAAAATAGAATTGAAATGGAAAAAAAGGTTGTACAGAGATTAAATCTAAAGGTGTTGCATGGCAATACACACACACACTTTTTCAGCTCAGCTTGGGCAATTTGGGAAAAGAGAGCGGTAATTCGAGTGGGATGGGTTGGGTGCAGTTTAATGTAGCAGTAGCATCTCAATGTGATGAATGGTTGGATAGCGATTCTCAGGCACAATAAGCGAATAGAGACCCGGAAATGTGACAAGCTGCACGATGATGTGAAGGATGGTCTGTCGTGTTACATACAGTAGCTAGTAGCTAGATGCAGCATTAACAGGTGGTCAACACTTGGGCTTGGGTCTTGGGTCTTTGCATGGAGTGCATTGCATATGGATCAAATGGGCTTGACCGTATACTTGGTCTCTATCCATTATGACATGTTTTGTATCACGAGATATTTACAGTCATAGACTCATCCACTACAGTTCTTGACAGTCACAGACTCCTTCAGTAACTCGGGATATCTCGACCTGAACCTCCAACACAAGCCCAAATTAACAGTACTACAGAGTATGATATCTTTACTATCATGGCCGAGACTCAAAACGTCTCACAGGAAGACATGCCGATTGGTTACTCCCCAACTCTTCGCGCCCACTTCTCTCGTCAGGCGCCTGTGCATTTGACACTTGACCCAACAGAGACCAAAAGCAAGGATATCCCTGTTTTTAGCCAACAGCGCTTCGAAAGACCGTGATCGCGCCAATTCGCTTCGCACATGTGGTTCATCTGGTACCCTATCAAACCATGACAAGGCGACGAACAAAATGCTACCTACGTAGGAGACAATAACCTAGTCATCTAGTCTTGCATAATAGAAGACTCGGAGAAGAATGAGATGGCTGGGGAAAAAAGACAACGATGCATGGGATGTTTATCCGTTTAGTTGATCCTGGTTTTGGTCTTCAAGGATATTCCCTCTTGGTGCGAGAATCTCGCTGATCACGGGAGACGGAATAAGGTCAAGCGTACTTGCGCCACACTTGGCCAGCGCAACGAATGTGGCTTGACTATAGCGCCCCTCTTTCAGCTGCTTTGGTTTCTTAGCCTTGACAAATACCCTAGAGTTGAATGGTTATTCGCTATATCGTGGTGAAGCATTCGTCACGGCCACATAAGCTCTGTGGCAATGTTCTTAATCTTTGTAAGAGTAGAATACACTAAGGCACATTAATTGCTCATACTCAACATAAGGCACACAGGTGGTGAGATGTTCTGTACGGAGACTGACTCTTTGCAGTTTGTTGATCTAGACCCGTAATCCAACGTGATATCTCGTTCCTGCCCAAAAAACGCACTTATCACGCAATGAGACAAAAACGGCAAGACATATTTTCCTTCGGAATAAAGCAGACGATGCCATGTGGCAGATCAATAAACAAAAAAGCAAGTTGTTAGTCTTCCCGAAGAATGATCAGCGGTCTTGGCCTCGGAAGGCCTCAAGATGTGATATCAATTGCTGATTTACTCCACCTCTACTGATGCTATTTGTTGAACCTGACTTGCTAGTGATTATATACTTTTGTATTAAATACGACGTTGTTTCTGTTAGTGTAGTCAGATTCATTGTCTTACTTGTGACTGTTGGGTTGTCCGATGGTCGGGGTCTCCAAGATTCACCCCGCAAGCTTGGCGGTACAAAGAATGACAACTCCGAGCTGGACCGAGGAAGCATCAAGAGATGATATTCAGTATTCAGGTATCTCTGATGTTGACGAGTCTTGTACAGTTGGATTGAGGGAGATTAATTGATGGTAGATATCCTATAACCGCGACTATAGCATAGACAATCCCCGGTCAATACATCAACATCACCCCATGGAACTACCTCTAAGCCCCCAACCTTGTTTAGTCGACTACGCGTTTCCAATTCATAAACACAACCATTCAACATGTCATCTACCAATTACTCAGGAATCTAGAAATTGCATTTCCTGAGATTTTACTTCTTTTTATTTGAGGAGCAAGAGTATAAGCCCGCGTCATATCCCGATGCTCCGGCTTCTCCACACAATTATCCCGCACTTGTGAAACACCATCACATCATCATAGAAAACCATCTATCTCATCATCACCAAAATCGGAGGCGAATACTCTTGACAGAGTACGCCAGAGTCAAAATGTCTCAAATATCATCCCTATGCGACTCCCTTCAAACCTCAACAGCAAAAGTCGTCGATGGCCTCCGCAACTTCGTAACATCCTACCCGCAGTCGCGTCTAGACCTAGCCAGTCTCTCACGTGAATTAGCTGAGCTGCAGATGGTAGCGAGGCTACTCCATCATAACGCGCAAGCAGATTCAAATGTATCTCTTCCGCAAAGATTGAACGATGCGCTTAATGCTGTTATTAGTGAAGCGGGAGAGTTGATTGAAGAGGCTGAGGATGCGCTGGATTTGGATAAAGAGGAGGAACGTACGCAAAGCTGGCTGGAGCATACCGCGGAACGACTTTCGCATTTTACCAAGTTGCTTGAGAGTTTGAGAAGTGCGATGAGTGTGGGACTGGATTGTGTCTTATTGTAAGTCCTCAGACTCATACATGAAACAGATACTAATGTTGGGTAGAGCTATTAATTCTCAGCCTCATGATGGTCAACGTGAATTACCTGGGTACAGCAGTTCCCAGATCCTTCAGGAAGCAGCAAACATACGAACAAAGTATCTCGGCGAAAGCGACAGCGAAGACTTTCGCGTCGAGAGTCAGCGGGTCATCATCACTGAGTTCTTGGAGGCTGTTCATGAGTTTATTTCCGAGAGCTCATCTGCCGCACCACCTGCTCCTCCAACTGATGAAGCTGTCAGCAACAGTAACAGCAGCATCGCCAATGCCGAGTAAGTCCCTCTCTTCTCATTTCTAGACGGTATGCTCACACTTCTTAGAACAATCGCTTCATCGCCTCACTCAGAGACAAACGAACCTCCCATCCCAGATTACAACGCCATCGGTATAACATCCACAACACCCCTCCGCATCTCCCTCCGTCATCTCGCCAAAAAAGAACTCTCAAACCATGAAGTTCTCGAAACATGCTATCTCTCCCGCCACGGCGCTCACACATTCGCCATCCAAACTCTAGAATCTCTAACGCGCTTCTACGACATGAGCGCCAACCAAGTCTCATGCCTCCAGAACCAGCACGGCGTGAACATGATCTTTTCACGCAATGGTCGTCAGTGGGCTTATCTTAGTGAAGAAGACGGCAAAGGTCTCAACGCAGCAAACCACGATGGTATCAACTTCAAGAAGCCAGTGATTTATCTCGGTGATTACATCAACGGCAGAAAAGTCCCTGTTGCGAAATGGGCGGGTGCTAAACCGCTTGCGTTCTCGGATGATGGGAATTGGCTTGCTGTGGGAAGCACGAGAGGACGCGTCGGTCTTGTGGACTGCAGCGCCAACATCAACAGATCATCCGTCGTTATCCCGTGTCATTTGGATGAAGTTACCCATGCTGTCTTTACACCGGATAGTAAACTCCTAATCACGCAATCGCGCGACGGTACGATTAGGATCACGAATGTAAAAACTCGCGTCTCAATCGCCAAGCTCGAAACAGATACATGGAAAAAACCTCTATTCTTGGGTACATCACCCGACGGCGCACTCATCGTCGCACTCTGGGGAGACACAGTATTCCACTGGAACCATGCGACCGCGGCGCTAGAGTCGTATAGTCTCAGCGGACGAAGAACAAGAGAGGGTTGGCCGGTAGCTGTATCTGCGGATTGTCGCTTTTTATGCTGTCGGACGGATGATGGTGTTGATGTAAGCGATTTGTACTCTGGAAGGGTACTGTACACTATCAAGTTCCAAAACGGGTTTGTTACGGCTGCGTCGTTTAGTTGGGATGGGAAATACTTGATTCTGGGCAAGGCGGCGTCTTGTATGGGGTTGAAGGTTGGGACGTCGACTTTGGATGTGTGGGAGCTTGTATTCTAGGCGTCTAAAATGCTTCATTGTGTATTACTCAACCTCTTTCCATCTCGCTTCAAGTAACTGAACCCTCATCAAGGGTCCTCCACTCATGGCCTCCGCTGCCTTCTCCCTCGCCTGTCTATCATACGTATATCCTTGCAGCACAAACTCATTCTCATGACCATAACCAGCATAGGAGTTTCCGACCGTGTAGCTATGTCCCATCGTTGCATCCTGCGACCATCCCATGCTCTTGTACACGGTTCCTTGCACGCCTAGCATCTGCGCTTGCATAGCTGCCATCTTTTGCTCGTTGAGGATCTGTTCGCATTGCATGATGGTTTGCGTGTAGATCATGTGTCGTTGCTCTGCGAATGACAGGAATCCTTCGAGATTACCTGTTTGACAAGCTTCATTGTATAAACCCCTCATACGAGGCGAGAACAAATCGCACATGCGTTCCTTGTTAGGTTCTCTCTGACCCGTAAGTGCGAACCTAGATTCCAAAGCTGTACCCTTCGCGAAAGAACCGTAGCAGTCTTCACAGATGGCTACCATTCCCCATCCCCACCATCGTCTGTTCTTGACAAACTTGATACCCGGACAAGGCTCAACAGAACCCCATTCCGCAGCCCAGTCCAATAGAATCCTGCCATTTCCCCAATTACGTGCATGGGAGTATGCACCAAGCGCTTTCATCGCACGTGGGTGTCCGAGGTTGAAACCACACAGATACACGCCTTCTTGGGTGGTAGTCGTGTCCTTCATGAACCACCTCGAGCCTCCGACGGGTCTGACGATGCCTTCATAGCATGCAGCGCATATACCCCAACCTTGAGGATCGTTGACAGGTGTGTACCAAACACCACCCTTCGTTCCTTGACTGTCGCAGAATGGATACTTATCCATTTCCCGCACCGCCTTCCAGAAAAGACTTCGGTCCTCATCATCCAAAGCCTGATGCATGGGAATGACAACATTGACTTGTCCAAGAGCACATCTCGTATTGTAATTCCCGCCCGGGACCTGTTGTAGCTTATGCTCGTCTTCAGAAGCGTAGAAGTAATCGTGGTAACACGCCCCACAAGCTTGTAGTCCTTCTGGTCCAGAGACAGACTTGTACCACGTATACTGATTCGCGTTGACGACGTTCAACTTTGGACAATCCGGCAATTGCGCGCGCTCGTTGAATTGTCGACAAAACTCCTCCCATTTATTCTCCTTCGCATAGTCCATGAACTTGCGCTTAAGGAACCACACGCTCAAATCGCAGTAAGCACCGCCTTGATCTCTTTGCAGAGTATAATACTTTGCAAACGAAGACGTAACAAGCCCATCTTCAAAACAAGCCTGGCAGATAGTTCCATTCGGAATATCAGCAGCTCTATACCACAGTTCCCCTTCAACGGCATTCTGTTCCCTGCAATCATTAATCTGCATCCGTCTCTGCATAAACTCAACAAGCGCGTCCAAACTTCCAGACTCGATCGCCTGGGGAAAGAGTGTATCTTTGACACGTCTGCTACTGAACCGACATCTCCGCTTTTCATTATCATCATAAAAGACTTTGCGGAAGGAGTTGCTGAATCTGGTGTTGTAGATGTGATCGATGTAGCAGCGGGTGCAGATGACGAAGTCTGGGACGGCGGGGTGGTAGAACCAGTGTTGCGGGAAGGCTGTTAAGGCGCCTGAGCATTCCGCGCCAGGTTTTGCGCCGCAGGGGTGTTGTTCGGCTGGCGGTGGTGTTCGTACGCGAGGGGGTTTGGCTTGGGTGGGCTTTGGCTGGGTGGAAGGAGGAGATCGTTGTCGAGGTGGTGTTTGCTGCTGTTGGGGTGAGCTCTGATGAGGAGCACGAGGCGGGATATTGTAAGAGCCCTTTCGTTCATGCGACTGAGACGTGGGACTTGAAAAGGCATATGGCCGTCGTCTCGAGTCTTCCTGTTCCTGCGATACAGGCGTCTGGGGCGGACTCATCGGAGGAGGCACCTGCTGTTGAGAAGCATGCCCAGATGACTGTCTTGGCTTAAAACCTCCACGTCCAAGGTTGGGAGGTGGTCCAGGCGGTGGGGGCGGCGGCGGTGGTGCTTGCTGCTGCTGCTGCTGAGGCGAGGGTTGAGTAGATGTGCGAGGCGGTTCCTGACAAGAAGCCGTAGGGCTTGAAAAGGCATACGGACGTCGCCTTGTATCTTCAGGCGTCTGTGGTAGGTTTGTCGGAGGAGGTGACTGCGGCACCTTCTGTTGGGAAGCTTGCCCAGGAGGAGTCGCAGCAGATGACTGCTTGTGACTCCATCCCCCGTTCCCAACGCGTACAGGAGGTGGTCCAGGTGGAGGCGGAGGAGGAGGCGGCGCCTTCTGTTGAGGGTGACTTTGAAATGGAGGCGAAGGATATGATGTCTCCGGCTGTTGTCGCGGTGGTGATTGCTGTTGAGGCGACTTTTGAGTTGGCGTACGAGGTGGTGCCTGATACGAGGCCGTGGGACTCGAATAGTGATATGGCCGACGTCTTGAATCTTCCTGTCCCGGCGTCTGTGGAGGAGATGATTGTGGCATCGGTTGTTGAGCAGCCTGTCCAGACGACTGCCTTTGCCGATAGCCTCCACCACCAAGGTTAGGAGGTGGCCCAGGCGGCGGGGGAGGGGGAAGAGGATAATGTGAGGTCTCTGACTGTTGTTGTTGTTGTTGTCGTTGAGGTGGTGATTGCTGTTGAGGCTTAGGCGAGTTCTGAGTAGACGGGCGAGGCGGTGCCTGATAAGAAGCCGTAGGACTCGAATAGTGATAAGGCCTTCGCCTTGTATCTTCTACAGGTGTCTGTGGCGGACTTGTCGGAGGAGGCGCCGGCTGTTGAGAAGCTTGCCCGGATGGCTGTCTTTGTGTATAGCCTTCACTACCAACGTTCATGGGAGGTGGTCCCGGCGGAGGCGGCGGTGGAGGAATATGCTCTTCAGGAATCTCAGTCGAGAGATATGATGCCCTCCTATCCCTAGAAGACTCATAATTAGATGTCTCTTGAGGGATCTCGGTCGAAAGATACGACGTTCTCCTCTCACGAGAAGACTCGTAATTTGACGTCAGTCCTGTACTCGCCGTACTAACAGGCCTCCTCGGCAAAGCAGGTCTCTCCTCCGTACTGACTCTCGGCGGTAAAGGCGGCCTCTCCTCTTCCTCCTTCTGCCCCCGCGCTCGTGCTCGTGCTCGTATCTCATCAAACAACCTCTGCTGCTCCCTAACAAGCTCCTCCTCCCCCATCCTCAAACCCTTTGCTTCCTCCGCCCTCAACCTCTCCTCATCAATCTTCATCCTCGCCATTTCCTCTTCCGCTTTTCTCATTTGTGCCTCGTATTCGGCTTTGTACTGCGCTGCTAACCGTTCTGTTTCGAGCCATTGTGCTTGTAGTTGCTCTGCTTGTGCTCTTGCTTGGGCTTGTTGAGCTTGGAATTCTGCTTGCAGGCGAGCTTGTTCTGTTGCTGCGTCTGCTTGGGCTTGGGCTTGGAATTTTGCTAGATCGGCGTAGTATTGTGCTCTTCGATCCAGAGGGGGTGTGGATGATTCTTTTGGTGATTGGTATTGCTGTGACTGTGCTTGAGTTTGATATGGTGGTTGTGGTTGATATGGTGATTGCGGTGTTGTTTGATATGGTGATGTTGTGGGCGGATATTGCGGACTCTGAGGTTGTCCATATTGCGGTGCTTGCTGCCCATACTGACCCTGCTGCCATCCCGAAGGTGAACCCTGCGAATATCCAAACCCTCTCTGCTTCTGCTGTTCCCGTTCTTGTTGATACTCGGTAAACTCTCGCTGTCTTGCTCGTTCCAGCTTCATTCCCTGTTTATACTCCTCCGTCGCCTTATCCACAAAGTCTTTTAACCACGCCATGGTCACTATTCACGTTAGACAAAGAGGCACAGCTCAGTAATTCAGGCCGAATGCCTGCGAGGCGAAGAACAAAGACACGATTCGAGAGGGGCCATGTTTGCCTAAATACTCGTCTGCAACTCCCCGCGTGAGAAGGCCGGGTGGGTATAAGCCGCATATCCAACGCATCGGTCAATGGTCTGACCAATCTTACATCGACAATCACGTCTACAACACATACTCATGCTCTCCATACAGTCCACAATACAATCGGCATCTTGGTCTCCATTATCTCATTATAAAATTGTTTCTCCTAAACGTTTGACCTCCATGTTGATACCATCATCTCAATATGGATTGTCCAAGTGTACACCTTTTAATGTAACCCACCCCTGTCTTCAGCTCGGTACAATCGGACAAAACGCTCCAAGACCAAACAATAAGCTTATGTCAATAACACAAACTGAAAACCGCACTCCCTATCCCATAGCACAAACAGCAAGCGTCTTCCTATCTCCAGTGTATCTATCATGACTTGTTCTGCATTGCCAGTTGGCCTCTTGCCAAGCCAATCGCTTACAGAGTACAACAAACCAACCTCCACTGCCCGTTGGATCATCTCCATTGCTTTGCCTCAAAGGATTGGGGCCCTTTCGGGATGTTTGCTTCCGTGCAGCGGTGATATTCCGCTCTAGGACTTGGATGTAACAGATACAATGTCACCATTACAATTAGCATACATCACCAGTTGAAGACATCGAAAATAGAGAGCCCAGTAACATCTACACTCACCCAGAATGACGATCTCGTACAGCAGTCACTCATCTGCAGTCTCAAACATCACTGGTTCAATCGTTGGTAACAAAATCATTCACTCCCAGTTGCAATGCTACCGCCTAAACGAAGACTTTTGTTCATCCTCTCAGCTCGACACCTCCGTCTGATCTTGATGACATTTCTGAAAATAAAAACAATAGGTATATGCTTTCCCATTCCCCCAGCAAAATAAAAAAACGCCATACCCTTCCCTGTTCATGCTTGATGTACCATCGTAAACTTATATATGTTGTTTATACGTAAAATGTGTAACGCCCAAGTGGTTTGTTCCATTAGTCGTCGGTGAAATATAAAAACAACCCGACAAAACCATATCGCTGATATCATACGTTTCGTAATTTGTATTACGGTTCTTCCTCAATCATGGCTCGAACCTCGGGTTCGTTGAGGAGAATGCGCTTACCCAGTTCCTCTGGGGGCTTGCCATCTCGTACAGCTCCAAAGTCAAGAATCTGTATCCAGTTAGTAATAATTCCTGTTCGTATCGACTGCTCAACATACCTCGACGTAGGTGAGCTGGTCTCTTTGAACTGCAGCCACACATCGTCGTTCATCAAACTTGACTTGCCAAACACCACTGAGGTCGCTCAACAGGTCTTGAACGCATTCGCCGGTCTTGACGTCCCACATTTTCACTGTCTTCTCACTACCACTAATGACCTTGCGGCCGTCATGCTGAAAACACGTAATAGCTCCAGTATGAGCCATGAGGACATTGCGGCATTTGCCATTTTCGGGATCCCAAATTCGTAGAGTTGAATCGGCGGCAGCAGACACCAGTATCTCGTCACGGAGGTCTAGCAAACCGACAAGTAGGCTATGTCCTTCGAGAGTGTACAAACACGCGCCAGTTGTCAGATCCCAAATCTTGACCAACGAGTCCATTGAGCCTGAAATGCAACGGTTGCGCTTGTGGTCCAGAACGACAGAGTATACCTTCTGCAAGTGACCGTGGAGGACATGAAGTGCTTCACCAGTGCTGATGCGCCAAACACGGACGGTGCTATCGTAGGATCCACTGACAAGAGTGTCGCCGTGGGCTGAGATAGCGCGGACTGAGTGAGTGTGCCCAGCCAAAACTCTAATGAAGTAAGGGCAGTCAGACTCATGGGCCGGGGGTCCGGTCTGGATATATCGGCGAGAGCCAACCTCGGGAAGTCGCCAAACTCGGAGCTGGCTATCCCGAGATCCAGTAATGATGAGAGGCTTCTCAGGCTGCATAATGGCCTGTCCGCTGGAGTCTCTGCCGGTCTCGGTAGGCATCAGGATTTGTAGACAACGGACAGTACTAGTGTGTCCATAGAAGACCTGCTGACAGAGTCCGCGCTCAATATCCCAGACGCGAACGGACCTGTCGGTCGAGCCAGAAACAAGCATGTTGCCCTCATACTGCAGAGCCCAGACACCACCCTCGTGACCCTCGAGCTTCTTGCGGAGCTTACCCGTCTTCGTGTCGTAGATGTGAATAAGGGTATCATCGCTGCCAGTAATGATCTTGTCCTCGTCAAACTGGAGACAAGTAATCACATGTCGAGGATGAGCTGCAAAGGCAACATGACCGGGCTTTACCTCACCACTGGTCCAACTCTTGCGAATCATGTGGTGGCGACGGTAAAGTGATTTGTAGAGATGAAGCTCGCGAAGACTGGGCAACCCAAGCTGAGGATCAGGTACCGCAGTGGCAGCGGCGTTAGCAGCAGACAGAGGTCCTTCAGATGGGTGTTGTCTGATTTCGGGCTGCGACTTGCTTTCCTCGCGAGACACGGCCTCCTGGGCACTGGCACGTCGCTTCGATCGCTCGGCAGCCGAGTATGTGTTGAGCGCTCGCTTTCGCTTGGAAGCTCGGGATTTCGAGGCTGTCTCTTGTCGAAGGGTTCGAGTAAGCTCATGCTCGGTTGAGGTCAAGCGGTTTCGCATGCTAAGGTCCTTCTCGTAGCCGGTAGCTCCAACAGGATCTTGCCATCCCCAACCCTGGAGAATTGCCTTCTGAAGTTCACCAGGAGGGAGCGTGTAGCCATCGCGATCGAACAACGCCTTCCAACCAGTCTCGTTGCGGTCGACAAGATTGCGCCAGTGCTTGGAGACCTGTGCAGCACAGCAGAGATCCTTGTGGTCGAGATGTGACAGAACAGAATATCCAAGTTCGAGGGGGAGCTGACGAAGGAAATCGCACTTGAGAGCAGGGTTGACAGCGTTGGCAACAACTCGAAGGGTAGGTCGAGGACATCGGCGAAGGAACTGATACATCATGAACGTCTTCATTTCGGTCTTCATCGAGTCGAATGCCTCCAGGAGTGTTTGCGTGTCGACGACATGAGGAGATCCGTCAGGACGAGCAAGAGCGAAGTCATCGTCAGTGTGACCAGCAGGTACAAGTGCAGTCGAGGGATCGTCTTCTGTCAGCTGTGATTCATCAACCCAACGAGAGTCCGAGTTTGAGGTCTGAAAGCTAGACTGGCCTTCATCTTCGGCGTCGGTGGTGTGTAACTGAGCAGCTGCTAAAGTAGGCGACAGTCTAGGACTAGGAAGACTAGCATCCTGGGCGGCAACAACATCTATACTGGGCCTGGGGTTAAACGGACGAGCGGGCTGTTGTAGGGACCCATCGATATCTGTAAATGGTTCTGCGTCGGTGTCGGTAATTGGTGGAGTAGCCACATTACTGCTGAAGACGGTGTGGGAATCGCTCTCAACAGGACTTGTGGCTTCGTAGTGAGGGCTGACAGTAGAGGAGGATGCTTCGGGGGAGTGTTGTCGCTCAGGGTGTGACGAACGTCGGCGAGCCGGTCGGTCAGATGAAATAGCAGCTTCTGAAGTATCAGGTGTAGCAAGGAAGCCAGTAGCCGCTCGAGACGACCTCTCCCCTTCTCGTCGATTTGAGCCATGAGCAATGGAGCGACGGAGCTTGTCTGAAACGGCGTTAAGTCCATTTGATCGAGGGGCTCGTCGAGGGTTTGTGGATGTGGCTGCTGATGATTCGGGAGAGTCTGTAGGACTGGTTCTTGAAGCTCGGGAGCGTCGGGGGTAACCTTCTGAAGGAGATTGTGATCGATGCTTGGGTACTCGGACGAGGGTATTGGATTCATGAGGAGATTCGGAATTAACACGACCGGGAGTAGCACGGCCATTACTATATGTCATCTGCAAAAATGTCAGTTTAATTTTGGGTCAACATGGCCGCGTTGCGTGGCAGCATGTGTGTGTCAGCAGTGAACGCTTACCTGCGCATCTGTTGACTCCTCGCCTTCATCATCTGTCTCAAGAGCACCAGGCATATTATAAGAGAACTGGATCAGTTCTGGGGGCGTGGGCTTCATAGCCAGAGGATACTCTTTCGTGTCGAGGTTTTCGAGGGGTACAGGATCTCGAACGAAGACATGGGGGAACTTGCGGGTGAGACGAGTAGTGGTCGTGACAGTCTTGGTCTCGACGCACTCGCTCACCTCGAGCTGGAATCGACGAGATCGATTGTTCTGGCCTTCGGAGATATTCACAGACACTGTTTGTGGGGGTTTGGGGTGACGAGGCTCGAGAGCCTGACTGGTTGCGGGTGACGGTGTCATGGTTCGTGATGTTTGTGTAGTGTTCGTCGGTGACAAGCACCAGGCTGTTGACAATAATGCCTGTGCGAAGCGAGAAGGTAGGGCTCCGGTCGAAGGTACTTGACGTGTTGAAGTATATCGTCCTTCAACCGTATTCTACGGAACCGACCAAGCTGAACGAAACACTTAACGCGAAGGTAACGCCAGATCACGCATATGCAAACGTCCACAACGGCCAAATGAACGCTATCCGAAACGATCGACGAAGACAAGCGAGTCGAATATGTACGAACAGTAACCAAGTCGTGTTGGGAGTATAGACGAGAGCGTGATGTATCGACAGACCGCGAAGGGATTTCGTTGGAGGCTTCCCCGAGAACGGAATAGAACTGAACTGCACGCTCGGCGTTCAGAGCAGCATATATCGAAGTGTCGTTGCGAGGGCGGAAGGAAGGGTTGCAGGGCTTCCTGTTGTTGTTGGAGACGCGTGCAAGGGTGCACTTGACAGCTGGGTAAAGGCAAGGGGATGCCTGGGAGTACAAGGGAGTGTGGCGAGACGGGCGGGAATAAAGAGAAAGAAAATGAGTAATTAGATAGAAAAAGGAAAGCCAAGATACAAAGAAAGAAGACAACAGGGCAAACAAAGGGTTTGGAATGTTCGTCTAAGATGTGTCGTCTTTGCCTCTTTTTTTGTCGGTGCCCTTTTCCGTTTCTCTTGTCGTAGGGCTTCGTTTGCTTACGAGGCTTTGGTGAGAGAGAAGATATGGTTGTGCAGGCTGATGTGACGGAGGAGTTGGTCTGGTTCTCGGGCCAAGGTAGATGTGGACTCAATCTTTCACAGCTATACCTGGTTGGGTTTGGTGTTGCAAGGCAATGGTTGGCCCAGGGTTCCATCCCAGTGACAAACAGAGCCTAGCTTATCGAGCATGTGATTATGATTGGACGATTGGGCTTTAGATCCGTTACTCTTGGGGAAGGGGAAACATGACCTTGATACGGGGGGTGACCAAGTACCTCTCCGCACGGATTTAGGTACTATTAATGGGCGGTTGCGAAAAAGGGTACTTTACAGGTCATGCAATGCAATGCTGGAGAGTTGAGCTGCAACCCTATCACAGTCTAACTGTTGTCAAAGCCCATGATGAATCTGTTGGTGATGGTTCAAGCTAACTGTGCATAAAAACGCCTTTCCCTTTCCTTGTTAGTATGTAGAATTTACGGAAAGTGACTTGACTTGGTCTGTGTCTTGTCACCCGGAGACAGACCTTCTCCAGCTGCGGTGCGGCTACGTCCGTGACCGAGAAAGCTGGAATTCAAAGCAGGTTCCAACCACTTAGTCAGCCCCAATGTCCAAGGCAGAACGCCTGTTCGATTCCCAACCGGATTTCCACGGTCTAAATCGAGGTTCGTGCTCGTACACTCCTTGGAACGGAATCCTTCAAGAAACAAGGACCATGATGGCTTATGTCTCACGTGACAGGTTTCCATTATCATCGGTTCCGGCGTCGGCGAAGGTCGAGGTTGTTGCCTCTGTGAATGGATCATCCTTGATTAATGGCATTGTATCGAGATGCGACATGGATTTATGAGACATAATACCTTTTGACGCGTGCGTTTAATTACTTTCACAATTGATTTGTGATTATTATCCTGTTTTCCTGCCAAGGGAGTGAAAGGAGAGATCGAAGAATAGACTGTGAATAATTGGCGTTGGAATTGTATATCGGCGAAGTTGTGCTAGTCAATTGTTGATCATAATCCACCTCTCTACACAGATGCTATTCCCCCCTTCTCGATCATATATGCCTCCCTTCCGATCATATATGCATCCCTTCCCCCAAGCTATCAAGAACTCCTTTCTACTCGCCACATATAACACCCTTCCCCCATAAAAATCACAATAACCATCTCCAGTCCAGCATCTCCCTTCAACATTCTCAGCCAAGCTCACTCAAAACACTCTTTCGCCACGAAAAAAGCACTTCCGCCGCATCTCACGTGCTCTCCGATAGAGTTTCCGTTAGTAAGCCGAGAAAAAGGGGGCAATGCCAGGCAATCGGTGTACCCGATCATCCGGATTTCCAGTACCGGTGCGGGCGCCGATGCGGGGGTCTCGGAGGCCTGGGTTGGCCGATGAGGCGGCGAAGCTTGGAATGTGATTCCCGCACGGAAAAAAGAATTGGCTGGCTGTATAGGGTAGCTAGGATTCGAATGAGAGACCATGAGTTGGGATATTTGTCTTCCTCTTTGGACTGTAAGCATAAGGTAAATCCTTTACGATGTTGTAATCAATAGCGACCTCTTCTAGTGAAGTCAAATCTCACCAAGTTAGGTAGGTATCTACAGCTGCCAAGCTGCACACGAAGTGACTTTTTGGTTAATTAACCTTCGAGTTGAGATACAAATAAGCAATTACCAATAGTCACTAGGACATTGTCACTTTGATCTTAACACCCAAAGTATATCGTGATACGTTCCATTGATAACAGACATGCTTTTATACAAGACTACATAAGTCGTTATTGGTATCTAAAATCCCATCGCTATCATTCCAAACATCACCTTACCAAAGGTCATCCATACAAAGTCACCCAAAGCTCACGAGATATAAACCGGCATCCGACTCCCGAGCAACTCACTCTTACTCAACTGCACATCCAACTTATTAAAATCATGCAACATCAACCAACAAATCATACGGAATATCAGCGTGCACCACGCATCATCATGCGACACCTCCTGCGCATACAACGCACTCTCAATTCTTCCCTCCGGCACCTCACTAAGCATCGAAACAGCATCACTCATGGCGCTGCCGGGTCTGCTTGTAGACACGGATGGACGACTGTTGGGTACGGTGTTGAGAGTCATGTTCTCTGCACTTCTGTGAAGACGAGGTGCGGGCATCGGTGGAGGAGGGGAGTGTCCTCGTTCTTGGCCGCGCATGCTGCTTGCTTGAGTTCGACCAGTTCCTGCTCTGCGGAAACCGTGGCCTGGAGGGGCGCCGATGATGCTTGCTCGACGATCTGTTGAGCGTTCAGCGCGAGGAATGACTTTTTCGCGAATAACGTGGAAGTAGACTTCCATAAATTTGTGCTGTCTTTCGTCGGGGCTAGCTTCGTGCATATCTTCGAACCCAAGGGGTGTGACTCTAGGTTGTGCGTCTGGTCGAGTTGACGGGCTCCACTCGGCATGTAAAGATGTCACATCTGACGAACGATCCTCTCCATCATTGAGAAGACGTAGAACCTCTTGGATGTGTGATCTTAGAACATCTTGGACCATTTCTCGTCGCTTCTTCTGGACCTCGCTCTCGTGAACTTTGAGGCCGTTTGCCTCTGCGTAGGGGGTGATGGTACCAGCAGGTTCCTTGGCCGTCAAGATCTGGTCGCAGTCGTCAATGGCTTCGTGAAGTGCCCTAAGAACAGACATCTTCTGCGCTGTGCTCTCGTCTTTGTTGTATCCGAGAATTTTGTCCGCATGCTTCCTGATTCTCTTGACGATGACTGGGTTTCGTTGCGCCCTTGGCAGCGGTACCTCGACAAGATCGTAGTAAGCGTCCATGACTTTGTACAGTGACACTGATTGCTTATCCCAGCGATCCGATGTCGGGTTGGGAATATGGGTGAACATGGTGTTCTTGATATGGAACGTGCGACTCAGCATACCAAGAATCTCGAATGAGACTGCAACTTGTTAGTCAATGCGATATCAAGAAACCACAAAACATACCAGGAAACAGATGCGACGTGTGCTTGCCAGCATCTTGGAAAGCACGAACAGCATTGGTATTGCAACCAATTCTAATCAGAGTCTGAGAAATCTCCTCACGAGTAGCCAGCTGTAGGAAAGCCAAATTCCCAGGATCATCTTCAGGGAACTGAAGACGTCGCTGATCTAACAGCACACTGTAAATGGTAGAAACATAGCCAAAGCAAAGTTCCTTGACTTGATCCACAGGAATTACTCGATTAGACTCAAAGCGACTTCTTCCATAGATGCTGAAAGTAAACATCAACCCCAGATCAGCTACCTTTTCGCCAACGACCATAAAGCCATTGCCTTCAGCGCGGTAGCGATCACGTCTGCGGTCGAATTCCTTCCAGTAAATACCCAATGCAGCCAACATCTCGATAAGATGGCACATTGTTGTTGTCGCATACGGACGAAGAACAGTCGCAGGCATAGTATCCCAACTCTTGCGCTTGCGCTGAAGAGCCACCGTCAAAGTATGCGCATCGTATAAACTTGGAGGCTCTGGTGAAAGATCACGCTGTTCTGTTGTACTAGGAGGGCCAATGATCTTATTCATCTCCTCATATTGTGTCTTCTGCCACTTCTCCGAGTCGTGCTCCATGCGCTGCACCGCACTAAGGAGTAACGTCCATGAAGCTCGCTCGTTATCGGCAGTATGAACACGTTCTCGCTTCGTCTTGGCTGCGTATTCTTCTCTCAAGTTAATAGCCAGCTCAGACCAGGTAGCGTCCAAACTCTCTTGACTGCCGTCCAAGAAATAGATTTGGGAGTCGATAATGGGACCGTTTTTGTTATCTGGCGGCGAAACAAAAATGACGGGAGCTTCGAATTCGACTTCGAAACGGAGTTCGTCCCATGAGAATCGACGGGTTTTTGTAAGGGCCCATTTTCCCATTACTTTCTCGTTGCATTGCGCGTATCCTGCTGCAGAGGCATAGTATTGTTGCAGGACTTGCATGAAGGTGGCTGCCAGCGCGACTAGGGATATGATCAGGGCTACCAAGGCCACGATGACTTCGGGATCTGCACTATCGTCGGCCATGTTGACGGTTATTGAGGGTTCGCTCGTTCGGTTCGTTTGTCTAGTGTCTCAGATGGTGGCGTCGCGTAGTGAGAAGCCGACTCCAGCTGAGAACAGGGCTCTCGAAGCCGAGATACTTTGAAGTTGAAGAGATTGAAGATGCGACGGGAGAGGTTTAAAGAGGCTGTGTCCTTTCCAACCAAGACCCGCGTGGTAAGTCTTTCAAGACGGCCCCATGATTACCAGAAGAAGGAGAAAAAAGAGGGAACCAAAGGAATTGAAAGGAGAAAGGTGAGCTGCAGAAGCAGAGCCTCGTTTGAACTTGTCAGTTCGCATCTTGCTCTAGCAGGGGAGGGCGTACAGGGCTCAAAGTCCGGGGTTTAATTGGATCGAGCGGAATGAGGTGGACATAGCGTGATGGAGACCAGACATTTGGGGGCGGCCACTTTGAAGGCCGTAGAAGGCCTCAATTAAGAGTTGTTGCAGAAGATGATGTGGACTGTTGACATGAAGAAGACATGGACGTTCAATACTTGGTGAGGTTACAGATCTTGTTTGATGTTCATACCTTAGTTCGATTAACCGTTGAAGAAAAAAAGGTTATCTCGTCACAGTGATGACATTAGCGCCCTATAGCCCTAAAGCTTAGCGGATCGTGCGCTGGAACAATTGGTGGGTGCGGGGGGCTGGGCGCGGGCGCTAAAATGGAACTCCCGTCTGGAGCCTCAGGGTAGATGCCAGAATTTCTATGGAATGAACAAGATATTTTTATGTAACCGCGTATCGACGATCAGATAGGCGATCATGAGAGACGAAACTTTACTCCTTATGTCTATTAACTGGATCATTATATAGTGACCAGCAAAGAAGTGAAACCAAGTCATTGCAGTACTTTCATGAGTGCAGTCAAACTTGGGATATCTTGCTTTTGGTACGAACGGCAACGAGGATCCTCCACACTCAAACTCTCAATACTACATGCGTACAAGTTGGAGGGTTCCTGCAAGGAAGACAATGTGGAAAGGAAGACACACTTAAAAAGGTCTGCTTTGCCTCGCATAAGCCATCAACCCATGTTCATCTCTAAATATAATGAGACGTCTGTTCTAAAGCTTCACTTCTCGTCCCGTGTTCCTCTCAGCATCCAATATTAACGCAACAATATTACTCAAAGAAACAACATCCCCATCCCCATCAGAAGCGATAATCTCGGCATCGTACCTCCCATTCTTAACAACCTTGGCCTCAATCCTAATCCTCAACCACTCCTCCCCCTCCTCCGGCAAAGCCTTCTTGACATCCAAACTCAACGACACAGTTGGCATCCAAAATATCTTATCAAACGCGAACCGATCTTGAGGAGTCGGCGCTTCAATATCTGTAGGTCGGTAACCCTCAATTATCAGCGCGGGAGCTACGTCGGCGAGATAGCTTAGCATCCACGTCTTCCAGCGTTCGCCGTTGGACATGCGAAGCCAGAGGTCCCAACATGCTGGCGATGTTTTCTTATTCTTGGGACTGTAGAATTCGACGTGTTGCATCATTGGTGCCATGTCCATCACTATCATATGTAATCTCTCCCAGTTTGGATCATTGTCTTCTGCAAGCTTGGTCAAGTCCACTGGAGGAGGAGGTTCGCGGAGTTCAAAGTCTGTGGGTAAAGTAAGACCACTCTCAGCCTTAATACGATTATTCGTGATATACGCTGCGATTTTCTTTTTAGACTTGGAAGTTATCCAGGGACTTTGTGAAAGGAGTCCTTCTTGGTACAGTGTTATGTGGACCATTGATAGAGCGCGGCCTCTTCGGACTTCTTCGACTATAAGAACAGCTGGACCGACGTGTGTTGCATTCAGGAAATGCCAATGCGCAGCGAAGGTGTCGGGTTGGTCGGATCCAAGATACTGGCTCGCGGCTCGAAGGAACATTGCAGAGATATATCCTCCATGAGGGACTGTAGCTGTTAGTGGAGGTCTCATCGCAGGGAGACACAACTTACCTGTTCCGACAGCAAAGGACTCTGCGAGATTGATTGTGAAAGTAGACTCATTTTGCTGAGTGACTTGAGATTCTACCTCCAGCAATGGATAATCCGACATCTTGGATAAAATTGTTCCTTATCTTTGATGGTGGTAAGCTGCGAGTAGGACAGGATGTTCATGTTGGCGCTTGTCAGAGACACGAGCCGAGGCTGACAGGGGTTCCACGATGTGCGGGTGGCTGATCACCACGACCTTCCCATTCAATTATTCGCAGATTGATTGGATTGTCAATGGCATGTAGATGATAGACGCTTGTTCTAAAAGAGGTGATACCAAGCGCGCTTCTCGTTCGCTCAAGGCCATTGATTCAACTATCTATCTACCGACAGTTGGACTAAGGCTACGAATGCCTGGCAATTTACACTTTGAGCTGAAGTCCTCCAATCTCGCAATAGAGACTAATCCAAATTACCTGTTTGAATCACAATCCCATGTAAGCTGTCGCTGTTCCTATTTCTGGGTTGGCGGTGATCTTAGACGAGGTTGGTCAGGCCAGACGGCTGACTAAGATCATGACGCGGTCCCCTGTAACATGATGTCCGTGTTTCAAAGGAAGCGAGACTATCTCTTCCTCTTTCCTCCCTTTTCTTCCCTTTTATCATTTACATCACATTACAAACTTACCCATCATCAATCTCGATCATGTCTCGATTCTCTCGCTATGATACCGACGAGGAACGCCTCCCGGAGGGCATGCAGAGAGTAGGCTACGATGCTGACTCCCAGGTCTACACATTCCGCGACGCCGAAGGAAGCTTCTGGGAAAGCGCGCCAGGCAACCAATACGGCCAGCTCACAAAGGTCGGCGAAGCGCGTCCAGAAGGCCAAGAGTCCGAGTCCTTCCTCGTGTCAAACCCGCAGTACCATCAGCCCAAGATGTCTTGGTTCACCGAGATGAAGCCCTTCCTCAACTTCCTCATGCTCATCATCTTATCGATGCTTCTCCTCTTCTGGTTCCTCGGTCACAAGTCCTCGCCGGAGGAGCATATTCCTATCCCGGATTGTCCGGAGGGTACGGTTGCTTATGGTGTTAAGCAGGGCGATACGTGTTGGTCTATCGCCAAGAAGGCTGGCGTGGATCTTGATGAGATCTTGAAGAAGAATAAGGATGTTGACTGTGAGGCGCTCATGATTGGGGATCGCATTTGCGTGCCTGGCAAGAAGAGCGTTGACTGAGTTGCACCGTGTTTTGTGGAATCATGTACAGAGCATGGCTCGTGAGACCAATCGACGGCAGATGATGGCGCACGACTGTGAGCTGCATCGAACTAAACTGAGTGAGCTTGGGACCAGTCTGTGCTTAGACAGCTGCGCCTGAGCGGGCTATCGTTCATGCTGAGAAGCGTCAGGGTGGATGCCTGGCTTTCATAGCAACAATACCTATTGCAAGCAAGTACTGTTTAATGGATTGATCATATCCTGAACCCAGTCTTGTCTTGTCTTTGGATGTTCTTGTCCAATTGTTTGGTGGTGAAGCGTCGAAAGCTCTTTAGAGCGTATCCGTCAGCCGGGCAACGTCATGCTGGGCCTATCAGTGGCCACTCATTGGGTGCCATCTGTGTCATTATGCACGTTAGCTAGTGCATCATCTGGGCCGACCTGTCTGCCTGTGCCAGCAAGCCAAGTCTTGGCCCTTGGAGCGTTGCGTTGCATTGCGTTGCATTTATCCGATATCTTCAGCAATGCCTAGAGGTAGCTCTCTTCTCAGACTCGAGAGATGTAGTCAGGCTTGTTCAAGCAGTCTATGACCACAACAAACAATATTCGACAGAAGAAGAGCAACTCCAATCACTTGCTCAATCACATCCAAGGCGGTCAAGTTGGAGCTTCTCTTCTCGTCGAAATCATCACCACAAAAAAAAGCCCCGCGCTAAAGTGGAAAAGAAAACGAGGGGCAACACCAGATTTTAGACCCTTGGAGCGCTTTGGCCGCTGCCTACCCAACCAGCATCGAAGCTTCCAAGAGCGGGGCATGGGAATTTTTTTTTCTTTCCCTCTAATTTCGACCCGAGGACCCCAAATAATTTAAAATTTTCGGACGCGGGTCCCTCGCGATTTTATTTTCTCTCTTCATCCAACTATAAACCTTCGGGTTCTTTTTCTTTTTCTCTTTTCCTTTTTCCTTCTTTTCTACGTCGTTTGAAGCTTCGACTTAGAAATAATCATGGATAAGGGGAAGCTTGCACAGCTCCTTGAAGGGAGCCAAGTCCGTAAGTTTTTGACTCTTATTGATGTCAACATGCAAGCTCTGCTTTGTGTGTTGTCGCTTAACATACTCTGAAAGCTAACTTTTCTCTTCTTCAGCCAACACTGAGCAGGTCAAGGCCGTTACCGCCGAGCTCCAGAAGAACTTCTACACAAAGCCCGAGTCGCTTCTCGCCCTCGTCGAGATCTCCCTCACACATGGAGATGCTGGCGTTCGACAGCTCGCCTCGGTCCAGGCTCTCCGCCTGATCCCCAAGTTCTGGGAGAAGACCGCCCAGGACCAGCGACAGCTTGCCCGCAACCACCTTCTCGAGGGTGTCCTCAAGGAGTCCTCCGCTGGTGTCCGCCACTCTCTCGCCCGTCTCATCGCCGGCATTGTCAGCGCTGATATGGAGAACGGCGAGGGTGAGGATTTCCTCAAGCAGCTCCTCCCTCTCAGCAACAACGACAACGTCGTTGCCCGTGAGGTTGGCACATTCCTTCTCTACGCCATCCTTGAGGAGGACCCTACCCACTTCGCCGATAACACACACGATCTTCTCAAGCTCTTCCAGTCCCGTATTGAGGACCCCGAGAGCAAGGAGGTTCGCATCAACATCGTTCGCGCTATTGGTGCTATCCTCATGATCATCGAGCCCGAGGAGGACGAGATCGCCCTCAAGGCCATGCAGGGCTTCGTTCCCAGCCTGGTTAACATCCTCAAGGCTACCGTCGAGGCTGAGGATGAGGAGAGCTACAAGATCGTCTTTGAGGTCTTCCACTCTTTCATCGCCTACGACTCTTCTCTCCTTGCCGTCCACCTCCGAGATCTCCTCTCTTTCATGATTGAGCTTGGTGGAAACGTCAACGCTGAGGAGGATGCCCGATCTCAGGCTCTTGCTTTCCTCATTCAGTGCGTTCGCTACCGCCGCATGAAGATCCAGGGCATGAAGACTATGGCTCCTGAGCTTATGGTCAAGGCCATGCACATCGTCACCGAGCTCGACCCCGAGGACGACGAGGAGGACCTTTCTCCTGCCCGCACTGCCATCAGCCTCATCGACACCCTGTCCAACGAGCTCCCCCCTCGTCAGGCCATTGTCCCTCTTCTCGAGCAGTTCCCCCACTTCGCTGGTAACAACGACCCCAAGTACCGTATGGCCGCTATGCTCGCTCTCGGTAACGCCGCTGAGGGTGCTCCCGACTTCATCTCTACCCAGCTCCAGCCTCTCCTCCCCACCATCATCTCTCTCCTCCAGGACTCCGAGACCCGTGTCCGCCACGCCTCTCTTGTTGGTCTGATCCACCTCGCTGAGGAGATGGCCGATGAGATGTCCTCTCACCACGAGCAGATCATCGCTGCTGTCCTCAAGAACCTCGAGGCTGCTTCTCAGGGTCCCTCCGACAAGAGCAACGTCAGCATCATCCGATGCGCTTGCGGTGCTCTTGACACCTTCGGTGACGGTATCGACACCAAGATCATGGCTCAGTACGGTCCTAACCTGATCGGCCCCATGGTCCGTCTCCTCGACCACGAGGACTTTGGTGTCAAGGCTGCTGCTGCTTCCGCCATTGGTGCCATCGCTTCTTCCATGGAGAAGGGCTTCGAGCCTTACTTCAAGGACGTCATGACCTCTCTCGGCAAGTTTGTCTCCATCAAGGACGGCGAGGAGTCTCTCGACCTCCGAAGCTCCACCTGCGACAGCTTGGGCCGCATCGCTATGGCCGTCGGCTCTGAGGCTTTCCAGCCCTACGTCATGGACCTCATGTCCGCTTCCGAGGAGGCTCTCAGCCTTGACAACCCCCGCCTCAAGGAGACCAGCTTCATCCTGTGGTCTAACCTGTCCAAGGTCTACCACGAGCAGTTCGACCACTTCCTTCCCGGTGTTTTCAAGGGTCTCTTCTCTTCTCTCGAGCTTGAGGATGAGGAGATTGAGCTCCCCGGTGTTGACGTCAACCAGCTTGGCGAAGGTTCTATCGTCGTTGGCGGCAAGCGCGTCAAGGTCAAGGCTCCCGAGAACGAAGATGACCTTGCCATCGCCGCTGGTGGTGAGGAGGACTGGGATGACATTGAGGATCTTGACGACCTCGGTGCTGTGACCGCTGTCGCTCTTGAGCAGGAGATTGCTCTCGATGTCCTCGGTGATGTCATCTCTAACTCTTGCAACAGCGCCAACCTCGAGCAGTACGTCGAGCAGACCATCGAGAAGGTTTCTCCCTTCACCGAGCACACATACGAGGGATGCCGAAAGACCGCCGTCTCCACCCTCTGGCGCACTTACGCCCGTGTCTTCCAGGTCTGGGAGGAGGGCTCCGGTGTCAAGTGGGAGGCTGGTCTTCCCGCCAAGCACACTCCTCCTACCTCGCTCATCTCCATGGGCCAGGCTCTCGAGAAGGCTACCATGACCATCTGGTCTGACGACAGCGAACGGTTAGTAACTTCCCTTTTTGCTTTTTCTTGTTTCTCCCAAAATGATGACTACCTTGCGTTATACCCAGCTCACTCAGAGGCAAATGCCGTTGCTGAGAACGCGTCTAATCACGTCTGATTGATATCACTGTTACTTCTTGTTTCTCGCATTCTTGACTTGAATCATCCGCTAACAGTCCTACAGCTCTGTCATCACCGACATCAACCGCAACATCGCCGCCACTCTCAAGGCTTGCGGTCCCGCCCTTCTCACCTGCAAGGACGGTTTCCTCCAGGAGATTGTCTCGGTCGTTGGTCTTATCATTACCCGATCGCACCCCTGCCAGATGGACCTCGGTGACGAGGAGGAGGAGCCCGATGTTGAGGGCGGCTCTTCCGAGTACGACTGGCTCGTCATTGACACCGCTCTTGACGTTGTGGTTGGCATGGCCGCCGCTCTCGGCCCCAGCTTCGGCGAGCTCTGGAAGATCTTTGAGAAGCCTGTCCTCAAACTTGCCAGCTCCAGCGAGGATCTCCACCGATCCACCGCTGTCGGTACCATTGCCGAGATCACCAAGTACACCGGTGACGCTATCACCCCCTTCACCGAGTCTCTCGGCCAGGCTCTTGTCCGTCGCCTGACAGACCCCGACCCTCTGGCTAAGTCCAACGCTGCTTACGCCATCGGTCTCGTCGTCCTCAACTCCTCCGACACCAGCAAGACCTTCCCCATGTACCCCCTCCTCTGGGAGAAGCTCGAGCCCCTCCTGACCGTCAACGAGATGCGCATGACCGACAACGTCGCCGGTGCCGTCTCTCGCATGATGGCCAAGAACCCCAACAACGAGTTCGTCTCCCAGGCTCTCCCCGCCGTTGCCAACGTCCTCCCCCTCCAGGAGGACTACGAGGAGAACGCCCCCATCTACGAGAACATCTACAACCTCTACCAGCACTCCAACCCCACCGTCGAGCAGCTCACCCCCCAGCTCGTCTCCATCTTCGAGAAGGTCCTCAGCCCTCCCGAGGAGCAGCTCGAGCCTGAGACACGACAGATCCTCACGCAGACCGTCCAGATGCTCTACAAGGCCAAGCCTGACCTCCTGGCCAACAACCCCGGCCTTCTCAAGCTTGCCAACATCCAGTAGATTGACGGTTTAGCATCATGACTTGAAACGAACGACAAAGGGTTTATTATATATAGGGATACGAAACTACGATATGATTTGATGAAGTAAAAAGCTAAGACACGCGGTGTGTCTAGATATTTAGAGTTTATACCGTGGCAGCATAAGGGAATGGTAAAACAAAAGGGAAAAAGGATTATAGGGATGGCAAGCGCTGGGATTTCTTACGAAGCTGTATAGATGCTTCGGGACTTTTGATACCTAGGAATAGAAAGAAAAGATACCTTTCCATATGGACATTTTGTTTCTTTGCCTGTGAAGTAATATTGTGCTGTCAAAGAGCTGGAGTGTTGACATGGCTACGTCTTGCTGTAATGCCCGATGGTCCGTAGTCATTGACGCCTCTGTAACAGCGGCCATCGTTTTTTGGTCATGTTGATGCAGTCGTATTGCACGACACACCTTGTCTGGTGATTGAACGAGCTGTTGATGAACACGAAGCATACTTGTATTGTAATCTGTTTTGATCCCCAAACGCCATAAAATGCTAAATATATATATCACCAAATTCTCTTCGCAACCATCTCATACCTCATAACCTTTTCAAAATCATCCTTCTTCCCCTTATCCTTCTCAACCCTCTTCCCCGGCCCCTTGCCCCCCTTAAGTCCCTCATTCCTATCAGCATGTATCCATCTCTGTCTCTCCTCCCCAACCTCAACTTGTCCAAAACCACCAACCCGTCTCGCATTCGCAATCTCGAACGTCTCAGCTGCATACATCGCATGTTCCTTCCTCTTCATATCCGCGTACCGATTACGCGAGTATTTGAGAAGTAACATACCCAGTAACAGTTTGAGGATGAGGAGTACGAGAAAAGCGATAAAGAAAACGACTACCATTGTGAGTGCGGCGATGACATCGTCGGATGTCCAGGAGTACCAGGGGCGCGAGTTGAGGGGGGAACCGTAGGGGTAGCCGTATGTTGCGCGGCCGAGGGAGTCGCGGATTAGAGTGTCGAAGTGGTTCAATGCTGCGACGATGGCGGGTGATGAGGGTGTGGCGGATTCGGATGTGAGGGATGTCTGTGTTGATTCGGGGATGGGCATTGGCATTGGGAGGTGCGTGGAGAGGAGCATGTGGTAGGTTTGGATGGAGGCGCGGATGAAGAGGCATGAGAGCGGTATGACTGCTAGACCGAGACGTTTGGTGAGAGAGGGAGTCATGAAGGCCTGCATCTGTTAGTAAGAGTGATCAGAGATTTGTGAGTAACTTACGTTGGTGTAGTAGTCTTTGCAGAGGATGTCAAGAAGACGACTATAAAACGCTGGTTTAATATTGTTGAACTTGGTAACATACGCATGCTTGATAGTGTCGACAAGCATTTCACTACCAATAACAATAAGAAACGGCGATAGAACCTCGCCCGACATGAGACAATTCGTGATCCAAGGCGGAAGCACCGTGAAGCTGTGAGGAAGAATAGACGGGTTATGCAGCGGCTTAGAAGCGTCATCAAAAGACGTTTCAGAACCAGCACCAGGAACACTCAGACCACCGACTTCAACAACATTGCGCATGCCGATGATGAGAAGCATGATCCAAAGCTGAAAACGTTCGACGATATCAGCACAGGTAAGCTGAAACAAATTGTCTTTCTCAAAACGTTTGAAGACAGTACTCTTGATCTCGACGAATTGGTTCGAAAGAAGGAGCGTTAACAGGGCGTTAGAGTAAGAGTTGACAGCGACGTTGAGAGTAATGACTTGATAGTACAACGCTATCGAATGAAGACAGCAATATGCCAAAGCCAGCATAAACATTCCCAGTGGGAGCAGTACTTTTGATCGTCCTGACGCATTACGAGAGAGCGTTTCCGTACTGAATAGACACTCGAGAATATCCTGGCCAAGAGCAGAAAGCAAACGGTCGCCAACTTCGAGAATGTTGTAGATAACGTAGAGCTTGATAGCCGATTGGGCTCGGATGAAGTGGTACATTCGGCTTGCGTCGAGGGTCATGAGGGCCATGGAACTACAGATGATGACCAAGCCTTGAAGAAGATCGGCTTTGTGGAAAGCTGAGAGATTTGAAGGCATAGATTTGGTCCTCCTGTGTCGAAACGCTCCAGATCGAGGTTGAGAGCGAGATGGTAAGGGTTTGAAGTGAGCATTTGCGTGTGGTTTAAAATCGTGCTTCTTCTGATCATTCGACCTCCCTCTAGGACGGCTCTCACTTCGTGATCTTCCCTCATCGGTGCTGCTCTCATCGGTTGTTGTGGGCAGTGTACCTCGTCCTCGTTGCCAGAGCCTTCCCAGACCGTACCATACATAGTCGACGAGCCATCGGACCTCCTTAAGAACCAGATACCCCCACCAACGAACCAGTACACCAACAGCTAGAGTGAATCGCATAGGGAGGATAGTGAAGTTATACAACCAGGCATCAAGACACGCCATAGCTCCAAAATTGAGCGTGCGCTCGAGAAACGGCGGGAGAAGAAGCACATTTTTAAGACGCTCGAATTTGACGGCGTTGGATTCGTAGGGAATGTCGTAGGCGTGGGATTGGTGGATGTACAACGGACTAGGTCGCTGAGCCGCCAATTCGAGCTGCAGATGTGTAGGTAGTGACATGGGCGGTAGAGGAATAATAGGCGGGATCGGTGACGGTGGTCGTAGGCCATCAGTTTGGACAGGAATGGCGGTCGCGGGTGTTGATCGAGTGCTGTTGATAGGAGATGTTGGACCTGCGCCGTCGAGATTGAGAGATGTAGGACGACCAGCGGGATTGAAGGAAGAATATCTTCGCGGAGAGGATGTGCCCGAATCGTTCGCTCTTCGACTCGTGGGTGGTGTGGACAGAGTGCGCGCTCCAGGAGACGGTCGTTTTGGAAGTTGAAGGTCCCAAAGTCCAAGGCCAGTAGCCGAACGTGCTTCTACAGCAACACTATTCGGCTGTAGCGAAGGAAACGCTTCCGTTTGTTGATTCTCGAGCCTCATTGTCGCTTGTCGTACAGCTTCGTGCTGAGAAACAGAATCTCTCCGCTGCGGAGCGGGGGCAACAGGTAAAGACTCAGGAGAGTTTGTGAGGCGCTGCATCTCGGTCGCCGAGAGACGACGAACATTTGGGTTTGTAGTATTGCTTATCGTACTGCTGCGACTGGCCCTTCCAGAGGGCACAGCCGTTTCCAGGTCGGCATCCTTTTGCGCATCGTCAGCCAATGAATAATGACGTTGCTGCTCATCCAGTCTTCGCTCGTAGTCGTCTTCTTCGACCGCTGGTTCCGAGATGGATGATGAGTTGGAGTGTTCGCGACGCATGCTAACGCTGGATCCTTCGGACGATTGATCCTCGTCGGAGGCGAGTTTGGTGTCGGCGCATGTTGAGGCTGGAGGGGAGGGAAGCGGTGGGATGGTATTGACAGAGGCGGCCATCACGCGGGTTTGTGCTCCTGAAGCATGTTTCGTTACACGTCGTCAATTTAAAAATAGGTAATGAGCGTGAAAGAGGAGAAAGTCGAGTCGCGTGATTGAAAAGGAGAGACAAATACGTTGCGAAGCCGTCACCGAGCATGAAAGAGTGAGACAAGACACGGGAAAGCTGAGGTGAGCTGGCTACGCTGGCCAGTGGGTGCGCCACAGTGGAGTCTCCCCTGAAGGTCACTGAAACTAGGTCGAGCAAGGTTGTGTCAGTGGCTTGAGGTTCCAAGGATCTGGATTGCCGAGACGGGAAGAGATGGGATTCAAGATGAGATCTGGTCTTACTAAAATTAATGAAGAGTAATCAATCGCTTAATATGACCTTTGTTGCAATTGTGTTGCGCGACTCAAGTTGTTACACATGACAGATTGATCAACGGATTCTTCAACGGATTCTTCAGTGGCCAAGGTCCCATTCTTGACCAAACTCTAATCAAGAACATCTTCAATAACATTCCTCTATTATTTATCTATATCTCTAACTTAAATAAGGTGCTCATCAAACCACTGAACAGCCTGAAGGAAAGCCTGCTCCTTGGCAAATCGCTTAGCGTTATCACTGAGATCACTGCGCACAGCAAAGCCGTGCTCAACGTGAGAGTAAAGGTTGATCTGGAAAGGCTTGCCAGTCTCGATCAGAATCTCCTCGGAGCGGTGTCGCTTCTCGGCGGGGAAATGCTGTCGGTCTGCGCCGCTGCGATGGACAGGGGTCCCTCGATGGCTCGGAGTTCATCTTCCTCTACGAAAGAGGGGTGGGCGACGTAGCCGACCTTGATGCCCTCCTTGTAGTTGCGAATAACGTACTGTTTCTGTTAGCGATTGGATCTTTAAGAGGGGGAATGTCGGACGTACCTTGGCGCCGAAGCAGTATCCGACACCACCGATCTTGTCAAGACCCTGATCCTTGAGATATTTGATAGACTCAACAATAATAGGGTCAATCTGAGCAGGAGTATGAGGGTTATCGCCATTGGCACCGTTCATGATCCAGCTCACGATATCGACGCCCATGGGAGGGTATTCCAGGACATCGCCGTTGAAAAGGTCGGGAATGATAGTAGTGTACCCGTTGGCGGCGAATTGATCGGCCATGAGCTTGCTGTTGTTCCAGATACCAAAGATATCAGCAACGTAAACAATTCCAGCGCCCTGGTGAGCCTTGCCCTCGGGGGCGGTAGCAATGTAAGCGTCGATGCCGCTGGGAAGCTTGATCATCTTGCCAGTGGGCTCGCCTCTGTGAATTGTGAGTATTGGTACCGGGATGATGGTTAAGGTGCTTGCTCGTGGCGGACACCGACGGTGCAGCACTTTCCGGGTTGGTTAGAAGCCATTGTATATGATTTATGAGTGTATTTGAAGGTGTTGATTTAGGTGAGTAGATTGAATGAAGCTGTAGATGCAAAGACTTTTCTTTCGGAGACCGATGACCCGAATTATATAAACACTTCCCACCCAAGCGGATCCCCTCTGTGACGCAATGGAACCCGAAAATAATATTCCATACATGTCCGCGGTACCCCACAAACAAGAACCCTTGATGCCAGATCCAGAAAGCTCATTGGTGAGAACAATCTGCCGTGTTTGAATTGGGACTCTTATTTCCGTCTCCACGGAATGCCGAATTACCTATCAAGCGCCGAAGCGGCGTCTGGAGTTAATGGCATTTTCGGAATCATGTAGGAATTTCCGTACTTCGGTGCCGGACTCGGCGTTTGGAAAGAACATGATTATCATGATATCGCGGAAGGCTTCATGGATTTAGGAGTTGGAGATGAAGATCAATTGATGGACTTAACGAGAAGATTGTCCACGGAGGGTCTGATCGCAAAGGCTTCACGTAAACTCCGTCGTATCCGGGAGATAGCGATTAGAGCAGATAACGACTGTATCAGCGGTATTATTCTTGTGGTATCATTATTGTGCTTTCAAAGCAGATATCTCTATAGTACACCGATAATCTCATTACTTTTGTCGAATTCCCTTGGGTTTCCTCTTCTTGAACACCACCGTTTGTACCCCAGACTCAGCTTCCTCGGGCTCTGGCTTTATCAGAGGTTCATCCGGCGCTTCCGTCTTGACAGTCGTCTCTTCTTCTTCTTTGATCGGTGTAGTAGTATCGTCATCTTCCTTCTTGGTGTCTCCTTCGTCCTCCTTCTTACCTTCCTCTTCTTCCTTAACCACCTCTTCCTTAACCGCGCGAGGCGCAAATGTTGACCCGCTCAATAGCGCATCAAGCTCGTGATCCTCCTGGGGCATCGCTTTCGAATCCCGACCCCACCGTCTCGGTTTCTTAAACAAGCTCTGCATAGCATTCTCTTCCTCCTTCTCCTCCTCCGTCGCCTCCCGCTTCCTCACACCATTTGCCCTCTTCTCGACTTTAACATCCCCATCCTCCTCCGTCTTTTCAATAACCCTAGTATTCGTAACCGTCCACTCTCCCGGCATAGCCATCTCGGGTCTAAAATCGCTCGGCATCGCAACGCCCATCTCAGCCAGTTGCTCTCGTTGCTTCTTTAGCGAGGCTTCGGTCGGTGCGCTGGGTTGTTGTTGCGGCGCACGAGGCGCAGGTCTTGACGGACCAGCCGCCGACGAAGAAGATCCTGACACGACGCCATTGAGACGAGCGATTTCTTGCTTTGCGCGTTCTTTGTCGCGCTCTTCACGCTCGTGGCCGCGGTGGAGGTCGCGTAGGAAACGTTTGAGGGCGCCTTGATGCTTTGCGCTGGATTCGTGGTTTTGGCGCTCGAGTTTTGTGTCGCGGACGTAAATTTGGCAGTGCTTGCACCAGTATTTTGGTGTTGATTTCCAGTATTCGGACATTTTGGGTGGTTTGTGATTGATGATGTGATGTTTGCCTGAAGGTAGCTTTTGAGATTTGGCGATTTGAAAGTCAAGACGCTTATGTCACTGGAAATTCTAAGCACGGGCCATATGCTGCAGGGTAAGCTTGTCGCACTTGATGAGATGTACAGAGTACAGAAATGGGTATTAGGCATGACATGCTATCTTAAAACAATTGCAATTATTGTATCGTAAACATATCCAATGAATAACTGTCTCTCTTTAGCTAGATATGTGTAGTGCCAGGTTTCGACTGGTGGGGTTGGTAGAGGTAAGCATAATGTCTTGAGTCTGTGAAAGTCTCAATCATCCAAGAATGGATCTGTAAACGGAGGCAGGAATCTGGACATTGATGTTGTGCAACGATACCAGGCACCAATGGCGTTCCTGTCCCCAAAGAATAACGTCAAATCGAGTCATGCTGGGTTCCATGACACTAGTTATAGTTGATCACTCTGCTTATAGTCAGGACCGTTGGTCATGCTCCTCCAGCTCGTCAATCTTCCGCAAATGCATGCTTCCAAAAGCTTGATGAAAGAACGTACGATTGACTGGCAAAAGTAAAGAAGATCCTGTTGAGCAATACGAAATTGTTGAATGCCAAGGTTGTGACCTATAAGCTCTCAGACATGGTTGTGGTCAAGCGAGGAACTTATGTTGATGTTACCTGACCCCCAGAAATGACGTATGTGAAGCACTCAACCAACTCTCACGATGCCTTCCATGACTCGGCTCTAGACAGATCGTCTGGCCAAAGCTTGCCGTAAACCTGGGAGACGGAATCATGAACGATCAAGACCAAGGTCTGTATAAAGTCAAAGCCGCCACAGCCTGTTCCCTTGGCCAAATTCGCCTCTTAAGGTCTCGACCTCTTCAAGACATGGCACCATCAATGCACGACCCGCCCAATATATCGTCGGCAACTGCGTCGCATAAAGTACTAACAATCTATCACCAAGACCCTCAAAAACCTCGAACGACCTAGAGGGTCCGTCCACCCCCAGATAATCATGGACCCTTAAATTGTTTTGTTTCGATACGCGAAAAACGTCCCAAGACATCTATGTGGGAATTGCCAATGCAGATTACCTCACCAGAACCAGAAAAACCTCTTGGCAAATAAGCTTAATTGAATGTCGACCAGAACAGAGAGATCGGCGAACTCTTTACTTATATCTGTATTATACAGTACATACTGTATGCATCTTTTATGCTTATCCGTATGTTATCGTATCATGGAAAGTCGCATCTCTGATGATTAGCTTAGCCGCAGCGCATATACTCGTATGGATTTAGCGACTGTTCATCCCCTGTGGAGCCCACAAAATACGATGCTCAAGTAAAATACCGCAGTGGTTTTCACTTCTTGGCGCTTACAGCGCGTCATGAACAAGCGATGCCCGCCAATAAGCGGGATACCTATTCTAGGCGATGCCGGCGGTGTTGTTGAGTTTTTCTTGCCCCTGGAAGTTTCTGTTTGGCTGAGACCGAATGAGGCAACTGCCATGAGAAACTTGGCGTTGCTCACCCGCTGAGCCTCAAGCTAAACTCTGGGCATTTTGACGACAGTTCATGAACGAGCAGATGTTCAAGGCCATGATTTCTTTAACAATTTGCTTTTTTGTGCCTTGTTTCAGAGAAACTTTGTCTGGGTAGTAACATGGGTTCAAATTGAAGGGTTACATGATATGATAGAGGCCAGGAAACAATTGTCATGACACATCTATTGCTTTACATAATGAATTGCCAGACCCAAGATCCAACCATTGGACTCTCCTCTCAAAGGATCGGGACCAATGTTCATGGTTCAGTCGGCTGAAAATACCGCTTCAGTAGAAACACAGCGGAAACCCCGTTTAGTACTAAGCCGCACCATATTTCTTTGATCCACAGAGCAGTCCTTGGACAAATCATCAAGACTGAAAAACTCTGTTGTCTTGCTTTGTATCCACTCACTCATCGAATCATGGTAGTGTACATCACGTGTACACCCTCAGCGCAACCTTTTCTAGCCGATTCACGTGATACCCTTTGCGGCATTCGTAGCTGAACGAGATCCCTGTGACGTCAGATTTTGGCTCAAAAGTTCCAGATTGGGCCTAATTTGTTAATCCTCCGAGCGCCAGAAATCTCGTTTTTATAAGTCAGACTTTGAAACATACCTGGCTATACGTACCTTGTTCTTGGGCCAAGCGTGAGGAGAAACATAATCTGGGGGAGATGTACGCTTGTGAACGGACTTGATCCTCTTTCTCCTCGATTTAACGGTGCTTGTTTACTGGAGTAAATGGCAGTGCGAACGAGTCGAGTTCTTGATGGTGGAGATCTAATAACCACGATATCCACAACTTCCAGCCGGACTCGTCTTTGCACGACCCATTATGACGCGATGGTTCAGGGGAGTGCAAGGGTTTAGAAACGTATCAATCGTTTGTGACCCACTGGGTGAGAACTTCTCTCCACTGGCTTGAACTGCCTCTCATCTGGTGCCATGTTGAGAGTTGCGGAGTGGGAGTGACAGATGGAGGAGCACCCAGCTTTGCCTCCCAGAGGTACGATCGACAATAAAACCCTTTGCTCTCGCTCTTCTTCTTCTCTTTTGTCCTTCCTTCTTCAGTATCTTTCTTTCTTCTTTCCCCCCACATGATCATCAACCCCAGATTGACTTCTGAGGGTATACGAGTCTCACTCTGATCTGCTACAACTAACACACCTCGGCCGTACATCATCATGTCTTCAGACGGAGAAAAGGCTTCCAAGAGGGCCGCCTCCCCCTCCCCCTCCCCCATCGAAACCGACAGCGGAAACGCAGACGGTCTCCACCGCCGTCTCAACAACAGACAAGTCCAACTCCTCTCCATCGGAGGCACAATCGGCACCGGTCTTTTCATCGGCATCGGCGCCGGTTTAGCTAAAGGTGGTCCCGGCAATCTTCTCGTCTGCACCGCTCTATACGCCATGGTCCTCGCTCTCACCAACAATTCCATCGCTGAGATGAACACGTACATGCCCGTATCCGGTGGATTTATTCGTCTTGCTGGCCACTGGGTTGATGATGCTCTTGGCTTCATGGTCGGGTGGAACTTCTTTTTCTACGAGGCTCTGCTTATCCCCTTTGAGATCGTTGCCTTGAATCTGGTCGTCTCTTTCTGGAGTGATAACGTTACACAAGCTGGTCCTACTGCTGGTTTCATCATCGCGGTTATTATTGTTTACGGGTAAGCCTTTCTGAACTGCGAGTCGCGTCCTGATGTGCATTTACGGACGGGGCTCCTATAGTTCCTTCACATCCTTTTCCATCACTGTGTCTGTCTGCATGCTAAACTCGTCTCCTCTTCCAGTGTACTAAATCTCCTCGCTGTTGGTGTTTTTGGTGAAGCAGAGTTCTGGTTGGCCCTCGGCAAGGTCCTTCTCATCTTCATCCTCTTCATGTTCACCTTTGTGACTATGGTCGGGGGTAATCCTCAGGGTGACGCTTATGGCTTCCGCTACTGGTC